>OY728142.1:172262862-173462862 GCA_963277665.1 Viscum album
CCACTTCTATACAATTCCTCACACCTCTCAAGCCTTTTGGCTCATCCAAAATTTGCCCAATTAATCTCCCTACATCTCTCTCCTCCTCCTAGAAGCCTTAATTTTTGCAGAAGGCACTTCAAGTGTCCTTTTTGGTTCAATCCAAAGTGAGTTATCCAAATTAAACGTAACGATTTCTCATAGATTCTTTTCTTTTAATTTACTTCTCCAACCCTAAACTATTCTTATTCTTTTCTATTGTAACAAAACTAGTATACTCAATATACTAGGATATTTTTATGAGAATTATTTGAACTAAACATACACACACCTTCATCTAATGGGTGAAGAACATAATGTTTCTATGGATGCCAACCAAACGCCTCACGAAACGATGATTTTTCAATTATCTCCTACCACCTCTCATGGTGGACATTGTGATGGAAATATAATTAAATATGATATTAATGATATTTATTTTATATATAAGATACTGTAATTCTATTTTATATGATAACATTATTTTTTTCATATTGTATATATATATTCGACAATTTCATTTGAGGAACTGCGGACTACTGCCCCCTCAAAGTGATATGACTCGTTCATTCCATACATAGAATGTATAAAAGATGGCGTTAATGAATTTAAGTAACATATATAATATATTATATTATACTGGAATAATAATATACCTATGTATCACTTGGTTTTGATTCCGTTTAAAATGAAAATGAAATGGTAGTAACGTTCATGTGTACGTACGAACTACCGTCTCCACGAACGCGATGAGATTCATTCCCCATCATATCCATTCAAGAAAAATTTCATTTGATGATTAAAAATCATTTTTAATGACTTCATATTATTCTATATATGAATAAGATACAACCTATGGATAACAAACACAAGTTATGTAATAAACGAAACGAGTTAGTAAACACGAAAAATGACGATAATACTAATATATTATTAACAAATAAAGGTTAAAAGATCATATATGATATCATATTAATGTATTTGATTTTTGAATAATTTAATAACAATTATTTAAGTATTATACAGGAGTTTAACATCACTCTACCAAGTAAAAGTACAACGTAAGGGTTTATTTCACAATCTCTTCATTATCTGAGGTTGTTTATACGTAATTATCTACTGGGACCTCATTATCATCCACATCCATGTTTCTTAAAAATGTATTTCAAAACATTCTTAATATTTTACAGAATATGGGTTAAAGAAATTTATACCCTTTTATGACTTTTTATATGAAGTTTATAAAGGAATCTTTACGTCATTTTCAAACAAGGACCTTTTTAACCTTTTCGAGAAATGAAGGTAAGAATGTCTTTTTTTAACTTATACGGAGGGTGCGGCTATTTTACACCATTGTAAAATCTTCAAATCTACCCTTACAATCTTATAAGAATTTTTTCAAATTAACTTTTTTATTTTATAATTATGTGACTTTTAAATGATTTAAAAAATAGAGATACTTCTCTCAAATAGTTTTGATTTCATCTATGTCAAAATACTTTGATGGATTTTAAGCTTATTTGATGTTGATTTTTTATGATACAAAAGTTAGATGTTTTATTGAAAGGTTTTTGATATTTTTGACTATTTATGTGTTATTTTTATACCATTAATGGTTTATGGAGAAAGTATTTACATTTCGTATACTAGTTTTAATACGATTGTTTATGTTATGTTTAAAACTTTTCATATGAGGAATGCATTGGACATAGTAAGTGATGGGTGGAGCCCGCTATAGATCCTCGATGCATTGGTAGGTCTCATGAGACAAACTAGTGTCTTGTCATGAAGCCTTGACAAAATCTTATTTGTAGTCTTGGCACGAGGCATTGGCTACGTGGTTATGATAGTCTGGCATTATGCATTCCATTATTATGAAAGTTGTTATTGATATTGCATGTGATTATTCCCCTAGTAGAATATAAATTTGAATAAGTAAATGGAATTATTTCATTTTATTTGTGAGATATTATGCTGAAGTTCAAGTTTAAAAGAATTTTTTTTAGTTATACATTTCCTTAAATGTTTATGTTTATTTATGAATGTTTCCGCTATATTGTTAGCCTTACTGAGCATTTGAGCTCACCCATTTCTATGTTTTTTTATTCCCAGGATGTGAATAAATATCTTATGACTGACATGCAGGGATAGTCTAAAGGGGATATGAGTGTGAACTATGGAGACTATGTTATTTTAGTTTTTCACTTTATTATGTGATGTAGAATTTATGAATTTATCTAGTGTTTCCAAGGATACTAAACTAATCGGTCTTTCGAGATATGATCTTTTGTGATCATGACAATGTTTTGTAATAATTCACCGACTCTAGGTAACTAGGGTCGGGGTGTTACAATTATAATGGGGTGGATTCTTTGAAATAAGATTTTATTTACAAATTGAATTTTTCAATTCATACCTTGAGAGAAGTTATTTTGGGGGGATAAATTGTTGTTTTTATGAAAAAAATGTCAAATTGTAAATTTGGTTTTGATTCCTTACATGCATATAAATATTTATTTGATGATTTTTTTTGTTATTTCAAATTGGTTTTTGAAAATGTTATTATGACATGATGTTCAGAAATGGTATTTGGAAATAGGGATCAGAAATTGTTTTTAATGATATGTGTCTTGTACCATAGAGATAATAATTTGGAAACTACGTTTTAAATTTCTTTTTTGTAATGGGTTATGGAGTTATTAATTGAAAAAATATTAATTAACAACTTATTATTATTGTTATTTTCTATTAATTTTATTCATTTATATATTCATGGTAGTTAAATATATGGTGAACATGTTACCTACATGGATTCAATAGAGAAGGTTATCCCAATGGGGAATTTGGCCCCATGGTGGAAGTAGTGCTGATGGTCAAACCTGAGGTGAATATATCCCTCAAATGGAAACAATGATAATGTTTAAACTCTGTATAACACGTGACTCATGAGGATGAAAATTTGATGGTTAAGAAAAGGTAGAAAATATCCCTTATGTTTATTTTTGGGGCTATAATGATGGGTTAGTTACCCCTAAATTCCAGATGTTTGGATTTGGAACAGTATATTACTCCCATTGGAATTTGGGTTAGTTTGGTCATTAAGATGTGCTTAGAGACACATCTTTACTAGTCTAAAAATGTTTTTATCATCTTCATTGTAAACTATAAAATCAGGGTGATTGTTTTTTATGTGTTTCTTTAATTTTATATAATTTTTTATTTATTTAAAATTATCTTGAGTAAAACTTCATGCACATACACATACTAGTTATTATAGGGATTCTTCTGAGAGTGACCTTATAAGTCATATTCAACCAATTCATAGGACACCATGGAATTTTCATACCCAAGATGTCACATTTTTTATTTCTAGTTACATGTTTTAGGCTCGGCCCATTCTTATTTAATTTTGATTATATTCCGAGGATACAGTTGGATGATGAGACTGAGCATGACTCTCGTCCACTATGATGGGCTATAATCCTTATATTTATTTGACATTTTTTTCATAAATATAAATATTCTTCCCATAAGAACATAATTTAATTTTATGCCACATTTATATGATATGTCATATCATATTGGGCTTATATTTCATAAATTACCCTTGTTTTTTTGTTTAAATGTATGTGTATTTAATTGATTGATTTATATTGTGTTGTGATATTTGATGGCGAGTGAATAATATACCAACAATAAACACATAGTCCCTTGATTCTAGTTGGTATCCTTTGGTATATTTGGAGGCTTTCATGAGGTTCTGTGGATACTATCGATATGGGATATTATCATTGGTCCGACATGGTGGAACACTATAATGTTCAAGGAAATTAAAATTACAAAACCCATTATGGAATGAAAATAGCCTATTTAAAAATTCGATGTGTTGTAAGAAGCATGTAGAATATTTCATTAATTGTAATGGTAATATTTTTATTTTAATAAAACAATACCATCAAGTAAATTAATGTTAATGGGATGTGAAGCGGTTATCCCATGAAATGAATTGATATAACACTCAAAGAAATTCACACCCAAACCAATCCTATAATTTCAATGATTATGAACATTAAATTTCACGATAAATTATTCTATGTATTAATGATGACTATGAATATTGAAATTTTCATAAACCTAGATATAAAGGGAATGAATATGTGATCATTAAAAATGATGTGCATTATGAGAATAAAGTTGTAAAAAGTACAGTTCTAATCCACTATGGAACTAAAATTTTATTATTTCATTTTTCTTATACAAAATATTTTATATATTAAAAATTTTATATGGTTATTAAATGTACCCATAAATTATTATATGTTTAATTATTTATGAAAACTCATAGTGGTATGATAATCACAACTCATTTCTATATCCCCTCTCAAATATAAACATTATGATATTTGATTCCTAAAAAACTTGTTATTCCATTCCTAGTATATTTTTATATGATAATGGGTAAGGATTTAATATACATATATAGCTCCAATTTCAATTTATGAGTAAAGGAACACACAATGGATATCCCAAATCAACTAAAGATTTTATATCGATACAAGGATGGAATTGAACATCCAATTAAAATTACAAAATTACATGGTTAGTACTACTAATTAATTAATTTTTATTATTTATATTGTTGGGAGAAAGAAAAAAATTTAATATTTTCCTATTATTCAAAAATATGACGACACATTTCCTAAATAGTTGAAAAGCCTTCCCCCAAATCATGAAGTTGAGTTTCTAATAGAATATATACATGATGGTATCAAAATTTCAATGAGTCCTTATATAATTTTCCCAATTTAGTTAATTGAATTGTAGAAGAAAATCTAGGATAAAATAGAAATTGAATTCTTGTTCCAATGTGTGTAACCAAGGGGTTTACTAGACCTTTTTGTTATAAAGAAAGACATAGAATGTTTATTTTTAATAATTATCTAGAATTATACAGGATCAAAATCAGGAAAAAGTATCATCTATTCCATATTAATGAATTATTATATGAACTATAAATATATCAATGAATTTCTAATATTTAACATCAATAAGTATGTCATCAATTGAGTGTTGGGAAGAAGGAGAAACCTAGGAGATCCTTCTGTATGAGATATGGTCATTATGAATTTTTTTATTACATTTATACATAGTAATCTACTAATATAATCATGGATTAATGAATATGTTCATTAGATATAAACATGATCACTTTTTCATAGTTTTAATAGATAATGTTATTATATATTCAAAAATAATTGAATATCATCTAAATAATTGGAGGATTTTTAAAAGGACTTTTTTAAGGATAAATTGTATGCTAAATTTATCATGTTTGAATTTATCATCATGTAATCATAATATATGGAATGTATATTTATCCTTTTAATCTAATAGTTATTGAATAATGGATGAGACCAACCATAGTGAATAGTATCTACATTTATCGTGGGCTTTTTCTATACTACCAATATTTCATAAGAAATTTAATCTGAATTTCAAATCCAATAATCAGGTCTATGAAAAAGAGATCTGAGTTCATTTGAATATAAAAAGGTGATGAATGTTACATGGAGTTGAATAGTATATTTTTTAGTATTTTTATACATACAGTACCTTGTAGTTGAGAAGGGTTAATGATAAATAGTCCTTCATCCTTGAATAAACTATGATTTTTTATCATGTTGAACAATATTGTGATAGCATATGCCTCATTAAAGTAAATGGTTCAGGATAAAAATTACATGAATATTTTTTTAGAGCTAAAAATGGAAATTACTAAATTGAAAATATGGAGGCATTATCTTTATTGTAAATTTTTATATATATATATATGGATAAAAAATCATAATGTAAATATTTTTACAAAAAGAGTCGAATATATTTTGGATGAAATGGTTTGATATGATTAATGATTTTGATTTTCAGTACATTTTAAATTAGGAAGGGAAACAAGTTGGTTGAAGTTATGAGTAGGAACGAACAAAAAATATTTTCCATGATGCACATTGACATATATCAAATACTTAGAGTATAGACCATGAAATATTATGTAACGGGGAATAATGAATAGATAATGATGTTCTTTGTGCTTCATCTGACATATCCTTCTTCATGTCTCTTATTAATGGAAAAAATATATGATTCTTGAAACTTATATTTCCATAAAAATTATCATTAAACACATGAAATTTTCCCTCATACTTATATAGTTTCATATCCCCATTCAGTTCCCCTTTAATCACAACATGGATGGATATTTAAGCATTCATCTAAGAAAAGATAATAATTTTTCCCTTTACATATGATTTTAATTTTCATATTCATCAAATCTATACATATTATATCTCTAAAAATCCACATCAACACAAAATGATCATGGTATTTTCAAAACAATGATCATTGTATTTTACATGATTCACAATAATGATACTAAATTTATACTTTTATTTAATAAAATTAAAATTCCAAATTCCAAATCCTGTGTCAGATGTTTTTTTCTCAGGAATTCTAAACTAGTGAGAGACATTATAAATAACCATATCAATATTCGTGTGGGTGTATGTGAGTCCATTCATGGAAGCATCACTACTGACCCCAAACCCTTATCTAATATAAGGAACTGTATGCATGGTTTTCCTGAAAAAAAAACTATTCATTTCATTAATATTCTCCTCACATTAATATATCTACATGAAAATTTCTCCCTTCCAAATAAACATTGTATTAGATTATATATCATTTAGACATCTCTCATAAAGAATTGATAATATGTATGAAACATAAGAACACTACCGATCTGAGTAACTGTAGTTAGTTTTGGTCATTACTCACTAAAATTATTCTTTAAATGATCCACTGACATACCATATCCTAAGATTATATATAAAATGAATGAATAATTTTGTAGAAATAATTCACACATGATGAATTTTTCATTTTTTTGTATTCCTTATAGATATTATTATAATACTTAAATGATATTCATGATCATTATTTATCTATAAATTTAAAATAATAAATTCTATAAAGACTACATCAGTATAATCAAGGTAATTTCTGAAATAATTTATTAATTATATCCATATATAAAATGGTTTAAATGGAAAGTCTAATTTGAATCACAATAAATCATAATTACGGAACCATATTTGGAAGGATGTCTTGGGTATGTCCACATTCCTGACCCTAAATTAATGATATCCAAAACAATGTTCATTCCCTGAAATAAATTGATCTCCATGTAGTTGAACCAAAAACTCATCATCATGTGAGACATCATACTTTTTCTTTATAGTTATTTTTTTATATCTAAACAATAAATGACAATATTTTTTGACCCATCAATATTCTTTACAAATACAATAGGTCTACCCCATAGTTATATTCTGGGTTATATGAATCCCTTATGATTATTCTCTTAGATTCCCTTCATAAATTACAAAAAAAAAGAATCATGTACATTCTATATGAATTAGGTGAAATATGTATATCACTATGTATGTGTTATAAATTTTACACATCTCACTACATGATTTTAAGTATATTTATACAATATATTACAAGATATAGATCGTAATGTCTAGTTTATAAGAAGACATGGTAAATAATACTGAAAATATGGAACTAAATAAAAAATTCCATTATTTATACTCTATTATGATATCCAAACATCATTTGAGCCAATACATCTGTATAGTATAACCTTGTGATAACATGCAAAAATGGAGGAGTTAAAAAGTCAACTAAAGAAATAAACATTAAAATAATGCTTAGAATATGGGTTAGAAGGCATAACATAATAATATAAAAATGAATATATCATTATTAAACATATAAAATCATAACATGGTGTCATATAATCATATATTCATAGTAATTTGGATGAAAAATAAAAAATCACTTTATCATGATTCAAGGATCGTTTCACATAGAAAACTTGAGTCGAGGCTAACTACTATGACTTTTGCACTTGTAACATGAGTCAATGCAAACCACAAAGACCGTTTCACATAATTTATGATGATAAAAAAATTACCTAATGAATTTTCTCACTATTTGGGTACACCCATCACAATATTTTTATGAATATGTTTTCCACATAAATAATAAAACATAAGAAATCAAATATAATAACGGTGTTACCCATGGAAAAGATTCAGTATCATAATCAGATCAAAAGGAATATCAAAAGGGAATATCATAATTGTAGCGACTCGGGATTTTGGCCCTATCAGACTTTGGAATATTTCTATGAATAATTACAGAGCTAGGCGTGAAGACGGCGTGCGATTCCGAGGCCCAGTGTGCCCGGAAATAATTTTATAAAAATATTAAGTATTTTTATGCTATGCACATGGAAGGGGTGTGATATCTCCTAAACGGTAGCTCAGATCCAGAATCTGAGGGCACGGTTGCCTCCGGAATGTGCCGTTTACCCTAGCAGGGGTGTAAAATTTGCGGGCGCGGGCCTGCGGTGAGAAACGCCACCAGGGGCGTTTTCGTAAATAAGTAGCGAAGTTAGTGTGCGGGCGTCAGCTCAAATAACTTATGAACGGAGTCTCGGATGGAAAATCTGAGTCTTCCGTTGCGTTCAGAACGGCGCTTTTACCCTAGGGGTGATCTTACTTTTGTTCGCATCAGGCGTCGGGTCCGAAGCGGGTTTTGCGCCGCCGGGCGGCTGATATAAATATCAGCGCCCGCCCTTATCGTTCCTCTCGACGTTCTTCACCATTTTTCGCCGCCGCTCCGCCGAATCGAGCAAACTAAGTGCCCACGAGCTCGAAATTCGACGGCGGACGTTCCAGGAGTGCGCAGCGGAAGTTATGGCGCGCGGATCTGAGTTAGAACGTCAGCGTTTTGCCCGCGAGGTAGTAGGATTTGAGTTTTAACCCCCGATCCCGTTTTTGCTGCGTTTTTCTGTAAATTGAAGCCGTATCAGTATAGATCGGGTCCCGAGGGTCGTGAAGACGCCTCCGGATCGCAAATCGGACCACCGGGGTGCCCCCGGCGGTCCGCGGAAGGTCTGCCGGCGCAGCACCGGCGCGGCGGCGCGCGGCCGGTCCAGGCTGACCGGACTGGCCGGTCGGGGCCGGTCCGACCTCTTTTCTTATACGGGGGTCTTTAAACCCCCGTATCTTGCAAACCGGGAGCCGGATTCGCGCGCCGTTTGTGGCGACGTGACCCTGACGACGAGGCGAACCCTTCGGTGTGAGTTAGAGGGTTTAAAGGTTCAGGATCGTGGCCCGGGAGCTAGAAACGTCGTAAAAATAATGTTATTTTATTATTTTACGACTTCGGGCCGTTGTAACTTCTACCTGGAGCGTCCGATTGACGTGCTGTCAGTGGCGTTGAGACCCTGATGGTACGACAGACATTTTGAGATGGTTTCCGGGTGTTGGGACTGAGAACGGGGTGTGGGCCCCACGAGGCCGGGTTTTGGCGTTTGCGGAGAAACGCAGCTTTTGCACCAAGAGTCCGATTTTGGCGGATGAATAGTCGATCCTGTGTGTTTTTCAGAGGGGATCGTAGTGGTGCGATCCGTTCGATGAGTTTCGGAATCCAGGCGTGGGCCCCACCCGATCTGGCCTTCGTTGAATAGTACCTTTTTCACAGGGTGTCCGTTTTGGACGAGCGAGTAGTCGATTCCGCTTTTTTTTCGAGGGGATCGCCGTGGTGTTGTCCGCTCGATGGGTTTCGGGGTCGTTGTGTGGGCCCCGCACGAGCTAGCTACGATGAATAGTTCCTTTTTCACCAGTGCTTCTTTTCGAGCGAGTAAATAGCCTATCCTGTGTGTTTTTCCGCGTGGAACGCGATGGTGGCCTCGGTTTTGGCCAAGGAGGTAAGAAGTTTGGCATTGTGGCGGGTCGCTCGGGTTAGCGACGTTTGGACCAGCAGTGGTTGAGGGTTCTCCCTTGGTTCGTTCCTACGAGGTTTCGTGTGGTATCACAACCTTCGTATGGGTTTGGGATCCTCTCAATGGGATGTTTAAACTGTTAGAGTTGTGGTATCCCTCCGGTGGGCCCAGAGTGGATCCTCTAGCATCTTTACCGTAGATCGGGTTCTTGGTATCGCTGTGACCGCTTATTTACGGGCGGCGATCCCCTATCTAGCAGGTTAACCCCGTAGGGTTTGTGGCATCATCAGGAATATGATCCCCTACGCAGTGGATCGTGCACAGTAGGGTTGTGGCATCGTTGGGTTTACGATCCCCTACCCAGCATGATGTTTATAGTAGGGTTGAGGTATCATTGGTTATACGATCCCCTACTCGGTTCTTGGTGTCTGTAGGGTTGCGGTATCGTTGGTTATGCGATCCCCTACTGAGCGCGTGGTTTAGGTAGGGTTGCGGCATCATCGGTTCGCTCCCCTACACCGCGAGTTATACCAGACAGGGTTCCGGTATCATCATAACCATCTTTAAATGGATGATGATCCTCTATCTGAGTGTGTAGTTTCTGTCGAGCGCCATATCGGTTTCTGGTATCCCCCAACGGTTCTTGGGTGTGATCCCCTATCTGTGAGAACTACGTATGCCAGATCGGGTCGTGGTATCCCCCAGCGAACCCTAGGAGAGATCCCCTGCCTGTGAGCTACATATACCGGATTGGGTCTTGGTATCCCCTAGCAGACCCTAGCGGCGATCCCCTATCCGAGGAGTTTGGTGGTTATGGTGTTTCAGCGATGTTTCCTCTGTGATGTTATCCAACGAGCGTGGTCTCTCAGGTGAGCGTCTGAGATGTTTGTTTGGGACCTGATGGAGTGTATCTCTCGGATGATTGTCATCTGGTATGACAGTGATCATGGGGTGTACTCTCCTTGTTGGAAAAGTTGTTGGTGATGAGGTCGGTACCTCTTGTGGATCTGTGCCGTGAGGTGAGTATATCTGGTTTGTTCAAAGTGTATGTATGGGCATACACCTGAGCTGACTAGTTGTGTTTAGCTGAGGATGGTCACGACGTGGAGTTTCTCTCTCCTCTGGGTTCCCACTGGCTGGGTTGAGCGGACTGTTGCGTTTCAGTTGCTCCCTTGGGTTTTGGGTTTTTGGAGTGCCTACTAAGTATGTTTATACTCACCCCTGCACGGGCTTTTCCAGCACATGTGTGTGTCTTGTGCAGACCACATGCCTTTTGACGGAGTCCCAGGAGGACCCGGAGCAGGCGGAGCTTAGTGAGCGAGTTGACCGGGGTGTTTACCAGAGCTGTGCCGAGGGAGCTTTCCGGCGGGTGTTTGTGGCAGTGTTTCCCTTCTTCAGAGCAGGTTGGACGCGCTTTTTAGTTTTCTTTCGGTGGGCCCTGTTTTTCCCTTCTGTACTTCTGCTCTACTCTGGTTTGGGATAGTGTATGCATGAATTTACTTTTCAGTTTCTATATCTCTACACTGTTGCATGGAGGTATTTTTGGGTGCGTGTGTACAGGTGCCTTAGGCTAATGCCTCCCATGTGTGTGATAGCCTACTCGGCGCTAGTCGCCAGCCCCTGGCCTAATGGAGGCGGGCTTGGGGAGTCGCGGCTCGAGCCCCGTTGGGTCGGGTCGTGACAATAATGGTATCCATGAAAGGAATTATTTTTATAAAAAATGATCCCACATAAGGGAATATATTAATAAATAATTATAAGTTATGTGAAATTGATCTATACATTGGGTTTGATAATCATTAGAAATAAAATATTTTAGTAAGTCTTAATGGAAAAATTTCAAGATTCTTTTAAATATAAAATGCATATTTGTTTACATAAAACAATAATTGAGAAAAGATAGTTTCTCATGATAAAATTTAGTGATTTTAAAAAACTAATAGTACATTAAAACAGATTATGGAGTGAATTTGAAATGGTTAATTAATTGGGATGTTCTCTTAAATCAGGATTGCTTGTTGGAATAAATCAAGTGAGAAACCACTAAATATGATTATACCCTAAAAAAGGATTAATTGATCAAGATAATTTATTTTGGAACAAATAAATATAATTTATCAGATTTAGCTAAAAATAATCGTGAATTTAGTATGGGTAAAACAAGGGAAATAATAACCTAGAGGAATAATGGAGGTTATGGTAGAATTTTTTACCTTATCCCTGATGGTGTTATTAACATGATCTTAACATCCTGGATAATAAAATTAGACTATTAATTAATAATTATAGAACCTTTTATTCTTGTACATTATTTTTTGTAACCTTATTAAGTTAATTTATGGTCTTTCTGATGGGTTAACAGGTTGAATTTCATCTTTTATGACCATTAGTTTCAATGGAGTTTTGATCGGTTTACTTGTATTTGTGTATGGAAAATCGTGTAGAATGTGAAAATATGTCCTGAACTAAACATATATGTAATTATTGAAAAATTGTATTATTAAAATTGTATTTTTTATAGATCTAAGGATTATTAATTTGATAAATCATTAATGATAATCATTTAGATTAATTCAACGTTTTTATATCGAACGAACTCATCCTGTTTTATAAATTAATATGATGTGTAATAAATGATTCTAGAAAATAAAATAATATATATCAAATATATAATATTATTTTTCAACGAAAAAAATAGTTTTATGACTATCCTTGAAGATATAATTGAATGATGAAAGCACATTGTCCATGACGGTGGTAAATCGACTCCTCAAAGATGATATTTTCGTTTAAAAAATACGAGAGAGGAGAAGAGATTTGATGAATAATTATTAAATAAACATTTTAAAATTCCAATATATATTTTATATTTGAGTTTTTGTTTCACTTTTTCATGGGTAAGTGAGGATATGATAATAAAATAAAAGATCATCAAAAAAATTTAACGAAAACGGAAGATTGTTTTACCTCTTGATTCGTACTTCTTGAGAACATCTATAGAGGATTGTGTTTAGTATTTTTATTAATAAAAAAATTTCAGGGACATGGGGTAGAGGATTGTAAATTTTATTATTAATATTTTTTTAATCCATATGACTTGAGAGGTGTTGGAAGAAGAGTTGGTGAAGGGTGGTATTTATATTGGATGAGAGGGGTGTTTTCTCATTATTTAATTCAATTGTTAATTATTATTCTCAAGACAAGTAATAGTGTTGATTATTGATATGAAATATATTATTTAGATCATGTGAGTTAAAACTAATTATCCTTACATCATCCATGAATCACTTAATAGTGTATTTAACTTACAATGTATATATATCATAAATTATCTTATTCTACTATTCGTCAAATATTCAAATATTTCATAAAAGACCTAAAAATTCACCATAACCATTTTTTTATGTGTATAATTCAAAAATGAATTCCATTTTATGATATTATATTTCAATACCTGAGACATTCAATTTTTAATTAAAATCATTATTTACTTGCAAAATATAGATTTTGAAAGTATAATAGATTTTATATAACATTAAAAAATTAACTAACATCTCTTAAAATTATCTTATAATCATAAGACATAAAAATATTAATTTATGAATAAATTTTATGAAAATAAATTTTCATTTAATTATTAAATTATTCATATAATTGTAATTAAATATTCATGTCTTTCAAAAATACCAACACAAATTTTTTAATTTTTGAAATATTTATTTTCTTATACAATTTTATATTTATGTCATATTTTCACTTATAATATGGATAAATTTTATTCATACATTCATTTATGAGGTTACTATTCAATTGGATGGTTTACTATACATAAGGGTAACATTACTATTCCCAAAGTTATGTTATTTTATCATTAGTATAGGTTCCATAAAATCTTGAATGGTTTTTAATTTAATTCATCCATCATTTATAAGGATTGTCTAGTGTTATATTTTGTGTTTATACCATATGAAATAATTATAAGAAGGTAATTTATGTAGTTGAAACATTGGGTCATTACATTCTTTTCCCATAGGAAATTTCACAATCAAAATTTCGTTTTACATTCTAAATTAAAAATAGGTTTATGTACTTATCTTTCATTTATTTCACTCATTCCCATGTTTCCTCTTCAAACTTATGTTTATCACTTTATTAATTAACTAGGTTAGTAGTCTTATTGCGTAGAAAATTGTCACTATAGTCCAAGATCATCATTGGATGATCCATGTAGGAAAGATCATTATCCAACGGTACAACCTCTAAATCCAGTGTAGATGAATGATCTGGTGTGTACTTCTATAATAGGGTTACGTGGAATACATTGTGTACTTGAAACATGTTTGGTGGATGTTCTAGTTGATAAGCCTAAACCCCGACAAGATTAATGATCTTGATGGGGCTAATGTACCTAGGAATTATCTTTCCATTCTTCCAAAATCACATTATCCTATTCAATAGTGATATGAGGAGTAAAACCATGCCTCTAACATTAAAATATAGGCCTTATAGACTATTTTTTTCATAGCCCTTTGGTTGAAATTTCACTTCCATGAAGTGTTGCTGAATGGTTTTCACCTTCTCCACCATTTCATTGACCATTTCATGTCCTAGAAGTTTATTCTCACCAAATTCATCCATGCATGCCATTTTTCTTCACCTATTCCCTTAAATGTATTCATATGGAGCCATTAAGATGATCGAGTACCAATTTAATATATTAGTCACATCATCCTTTGATGTCCATTGAACATTATATAACCATGTCTTCTGGTCTCTGATTAGTTAGCTCATATTGGCCATCTGTTGGAGTATAATAGATCGTAATGAAGATCATCTCAGTTCTTAGAGAATGTTTTCCATATTTCTATAAAATGGAGGTGAATCTCAGATATCAGTTTGATACAATATATTGTGTTACTCCATGAAGTCTTATGAATTATTTAATGTATATTTGTGCATGTGGATCATGGGAGAAGTCCCCTGAAATTGGGATAAACTGAGTTGTCTTTTTATGATGGTCTACTATAAATAATATATAATTGTTTCCTATGGAGGAATCTTGATGTCCAGTTAGAAAGTACAAGGTGGTGTTTTCCCATTTCCAATATTGTATGGGTAATGGTTCCATCATCAAATTAGAATTTTTCCTTATAGAATTCACTTGCATACAAACAAGGAACTATGATATATTTCCATCGATCATATATTTCATATTGTCTCGCCTAATTTTCTCCTAGATATCATTGGTTGAATAGATATGGTTGATCTATATGGATCATTCAAAAGTTCTTTATTTATCTCTAGATAGGATGGAACACATATTCATGACGAAAATCTTATAAATCCATCCCTACCGATCATAAAAACAAATTCTTTCCCATTTCGGACAGCATCTACCCTTTTTTAAATATCCACATCATTTCATTAAGAATTCTTTATTTTCTCCACAATGGATAGTTGAGAAATCATTGGAGAAAGGGTTGATGATGTTTATTCCTTAATCATTCCCATGTACATCCATTTAAAATTTTGGATGATTGGATCATTATAAAATCTCAATATAGATAATGATGTTGAATTGTTTCTACATATAGGATATTACAGTATAAATACCTTACCAAGATGGTAGTAGATTGAGCAGTCATAATTTGTGATGAGCTCTAAACATCTTCACTAACATATATTAAACTCCTTATATGTTAATATTATTTTATAATATTATGATCAATATATAGACCAATTTTTCCTTATAGAAATAATTACACATGAGTTTAAACACAATGATCATAGCTACCAACTCTAGATCATGTGTAGGATGGGGTTTCACATGAATTTTCAACTGACTTGTGGCGTAGTCTATCACTTTATAATTTTTCATCAATAAAAAGACTATGCCTTTTTTTAAGAATTTTTATACCCAACAAAGTGTTTCCACTTTTTGTGAGTGTGAGTAAATGCTTAGTTATAAGCATATTTTTGAGCTACATAAAATTTTCCTCACAATCTTGAGTCTAGAAAAACATCACTCCCTTATATATTGTCAGTATTATTAGGATTTACAATCATGGCATGTTCTTCAAAAATCATTGGTAATACCCATCCAGACCATGAAAGCTGCGAACCTCCATTACAGATATTAGCCTAGGCCACTCTTCGATTTTATTTGTCTTAGAAGGTTAAATAGACATTACTTTGTTAGTGATAACAATACATAAGAATGATACATCCTCCATAAAAAACACACACTTATTATAATTTGCATATATTTTATCCTTTCACCAGGTTTTTAGCATAATATTCAAATGCTCCACATGTTCATTATTTCTCTTCAAGTATATAAGAATATCATTGATAAAGAATACCAAATATTTGTTATAGTAATTTATAAAGAAACTAATCATTAAATCCATGAAAATGGATAGATCATCAGTGTGTCCAAAGGGATCACTATGAAATAATAGTTTATATACCTCATTCAAAAGGTTTTAATGGGAATATATTCTTTCCTCTCCTTTAATTGGGGATATCACGACCGAGTGTCCATCGTAGATAATTAACTAGACCCACATAGTAGATAGTTAAAGTCATCTATATGTGGAATGTGATACATGTTATTTATAATGATTTTATTGATATAACAAAAATTGATGTAAAGGTTTATTGATTAATCCTTCATCATGAAGAAGATGATAGGTAAACCCCATGTTGAATCGCTCTGGTGTATACAACCCTTTTTGAAATTTTTCTTTAATGGATTATTCAGTTATTCAATCTCAATAGTGGCCATTCAATAAGGTTTATTTAATGTAGGTAGAGATCTAAGAATAAGATCAACGGAGAACCCAAATTCTTGATCAATAGTAAGACCTTGAAAATCTAAGAATAATATAGTAATGTAATATCTAGATAGGGAATATCTTCAAGAATGAGAATCTCCTTTGTCTCAATGATTTCTGTGAGATATGCTTGATCATAAAGACGTAACTTGAAAACAAGATACATTGATTCAGAAAGAGATTATTTTTTCTCTTTACACATTTAAAGGCATGGGGGATGATTTGTGATTGGAAGATTGATCTCGCATTCCCAACAGTTGATGTTGTAATTGTATAAAGAGAAAAAATCCATGACAAAAATAACAAAAATCATTACCAAAGAGAGTACGAAATGATTTCCGAGGATGATCAGTTCCCAAACATTAACATGTGGGGAGTTATATACATGGGATTCAATAATATCCCTATTATCTGTTCTCATAGATAACTCTAACTCGAATTCTTTAGCTAGAATATGAATAGTTCCAGTAAACATGCATTATATATATGAATGTGTAGAATCCATATCAAATAACACAATCTCTTTTCATGGATAAACAACCAGCATATATTTCACCACATCGTTTTCTAGATCCACTATAGTGGTAGTGATATAATAATTCTTTCCTTGTTTCCTTGGTGTTTATAGTCAATTTATTCTGAAAACCCTTAGCTTAGGGAACTAGTTCCCAATATTCCCATGTTCCTTGATTTTTAAACAATACACTACCAGTTGAGAATTTATATGAACCTTCAATTTTTCTTCAATATTAGTGAGAATCATTATATCCATTTAGTAGATATTTTCCAATTTCCTCATTATTCCATATTTTATGATTTCCCTAGTTCCATTAAGATTTTTCCCAGGAGGATTCATCCCAAAACATTGACATGTGGGATATTCAGTCTAATTTCTATCATGGGATTTATTTAGAGATCTTCACATATTAGAATCTATATTCATCTTTTTGTTAATGATCCCATGAGACCTAGAGAGTCTCTAAAACACCATTTCTACCTTGAGAGCACAACAGACAATCTCCTCAGAACTGTCTAAGTCTCCAATCACCAATACATTTTGTATACTTGGATTTAGTTCTCTAAGTGAGAGGTACACCTTCATTTCAATGTATATGAAAAAGGTAGAGGCATTTCATACAAGGATTTTAAATATTTCTATATACACCATGAATAACTCACCTTCCTTATGATTAAGTATGTGTAAATATCATTCAATTTTGAGATAGGGGTTTTAGCAAAATATTTACTGAAAAACATTTTCTTGAATTCCTCTCATTCTATGGAATCAGTTACCTCATTGAACATGATATTATTGATTAGTGTCCCCCAATAATCAGCTTCCCCATAAAAAATATGGACATCTAGTGTAACATTCTATTCTACTAAGAAACTAGATGATAGAGAATATATTTTCAATGGACATAATCAACTATTTAATGAAGCGTACATCCAAATATCCACTAAAAATTGGAGGCCTTTTCTGTATGAAAGATTAAATGAAAACTTTCTCTATCTTTGGAAGAGGGAATTCTAGGAGATTCATGTTATTATTCCTTACTTGATCTAGTTGAGAAAGTATTTCCATGATGTTTTGAGCACTTTCTCCATCATATTTGGTTCTTCAGGGAAATCATCAAATTCCCTATCACACTAATTATTGAACATGAACATCTATTTCACACCATTAACTATGAAAATAAAATTGAAATTTAGGGTGCTTGAATACTCACCTAATAGTAATGAATAAAAAACATTATGCATATAAGGATAAACAGTTAATGTAAAATTAAATTCCATCATGTGATTCGAAGGGTTCCAATCTATGTTATCCATGATCTGTATTGTAACATATATTCTTATGGGATCTTTTTTCCTTAATAATGGTTCATAATGAGTTTACAAATTTTTGAAATCATATCCTCTGTGAGTGTCAAATAATTTTTGTAGTAAGGCCGTTTTTCATGTACTATGTTACACTTAGTTAAGCCCAGAAAACATTGTCAGATTTCTTACTCCAAGGTACATCTGTGGAAAAACCACTTCCCCTTGTAGTGTGTATATAAGGATTTATTTATTTTTGATAAAAAAAATACTCCATACAAACCAAAATTTGGGGATATTTTCACATAATTATTCTTATCCCTAGTCCAACACAATGGCTGGAAAGAGTCCTCTCACTTGAGGAACATTTTTAGAGGGTTCAAAAACATATTCCATTTCTCCTATTCTAATTATTTTTGTTTTTTTAAATTACTAAAAATGATGGTCTTAAGGGTTTGGAAAAATAGTAAAATTAAAATAATAAAATTAAAAAAATTAAATATAAATGTAGATGAAGATACAGACAGAATTAAATTTGGGAAGAAAGGCCTTGGTCCTAGGGTTGGATAACATGGGTTCATTCATTATTTAGTTATTTTTAAAATATGATTTGATAATTCATTTAGTGAATCCTACTTAATTAATTAAATTCCCTTGATTTATTGAGCATGTGATTTTATAATGCGTCTAGAACAACAAACCACTCATCCTACAATAGTCAAGATTGTGTAACACCTCAACCATGATTGTTATACCTACAGGTCCTGACTCCACCGTATGTCATTTAATCTCTTATGGCTACCCCAAATCCACTTTATGAAGGGTTTTGCTAATATTTTGAAGCAAAAAATGGATGAATCAAAGAAAATAAACAAATTTGGAAATAGTATTGTGGTCGATGGCTGTTGTACACGTGCAATATTCCCGCATCCACAACAAATAGAATAAAAACATTTTGAATTGATTCAAAATAATAAATAACATTGTGAAACATAGCCCGGGTCCATGCCTCGAGTTAGTCACATTCAATGGTGAAGTGCATATAGATCAAAATGGAAGTATGGAAGGGATGGAGTACGTGATTGAGATTGGAAGAGAAAATTGGTGGAAGAATAAAGGGGAACACTTTAATATAAAAAATTACTAATGCATTACATGATAAAATAAAACAAAAAAAAAAGAAAATAAAAATATAAAAAATTATAACTGGCCCTTTGTCTCCTCTCTTTGGTTCCCACATATTGTGTTGGGAAGTATTCAAATGATTTGGGTGGTAAGAGCTCCTCTCCATCAATAAGAATATTTAATTCCTCTTAATGTTGCCATGTTTCTAACTTATTAGTTTGATGAATAATGCTTGTACCCCTTAATGAATGTTTCTAAAAATTGTTTTGGTCATTAAAAATCTAAATTTCATATTATTTGGATACTAGATGTATGAGTTATGAATTAATAATTGGTAGTTTATTTATCTAGACGTAGGTTCTAGGATGCTTCTTCCAAAAGTATAACATCCAATTAAAACATCAATGACTTCAAAACTACCTTCAATTAATTTTATAGGCATGCCAATGTGTTCTCGTTCTATCCTAGGTGTCATAAATTCAATTGGAGGAATATAGGCCCAGATGGACACCTTTTAAAATGGTGGGGTCTACACAATCATCCAAAACAAATCATCAACCTCATTTATTTTTGAAGGCCGATAGATGATCGACTCATAATGTAGTCCAAAAGAAAAAGATTCAAGGAATTGAATAAGGATTCAAAAAAATAATAATCTCTCAATTGGGAATTATATTTTTCAAGGAATTTACAAAATACCCATGATGTAAAAATTTGTGAAAATCTAGAATTAATAACTTTTAACAATTTAGACCATTTTTATTTTAAAATTCAAATTACCCATTATTTTTATAAAAAAATTAAATACATGGGTTATATCATTGAAAAAATTAAAGTATCCTCATTATTTGATTAAAAATATGAACATAAAGTTTCTATGTAAAATACCCCCATAGTTAAACCATGTTTTAACTCAATCATAAAATCTCAACATTAATTTCAAAGGACACCAATGTTACTAAAATTCAAATTCTAAAATAATACAGTCTCACAATTTTTAATGTTAAATCAAATTTTCAAAAATCCTCATAATATATCAAATTAATTTCTTAATTTTTAAGGAAACCATTAATTAATATATTTTACTTATCCCCTTTGAAATTTTATGGTACTTTTTCTTTCACTAATTCAAGATTCATTATTCATTATTGTCAAACATGCCACATCATTATTTACTTCACCTTTTTATTTTGACTCAAATATCCTTGATACATTTCAAGTAGATTTATTCTCATATCATGATAACCTAAACCTTATTCATAATCTTGTAAAAGAACTAAATTCTCCTATTTGTAAAGACAAAAGGCACATAAAATCATTATGACTTTTCAATAAAGTGTCCAATAACACTGAGGCATAAGGTTGGTATGATTTAATGTTTTTAAAATTAAGGCACAAGTAGAAAGTTATCTCATATGTTTAATATTTTATATCAAAAAGTGTAAGGAAATCATCTCCTTAAATGTAACAATACCAACTTCCCCAAAAAAAATTAAGTTCATGATCAAAGTAAAGAATAAGGAATGATTAATGCACCCTCTTGATTTTTTTTAAATTTTTATTTTTTTAATGTCATGATTAGATCAAACCTCACATACATCACCTAAATATATACAATTAGAAGTTTTTCGGTCTGAAAAATGGTTATTTTTTGTTCTACCAAATCACAACACATTTTTCTCATTTTCTTGGTACTTTTTTTCATTTTTATATTTTTTTAATTCCTGAGGGGAAAACTATGTAGTAAAATGAATGATTCCACAACCATTTAAAATTAGCATAATAGAACCCCCCCCCATTTTTTTCCTTACAAAATATATCTTCCCTTACACCATCATTCCATTCACCGGAACACATCATTTTTAAAATGTCATAAAAATACCATGAGTAAGGTAGAAATGGATAAAAATGGAATGAAACATGAATCATCCCTATAATTTTCATCTGTGGTATATATGGGATAAAATAAGGATTGATGTAAAGGTTTTATTTATGGATAAGGGATTTTCAAAAGATTCCTCAATCATTTTAAATGTGTTTTTGTACAGTTATAGCATTGACAAGTGCAAATTCATTTTATCGCAGGTGACATGTCCCAAGATTACTCAATAAATATGATCATGAATAATTAGAAAGTATATGGTCTAGAAATCCTATCATGAGTGGGACATATGATATTGTAAACTCACCGATGTAATGATTTATAATAATAGATCAACTCATATGAATTTCTGAAATTCATTATATGATAAATTGTAGGGATATTTCATTTACATAAATCATCTAATTCCATTAAATAATGAATCGTCATTTAAATATCTATGCTTCTCTTTAAACATTCAATTTTCTATTATAATCATTCAATCTTATTAACATTGAAATCTAAAACATGGCATCATATGATTCCTATGAAACTCATGTCTCTTAGATAAGTCAAGTAACGTAATAATTTAATTGTGGAAATGTAATATTCTCTTTAAATCTCAAAAACATGTTTTGGACCAAAACGAATGATTTTAAATGTTTAAACATTATAAGTATATTCCCTTTTGAAATAAGACTTCAGTCCTCTTCCTATATTTAATGATTAATTTTCTTATATATGAACCTACAAAATATAATTACTCACTTAAGAGAAAGGATCATGTCATTAAATATCAAAAAAGATATGGAGGAGTGGTACACATACTAGAATAATCTAAAAAAATAATTTTAAATATAAAATGCATGTAAAGAAAATCTTGGTATGGTCCCCCAAGAGGGAATTGTATTTTTAATGCCTCTAAAGAGATGTACAAGCTATTATCCGTAATATAATAGTGGTTGTAGCTTCTTTGACATGAACCACCACATATGGAATTTCCCAGAATCAATATTTGGGTCCTTGTTGAGAAGGACTCCATGGATATAGTGCACCAAACCCCCCAATCACAATGTGGTACAATTGTCATGGAAGGGATATATGAAGTATGGGGCATCATCACCCATATTTGTTACTTGTGCAACGTTCTCTTTCTCTTCTTTTTCTCCCTCTAATGAATTCTCACTGCATTTAATAATCTTAATGTGTTCCTTAGTATGTTCATCTTATTTTTCATTTTAACTCTCTATGGAATAATAAGAGTCAGCCGATTCTTAAAATTCCAAATAGTTGAGAGTTAAACTCAAATTATTTTCAATAATATTAAAAGTGTGTGATTTAAATATTGTATAATCTCCATTAATTTGTTCAGCATGAATCTTATATTTGGTTTATTGTGCATCATGGAGTCGATATTCACTGGATGGAGGTAGGTAGTCAGGATCCTCCATCTCAAATTCAAATTACACGACATGGGTGGTGTCTTCCTTCAGTGGTGCTGGATCTTCTTCTTTTCATGGCTAGGGGAGATCAAGCAGTTCCAAAAATTCATTCCAAAATTCATCCAACTCCTGTTGATCTCCCACTCATTTATTATTAGGCAATTCATCATCCTTTTCATCTATCTCAGGTATAATTTCTTGATAGAGGATAAATGAGTCTTCGGGTACCTCAACATTTAACTCCTCTATATCTTCAATGATGCGTGGTGAAATTTCTTTAACCACTACATCAACATCTTCTTCTGGCTTGGGGTTAGGTTCATCTATCAATGCATGAACATAGTCAAATTGCTTTTCTATTTTCCTCCCCAAATCATTTAGAGTATTTATCATCCAATCCACCTAGTCATTTTGATTTCTATAATTCACATCTGGTTCATGATATTTCACCTGTGAGTAATCATCCCATGTATAAAAATTTTAATTTTAATACATAATTGAAAATGAATTGTGTTTTTTATTAAGAATACAATGAAAAATGTTAACCAAAAGGTGAATTTAGAAAAAAATATTGACTTAACTACTTATGTTCATAGAAATGGTGCTAGTTTTAACGTACACCTATCACGGGGCATGGAAAAAGAAAATATCTATCTTTTCATAGTCCAACACAATGTCTAAATAAGGTCACCTCACTTGAGGATCATTTACATTCGGTTCAATCAATAATTCTTATTCACCTATTTTAATTATTTTTGTTTGTTTTTATATTTTAGTACAAATGATGGTTTTATGGGTTTTAAAAAATAGTGAAATTAATTTAATAAAAATGAAAACATTAATTCTAAATGTAGATGTAGATGAAAACAGAATGAAATTAGGTATGAAAGGTCTTGTTCTTAGGGGTGGATGACATGGGTTCATTCGTTATTTATTTATTGTTTAAATTTGATTTTGTAACTCATTTAGTGAAACCTAATTAATGAATTACTTTATCTTTATTTTTTTAGTGTGTGTTTTTTGCATGCATCTGGCACACCAAACCACACCTCCTCCAATAGTAAAATAGGGTAACACCTTAACCAAGAATGTTATTCCTATAGGACTCGACTCCACCATTTTCTATATCAATTCTTATGAACACCCCAACTCTACCTTATGTAGGGTTATTTGAAGACAGGGGATGGAAAATGGATGAATCAATGAAAAGAAATATATTTGGAAATTGTTTCATGGTGGACGACCTCCACACACATGCAATATTCTCACCTCCACCAAAAATATAATAAAAACAACATGAATTGATTGTCAATAAGAAACAAAAATCAGAAAGCTCCCCTCGAGACCAACCTGAAAGTTAGACACTTTCCATTGTGAAGTGCATAGAGATCACGATAGAAATATGGAAGAGGGATAGTGTGGGATTGAGATTGGAAGAGAAAAGGGATTGAAGAAGAACGATGAGCACATTAAAATAAAAAAGATTAATGAAATTACATGATAAAATAAATCATAAATTAAAAAGAAAATAATCAATGAAAAAAAATGTAAATTTACCTTGGCCACCTCTTGTTGGTTCCCCAAGATGGTTTTGGTAAGGATTCGAATGATTTATGAGGTACGAGCTCCTCTCCATTTATAGGCATATTTCTATCCTCTAAATTTTTTTCACGTTTTGGACTTATAATTTTTAGAATAACGAGTGCACCCCATTATAAATGTTGTAGATAAATGGGTTCTCCATTCACCCTCTAAATATCATCTTAATTGGATACCAGATTTATGAGATATAAATTTTTTATTGGCAGTATCTTTTACTAGATGCTGGTTCTATGAAGCGTTCTCCAAAGTTATAACATCTAATAGAAACCTTAATAACATAAAAACTCACCAAAATTAATTTTAGAGGTGTGAATATGTTTCATCTTGATATTGTATGTGGAATAACTTATATTGGAGGCATGTAGGCCAAGATTGACGTCCGTTACAGTTGTGGGGTCCACACTATACTCCTAGAAAAATCATCAAATTAGCTAATTTTTAATGCCTCTAGATGATCTATTTAGCACCTAGTCGAGAAGACAAAGATGAAAAAAATAAAAAATGGATTATAATAAAAAATCACTCATTTTGGAATTATATTTTTCATGAAATAACCAAAATACCCTTGATGTAAAAATCTGCATGAGACCATTTGACCAACCAGGTTCGGGGAACCATTGGGTGGCACCCAAAACCAGGATGTTGCAAATTGGCATAAGAGGATTGTTCTCATCTATGACTTACTGTTAAGAGTCCATAAACTGAGATAGGAAGGAATATGTAGTTGGAAATAAGATGCAATTGGGAGTATCTAACATGTGTATAGGGAAAGGCCAATATGTATCGATTTTTTCAATTTTTTGGTTTTTCAATTATTACTATTGATTTGAATTCGACGTTGGGAGATTCACATGTTTTGCGCTATTATTTTTGGTATTATTAAAGATATATTTATATTTAACCCCTATGAGATGATGGTATTCCATCTCATGCATCATATAGTCACTTTCTAGAGATCACATGTCATGCATTCTTGCCATTTCATATAGGGTGCATTCTTGATTGCATGTTGGTGTGATATATGTTTTGGTAGGTTTTCATGCTGTTGTGAAATATACAATGATCGAATACCTACTATTTGATAAGGTATTGTTAATATGTGATGTTCTTTTCAAACAGGTTCCAATCATTAGTCCATGAGGTGTTATGGGCCCTGATGGATCTCAATTTGGTGGAGCATGTGATTGATTACACTGTTATACTTTGTAATGTAAATGAATATGATGCCAAGATTTGTTTCATGGGGAGTATCTACTCACATAGATCAGAATTGTTGGAACTATAAAGTTTTTTTCAATGTTTTATGGGTTTCTAGAGTAGTTTCTCAGGCTTACTGTCTAGAAAAACTCATAATACACGACGAGTGATAATTATTACATTCCATGTATCCCTCTGTTCGGGAAGAAATTTGTTTCCATATGTACATGTTGTGTACTTTATGTAAACCTTGTGTAGTCCTATTCTATGTGAGTGAGTATGTGTGCAGAGACACGGGGTTGGGATTTGTTCGGTGGAACAAGTTGTGTACTAGGAGTACACGTCGGGTTATAGAGACCATGTATCCAGTTATGTGACTAACGACACGGGTTGGTGAAATCCTTCTAGTACACACTGTGTCTGGAATAAAGAAGATGAGTTGTATATAGCGTGTATCCATCCATGTGACCAACGACACAGATGGATAAAAAATAAATGGTACACACCACGTGTTTAGTGAACATTCCATGTAGTGTTTCCTAGGAGATAACCGTGTGGTTTATCCATCAATTGGAACTCGAGCAGGGGGGATTAATTCAAGTACACTTCCTATTGTAGAAATAACACATTGTGTGTAGGTGTGTAACATGACCAGTGATGGAAGAGGAACACACCCATGTATGGGATTAAAGGAACACATTATGTATGGGTCATACACATTGTGTATCCTTTTTTAGAAACATTTGAATGTTTTCTTTCTCATTTTCCTTCAAGAAATTCTATATTTTTGTCCTTGACAATCATGAACTAAGGTGTCTGCCTGACCATTCAGATTCATGCCACTGATATGTCCTCTGGTTGTATGCAAGATACAGTGCAACGATCAGACACCGGAAATAGTAGATCAAGGACTACAAGAAGATGCTCTCATCATGCATATCTTCGCACCATCCATAATTTCATATGCTGGTGCTGATGCACAGTTACGATAAAGATTCATGAGGATTAACTAGAAATTCCAGGGAGAACCACATCCATCAATATATATGGAAGAATTGATGGAGGTTTTTTTCCAGCATCATCTTCCCACTTTCTTAAGGGATGGAGGACCTCAGGATGCGGAGTAATGGTTAGAATCTATGCTTCCTATATTTGAGCATCTGCTGACGCCTACCGAGAGGTGGGTGAATTTCGCTACATACATTCATCAAGATTCCACCAAGAGAAAGTGGGATGTGATATCCTAGCCAGGATGAAAACTATTTATGTATTGGGATGAGTTCCATTGGACATTATATGACCACTTTTACCCAGATACATTGAGGGCCGACCGACCCCAAGAGTTCATTAGTTTGGAGCAGGGTACACTCTCAGTCAAGGAGTATTCCCTCGTTTCATAGAGCTACAATTCTTCAAACCCATTTTAGGGGTGATGAGTTATTTATGGAGAGGAAGTATGAGTCTGGTATCAACCATTCCCTTTGTTCTTTGTTGAACATATTCATGATAACTTTCATAACATCTATAGTCAACCTAACATTGATCACAAAGTGCAACGTAAGGGATTCTGGAGCTATGAGCCAGAGAAGCTCAGTATTTGGAGTTCGTATTCCTTCGTCTGATAGTAGGAATCATCTAAGGGAGTCTAAATATGTATATCCAAGTAGACAATATACTCCTTCAGGTAGCTAGGTGGTATGCTACCCGTGCGAGAAGAGTGTTCATATGAGGCCACATTGCCCGAGTGACCAAGTTGAGTGCCGATCATGCCAAAATATTGGTTCTCTTCAGCATTTTTTTTCCTGTTATTCTCACCACTAGTTGATGATATGGGTTCTCTATTGACTCAACATACTGGAGTAGGATAACTAGTTCCACATCATACTGGGGGTTGGAGTTCTTTAGGTTGTTCAGGCTGAGGTGGTGGTTAGGGATGATGTGGTCAGACACACGGTTTTTGATAGCCGCATAGTGGATCAGCTCATGAATCATAGAAACCTTCATTGGGAATTTTTTTATGGTAAGTATATTGCACTGGAGTAGACACAACAGGACGAGGATCCTGGAACTTAAATTGTTAGAGGTACGATTTTGGTTTCCTATGTTTTAGTTTCTGCTCTTTTCGACATAGGGCTATCCCGTAGTTTCATTTCATTTCATTTTGTGGAGAGCCTTGGGCTCTATATCTTTACTTCTACAAGTATCATAGTGTTCGACACAATGTTGGGGACTATAACAACTAGTGTACATTAGTGTAAGGAGTTCCCTCTTGAGGTTGGTGGCTATCACTTTTTTATGGGACATTTATTTCTTAGAGATAATGGGATATGAATTTTTTCTCAAAATGGACTGGTTGGATCCCCCGTATGCTATTGTTGATTTGTATATCCTTAGGGTGAGTTTCAAATCACCATAGGGTGGATAGTTTCTACATCAGGGTGAATGGGATGTCTATGCGGGTAGAGCTAGACCCAAGCATCACAGGTTAATAGGTGTTACAACCCATATTTCTAGTTTCTATCCAGATGGCTAGATAAATTTATAGATATAATTTCCACTAGTGGTGGAATGTTTCTGAGATGTCACTATAGATGAATTTTTTTGTTTGCCTCTAGGGTGAGAGGTATACTTTTCTATAATGTTTGTGACACAGATGACACCAGTGTCCATTCCTTCTTATAGAATGTCTACAACAGAGTTATAGGGGCTCAAGAAGCAATTATATGAGTTACATGAAAAGGGTTTCATCCAACATAGTACATATACTTGGGGTACGCCTATCCTATTTGAGAAGACATTAGACGATTCCCTATGATTTTTTGTGGATTATCGGAAGCTGAACCTGTTGACGGTCAAGAACCGATATCCATTACATTGGATCAATGTTCTCTTCGACCAGATTCGAGGATCCTGAGTGTTAAAAAATATTTAATTGAGATACAGTTATCATCTGTTGTGTATTAGACCATAAGATATACCTCTTATAGTGATTCAGATTAGGTATGGTCTATACAAGTGTATGGTTATTCCGTTCATTCTCACAAATGTGACTGTAGTTTTCACGGCACTAAATGACCTATTGTTACATCTATACATGGATTATTTTGTCATAGACATTGTGGATAATATCTTGGTCTACTCTCATACTCGACACGACCATGCCACACATCTTGAGATCATATTCAGTACACTGAGAGAGCATCATCTATATGCTGACCTCTAAAAATTACACTTTTGGATAAAACAAATTCACTTATTTGGTCATGTTAAATTAGAGAAAAGAGTTTATGTAGACCCAGATAAAGTGAGATCATTAGTTTCGTATGAGCATCCACAAAATTTAATTGAGATAGAGAGTTTTCTAGGGATTTCTGGTTACTGCAGATCTATTATAAAATACTTCTCATGCTTCGCAGTTCCACTAACATGTCTAACTAGGAAGGGTGTGATATACTCAAGGAGAGATTACAACTGTTCATTATTTCAGTAGAAGAAAGGCATTTGGACTTTAGCACTGATACTAGTTATTCCAGAGTTGAAAAGGAGTTATAATATTTACTATTATTCATCAGGTATCAGGATGTGAGTAGTGCTTATGAAGGGGGAAGTCATCCGTGCAAATGGGTCTCAGCAGTTAAAGCCACATTAGAAGAATTACCAGACCCATGTTCTTGAGTTGGTAGTAGCTGTTCATGCCAAGCGTAGTTAGAGACATTACCTTCTAGGATTGAGTTTTTTTACACAGACCAAAAAAGACTCGAGTATATATTTACCCATCATGAAATGAATTTGAGACATCGAATGGGGGTTAAGTACCTTTAGTATTTTTGACGTTGAGATTTCCTACATGCTTGGGAATGGAAACACAGTGGATGATGTGTTGAGCATGAGGACTCAGTTACATAAATTTCATAAGGCCAACAATGAGTGGCATATTATGTCTCTGTTCTCTAAGATATATTTGGAGGTACACGACAGACAGGGGAAAACATTTCATTCCTCTATAGTTGTTACCTATACTCTACATGATTGAGGGTGAATGAGGCAACTATTAGATATTCAAATCCCACTTCTATGAAAAAATATGTGAGTATAGGACCCTATTACTGAATGTAATGTAGGAGAGTATTAGATCTTTCATTTTCATGTGCATGTGTGGGTGTTAGTAGAAATAGGTTAGGAGATATTGTTGGACTTTAATTCCTTCATTTTGGAAGATCATCATGATTTCACCAAGATGTATCAGGACCAACACCATCATTAATGGAGGCCCAATTTTAAGAGATATGTTGTTGGATTTGGGATGAGGTGTTCCACTTTTCAGTAGGTGAAGCCATAGGACCAACGACCAGTAGGGATTTTTCAGCAGTTACCCATTTCTTAGTGGATGTGGAATGATATCGCGACGAACATCATGATTGTTTTTCTGAGGTTGCCTCATGAGAATGATGTAGCTTGGGTTTTCATTGAATGACTCAAGAAAGTTTCACACTTATTACTGATAAAAGATTCCTTCAGTTTTGATGAGCATGATAGGTATTAAAACTGAGAAATTGTACATTAACATGGGGCTCTGTGCCTAATCGTTTTAGATAGGGATAACCGTTTTACTTCTCAGGTCAGGCAGAGAATACAAAGTCTTTGGTTATATAGGTACTTCTGAGTACAACATTCCATCCCCAACTAGATGGACAATCCGAGCATACGATTCAGGTGATGGGGGAAAATTTTCGAGAATGCATCCTAGATTTTGGGAGTTATTTAGAGAATCACATACACTTAGTGGAGTTTTCATACAATAAAAGATTTTAGGTGACTATTCAGACGACACCTTATGAGCCCTTGTATAGATGGCCGGGGTGATCACCCTTATGATGGTTGGAGGTATGAGAGGTAGATACGCTAGGACCTCATCTTGTCCAAGAGACCATAGAGTATATGGAGTTGATTTGGAAGAGGACGTCTATTTCACAGTCATGGATGAAGTCTTATACTGATTGACAGAGATGACCTATGGAGTTCGAGGTAAGATATTGGGTTTTCCTACGTGTCACACCGAGTTTGGGACACATGATGATTAAGAGATAGGGAATGCTTTCACCGATCTACATCGTGCTATTTGAGGTTTTATAGAGAGACGAGTTGATTGATTATCTATTGATTTTACCTTAGAGGTAAAGGGATATTCCTGATGTATTCCATGTTTCTCAACTACTACATTACTTCTACAACCTGGATCATTTTTTTTCAGCTCAATGAGGTTAAGTTGGAGGTGGACGCATCGATCAAGGATCATCATATCCAGATTATTGATCACAATGTGAAGGTTCTCCATGGTCAGTAGGTTCCTCTTGTATGAGTGTTGTGGTAAATGGGTGAGTACAGGACAAGACTTCGGAGAGGGAGGCTGATGTGTGATCCCAATGGCTATAGATATTCTCGGATTAATCATCTTCACCTCCTTGTTAAGGAAATTCTGGGTTTAATTTCATTAGGTGGAAAAGTTTATAAGAACCCAGATCTTCATTTCATTTCTGGATCTTGTACTTTGGTGTTTTTACGAAAAATGTGTTATTTTGGAAAATTTATAAGTACATAATCTATACATAACAATATAAGCTATATACACGGATTTACGTGATTAGATGTGTACTGACCGTGTGACAGTTGAGTACATGGCCATGTGAGGTGACCTAGAGACCGCATAATGTGGGGGTTGGTTTAGGCATGTACGAAGAGTGTACATTAAATGAACAGATTGTGTACTTTTTTTAAATCAGACCAGGGTCACATATAATTCCCTGATTTGTATTCTTCTAACCTAGTCTCGTCTAGGGGTGACCATGAGATATGATTCTTCTCCAAGAATTTGATCTATTATCTATTCTCTGAATCATACATCATCAGTTTTATTGGAATCCCTATTTGAGTTATTTCTTCTTCAATAGCCTCTCATCCAAATTTTTATTCCATCGTGAGATATTTGGGCTTGATTGTTTTTGACGTTTTTGTAGATCTATGATATTCTATGTAGATTTAAAGGCTGGGGTTCAAAAATATTGACCGTACAATGTCAATATAGGAGGTTTGTTACATTCTGTAGTTTTCGTTGGATTTTATGCGAAAAAGTGAAGAATACCCGAGTTTTGGGAATTTTATGTTTTAGATATTTAACCTTGTTTGATTCGTACTATGTTTTTTTCCTGAGAAATAGTATTGATTATGATTTATGTTTATTACCTTTTTTATAGATGTATTTTCCCATGTTTGTTTGATGTTGTCCTTTGGTTATGGAATTTCTTGTCAGGATGTCTTGTTTCAATGAATAGATCTATTAGGATAGAGTTGATATTATATGATATGCTTGGGATATGCATTATAGATGCATTTCCTTGTAGTATATGAGAGTACTTTGGCTGCAGGATATCATTTTTGAATGATTGTATTACATAGGGTTGTGAGAATTTGGTGTAGTTATACCGTATGGGAAATTGACTTTAAGGGGTTCCAGAATGATTTTGTTATACATTTTAAATTTTGAGACCATAGGGGGGAAGGAAAGTGAGTTCTACCTCAGATCATCTATAGTATACTATTACGATATTGCAGATTCAGTGGACATTGAGTTCTTCCAAATATTGTTATTTGTATACCGTTAAAAAACCACATGAGGAATTTATGGTGAGTGCTTTTTTAGAGATTATTTTTCTTTGAAAAAATAGAGGGTTTAGACTATGAGAATATTCCATGAGGGTTGCTTGAGAATTATTTGTTGAGTAATTAATAAACATACATGAAATATTTTCAAATTGTAGGATTGTTCAATTTAGAGTACGTAATAGTTTATTATATCATTTTTCATATTAAATTCCATATATATATATATATATATATTCACTGATAGTTAGGGATAGAGGTTTTGTTGGTTGCCTACCGAGAATCATCTCACACCCTGTTTGGGTCATGATTTTGGGCTCAAAAAGATTATATTTTTGCTAGTATAGATAAGAGAAAACACTGTTCTAATTCATGTACTAGATGGTTATGGAGTTGGATATCATGAGACCATACAAAGGCCTGTGGTGGTGATGGAGTTTACTTGTTTTATTTGTACTTTTGTTTAGTACTATATATCCAGCGTTGTGACATGTTTGGATGCTTTCATAGATATATGTGACATGAACAATTTATATATGTGATCAAGTTGATTATTTACTTTCACTCTTCCATTATTTTTTAATTGTATGGTATTACTGCTTCTATTGTTATATATTATTGATATTCTGCTGTGTCACTCTGCTAATGAGGGCATAGATTACCCACTATCACACCCAAAGCCCTCATAGTTAGTTGGAAGCCTCTGGATTTTGGGGAAATGAACATGATTCCATGTGACCAACCGGGTACATGGCACCTTTGGGAAGAACCCGAAACATGGACATTACACATAGTTAAATGAATTCCATTTCCATTGCAATATGAAAATTTTTGGAAAATAATTTCATAATATACCTTCACAAACTCATCATAATTTATAGAGTTAATTTTTACATTTTTCTTCACATTTTGTATAAGAATACACCGTGGGTAAATTCCACCATCAATATGATACATTGCTAAAATTACATACTTATAGTCTGAGAATTAGAAAATATTGAATATATTTTCTAAAAAATTGATCTATTTATCAAGAATATGTAGGTCATAGGTTTTAATGAATGATGATAGACATTCCCAAAAAAAATACTAGACTATTTTATGTTCCTTCGTTCATCTTATTGGATTGGTTGGTATTAATCATAGTACCATTAGTAGCTTCAGAAAGCTGGGTGATAACAACTTTATGATTTCAAATCCTATCTCATATATTATTTGGTTCCTCATAAGGAATGTAATTTCTGAATTCATTAGATCCAGTTTGATTTTGAATAACCATATGTCCAACCATTTACTAAGACCAAAACCACTTTGTGAGAAATAGTAATCATAAATATAAATCAAGTAATCATAAGAATATATCATATGATTTATAAATCATGAAACATTATTTTCAATATATAATTTTTTTTGTTTTACATCTAATATTCAATGTTATCATGTAAAAAAAGAATTTTATAATGGTTCCTTATTAAAATGTGAATTAACTCAATCATAATCCATCAGAATGTTTATGTAGGTTTGTATCCTTATGGCCAATAATCATGCACTTGTGCTGAACACGATAATTCCAAATCCACATATTTTAGAGTTATTATAACTAGTTTAATTTGTACTACAACCACATGCACTAGATAGTATCAACATAGTGTTGTATTTAATAGTTAAATAACACAATATTAACATTACTAGTGCCTCATGAAATTATCCTATACATACAATTAGCCATAAGGTGTGGGAATATTACCTAAAAAATAATCAATTCCAATTAGTAAAATATCATTAATAATTAGTGAATAAGGATTTGTCTTACCAAAATTAATTATTCATATGTTTTTTAGAATCTTAAATAATCAAAAATGATATATTAAAATATATCATAATAATATGATATAATTTTGTTCCATTCACATAATCATAGAGAATAATTTCTTTATTCATGGACCACATACAAGACTGTCATAGTGGACTAGGTTAACTCCATATTCCATAATTTCCATTACTAATGTTAATTCTCACGACTCTATTTTTAAACAAGTTACTATATATAAATACTTTCACTCCCCATTCCCATTCATTATTATCTCATAAGATATCCATATTTACCCAACACCTTATATAGCTCTATAATTCAGGGACAACCTATCACATAATAAAATCATATGTATGTATACCAAAATATCATAAATCATTAATTATATTATCATATAATAACCAATGGAATGGAAAATAATTTCATACACATTTCACAACTTTATCATATCATACTTCATCGAAATGAAATGGTTTCCACAAGTATTATTCATACATAATTACCGAATGGGAAAAAAATGAGATCCAAAGAGTCATTCTTAAATAATAATCATTATTTTCCATCAAAATGAACAAATTGGATGGTATTATATGATCATATCCCATATGAAGTATAAAAGTCATTAAGTTATGTAGAATTAAATTAAAAATATCATTAAAATAATATTTTAACCATTAACTGAAGATGTGAAAAATTATTGACTTTCATTTATAAAATTATAACTAAAAATTCAAAGAATGATTATAAAATAAATTTATTTAAAAAAAAAACAGGGAAAATATTGATTTAAACATCTAATAAATTAAAACTCAATAGAGTTAAAAAATGTTTTTTTGTTGAGTACATTGAGAAAAAAAATTCATCCTTTTGTAAAATATAATAAATGAATTGTTTCAAAGTATTTTATAATTTATATTTTAAAAATAATTGTAAATAAATTTAATGGTAGAGAAAAGAAACTTTTTAAAAATTCATGTATAATTAATTTAATTCATAAAATAATATTGATGGGCATAGACATAGAAGATAAAAAATTTGACCAAAAAGAGATAAGGTCAACATGTCATTGTAAAAATTTCTTCGATCGTTTCAGGTACCAAAGTGGAGTTAATTGAACCAATACATAAAATTTCATTGAATAACTCTCTGTGAAGAATTTATAGGTGTTATAAATATTAATATCCCTATAATTTCAATTAATGTAAATTTAGAATTGAAAATAACATAAGGAAATGTGACTGTAACATAATCATTTACCTCAAGTCATGTACTTCCTCATAAGTGTTCATTTATTATATATAATAAATATATATATATTACATATATTGTAAATAATATTCATTAACAACATAATATTTAAAATGACATTATAATTTTTAATTATAATTTTATTAAATATTATTTTTTTTAAATGATTATTTGGTGTATAGCAAGTCTATTTGTCATGAATCTTTTAGTTCTCTAGTTATTATACATAAACTATGGTAATATTTTAATAATATATATTATATTAATATTTAAATAATTATCATAACAATTAATCATAAAATATTATTTAAATATTCATATATCCTAACAATAATAATTACATCACTTCATGAATGTCGTTGTCCAGATGTACACAAGAGAAATTTTATTATTTTCCAAAAATGAAAAGTTATGAATATATAAAACGTATAATAATTATATAAGAATAAATTTAGCCTAAATATCCTATATAAACATTAAACAAACAAAATATCCAAAAATGAATTTTTCTGGTGGAAATGAAATCATATTAATACGTGGAGGTGATAGTCTACCAATTTCTGTGAGTGATAATTTCATTTCCCATTTGATGAAAAAGTGGTGGAAAATGGTTACTCTATCATCATAAACTAAATTTATAAATATTTAATTAACTATATTAAATATTTAATACTGGACATAATATATTTAGAGGATGTATAAGAAGAAATAAATTTCAAAGTACCCGTTTGAATGTTATACCACATTGTTGAGAAACCTCCTTTAGAATGTACATTAAGTCCTAATAGGATAGTGTTATGAACAAAATCAGACTGATAAGACCTGATTATAGAATTTTTTTATGCATTTGAAAAATTATTTTATGGGAATAAAGGATACTAATGTGCGGTGAATAGAGGAGCGGTAGTTTCCTTGTATTGGGGAGCGAAATGACAAACATGGAATATTTTTAAAATATTATAATATATTAATTTATTACTGAAAAATAAATGGATGAAAATTATCCTAAGAGTTATTATATTCTATTATACAACTAAAATATATTTACAAAATAATAATTATAAGTTAAATTAAAACATATTGACCCTTATATCATTAGTTTATCCATTTTATACAATTATAGTTGTATTGATTTTTTACCTCAGGTAGTATTCAAAATGAAAAAAATATTTTTATATGATTATATAAAATTAATTAAGATGATTAATAATATGGAATATATTTTATCAAATTAAATCTATTCAATTGGAGAAATTCATTTTAAAATAAATAATGATATGTGATGAATACCATTTTTCTAAAAAAATGGAACTTTTTGTTTAAAAATGATATCAAACTAAAATTAAAAAAAGTCTACATTAAAATTAAATTAATGGGATTATATATAATTAAAAATAAGTAATTTTTGTTTAAAAAGTTTTAAAAACATAATAGGACATTTTAAATACTTCAATGAAATAGGTAGTTTTTAAAAAAAGTTTCAATTTTTCAATTTTCGACGTAAAATTAATTTTTTAAAAAACTAAACATTTACCCATAAGATAAATATTATTTTTTGATTTAAAACATTATATCATTTATCTAAAATAATATTTATAAAAGTGGTTGAATTTAATTATAATATTCATATAAAAAATAAAATAAAAACCATTATTGATGATAACGTATCTTAAAGAAAAGATTACCCTATTCTAATTCATTTCTAAATGAAACTATTTAAATGAATTTAAAAATATTATAATAAATATAAAATATATATAGTTCCTTAAAAATAACATAAAATAATATTATTTATTATGAAAAAACCATTATTCATGCAAAAAACTATTTTTTAAAATACAACCATTTTTTGTTAAAATGGTTTTATTCTGATTTCTAACCAATTGATTACTAAATAATAAATTTATTATAAGTATAAACATTATATTTTTAATTTTTTTTATTTTCATTCCTACAAATCCGAAGGAAATAAAATTATTATTAGAAATAAATAATAATAATTAAATTATTTATTGTGGTTTGTTTAACCATAGTGTTATGCATAAATAAATATATAAATTAAATAATATTATTTAAATACATATATATAATAAAATACCATGATTTCAAGTATTTCATCATAATACTCCCCAACAAATCTAAATTCCATAAATCCACTTAGGCATTAGTAGACCACCTTATAAAGGCAACTAATTTGTTTTCTAGCAGATAATATATCAATTTTGATTAAATTTATAGGATATAAATTAATGATGTGGTGAGTTTTTATGGTATAAAAATGTTTTTGATCAACATATTATCATTATCTCAATGTTCTAGATAATTATTATGTAATAATTGGATACATATTTTATGTTTTTCACTTTGTAACATCCTTAGATAGATGGTTAGTCTGAGGATAATATTAAAAATCATGAAGATGTACTATGATAACTCTTTAAGAATTTCAAAGGAGGGTGGGATCAATAACATCCTATTTTCAAATAATCATACAAAATTATTTCACTTGATTATATAGATGGATCCTTATGTATCCATATATGTAATTAATTTTATGCCCCTATCATTATTTTATAATTTTTAGGAATGAAGGAAATTAGTACCAGAGCTAGTGGAGGAAATGTTAGATAAGGTTGGAGTTATTCATATGTATATCATAGAAGCATATAGTATCTATTAAATTTAAACTAACAATCATCGATATGATCTTGAACCTGATGTTTATGAATAGGTAATTCTTTTAATATCAAAAAGAATAAATGTTTTCATATTTGGTAAGAATGGAGTGTTGATCTCGATATTTAATCATCCCATAGATGTCATTGACTGTAGGTAGGTTGTATCTTATCATTTGGTGTGTCAACCAAACATCTCCCAAGATCACGATATATTCTATGTATCAGTTTTGGGGAAGTATACACAAGATTAATCAGATGTACTCATCTTAGTGGTTATACTCATATAGAATGAAATTTATATTAATGAAAAAAATAATGGATATCATTAATCGATGCTATATTGTACTGTGAAACAAGAACACTCATTTGGTTAAAGATACATGGTGAAATAATATATCTATAAAAGATACATGGAAACATGTGGATGTGACAAGGAATAAATATATACATTTTTTTGTATCAATGTTATTGAAATTATAATGGGAAATTCTAATAAGGTGGTAGAATTTAACACATCGATATTTCAAAATATATATTTCTTTTTAAAAAATTCAATGTGTTTGATAGATTTATTTACACACAAAAACAAGCGTCGATTAACATTGATTTAATATTTAAATATTATATGTGAATGTTATTTTCATGAAATGATTTTTTGATGAGAAAGTATGAATATGACTAACTAAATAATTAATAATATCTATGAAGTTTTCCCTTAATGAAAATTTATTTAATAATTCTTTGGAATTAATTACCCAAATTCTAAAAATAAAAATAAAATTATATAAGAAATATGTTTGGAAGAATTATATTTTATATGTTTTGTAACACCCCAAGATTTCATAGTGTGTTATTTCTTCAAAATAATTCAATAACTTGCACTACACACAACACCGAGTTCAATCACACCATGACTTACAAAAAAAATCCATTCAAAAGAGGTTATGAATAGTATTATCTAAATTTTAAACTTTATATAATCCTTATAATTTTAGAATCCATATTATGAGTTTCTTAGATATAATGCAAGAACAAATTCATTTTCAGTATTGCACTTTTATCAACTTTTAATAGTGAACCCTTTTTAAATACAATATTTTAAACTTTTTGACTAAATGGGGACATCAAAAATTTAAAATGAAACATCCCAAGCTTCCACGGTACACTTTCTTTGAATAATACAGTAGCGTGTGTTGTACGCAACCTTGAGTTTTAACACACACCACAACCAATCAAACTAGCCGTTATGAATAGTAATACCAACTTTTTAAAAGTATATATATTTTATATTTGAAAATGGACTTCATTTTTGGATTCGGAATATCGAATTTAGCCTAAGGTGAAATTTTGGTACATTTCGGATAACTTTCATATTTTGATGAATAGTGAAAAATTACTAAATTTTAATTAAAAACAACTTTTTTAATCAAAATAATTAATAGTGATAAATTATGAATTTGAGTGGTTTTAAAGTATATTTAGAATATATTTTTACCATTTAATATAATGTTGGTCATTGGACATAATTTTACAATTAAACCGAACATAAACAAGTGTCAATCTTTTGATTGTTATTATCTCTTAAAAACACGCTTTTTGTTTTGACAGCGGGAATTAATTTTAAATTAATTTCTGCCACTTCTGTGTTTTGAATTTAGAAAAATGGATTCCATATTTGGAATCAGGATGTTCAAATTGTGTAAATAGGTAACTTTTATTTTTAGACATTTTGAATAATTACTGCGGTAAATATTTTATTTACCATGGTTAAGGGTAAATCCGGTAAATAAGGGTTAAAAAATAATATTATAATAATACTAAATTACCCTAAAACGTGTCTTAACCCTATTGGTTGATACATGGTCGACCATGGGAATCTTTGGGTCTATTTTGGGACCCCATGGATCCACTTGTAAGTGATAATGACACTTTATTTTAATTAAGTTAAAATAAATACAAAAAAGACACAAGCATATATCTTTTAGAAAAACAATTGTTACAGAGGGTTATATATGTTGGATTTTAGATTATAAATATTAATTAGAAAGATAAAAAGATTTCATACATAATGATATTTTATTTATAATTTTTAGACATTAAATATATATTTTATTTATGACACAATGATGATGTAGTAATTACTATAATAGTGAAAATTTAAAATAATTGATATTATAAATACCCAAATAAATATAATATGAAACTTTTAATGAATTAAACTAATTTTCTAGGATAATATGATATATTAGGATTTATTTAATTGACTTTGTTCGAAGTAATCAATCTGTTATGAGTTTCACAAAAATCAACTATTGAATAGTGTCAAAATTGACATAAAAGAGTTCTTAAAACAAATATTATATTATTAATTGATATTAAATTCCTAAAAATCTAAGGTTCGGCCAAGAGACTTATATCATGATAGTTTCATCATTAATTTACCACTTGGGGGTCGCTTGGTTGTATATAGTAAGTTTATTAACCATATTATTTAAAAATACAAAGAGACATTGTAAAAGTGAAACTAATTAACTTAGAGTTAATACTTAAAGATAAGGTTAATATAAGTACCCAAACCTGTCTAAATTCTATTGGTTGAGTGGTTTTCGACCTATCCCCACCTTAACCTTTGAATAATAAGCTTTGGAGCCATTAGAAACCGAATATGAATTTATTATAAATTAATATTTCTAGCTTTTCCAAAGGTGCCCCTCACCCCTCTTATAAAAGGGCACTCCTACTTCTCATTTCTTTACACCTTCAAAGCCTTTTGGTTCGTCCAAACTCTGCCCAAATACTCTCCCAACATCCCTCACTACAACCTAGAGGCCTTAGTTTGATCAGAAAGCCATCCTAAGGAGCCATTTTGATCAAATCAAAAGGAAGAACCCGAAGAAGAGGTAATGTTTTCACCACCCCTTTTCAAGTTCCATTCTTCTTCCACTTATTCTTCCTTTGTTCTTACCATTCTAAAGTAATAACTCCAATATCTCACATATACTGTGATGTTATTATAAATATGGTACAACCATATTCAGTATTCTATCCACCCTTTGAATAACATGTCATCAAACGTGCGTACGTACGGCTTACCGTCTCCACGTCGTGGTGTAATTGTTATTCAATATATTTTAATTAGGATGGGTATAATAATGATGTGTAACTCATGTAAATAATAAATATAACATGTTAATGATTCTTTATATATGATATACCATCCATTTATATATTATTTTAATATCAAAAGAATGATATTGTCGCTCGTGCGTACGTACGGACTACCGTCTCCACGAACGTGATGAGATTCATTCTCCATCGTATCCATTCAAGAATAATTATCATTTGATGATTTAAAAATGATGTTTAAGGACTAGATATCATTATGGATTTGAATAATATACAACCTATCCTTTACAAACATGTCTTACGTAACAAAACAAACAAAAGAAAACAAGTAAGTTAACACCCGAAACAACGATAATACTAAGATATTATTATCAAATCAATATTAAAAGATCATATATGATATCATATTAATATATATGATTATTGTATAATTTAATAACAATTATTTCACCATTATACAGGAGGTTAACCTACCCCAACCAAGGAAAAGTACAAGGTAAGGGATTTTCTTATCTCACATTCAATTCCGTGAGATTTCCATTATTCGCCACTAAATTATTGAAAGTGGTGTATTGTGTACTGGCATTTGATATATATTATCATATTCATGTTATTCTGTAAATAATTTGGTGGTTATTAACTTTTGGCCATACGACTCATTTGATTGACGTGGTAAGGGGTTTTCATCTCACTCCTTATTCCCGTGAGATTCATGCCATATTGCCACCATTACCTTTTTGTGTGGTGTATGTACTGCCCATAATTATATTCTTTGTGTAATACACTATAATTTATGTGTAATTACATATTCATTGTATGATACCTCTTTCATGGGTTATATGTTTCATAAGTTACCAAACTTGTAAGGGTTATTTCACAATCTCTTCATTATCCGAGGTTGTTTATACGTAATAATCTACTGGGATCTCGTTATCATCCACATCCATGTTTCTTCAAAATGTATTTCAAAACATTTTTAATATTTAAAAGAATATGGGTTAAAGTCATTTATACCCTTGTTTGACTTTTTATAAGAGGTTTATAAGGGAGTCTTTCCGTCGTTTTCCAAACAAGGTGCTTTTTAACCTTTTCGACAGAATTAAGATAAGAATGTTTTTTTTTAACTTATACGGCGGGTGCGGTTATTTTCCGCCGTTATAAAATCATCAAAGCTTCCCTTAAAAGCTTATAAGATTATTTTCAAAGAAAATGTTTGATTTTATATGGATCTTAAATGATTTCAAAATAAAAGGAGATATTTCTTTAAAAAGAATTTTGATTTCATCTATGTCAACATCCTTTGATGGGTTTTAAGATTATTTGAAGTTGATTTATTATGATACAATACTTCTATATTGTTTTGAAGGTTTTGTGATATGTTTGACTGTGGATGTGCTATTTTTATACCATTCATAGTTTATGGTGAAAGTATTGACATTTCGTATGCTAGTTCCAATAAGAATGTTTATGTTATATTTCAATCTTTACTTCATATGAATGTGTTGGACAAGTATGTTCCAGGTTGGGGACTGGTTAAAGTAAGCCGTCCAGGTTGGGGACTGGTAAAAGTAAGCCCTCCAGGTTAGGGACTGGTAAAAGTAAGCCCTCCGGGTTGGTGTTCGGTTATTAGAGGCACTCCAGGTTGGTGTCCGGTTATTAGAGGCACTCCGGGTTGGTGTCCGGTTATTAGAGGCACTCCGGGTTGGGTTCCGGTTACAATTAGCCCCAAGGTCTTGGGACGAGGCCTTGAAAAGTAATTAAAGTTTAGCATTATGCATTCCAACATTATGAAAGTGGTTATTGATTTTTGCATGTGATTATTCGATTAGTAGAATATCCATGTGAATAAGTAAATGGCATTATTTCATTTTATTTATGCCATACCATGTTGAAAGTTCATATTTAAAAGGCTTTTGTTTTAGTTATACATTGCCTTAAATGTTTATTCTTATTTATGAAAGTTTCCGCTATATTGTTATCCTTACTGGGCATTTGAGCTCACCCCTTTTCTATGTTTTATTTTTCCCAGGATGTGAAGAAGTAAGTTATGAATGACCTGCAGAGATTTTATGAGGGGTTAATAGTGTGGATTGTGGAAACATTATGTTGTTGTAGTAGTTTTTCATTTTATGATGTAATGTAAAACTTATGAATATATCTAGTGTTTCCAAGGCTACTAAACCAATCGGTCTTTCGAGATTTGATCTTTCTTGTGATCATGCCAATGTTACGAAGTAATGCACCGACTCTGGGTAGCTGGGGTCGGGGCGTTACAGTTGGTATCAGAGGAAGTTTAGTACAAACCTTGGAAGCTAGATTTAGATAAACTCTGATTAGAGCACGTAGACCTAAGATGAACTTTGAGGATTAGTATAGAAGAACTTCCTAGAATTTTGGTATTGTAGAGATTTTGTGAGTTTTCCAAGCAATACATCCCTGTCTGGATACGAGCAGGTAGAGGCGGCTCTGGCACAGATGTACCTAGGGGTAAAACCCGAAAACACCGCTTTGAGCTAGACTCGAACGGGAACTGGTGCACGACAACGGGCCTTGCTGCACTCTTGGTTACGACACTCCCGGGGGATATGCTTAGGATAACTCTCATTTTCTTTACAAATCATTTTGAAGGGATTATGAGTATATACTTCCTCAAAGAAAACATTCTTATGATTATGGATTATATCCATAAATAGTTCAATTTATGTTAGGTGTTTTATAAGTATGGGATTATGTATTTTGATTCATAAACTGATCTAGTTTATGCCATGGTATAGAAATGGCACCCAGTAGAAGGAATGAGAACTCCAAAAATACACATGATTCAAAGAGAAGGAAGGATCATATCTTTCATGGTCTTAAGCTAGAATTTATAAGAGAAATAGTCTCCCATGTATTATCATCATATGAAGAAATAATATCATGTGTTGATAAGATATGTAAAGAGTTTACTGAGTCCTATGGATTTGAAGGGAAGCAAGAGAAGAAAAGGATGGAAGAGAGAAAGATGGATAAAGGGAAGAGGGAAAAGAAGAATTTTCCCATATGTGGTAACTGTGGAAAGAAACACCCTGGAACTTGCCTGAAAGGAATGGGAGTTTGTTATAAGTGTGGAGGAAAAGGGCACAAAGTACGTGACTGAAAGGGTAAGAAAATGGTTTTAAATGTACAATGCTTCATTTGCAAGGAGTTTGGACACTACGCGAACCTATGTCCCAGTCATCAGACTATGCCGCAAATGATGTTATTGGATAATAACCAAGTTATGATACTACCACAGATGAAGAGGAATGATTAGAGTTCTTATGTTGATTATGTCAATTGAGTGTTGTATCAACAATGTACTTGTTATAATAATTATGGAGTATATAAGGATTGTACTACAGTACTATTTCATTAAGGACTTGAGATTATGTGGAACAAAGAAAAGTGACTCAATAGTAGGTTAAATTTTTGGAAAATATATGGTTGAGAGAAAGATAAACCATAATATGGTTCAGATACCGAGGTGGTGATTTTAGAATAATACATGATTGATTTGGATAAATTATATTGGATATTATTGACAACCTTGATGCTGATTATTGATTTTTATATTCCATCATTATTGGGGTTTTAAACATTTTTGGATTAATGAAGTATATCGAGCATTCTATATGGAATAAGGGATCATGAATGTAATCAATAAAGAATATGGTAATACATGATGAAGGTATTTATATGCTATTACGGGGTAAAAAGGAACTATATTATGTTTACTTTCCTTATAAATGTTGGACTGTGAGTTTGGATAGAATTATTTTGGATAGTTCTTATTTGGATTATTTTGGATTGCCATAAAATGACAACCCGGAGGTTGGGCAGCAACCTGTTGCGTCCGGCAAGGCCGCGAGACTTGAACCCGCAACCGAAGGGCGACAAGGGCGTATCACCTACCACAGGCCCAAGAGATGTCCTAGATTAAATAATGTAGTTTTTTTTAAAAGATCTGGTAGATGAATTATAAATTCGTTTATTTTGGAACCCTGTACGAATAGTATAAATATAATTTTTTTACGAGTGAAAGATGAGTTTATGGTAGAAATTTATTAATGGACAAAACTCTAATTATAAAGTAAGTATATCTCCTTATGATCTTAGCCAATATCATAAATAAATTCCTCAATATTAAGAAAAGCAACTTAGAACAAAAATGTTTTCCTAGATGGTACCTTAAATCATCACTAATTTATGGCTTTGGGATTGTTGGCCTTTTCATAGCCAAGTTCTCTACCACTCTCCATCAGATAATTGATGGTTAGATTTCTGTTCCATATCCATATTTTCCTACATGGAACCCTAGTAAGTGTTATTTTCGGTAATCTTCATACTTTCCACTCTTTATTTTAAATAGAGGCCTCATTAATTCATTTTTCGATGTGGGATTTCAACTAAGATATTTTGAAACGTCAAAAATGTGTTATCCCAATACCCTATATTTTGTTGAACCGATGGTACTTCAAATCATCATAGATTTATGAGTTTAAGGACCTCAATTTTATACTTTTTTGTGATTGATGACCTCAATCACTACCTATAAATATTTACGTTTTTCCTCCAATTATATGTCTCTAATTTCCACCAATGTTCTCCTAATCAAGATCATAATTTGGTGGTGACCCTTTCATTTCTCTTTTCCTCATATTAAGACTAAATTTTAGTAACCCAATTTCCGATGTGGGTTTTCCCACAAATATATTTTCTATTTTCAACCTTTTATTTTCGAAGATCAATTTCAAATTGCGAGGATGCAATTTATTGAAGGAGGGGAGAATGTAACACCCCAAGATTTCATAGTGTGTTATTTCTTCAAAATAATTCAATAACTTGCACTATACACAACACCGAGTTCAATCACACCATGACTTACAAAAAAAATCCATTCAAAAGAGGTTATGAATAGTATTATCTAAATTTTAAACTTTATATAATCCTTATAATTTTAGAATCCATATTATGAGTTTCTTAGATATAATGCAAGAACAAATTCATTTTCAGTATTGCACTTTTATCAACTTTTAATAGTGAACCCTTTTTAAATACAATATTTTATACTTTTTGACTAAATGGGGACATCAAAAATTTAAAATGAAACATCCCAAGCTTCCACGGTACACTTTCTTTGAATAATACAGTAGCGTGTGTTGTACGCAACCTTGAGTTTTAACACACACCACAACCAATCAAACTAGCCGTTATGAATAGTAATACCTACTTTTTAAAATTATATATATTTTATATTTGAAAATGGACTTCATTTTTGGATTCGGAATATCGAATTTAGCCTAAGGTGAAATTTTGGTACATTTCGGATAACTTTCATATTTTGATGAATAGTGAAAAATTACTAAATTTTAATTAAAAACAACTTTTTTAATCAAAATAATTAATAGTTATAAATTATGAATTTGAGTGGTTTTAAAGTATATTTAGAATATATTTTTACCATTTAATATAATGTTGGTCATTGGACATAATTTTACAATTAAACCGAACATAAACAAGTGTCAATCTTTTGATATTTATTATCTCTTAAAAACACGCTTTTTGTTTTGACAGTGGAAATTAATTTTAAATTCATTTCTGCCACTTATATGTTTTGAATTTAGGAAAATGGATTCCATATTTGGAATCAGGATGTTCAAATTGTGTAAATAGGTAACTTTTATTTTTAGACATTTTGAATAATTACTGCGGTAAATATTTTATTTACCATGGTTAAGGGTAAATCCGGTAAATAAGGGTTAAAAAATAATATTATAATAATACTAAATTACCATAAAACGTGTCTTAACCCTATTCGTTGATACATGGTCGACCATGGGAATCTTTGGGTCTATTTTGGGACCCCATGGATCCACTTGTAAGTGATAATGACACTTTATTTTAATTAAGTTAAAATAAATACAAAAATGACACAAGCATATATCCTTTAGAAAAACAATTGTTACATAGTGTTATATATGTTGGATTTTAGATTATAAATATTCATTAGAAAGATAAAAAGATTTCATACATAATTATATTTTATTTTTAATTTTTAGACATTAAATAATATATTTTATTTATGACACAATGATGATGCAGTAATTACTATAATAGTGAAAAATTAAAATAATTGATATTATAAATACCCAAATAAATATAATATGAAACTTTTAATGAATTAAACTAATTTTATAGGATAATATGATATATTATGATTTATTTAATTGACTTTTTTTGAAGTAATCAATCTGTTATGAGTTTCACAAAAATCAACTATTGAATAGTGTTAAAATTGACATAAAAGAGTTCTTAAAACAAATATTATATTATTAATTGATATTAAATTCCTAAAAATATAAGGTTCGGCCAAGAGACTTATATAATGATAGGTTCATCATTAATGTACCACTTGGGGGTCTCTTGGATGTATATAGTATGTTTATTAACCATATTATATAAAAATACAAAGAGACATTGTAAAAGTGAAACTAATTAACTTAGAGTTAATACTTAAAGATAAGGTTAATATAAGTACCCAAACCTGTCTAAATTCTATTGGTTGAGTGGTTTTCGACCTATCCCCACCTTAAACTTTGAATAATAAGCTTTGGAGCCATTAGAAACCGAATATGAATTTATTATAAATTAATATTTCTAGCTTTTCCAAAGGTGCCCCTCACCCCTCTTATAAAAGGGCACTCCTCCTTCTCATTTATTCACACCTTCAAAGCCTTTTGGTTCGGCCAAACTCTGCCCAAATACTCTCCCAACATACCTCACTACAACCTAGAGGCCTTAGTTTGATCAGAAAGCCAACCTAAGGAGCCCTTTTGATCAAATCAAAAGGAAGAACCCGAAGAAGAGGTAATGTTTTCACCACCCCTTTTCAAGTTCCATTCTTCTTCCACTTCTTCTTCCTTTGTTCTTACCATTCTAAAGTAATAACTCCAGTATCTCACATATACTATGATGTTATTATAAATATGTTACAACCATATTCAGTATTCTATCCACCCTTTGAATAACATGTCACCATACGTGCGTACGTACGGCTTACCGTCTCCACGTCGTGGTGTAATTGTTATTCAATATATTATTATTTGGATGGGTATAATAATGATGTGTAACTCATGTAAATAATAAATATAACATGTTAATGATTCTTTATATATGATATACCATCCATTTATATATTATTTTAATATAAAAGAATGATATTGTCGCTCGTGCGTACGTACGGACTACCGTCTCCACGAACGTGATGAGATTCATTCTCCATCGTATCCATTCAAGAATAATTATCATTTGATGATTTATAAATGATGTTTAAGGACTAGATATCATTCTGGATTTGAATAATATACAACCTATCCTTTACAAACATGTCTTACGTAACAAAACATACAAAAGAAAACAAGTAAGTTAACACCCGAAACAACGATAATACTAAGATATTATTATCAAATCAATATTAAAAGATCATATATGATATCATATTAATATATATGATTCTTGTATAATTTAATAACAATTATTTCACCATTATACAGGAGGTTAACCTACCCCAACCAACGAAAAGTACAAGGTAAGGGATTTTCTTATCTCACATTCAATTCCGTGAGATTTCCATTATTCGCCACTAAATTATTGAAAGTGGTGTATTGTGTACTGGAATTTGATATATATTATCATATTCATGTTATTCTGTAAATAATTTTGTGGTTATTAACTTTTGGCCATACGACTCAGTTGATTAACTTGGTAAGGGGTTTTCATCTCACTCCTTATTCCCGTGAGATTCATGCCATATTGCCACCATTACCTTTTTGTGTGGTGTATGTACTGCCCATAATTATATTCTTTGTGTAATACACTCTAATTTATGTGTACTTACATATTCATTTTATGATACCTCTTTCATGGGTTGTATGTTTCATAAGTTACCAAACTGGTAAGGGTTATTTCACAATCTCTTCATTATCCGAGGTTGTTTATACGTAATAATCTACTGGGATCTCGTTATCATCCACATCCATGTTTCTTCAAAATGTATTTCAAAACATTTTTAATATTTAAAAGAATATAGGTTAAAGTCATTTATACCCTTGTTTGACTTTTTTTAAGAGGTTTATAAGGGAATCTTTCCGTCGTTTTCCAAACAAGGTGCTTTTTAACCTTTTCGACAGAATTAAGATAAGAATGTTTTTTTTAACTTATACGGCGGATGCGGTTATTTTCCGCCGTTATAAAATCGTCAAAGCTTCCCTTAAAAGCTTATAAGATTATTTTCAAAGAAAATGATTGATTTTATATGGATCTTAAATGATTTCAAAATAAAAGGAGATATTTCTTTAAAAAGAATTTTGATTTCATCTATGTCAACATCCTTTGATGGGTTTTAAGATTATTTGAAGTTGATTTATTATGATACAAAACTTGTATATTGTTTTGAAGGTTTTGTGATATGTTTGACTGTGGATGTGCTATTTTTATACCATTCATAGTTTATGGTGAAAGTATTGACATTTCGTATGCTAGTTCCAATAAGAATGTTTATGTTATATTTCAATCTTTACTTCATATGAATGTGTTGGACAAGTATGTTCCAGGTTGGGGACTGGTTAAAGTAAGCCCTCCAGGTTGGGGACTGGTAAAAGTAAGCCCTCCAGGTTAGGGACTGGTAAAAGTAAGCCCTCCGGGTTGGTGTCCGGTTATTAGAGGCACTCCGGGTTGGTGTCCGGTTATTAGAGGCACTCCGGGTTGGTGTCCGGTTATTAGAGGCACTCCGGGTTGGGTTCCGGTTACAGTTAGCCCCAAGGTCTTGGGACGAGGCCTTGAAAAGTAATTAAAGTTTATCATTATGCATTCCAACATTATGAAAGTGGTTATTGATTTTTTCATGTGATTATTCGATTTGTAGAATATCCATGTGAATAAGTAAATGGCATTATTTCATTTTATTTATGCCATACCATGTTGAAAGTTCCTATTTAAAAGGCTTTTGTTTTAGTTATACATTGCCTTAAATTTTTATTCTTATTTATGAAAGTTTCCGCTATATTGTTATCCTTACTGGGCATTTGAGCTCACCCCATTTCTATGTTTTATTTTTCCCAGGATGTGAAGAAGTAAGTTATGAATGACCTGTAGGGATTTTATGAGGGGTTAATAGTGTGGATTGTGGAAACATTATGTTGTTGTAGTAGTTTTTCATTTTATGATGTAATGTAAAACTTATGAATATATCTAGTGTTTCCAAGGCTACTAAACCAATCGGTCTTTCGAGATTTGATCTTTCTTGTGATCATGCCAATGTTATGTAATAATGCAACGACTCTGGGTAACTGGGGTCGGTGCGTTACATGTTTAATACATTTTTATCTAAATAACATATATTGACCACTATGGATCAATTATTAAATATTTTGATAATTTATATAACCAAAGGAATATCCATTTATCCATGGACAATAAATTTGATAAAAATGAAGATAAAATCATTTAATAGAAAGAATATGGATTATTTTAAAATCATTTTTTTGGTTCTGCACATTATATTGTATCATAATAAAATTAATTAATCAATATTGATTAATAATATTAATGAAAATTTTTGATAATATTTTCAATAAAATATATTAACATTTATCTAATGGTTGATTCTTTGAATGTAATGAGAATAAAATCATTTTTATGCTTAAAATTACATTTTCTCTATAAGTGGGTATCACATGTTTTGTCTGTTGATATTAGAATGATTTTATTATACATATAAGAATTCAATTTTATTAAATGGTATTTATATTTATAATCTATATAATGAATATTAATTAAAATGTTTATCATGAATATTATCCCTAATAAATAGTTCTTATAGTCATAAATATTATTACTGTTGTAAGGGTTAAAATAGTTCATGGGGCTATCCGAAAAGATAATGCTAATAAGGAAAAAAACTTGATTAATCTGCATTAGTTGATTTTAATTATACCATAAATTATTTTAAATAAAAACTATTCAAATTTGGATACATGTTACTTGATGAAGATATTTATTATATATTTATTTTTCATTTTTTTAGAATTTTTCCACCCACCTCCCTAATAAAAGGGATAATCCCCTTATCTCTTCTCCATACCACATGACCACTGTAATTCACTAAATCGCAGAGCAAATCCTTGTCCAAATTTACTCTATTTTTTATAGAGTTACTGTTCTTAGCAAAAGACAATCTCAATAATTAATAGCTCATACCATTAACAACCCATAATTTGGAGTTTAATAGAAATGAATGAATATCCATAAATTCAAAAAATATTTTTGGTTTAGAGTTTTGAAAAATTAATAAATAATTATACCTATCAAACACTTACAAAAAAATGGGAATCCAATACTTATGAAATAATTTTTTTCATAAATAAATTATTCTTAAATTTTATCTCTTGTTTCATTCAAATAATGTTCAATTTATTTATGAAATATCATCATATAGAATATATTGACCATGGTATAGTTCCTATTAATAATAAATCCTTGTGAAAAATTTTGAACATCTAATATGAACAAAAATATTATAGTAAGGGATACAAAAATAATAATGCCTCTTAGACCATTTTTAAAATCAGGAAATTCATAATAATCATGTTGATATAAAAGAATCATTTATAAAATATGAATCAATGTTAATGCCCAAAATTTCTCACAAAATATATCATTTGAATCCATAAAGAAAAAATAATAAACATGGGACAAATGAAAACAATTAAACTCATAGAATATGTTATTGAAAAACATACTTCTCACCCTTAAATATGGTATAAGAAATCCTTTAATCATTAGTTCAGTATCATCCCTTATGAAAACAAAATATGTTTAGGAAACCTCATTCAAGTGAATATAAAATTAATTTATGTAACTTTGGGAATAAAAATCATAAGTTAAAAATTATCATATTTTAATATCACTATTTCCAATGTTGTTTTCCTACTATGTTTATTTATATTTGATGTTTAGTGTTAAAAATAATAAATTAACTTCTATGGTAGATGTAGATTATCGGTCTAATATAAATTCATATGGTAATGGAAATTAAATTAAATTAAGTTGATTTATTTGAAAAATTACTTTTTAAAATTGTGATACGGTGATTGCTGAGAAAATATATATTTTTATTTCATGTAATTAGAAAGTCTATAGTTCATTTCAATAATTGTGATTTAATCACATAAAATGTTTTACATAAAAATAAACTAAATTCTACTTAATATTCATGTTAGAGAGTAAGACGATATTTTTTCAATATGGAAATAATTTCATTAATTACCCATCTTCTCCAAAGCCTCAATCTTTTAGGTGAAATTTCAACTTATGTCATATCCCTTGTGTAATAACTTGTCAAATCATATAAATAGCAATATCATGGTTAACATATATATTAATTTCATGATATGTTATATCATTGTCTGCAATTTTTATAAAATCATCCCATACTCCTCTTATGTATCCTCTAAAATGGCTTTGGAGTAAGACTCTATGATTTTTCAAAAAATAATCCACATTCATACATAAACTACATGGATCCCACAAAATTTTTTATCATTTACAATGTCTAAAAATTCTATAACATCCCAAATTTTAAGTGTATAAATTATTCTCATTCTATTGTAACATTTATAAATAAAAGGATTTATTTAATTTCAAAATTTAATTTATTGGGTATCCAACTATAGATGAAACTCATATTTGAATATGTTAAATTATAAATTGCATTATATTTTCAATGTAAATTTATATTGAAATATATACACTCATTATAAAAAATAAAAATAAAAATAAGATATATGAATCTCATGGATCTGAATTTTTTATTATTTTAATGTATAATATTATATATATATATAATATAATTAATACTAGAAAAAAAATATATATTTTTTCACATTAATCAGAAGAATTTGTTTATTACATCATAATATAATGTTAAAACCCAAAGTCATATATTTTACACCCCATTAAAAAAATATTATTAAAATTAGTGTAATTCATAAATGATAATGTGCAATAAAAACACAAAACATGATAATAAATATACGTGAAACATTATTTAAAAATTATAATGACATGGTATATGATTTCAATGTTTGTTAAATATTTATTAGGTATATATTAATAAATTTTCATGAATTTTTTAAAAATATACATAAGTAGAATATTTATTCATCATTATTATATATTTTTAGTTTATAAATATATAAGAAGTAGTAATGACATTTTATGAATAATACGAATTATATAAAATTAACTTTATTGAATTCATAATTCGTTTTATTATAAATAATGTTTTATATGATACAAAAATTATTATAATTTGTTATTCTATTCTCATATATTCATAAAGCCATTAAATTTTTTTTGTTCAAAATGTATTTCAATTGTTTAGTACTTATATAACTATAAATTATATCAACAAAATAAATTTTAATATTTTTAGATATTTATTGATGTTTTATTTTTATTATATTATAAATAAATAATTATATAAAATCTTTTCACAAAACTATGAGATAGAAAAGTAACAAGTTTTATACAAAAATAATACTAATAAATAAGTATTATTTGTATTATAAATTTTAAATTTTAAAATTAATGTTGTCTTATTATAAATAAAATAATCATCACATTTTGATAATGTAGTCCTAATAAAATAGACAGGGCCATTAAGAATTAATTCTAACCATAATCCATAACATCCATTGAACCAATTATAATTTCAAAAATATTTATTTAAAAATTAGATACATATTTATTAGAAAATGATTTTTTAAAATGAATATCATGGTTTATATGTATAAGTACTTTAACATTCCCAAAATATATTAATTTATAAATAATAAGAAATTCATATGAAATATCTCATAGAAATAGATATTTATTTATTCTAGATAATGTTCTATTCTATTTATTACATAAAATATTTAAAAGTAAAATAAAATAAATTTACGATTTTTATTTGATAAAATATTTTTTATTTATATGAATATCACCTCAAAATTAACATATTCTAATTTTTGACTTTTTTCTAAATTTATTTTTTTCATTAAAACCACACAAGTTTAGGTTTAGAGACCCCTTTATTATGAAATAAAAAAATAAAACTATGGGAATTATAATGGGGTCATATAAGGGTATATCCCTCATTAAAATATAGAAAAAATAGTCAAAAAAACATCAATATTTATAATATATCTGATAAAAGGATAAAAATTATCATCCAATGTTGAATCATAACTCAAAAACCTATAAGATAATTTAATAATTGATGGTTTTAAATAAGAAAAGTCTTTCCAATGCCCGAATTTAATTTTGGAAACCAAATTATAACCTACCTCATTAGTAAAAGTTTTATTACCCTTTAATAATTTATATAAAAAGGATCAATATATAAGGTAATAATACTACAAGTCTATATAACATCTTTTAATTCATTTGGTGTGTATCAAAAAAAATTAATCCCTCTTAATAATTTCCATGACTCGAATTAGCCACTTTTGAAGTATTGGCCCCAACATGCCCCTACTTCTCCTCAAAACCATGTTTATAATCACAATTTTCATTACAAACAATTGTTCCATTATAATTTATTGAATATATAATATTAAAGATCCTAATATACTGACAAGAAATGGAACTATACTAGTGACCACCAAACTCAAACTATGCGCTCATTCCATTTCTTGAGACTCTAAGGAACACATAATTACCTCAAACGATTCACTTAAACATGATGAATCACTTGATGGGTTATCATATCAATGAATATCAAACCCTTAACACATATATAATCCAAAAAATTTAGATATTAATATAATAGAATTGTTTCATTACCCATCCAATTGGGTTTTCTATCCATTAAAATACCCTTCTTCCAAAGAAAAAACCATCTGATGTACTAAAAAAGCATGAGCATGTAGATAATCTAAATAACCATCTAATGTAATATATAATATTATCAATTCCATAATCATGATTAATATAATCCTTGGATTATATCCACTCATTATATTTCCTTTGAGACATCTCAATGTTGTTTAACATTAAGTGACAATGTAGAATAACATGACACTTCTTAGAACAGAAAGAGTAAACCAATTCCTTAATTCATTTATCGTAACATGTTTAATGAACTAAAAATACAATAAAAAAGTGTTAATCCTATCATATTTAATTCATAATAACATTTCAAAATATTATTCATGTATAATAACCTTCTAAATTAATGGAGAGTGTAAATATATTTAAGGACTCAGTCTTAAACATTACATGTTATACTATCATATACTAGAACTCTATTTGTGATATTCAAATAGATATTTTAGGTGTACATTTTTAAAAAATTAGATAAATATTAATAAAATATATTAACCATGTAATTTCACAATCGACACATATAATTAGTATCCAATTTATCACCATATAAAAACATTATAAAAAAAATGATATCTTTTTTTGAAAAATTATTACATCATTCAAATTGAACTATTATGTTACTTGATCATTATTAATCCAGTCAAAATCATTTCAAATCACGGGATTACCAAAATAATATCCTAATGGGACATAAAAATAATGAAAGAAACAATTATTCCCTTAATAAAAACATTTTCACAAAGTTATAACTTTTATACATAAGGTATAAGCTATTTAACTTAAAATATAAAATCATATGTTTACTGTAAAAATCATAGAAAGCATAAATTATATAGGTTTCATATGTTATAATTTTCATATCACTCTTATCCGTATTGTAGCTCTCATGGCCACTCAAGGCATAACCTTTATGGTTATATTTGGCATAATGTCCACATTATATTCACTTAATCCCATACGAAAATACTAACAGGTGAACTCTATCCCTTTACCCAACTATTTGGAGAGATATAGCAGGCCCAACGACCATCATTTTTTCATATAAATACCCTTCCTCATAAATAATTCAAATGAATCGTAGTAGAATAACAACACATAAATATTTTAAAAATGACTCATTCTTAGAAAAAATTACTGTTCCATTTTGAAATCACTTTTAATATTAACATGTAGTATACTCATAAATGGAAACATTTTATTTGAAAATAAAATTTTATATCTATTAATAAATCTTAAAAACATTAAAAAATCTTTAAAGTTGGAAATTTTATTCATTCCATATATGTTATGAAACATTACTTTTGGGTTTTGATAAAATATTTGAAAGGTTTGATTTAAGAGAGAATTTTTAAAAAAGTACCCTTACTTTTGTCTGAATTATCACACACAATCATTATTTTCCTCAATAATAAAAATGGGTCAATTTTTTATTCAGTAATCACCTTTTAAAATTTATTATTCATTTCATATCACTTATTACAATGCTATTATTATTTTTTTGGTAGGGGCCGAAGCCACAATTTATTATTTGAAGCAAATACCTCTTTAGACTGGGTAAAGGGAGACCCATTACATAGCCCGAAGGCTGAAGGCCAAGTGTCCTGAATAAAAGTCTTTAAAGCTCATTTTTTTCTCCCAAAAAACCCTTGGTTAATAGTACTACTATAATACCTGCGCTGCTACAGTTCCGCTCCTGCTTAAGGATCTCGTATAGTCTCTACACCGGTACAATGCCTCCACTGTTGCATTTCATACTACAGTACTCTTATAGTCCTTTTAAATTCACCGATGCCCAGATTTTATCATGGGTCTTTGTGTTTCCAAGAAGGATCATGTACCACTAGAGTATATACTCATTGGCATGTTATTATTCATTTATTCTAACATTCAACGTTTGGATAATATTCAGTTCATAAGTCTAAAAATACATCGTTCGGTTAACTGTGGTCAAAGATGAAATTATTAAATTCTATATAAAATAATATTAATTAAATAATCATATTAATTATAAATAAATAATAATTTTTAATATATCCATCATATATTTTTACATAAAAATATCAACATTACAATGATAGAGATTGTAATTCGTATGTACGAATGAGTAACATTTCCATTTTAAATGAAAATTATTGAAAGAGTTTATTAGTCATTTTAGAGTGATTAAAATATCATTGTTATCACATAAAAAATTAAATATACTTACGTATATAATTAATGTTATGTTATGATAAAAAATGAATTACATCGCTTTGTAGAGATTATATTTCTATGGAATGTAAGAACGATGATTTCTTTTTTTGTTGCATTAAAATGTAATAATTTAAATGAATTATTATCCTTTCAGAATGAAACATATGTTATGAATATCGTATATGAAAATTAATTCGAAAATTATAATCATACTTCAGATTCAATGATGGAAAATGAATTACATCGATTCACGAGGTGGTAATCTGCTGTAAACACGAATGATCAATTATTTTTCTATTTGATGAAATATACGATGGATATGGATAATTACAAATAAATAACATCTACATAGTTGGGAAAAAATAGAGTTATTATTTTATTATGGTTTAATAATGTTTGAAGTATATGGTATAAGAAACAAAATTAGGATATGTAGATAAAAACTATACATCTTCTTTAAAAATCCACCATTACATAACACCTTAAGAACTCTATTTTTTATCTTATTTGTAAAAAAGTCTTCCATAATGTGGGTAGGGATATTTTGATGGTATTTGGATTGATATTGGATGAAAAAAAATCTATTTTGTTTATTTAAATGAGAATAATGGGTTCCCTTTTATAAGATATGGGAGGGGCACTTTGGGAATTTCTCTAAATATTAAATAAATGTAAATTAATTTTAAATTTTAAATGGATAAAAATTGATTTAAATTATAATATAAGATAAAAATTGATATAAATACTCCATCCAATAATATTTGGAAACTTTTAGTTCACAATAACATCCATACTATTTAATGTTAACCCTTATTTTATGTTTTTAACACTTATCGTGACAACATGGATTTTTCTTTTTAAGGGTTACTACAGGTTCTATAAGATACCAAACTACCCATAAATGTATAAACAATTCTTCATGAAACCATATCCATATAATTTTTATGAATATTAAATTATTTTAAATTTTATATCATTCAATAAAATATTATTTATTTTAAAATATAATTAATTATAGATTTGGATGTATTCAATAATTTTACTTTTAAAAATATCAATTGAGAATGGTTATTTAATAGAGAAAAATTAATTATATCAATATCATATCAAAATAATCTATAAAACTCATATATTAAAATAATTATATATAAATATATTTATTTTCATATTTTTAATAACATTTATTTGATATTTCCATTATTTAAATGATTGTTTCATCCGTGTTTTGTCAGAATTTAAGATATTTACTACATGTATAAATTTATTCAATAAATAATCATGGTGTAGATAAAACATTTATATTTAAAATTAAAATTTATAGTTTAAGATATCATCTAGAATATGCCATATTAAAAATGATATAGTTAATGAAATAATTAGTATGACATATTTGAATTATCATTAAAAATAAATAATAATTGACATATTCTCATTGAAGTTCCATTAAAAGTTATAAATTATATCCATGATTGATTATGGTATAGCATAAATCAACCTATAAAATTTCTTCATGTATCAGGATCATTGTATAGTCTTTATCATTTTACTTTTAAGCTTACCTAACCAATTTAATTATTATTGTGGAAAAATCCAATAAGAGTTAAAATTCATATCTTCCAAAAACAAAAGATACAAATTTAATAAATTGTTTACTGATGATTCTAAATACTTACAGAATTTTATAAATTAAACACACATAATTTTCATAATATAATTTAAATTTAAACTCGAAAAACACAATAGAACACAATTTTTCAGAGAAAAATTACATTGTTATACATAATTTTTTATTTTTAAAAAATAAATCTAAAAAAACATGTAAACCACAATAGGATTATGTGAAATCAAAATTTACTAATTTTTTTAAAACTAATCCATAACATAATTTTTTATTATAAATAAAATTTAGTTTAAAAAAACCAATATTTTCCAAACTTCATTGAAAAATTTATGTTTTCAGAAATTCATTATATGATTACTTTTACACCAATAAATTCATTTCAAAATTATAAAATTACAAAAATTATTTTAAAACAATTATTTTAAAAATAATTATTTAATAAATAAAGGTAATTATTATATTAATTTTTTTATTTTTAATTATTTTTAAAATAAATATAACAATACCTATATATATAACTACAAATTATTATATATATATATATACATATGAATTGTCACACTACATATAAATAATAACTCTTCTATATACACCAATTACAGCTTCATTAGTTTATTGGTCTTGTTTAATTGAAAATCATACAATATTTGGAAATATTATATACAATTAATTGATTTCGTAAAATCCAACTAGGATCAAAAAAATTAACCATTATTTAGTAATCCACTTTTTGATCTCTAAATGATTCAATATGTTTTCGAAATATTTAAAGGAAATCCTTATCAACTTTAATGAAGTATTACTATGTCCCCACTACATTTACTAATCTTATTATAGTGAAAATAAATATAAAAATACCCACATACCATTTAAATAAATTCAAAATTATCTAACCCCGTGAAATTTCATAGATTATAGAAAAAATCATGAATTTTATAGAAAATACCTCTAGATTGAATGACCATCCTAGTACTGTTAAAGCAACCAACAGATCTTTATTCACTCCAAAATATAATATCGAGTCATTGTAATATGGATACAATTACCATATGTGTTGAAAACATATTAAATACCACCGTCATAGAAACAATGAATCCTTTTTTTGTGAACCCCAAAAAACCAAACTCGATCTATGAGAAGTCACATAATTTAAAAAACCCATTTCCATTTATTTTTGGGTGGAATTGACGTAAATATTATAACTAAAATGATCACCACCACAAAAATATCATGATTGATCTCTTTTGGTAAATACAATAAATAAAAAAACCCCAATCACTATAGTCATTACAGAAAGTCGTTCTTTATACCCAAATTATACATTTTGTGAATATTGAAAATTTTAATTTTGAAGAATACCATATGTATTATGAAATAATAAATAGATAAATCTGTGTAAAAAGATTATAAAACATTTTATATGAATATAATTTTATATAAAGACAAAAAATTATGTATTTAAAAATAATATATTTAATTTTAAAAAAATATAAATCATTTTTTTAAAACCTAAATAAAATTTATTGCATTATTTTTGAAGAAAATATTTCCAAGATTTATTTAATTTTTAATAGTGTTACAATATAACAAGAACCTCAATATTTATTAATAGAAGACAAATAAAATTAATTATAATCAACAAAATTCATAATTTTTATCATAAATAATAAACTCATCAATATTTTTACCAAAAAATAAAAATACCCATTGGTTATATAATATACCTCTTATAGTCATTTATCCTAAAAAAATATTTCCATTGAAAAATATACACTATGAAACCTCTCTAAAATCAATTATAGAAGTCCTTTCAACAATATTCTAGATAAATGTCAGTCTTTCAAAGTCATTTTACTCAATCTAAAAGGGATAACTCAATGAGAAAAATAAGGGATTCCAAAACCATTAGTTTTGACTTTCAGTTTTTTTACCAATTAAAAACGTATGTGTGGGATAAAATTATATTTATTATATTTGAAAAAAAATTCTAATTTTTATAAATACTAAAAATATTATTTTTAATCTCCTCTTAGAATAGTTATTCACCCAAGTTTATTTTACAAATCCTATGTAAATAATGATGTTTTAAATTTAAGTTATAATTTTAATGAATATTTGTAATGAATAAATCATTATAGGATATAAAATTAAAAATAAAATAATATCATTTATATGATTCTATAATGATTAAAGGGGAATGATAATAAATATGTTAAATGTAAATAGTTTATAGTTATTTTAACACTTTTAAAATAATCTTACCGAAGAAGATTATATAATTTGTAATTATATAATAAGTTATTGAACACCATAACATCTTGGATGACATTGAAAATACACAAGGATTATTATATATCTTCTCATACTTTTTCTATTTTTATTTCAATTATTACAACTATTTAAAAATAGGTTTGAAAAAATAACTGAATAATCACAATGAAGAAAATGAGGAAGATATTATAAAAATTTATTAATGAAATACTATAAAAAATGGATTATTAGAGATGGAATATATATGAATAAAATTCTCAATAAATAATTTTATAAATGTGGCCCAATTTTTAAGGAGCCCCTAGAAGCATCTGAAGGAAGTAGGGACTTAAGGAAAAATTTCTCTTCCATATCTTTCCCATTCCTGATGGAATTTTGTCTATCATACATTATATCATTCCCTTCTTATTTATTTATTCTTTATACAGTTCTTTTATAAAATTTATGCTACCTTTTACCTCATTATATATATATATATATTAAAGCCTTTGTATTTCTCTTTATATTATTTCATGAAGCCAAACCCTATAATGATATAAGGGACAATTTAAAATTTTCTTTTAACCTTTTCCTGATAATTCATATGTCGTTTCCATAAATTTATATTTTCATTAATTTACTAAAACATTTCTATAATGTCATGGAAAATAATTATATTTTTTAAAATTATATGAAATTTTTTCAAGACTGTGAAATCGGACAGCCCGTGATTCTAAGGCCTGGAGTGCCAGGAATTATCCATCAAAGTGTTGTTGCGCATTAACTAGTGAGCGTAAGTAGTATTCCTGGAAATGAGAAATCTCTCTAAAATGGTAACTCAAATCAAAAATCCAAGGGCATCATTTTGCTCAGGATTGTGGGTTTACCATAGGCATGACCTAAGTTTTTTTCGGCACGAGCCTCCTGTGATAAAACCCAAAAATGGCATAACCGTAAATAAAATTAATAAATAAAATTATTTTATTTTTCACTTGATTCAAACTCCCGAATGGTAACTCATAATAAAAATTCGAGGCCACCGCTAAACTCATGATGTTATTGTCTGTTTAGGAAGATACTAACATTGGTCGGCGCGGGCCACCAATAAAATATAATGTTTGGCTGTAAATAAAATAATTAAGTGACAATTATTTTATTGTAAAATCCATAACATTTAAATGGTAAAACAGATTGGAAGTCCAAGAGTCCAATTAGGTTCATTGGGGTGTGTTTTATTTATGAAGAGCCTAACCTCGACCGGTGCTGGTCGATGGTGACTGTTCATAATTTTCTGAACATTTTTCCAGGTACGTTCACTAGACGCAAGAGCAGCGTTTTCTAACTTTTGAACCATTACTTGGATTAAAAATCTGACGACAACTTTTAATCTGAATGCACAGGGATTTTCTTGAGGAAGAAATATCCTCGACCGTAGTTGTTCGGGTGAAAATTTTTTTTTTGTGGACTTTCAGATGATTAATAAAATAAAATGTTTTGTTATTTTACTTTCCTTATTTCCTCCAACGGGTGAATGAAGTTGGCGGTACCAGTGATTTGTAAATCCAATAAGTGGATTCACTCTTATTTTCCTATAACCACACGGTTTGGAATTCAGGAGGTTCATTAATTAAATGAATCTCATTAATTCCCTGAGCGTCGTAGACTCCTTCTCCTCACCTATTTATATGGAGCATAGGGAGGGGTGATGGCATGGCTTCACCATGTGATGAAACCCTAGAAAAGTACCGCGACGCAAAACACATGGTGGGCGAGACTGATTCAAATGAATGGTGACGAGATCCATGGAGTCGCAGACCGATTACAATGATGAAGGAGGTTCCATAGAAAGTCGTTAGCAGATATCCCTTCCTGGTAGAGGGTTATTTTCTTTTTTGTGTTTTTTATTACCACATCCCCATTCTTGAAATTATACGATGAACATGGTTCATCCGACTAATGGGTTGACCATCGATTCTTTCGCCTTTATGGCATGTTATTTCGTGGAATCTTGAGTGGTTAATCATGTGTTCAATACAAATGTTTATTGAACTCCCATAATATCCTTTATATTGAGAGCTAATATGGAGGGTGAGGACCTTACGAATCCAACCCAAACCCTATGCTATATTGAATTCCATCTGCCTCCTCGATAGACCGGGAGCACATTGACGCACACCGCAATAGGAGGGTCGCGGCTCATAAGCTGCAGTGAATGGAGGAGGAAGATGGCACGATGACCCGCTGTGGGAATGAAGGCAGTACGACTGTCGTTCCACCGACGAAATGAAAGCCATGGCAGAAGCCTAACCCCCCATCGGTGGGTTCCGCGGTCACCGAGCAGAGCCCACACGACGACACCACCTCGCCAACCGAAGGGCCTCTGGGTCGTTCGAGAATCCAGGTGAATGGAGGGTTACACCCCCTCGTCGAACCGAACCAGGCCGTCGTCCTCATAGCAGGCTGCCTCCCTTGATCCGGGCCTTCGCCCTTGTGTCGGGCCGCCGCCCTTAGGCTGGGCCGCTGCCCTCACATGGGGCCACCGCCCTCGGACCAGTTTGCTGCCATCACCCTGGGCCACTACCCTCGGACTTGGTTTCCGCCCTTGGATTGGGTCTCCGCCCTCACATCAGTTCGCCACCTTCGCACCGGGCATCCTCCCTTAGAGTGGGAAGTAGGCCTCAGACCGGGTCACCACCCTCGGACTAGGCCTCAGGCCATGCAGGATTCCACCTAGTGGCCCACCGCCCCATGTGGGTCGGCCCTCCCCCTTATGGGCTACCCTATTCTATCCGGGACACACCTATTTCTAATTAGAGAAAACATCGGCCCAGTGGGACGAGTCTACCTCGGCCCCGTCCAGACTGAGTCGGGTCGGGTCGGTCCGACCGGGTCAGAACAGACTCAAGCCCGACCAGACCCAAGAACACATAAAGAAGCATATCATTGAACTGATACGTCTGATTGACGAGCCATTTGTAGTGTTGGGATCCTTGGATTGAGACCGTCCTTTTGGCATACTCCACATGGGGTTTAGAGAAAGTTGGAGTACAGCTGGGGTGGATCGATGTTGAATCCAACTGGGACCTCAGAGATAAAACACTTATAACTCACAGATCGGGCTTCTGATTGACGCGTACGGTGTCATGTTAGAGACCTTACAACATTGAGGTCCTTTTAGTTAATTTTTTGTGGAGATTAGTGGCATTTGAGTTACGACTGATATCTCATGGGAAATATTCTACAAAACATGAGAACATAGGGTACAAGGAAACCTGTGGTAGGATGAGACATGATGAAAGAACATCGATCCTATGTGGGTCATCATATGTCGATCCTGTGTGGGTCAGATCATATGTGGGTCAGCACTCAGTGATCCTTTGTGGGTCATCGCATACCATTCATCTGCAGATCAGATCCTGTGTGGGTTAGCGGGGGTTAGTTACCTATTGATCATGTTTGGGTCAGTGGGGGTTAGATACCTATCGATCCTACATGGTTCAACAGCAGTGCTTCTTAACAGAATAAGATGATATAGTTTACAACTACTCCTTTGTACTTTTTGTACTTAAGTTATATCTGAATGTATGTTGAGTCTTTTACCTTTGTAGTAGTTATATCATTGCGGTGTTACCTTTTTGGTACTTCAATGTTCTGGGTGTTACCTATATGGTAATTCTATATTCGTGGTGTTACCTGTGTTGTAATACTAGCTTCGTCATGTTACAAGTGTTGTACTTCTACCTTTGTGGTATCGTCGTCGTGGTGTTACATGTGTGGTACTTCTATCTTCACGGTGTTACATGTGTGGTACTTCTATTTTCGTGGCGTTACCTATGTGTTACATCTATCTTCATGGTGTTACCATCGTGGTACTTCTATCTTTGTGGTGTTACATGTCTGTTAATTCATCCTTAGTGATATCTTTATCATGGAGTTACATGTGTGGTACTTCTAGCTTCGTGGTGTTACCTGTGTGGTACTTATACCTTTGTGGTATCATCATCATGGTGTTACATGTGTGGTACTGATATAATTGTGGTGATACCTATGTGGTACATCTACCTTCATGGTGTTACATGTCTTGTACTTATGACTTTGTGGTATGGTCATCGTGGTGTTACCTGTGTGCTACTTTTATCATTGTGGTGTTTCATGTGTGGTGCTTCTACCTTCGTGGTTTTATATTCGTGATGTTACCTGTGTGATACTTCTACCTTCGTGGGGTTACATATGTGGTGTCCTTCCCTCGTGCATGAGATTAGTATATCTTGATAACTTAGGTATATTTATGGGATCATAACTATGTAGAGTTGATATCTTGCATTGTGGTTTTTTCTTTTGTGGAACTCTAGGAGACCTACGAGGGTCTTTGGGTCTCTTTTGAGTATTGTTATACTCACCCTTGCAGGAGGTTCACCCACACCATGTTGTGTATGGTGTAGATGATCTACAACATTGATCGAGGCTAAGTGATCTAGGACTGGATGGTGCTCGGAGGTGGACCATTCGGCATAACGTGACACAGAGGAGGCTGATGGGCATGTAGTGCTTAAGAGGAAATGTATACCTACCCTATAGGTAGGAACCTCAGAGGACAACACAGTTGATGTTTTTATTTTTCTATTAGGTTTATTATACTTCTAGTCATACTTATACTTTTATTATTTGGCTTGTATTTCGTCCCCTTTTTACTTTCAACATTCTTTTACTACAACTGTTTACTTTGTTGTTTTATCTTATTGCGTTATTGTCTGTGTGGTTTCTTCTTGTTGTGTTCTTGGACTGTGTGTCTGAACATGTAAAAAAGTCAATGCCTTCCCGTTTAATGGACACTCTTTTCTAGTGATAGACTCCAGCCCCTGGTCTATAGAAGACATGATTGGGGTAGTCACGACACGAACCCCGAGGGATGGGTAATGACAAAGTGGTATTAGAGGAGTTCAGTTCTACTGAAGAACTATGAATCTGATTTTTTTTGTGAATCAATAGTGTTAAGTGTTATGAGTGTGATTTTCAGTTCAGAGAGTCCATTGTTGGTCCAGCGGCCGACGTATCCATACACAAGTTCCCCAAAATCTGATTTTTGACATAGATCATCAACACATTGATTGCGTGTGTTTTTGAAAAGTTTTTCTTTTGAATTCATTGGAGTAAGATCACCAGGTACAACTTAATGATCCTGGAACACCTATTCTTTATCAGAATTCCACCACATAGACATCCAATCAGGTTTCATGAGAGAGTACACGATGATGGCCCACCGAGTGATGAGGCTCCTTTGCATGGCCCTCTTATTGTGTTTGCACCTTAGGTTTATGTACCAGTATCACCACTACCCATTGGGCAGCAGTTACAACTGGCAGTACAGGTAGAGGACACATTTAGTCTTAGTCCCTTATGTGAGTTTCATCATTAGATACCCCTAAAGATATGAGGTATGACAAACTCATAGGCGATTGAGTAATGGATTGAGGATATGGCTGAGAGTTCTCTACATCTTCTACAACTTCAGCAGGATGACATGTCGATAGGTGAGTATTCATCGAGGAATAATGATCATTCTGAGCACTCGATGAATACGATTCGATCAGTGCTTTGGGGATCGAACTCCCGAGTGCAGTGTGTTTAAGGATGTCCATGGAAGAACTATTCCTAGATGTATTCCTACCAATGTTAGGGTGCAAGAGAGAACCTTTGTGGTTGAATATAATTTGTCTGAGCGGATACAACCAGTGAATGTTAGTAGCGGGAAAGAATGAAACTAGCGCCGGTCTCAGAGACTTGGGAGTGTAAAAATTTTTCAGTATGAAGAACTGTTATGGGAGATGAATCTTTAAGAATTTAGACATGGAAGTAGAGCTTGGAGAGAAGTATGATGTGGTACACATTTTGACAAGTTACGAACACCCCCTTTGTGGTCCCCACCATGAAGAGGGAGCTAGAAGTCATGGGAAGGGAGTAGCTGCATATGGTCAAGGAGTGCGACTCGAGGGCTCTACGAATTATTCAATGAACACTCTATGTCTACTACTAGCTACCGTATTAATAGACATAGGTTTCAATAAATCCTTCCTTCCATGAATCTTGTCCAAAACCTATAGTTTTCTGTTAATCCATTGACTTGAACCATATGTCTGGAGGTACCATTGGAAGGAAACTCTATAATCACACTTACACCGAAGGTGTGATATGACCCTTGAGGTGAGAGTTTTAGTTGGAACCTCTTGGTGGCTACATCGAGGTCTTACGACGTTAGTTCGAGTATTGACTGGACATCCACAGTTCATAATCAGATTGACTATATTCGGAAAAAAGGTTTTGGTTTACCTACAATGTGGGAATGAGATTTTTCTTGGTCGGCGAAAAGGGAATCCCAGGCAGCACATGACAAACTCATGCAAAGGAGGGTGCAGCTGATCACGCATTAGTTGCCCAGACCTACCCTCATGGAGGCGAGAGTTTTGTGTTTTAAGTTCCCAAAAGAAGCATCAAAGTGTGAGGGACCTTCTTTCAAAAGATGTTTCTAGGTTTACCTTCTTAAATGGGGCGGGATGTCTGCTTTGGATGGGAACTACCGGTGTTTTGGACCAGACTTCTCCATGGTAGTGGCACCCAGGTCAGTTATGACAAAAATGGGGGAGCCATTACTATGGATGAAGAAGTTTTAGGGGAGCTTTCATGAGCTGAGATTGAGAAAAATGAGTATAACTATGCTACTCATTACCTAGATTTAGAAGTAGTAGACTTTGCACTAATGTTGTGGCAGCACTACTTGATGGAAAAACGTTTTACAGTCTACTATGATCACAAGAGTCTCAGGTATATATTCTATCAGAGAGACTTCAACATGAGACAACAGTGATGGATAGAGTTCCTCTAGGACTATTACTTTGAGATATTCTACACTACCGGGATGGGGAACGTAGTATAAGATGCACTCATATGTAGATCTGATATACAATTGATGAGTGAGGTGATGGAGTAGCTAGTTGGTTTGCGGATATAATGTGTGGATCGAGATAGAGCAGCGTAGCATCAGTCTCTGACTGTCACTCCCTGCTCCGTCAGTGAGTTTGGGAGGCACAGCTTGGGAACACTGACTGCGAGGCTCGACGTGCTCAGATATCGACATGACAAACACCTGATGGATTATCTGAAGGTGGAGAGTAGTTCATACTCTTCAGAGGACGTACTATGGTACCAGTGGTGCTACGGGAGGATGTGTTGAGGGAGTTCCATACGTACCCTCTAGCGGTACATCTTGGAGTGGCGAAGATATTCCAGGACCTCAGACATCAGTACATGTGTCCATGAATGAAGAAATAAGTGGTAGAGATTGTATCAAGATGTCTCAGTTGTCAGTAAGAGAAGACTACACAAAGGTGGAAGAAGTCTTATGCAGACATGAGATAGAGACCTTTGGAGTTCCAGAAGGAGGGACCATGTTTTCTTGTGAGTCCCCCCTCGATAGAGACTATAATGATTTTAATAAAGTGGAAATTTATCACTGAGTATTATAAGACCATATCTGATACTTCGGAGGATTGGAGAGGTGGCATACCTCTTGGAACTACAACCACCGTTGGAGTGGGTTCATGACGTCTTCCGCGTATCCTAGCTGATGAGATACGCGCAAGACCCTTCTTATGTCATCGACCATGGCGAGCAGAAATTAGACGATGGGGTGATGTTTACAGAGGTTCCAGTAGCGATTTAGGATAATCATGAGTGGGTCCTTCATGGGCTGTTGACACCTCTAGTTCACATTCACTGGTGGCACAAAAATTTCCATGAGAGCACATGGGAGAGGGAGTCTCAGATCCGTGCTCAGTATCCCCATTTGTTTCCTTAGTCTATGTTGTGGATTTCAGGGATGTAAAGCACTAAGGAGGGGATAATGTAATATCACAGAAATTCCTTATATTTTTTTAAATATATGAAATTATTTTGAGATCGAGAAATCTGACGGTGCTCGATTCCAAGGACCAGAGTGCCCAGAATGATCCTTCAATGATTTGTTAAACTTTGACATTAACGTGTAAGTAGTTTTCCGAAAAAGAAGAATAACTCATAAATAGTTAGAGGGATCATAAATCCAATAGCATCTTTGTGATCATAACGGTGGTTTAACCTAGGCACAACTTAAGTTTGTTCGGCATGTGCCTCCTATGAGAAAACCCATAAATGGCATAATCGTAAATAAAATTATTAAATAAAATTATTTTTTTTTATCAAATTCTTATAACTCACAATTAGTAACTAGAATTAAAAATTTGAGACCCCCGATAATCTCTGGAGGTTATTCGCTCTTTAGGCAGATACTAACATTGGTCGGCGTAGGCCACAAATGTATGTTTATTTTTCACAGTAAATAAAATAATTATGTGACAATTAATTTATTGTAAAATCAATAAATATTAATTTCTAACTTGGATTGGTTGTCCGAGAGTACCATTGGGTTATTTAGGGTGTGTTTCATTTAGGCAGAGCCTAACATCGACCGGCGTGGGTCGACAGTGACTATTAATAATTTTCCAAACATTTTCTCTGGTATGTTCAGTAAATTATTGAGCATCATTTACTAACATTTGACCGTTGCTCACATAAAAAAATCCAAGGGCACAGTAGAATCTGCAGTGCTGAGATTCAATAAAGGGAGGAATAACCATAACCGTAGTAGGTCAGGTGAAAAGGTTATTTTTTGGACTTTTTAAGGATTAATAAAAAAACATGTTTTTTATTTTATTTTCATTCTTTCCTCCAATGGAAGAACAGAATTGGAAGGACCAATGATGTGTCAATCCAGTAAATGGATTGACTATTCTTTTCATGTAACCACTCCATTAGGAATTCAGGAGGTTCCTTAATTAAATTATCATCATTAATTACCTAAGTGTCGCACAGTCATTCTCCTCTCCTATTTATATGGAGCTCGGGGAGGGTTTTTGGTACAACTTCTCCAAGCGACAAAGCCCTAGAAATGTACCATGAATCCAACCACCTGGAGGATTATAATTGTTTAAACATGCGGTGAAGAGTGCCACCGAGCCATGAGTCGATGAAATTGATGAATGAGGTTCTATCGACCATCGTTAGAGGATTTCTCTTCCTGGTAGGGGGTTATTTTTTTTGAGTATTTTTGATTACCTCTTCCAAATTTGTGAAATTATACGAAGAACACGGGTCAACCAACTAATGGGATGACCCATGATTATTTCTTCTTTTAAGGAGGTTATTATTGGGAATATTGTGGGTTTATTACTGTCTTCAATAAAACTATTTATTGAACTCCATTAATATCCTCCATATTGCGAGCTAACGCGGAGGGTGCGGGCCTAACGAACCTGGCCCAATCCCTATGCTATCTATCTTTCCTTGCACCACCTCTAAAGTCTTTGAGCATGTCACCGTAGGCTGTAAGAGGAGGGCCACAGCTGGTCAGCTGTGGTGAATGGAGGAGTCATCTGGCATGACGGCCGACAGAATGAAAGAAGGCAGGGTGACTACCACACTGCCGACGAATGGAAGCCCCAGCAGTGGTCGATCATGCCCCCAGCCGGTTTCGCAGCGACCTAGTGACACCCACATGGGGCCGCCATCTCGCCAACCGAATGTACTCTGATCCATTCGAGAATTTGGGTGATCCGGGGGCTACACGCCCCGAGTCAGAAGGAACAGATCTGCTGCCCTCAGAGTGGCCCACTGCCCTTGAGTCGGGCTGCCATCATCAAGACGGGACACCACCCTCACACCGGGCCAGCGCCGTCAGACCAGGACAGCGCCCTCGCACCGGGCCGGCGCCCTCGGACTGGGCTGCCGCCCTCATACCGGGTCACTGCCTTCCCTTCGCGTCGCCACCCCCGAGCGAGGCCGCTGCCCTTGGAGCAGGTCACCGCCCCTCGGACCGGGTGGTAGACCATGCAGGCCCCACCTACTGGGCCACCCTATTTTGTCTGGGATGCCCTTGCGGGCCACACCTCTTGTAGCCCTGAACATACATTGGCCCAACGGGCTATGTCCACCCCGGCCCAGGGGGCCGAGTCCACCCTAGCCCAGGGGGGCGAGTCCACCCCGGCCCGGACCAGACCGAGTCGGGCCGGGTCAATCCTACCGGGTCAGACTAGACCCGAGCCCAACCAGACCCAAGGATATGTAAAGGTGCATATCATCGGAACCCGACATCTGTTTGATGAACTATCTACTGTGTTAGAATCCTTCGATTGAGACTTTTATTTTTTTATACTCGACATGAGATTTATAGAATGATGGAGTATGGCCGGGTTGGATCGAACTTCATTTCAAATGGGCCCTTGGAGCTAAAACGCTTATAACTCACAGACCGACCGTCTGATTGACGTTCCATCTGTCGCATTGGAACCATTAAAACATAGATGTACATTGAGTTACTCCTTTGTGGAGAATAGTGGCAGTCGAAGTATTACCAATATCTTTAAGGGAAAATTCTAAATAACTTGAGCACACCGGGGGAGAGGAATCCTGTGGCAGGCTGCAACGTGAAGAAAGAACATCGATCCTATGTGGGTCAACATCTACCGATCCTATGTGGTTCAGATGCTATGTCGATTAGCACTCAACGATCCTATGTGGGCTAGTGCATACTGATCCTATGTGGATCAGATCCTATGTGGGTCAGCGGTGGTTAGTTACATATCGATCTGGTGTGGGTCAGCAGGGGTTAGTTACCTATCGATCCTGCATTGGTCAACATATGTGCTTCATAATTGAATAATATGATCTAGTATACGAAGAATGATCTATAATTTTGTACTTATGTTATACCTGATTCTGAGTTGAGTCTTTTCCATGTGCGGTACTTCAATATTTATGGTTCTACCTGTGTGGTACCATTATCTTCGTGGTGTTCCATGTGTGGTACTTCTATTTTCGTGGTGTTACGTGTGTGGTACATCTATCATCATGGTGTTACATGTTTGTTACTTCTAGATTTTTGGTGATACATGTGTGGTACTTCAACCTTTGTGGAATCATCTTCGTGTTGTTACATGTGTGGTAATTCTATCTTCCTGGTGTTACCTGTGTGGGACTTCTATATTCGTGGTGTTACCTATGTGGTACTTCTATCTTCATGATGTAACCTATGTGGTACTTATAGCTTCGTGGTGTTTCCTGTGTGGTAGTTCTACCATTGTGGTATTGTCTTTGTGGTATTATCTACATGGTACTTCTATCTTCTTAGTGTTACCTGGGTGGTATTTCTACCATTTTGGTATCGTCTTCATGGGGTTTCTTGTGTTGTACTTCTATCTTCGTGGGGTTACATGTGTGGTACTTCTATCTCTGTAGTGTTACCTATGTGGTACTTCTTCCTAGGTTGTAATGACTTTGTGGTGTTACATGTTTCATACTTCTATCTCGGTGGTGTTACCTGTGTGGTACTTCAACCTTCATGGAGTTACCTTCTTGGTTTTATTTTAGTGATGTTACATGTGTGGTACTTCTACCTTCATGGTGTTACAAATGTGGTGTCCTTACCTCATGTATGAGATGAGTATATAATGATAACATAGGTATATGTATGGTCATATACCTAAGTATATTTGATGTCTTACTTTGTGGTTTTTTCCCTTCTGAATCTCTTGGAGACCTAAGATGGATTTGGGGTCCCAACTTTGTATAGTTATACTAAACCTTGCACTGGTATTGCCCACACCTTGTTTTTTATGATGCATATGGCTTACAATGTTGATCGAGGCAATGGGAGATAGAACTGGATAATGTTCAGAGGTGAACCATTCGGTGTAACATGATGTAGAGGAGACTGATGGGTGAGGATGGCTGAGGAGGCGATCTGTACATACCCTACAGGTAGGAACCTCGAAGGAAAAACCAATAACTATTTCCCTTTTTTCCTTTAGTTTTATTTTACTTCCAATTGTACATGTACTTTTAATGTTGGGTATGTATTCCAACACCTTTTTACATTCAGTACTCTTTTACTACAGCAGTTTACTTCGTGGTTTCATTTTATTTCATTGTAGTCGGTGTGGTTTCTCCTTGTTGGGTTCTGGGACTGTGTGTCTGTACAGGTTAAAAATACAATTCCATCCCATTTATGGGATATTCCTTTCCGGTGCATGAAGCCAGCCCCTGGCCTATGGAAGGCAGGATTCGAGTAGTCACGAGATGAGCCCCGACAGACGGGTCATTAAAATTTCACAATGTAATTATTCATACTGTTGATCAGAATATAATATGTCTTTTAATGTTATTCTATTCATATACATCATTCTCAATTTTTCTAATCATTTCTAAATCATTATGGATCCCATTTATTTCTTAGGGTATTATTTTTTTTCATTTTCAATGTTTCTTTTCTATGTCGAACTAATATGGTTAATATATTCTGATAAATGATGGAATTTTATTTATATATCCCCTAATTAAATTTTATAATAATCTTTTTCTCATGATATAAATACTCATGGCCATATTTTTGTTGACATAGTCAACAATGTTATATATAGTCATGTCATAGTTAAATTTCCCATTATATTAAAATGTTTAGGAAGTGATCTAATACATATTCCTATTATTAGGAACCTTATTTTCATTCAATATTTTTTATTTATATTTATTATCTGACTCCTGTAATATTTTTCTGTTATTTCATGTTACCATGTGCCAATTTTTTATATGTTTCGTTCATGATTCTATATTATTATTATTTAATCAAATGATATAACCCCAATGATTGTCTAATATTATTAATATAATTTATGGATCTCCCATTATTTTATACTTATCTGTATGTTATCTTTTTCAATGATTGATGTGTAGTGAGCTCTAATAGAAAAATACTAAAATCAAAATTATATATTTAAAATAAATTGAAAATATATATTTTAGGATATATCTGATATCCCAATGATTAAATAAGTATTGATATAATGTAGTGATTTATGGATATTCATATTTATATTTATTTTATATCATATGTATGAGGTCATTATAAATTCCTCAATAAACAATCTTATGAAAAGATATACCTCTAAAAAACATCAATGCAATCAAAAATATTAAAAAATGTCACATGAAACCATTTAAACAAATGTATCATTATACATATAGTATCAAACTATATGTAATTTACTCTTAATAATAATATAATCTATTTTTTCATGAAATTGTGAATCTTATATATACGTTTTATATAAATCAAATAGATCCTACTTGAATATTCTCAATTCATCTTGAACAATCTATAATAATGGATAATAACTTATCATTTAATTTACTTATGTGTATGATCACATCACAATCCCCTCATTTAAAATGAAGAGAAAATAACAACTCACATATAATGGTTTATTCATACACTTAAATATTCAATCCCAATCATGGTATAAAATTTAATACTCATAAATATGTGTATAAATAATTTATTTATTATACTCAACCAACAAAATGATACTAAAATAACAAACCACTCCCTATTTTCCTCAACCTTAGGGATGGTGTAGAAAAAATATCAATATATGAATACTCTCATGCAAGTTACATTTTAAAAAATAGTTAAAACAAATTTTTATTAGATATACATCTTTAGTTTACCAAAGGAATGATTTATAATAATTATTTTAATATTATTAATGGGTTATCTAGCATATAAAATTTATTTTATACATGATGATATAATTTTTTATGTATATGCAATTTATTTTTTGAAAAATGTCTTTCGTTTGGGATTCGTGGTTTTTAGGATTTTGTTTACTAAAAAATCATGTCGAAAAATATATATTTGTTATATTTTCATTATTTTGGTTTTGAAGGTGGCATATTTTGCCTGTGTTTTCAAAAAAAAAATCTTGCAAATTAGAAATAATATTTTCTTAGTGTGTGAAATAATATCTATTTTTAGAACAATGTAAGGAAACTAATATAACAAAATTGATGGACTACATTGAAACTACGGTAATCCACAAAAGAGATTTTGGGAGGGTCAAAAAATTTAATAAAATGTATGATCTGAATATCAAAGGATATAAAAAAACTATATTGAATGTTAATGGGATATAAAATTTTCAAATAACATTTATCTTTCATTGCATGTTTTCAAACCACAAAAAATGTTCATGGTGGTGGGATTTACATTTATGGTATAACAAATGTTATTTTTAGGCTATTTTAAATGGCTCTTTACATTTGTGAAATATTAGGTTTTAAAGGCCACTAAATGGTGTTTTATACACTATGATAACATTATAGTGTGAGAAATTTTTGGTGAAGGGTAATTCAGAAAAGATATTATGTTTTATTGGGAATAACAATTTTGGGCTATATTAATATTATAATAGAACCATGTTCGGTTAATTATTATAGATTTAAGTTCATTTTTGAAAACCATAATTGGATATCTGTTTGTAAGAGTATAAGTGGTTTGTGTATGAGTTTGGTTCATAAAGTAATAAATTTCACAATGGATGTATATTTAAAAATGGATAGTTAGTTTGTGGTGCATTATATCATGAAAATGAGTCGTTTTCCAAAAGAAATTATCTATTTGGGAATTAATGAAATTTATAGATGCTCTAATTTCTGTATTGCACATATATCATACCTAGGGATTGAATTAGTTAATGAAGGAATAACAATAGTTTATAAAATAAGATTAAAAAAATTCTACATGGTATTCAGGATTTCATCTCTCAGCATAAATAAAACTCATTTCATACTCAAATATTTGTAAAAAAATTCATAGGTGATGTGGATCAATAGAAAAATATTTTAGAGTATTAGTTTTTTAACATTAGTAGACAGAGAATGGGACTCTTATTATGTGAATAGTAATAAACCTGGGGGATTGTTAGCCCACTCTAATAATTCTAATGAAAATTACATATTGTGTAAAGGGTATATTGGAACATTTTTTTTTAATTCTCCTTGTACTTGACAAGATAATGTTGAACCATGTATAGTAGTTGTGTCTTATTTTTTTTATTTATACACATACATATCTATCTAGAATAGAGAGACTAGTTTTTTGGTTCGCACTGAAAATATATCTAAAAATAGATTTATTTTAATATGTAAAACCTTGATTCACCCTAACCCCCAACCCCTATAGAATATAGCCTCATCGAGTGAATAATTTTCATAATTGAAAAGGTTAATGGTATTTATTCTCTCTCGATGGAATAAATGGAAGATGTTAATCATAATGGGATGGAAATTTTTGATGAAAAAATATTAAACAATGAAAGAATTAGATGAACTACAACGTATAATTTTTTTGAATGGATGTTTTTTCAACATGATGTATTGTATTTTAACTTGTTTTGATACAGTAACATTATTATAATAATAACAATTAAAAATAGATACTGGGGATAGAGGATTTAATACATTTGGGTTATCCTTATCCAACACAACCTATACTATTGTGATATTATCTAGAAAATATCATTAAATATGGGAATTTATATTAACTACATTGATTTTGATTCAAGAGTCTGAGATTCTAAATTGATATTTATTAGAACAGATACGTTTTACCCAAATGTCATTACTAAAAATTCATTAATCGGTTGAACATTTTCATGGAGGGAATATTTTGACATATAGAAATTCAAAAATTAAGAATATCTTTCCAAGGATATTATGGTAATACTTCCACATCATTTCTATATGAAATAATCTTTACATGAGGAAAAATATAAAAAAATTCCAACATTGGATAGTTTACATAGTATTGTTACTACATATGATTTATGAAATGATGCTAATGTGGTTAAATAAAGAGAAAGGTCTAATTTGATGTAGATTATGTCTAGTAAAAAGGACCCAATTTAGTGTCAAATGAAATAAAAATAGGTTTATGATTTAATACCATTTATTTCCTAAAATTTAATAATGGGAAACTAATGGTTTGAAGGGAAACATCCACACATTCATTTATTTTGTTGAAAGGGTAGGAAACCTGAATAATACATTGATAATAATTTTGTAGATAAGAATTGAATGATTATATTCCCATAAATAAGTCTTTAGATAATGTTAATGAAAGGAATGGTTTGAAACATAATTTCATCTAGAGGAATAGTTTTATGACACTAGATAATAATGGTTTCTACGAATGTATGAAATAAATTTAATCATTGAAAATACCATGGAAAATTTATAAGGTGGGTGTTATTATAAATTACAATATAAGGGAAGATACTGATAATGATGAAGTAGAACAAGGAGAAAGAGTTGATAAACAGGGGAAAAATGAATCTATTCTTGAAACGATATAAATTTCATGATATAATTGAAGAAAGAAATAAAGAGATCATCTTGATGTAAAAATATATATTTAGAAATAAAGATGAATAGAAATGTAAAATAAATGAATAAAACTTTATTATAAAATTAAAATGGATATAAAACATGGATAATTTCATTGTGTACAATCTCACAGTTGATGAATAGAAAACAATAATAATTTGTTTGACTAATACAAAAATTAATAAAGAAAAAATCATAAAGATCACGAGGAGCATGTTATCATAATGTGATGAAAAGATTAACAATAAGAAAAATAGTTAAATCCCATCATTAAATCAGAATTAAAATCACTAAATAAATTGAGATACTGAAATGGGATATTCGATGGTATAAAAAACAAGAAATATACTATTAACAGAAACAAAAGGGACATTAGAATGAAAAAGCCTTTATGGGACATGAATATAAAAAAGAACACATGGATGAATTGATACTGCAAACACCCACTATACATATTATTGTTTATTAAAGAATTAATTTGAATCATATAATTTTGAGAAATTATGGGAAATCTGATGTTGTCATGATGACACATAATAATATAGCACTTGTCAGGTGTTATTATTATGAAAATACATTACATTACTGAAATTGTTTTTCCAAAGACAACATGCATCAAAATTAATAAGATAAAAAGGTAAATAATTATATTCAATATATCATTGATGATTTTGATTCTCATTAATTATGGTGTTGATTATTTTCATAAATGGACAGATAATTGTTATAAATTGTAAAGATGATTGCATTAATGCAGAATAAATGTTGTGTTATACAATAGATCATGGAATCATTATGTGATCTAGAAAAACAAAATTAATTTTCATTATTTAAAAGAACAATTATTCCATCAATACCTGAAGAAGGGTATTTTATTATGTCAATATAGAGTGTGAATTTAAATGCATACAGAAAAAGGAGAAGAGTTCGGAAATTAGTTTCTTTTATTCCCAAAATACATTGGCTTGTACTAGATAGTGAATCCATTTTAGAGGTTGTACATCATATATAATGGAAAAATGATCTTATAATAGTTATAAATAATGATAAGTAGGTATTCATCAAATTTGGTAATTATGAAGGCAAAAATATTATTAGATCTATGAAATCCAAATTAAGTGTAAATTAAATGAGATAAAAAAATGTTGTAGTTGTTGAATGAAATAGTCAGAACATTGTAGGGCTAAATCAACTATGTGACTTAGGATATTAATAAAATATTATTGAAAAAAAATTAGTATTAAGGTAAATTATGAGGTGGTTTTTTTATATGGGATGCAACTGAAGATAATCTATACCTATTCAGTATAGAAGAAGATGTATTCTTTCTATCCGTGGATGAACAAATCATATTATGCCACAAAATTCATAGTCACTTGTGTCAACAAACCATTGAATATCTATTCAAAAATTTTTTATTATCATGATCTCCAAGATATATTAAATGATTATACACACACATCTGACACATTTCAATAAGATCATTATATAAAAATATTATTCATGGAAAAGGATAAAATATCAAATGGAGTTCTTGTACTTGTGTATAATGATATTTTTGGGTGTATAACTCCAAGAGAAATTTCTGGGATTAGATACTATATTCTATTCATTGATGAAAATGGTAGGATATCTTAGATTTCTTTATCACATAGATGTATGAGTTATTCAGTGGTATAACACAACATTAGTGGAATGTTAAGAAGTACTATTGATATAAATTTGATGAATTATAAAATAAAAATAGGAATAATTTTACCAAAATAATGGTGACTTATTATCTCAAAAACATTAAATAAGGAGCCTTATATTTGAAGTGAGAATTCCCCATTAAAATATTATAGTTTAGAGGGAAAAATAAAATCAGAAAAAATATTTCCACATTGATTATCACTGAAAAAGGCCAAATAGCAATGTTTTGGATGTAGCATCCACATTGATATATATATAACTAAAAGAGAATTGTTATTATTGATATTAGAAAAGAATCCATACGAGTTGTGGTATGCACATTATCAAATTTGGATGTAATTATGTGACATCATATATAGGTAATTTATTCTCAATAAGGATAAACACATTAATTTTGAATAATGAGGAGATATTGGATAATTAATTTTCACAAAGAAAAACTAAAAGTGTAAAAATCCATCAATATGTAGCTTGTAATGGTTATCTAATGTAATGAAATAATTTTTCTGAAGAGTGAATAGAATATTCAAAAAATATATTAACAAAATCATTAGGATAGTGATTAAGACATGAGTATATCAAGGGGAGTAAATGTTCAATAACAAATATTAGAAGAAGTTTCAGATAATGGGTAGGATTAATTCAATATTTTTACCTCATAAAGTCCTAAAAGATGAGAAACAAATTATAGGGACAACCTAATTGGGAATTATGTAACAGTAGTATAGATTAAGAGAATGTATTCACTATATAAATTATCATTCCTATCATATGTTGATCCAAAATGTTTTAAAAAATCTACTAGATATGGGAATTTGTTTTAGGCGATGAATTAATAAATTGAGAAAATTGAGAACAAATGGATGCGGGATATTATTATTTATCCTGGATATATGTACATCATCAAGGGAAAATAATTCTCTAGAATAAACTAAAAAAATATTGAATGGTTATTTTATATCAAATAATGGATAGTTTTAATGAGATAAACCTAGTTTAAGAGAATATAAGTATATTAGGAATTTTCACTTCTTATATGGTTGATGACTATTAATATATTCTTATCCAAAAAATTTCAGAATATGTTAAATGTTTTTCTGATGGTTATCAAATAAATATTTTTGGGTTGAGTTGTAGAAGAATAGGTGTATATAAAATATATATATATTTTGGTTTTCCATGAAAATGAAAACAAATTATGTCTATGGTAGCAAAAAATTTATGGGATGAACTACGCACAATGATCATGATATTAATACCATTTTTAGTTTTTGGAGAATAGTTGTTTTCTGTGTGGATGATTTTAGGACAATATCTATATCAACATTGATTTTAATGAAAATATTATTGTTATAGAATATGTGGATGACATTATCATTGGTGGAATGGATGATTCACAATGATATCAGTTTGAGGAATTCATGAAGATCAAATTCAATATGTGACTGATAGGAAGATAATGTTATTACATAGACTATGTGTGAAATAACGAAGGCACAATATATTAATTTCTAAATAAAAATAAAATATTAATGGTCAAATAATATTTGAAACAGGGAATTAAATAGATATTTAAACAAATTTTCTTCCAAGATTGAACTATCAATTAATAATGAAGGAAAAGTGGTAAATGTCATATAATACAAGAAGTTCATTGGAAGAATATGTTACATAATGATGTAGTGACCTGAAATTTTTTTCCCACATGTGAGGTGGATTGGTGTAAAATTTAATCCTATATAAATCAACATGCATAGTGAATTAATGTAAACATCATGTAGTGAATTATATATTTGGATGGTTCAGTCGATGATTAATGTAAACATCATGTAGTGAATTATATCATAGAAAACAATTTATTTTATAGAGTTGAGAAAAATTGATTTCATTTTTCTGTACAATATAGAAGATGAATCTATAATGAAAAATCAGAAATGAATGAAGTTACAATGTATGAATATATATCTTCACCATACATAGGAAAAACTGAAAACCATAATCAAGAAAAGAATATTTAATTTTTGTGTAATTTTTATTAAAATATAAATATATAATTATATTAGAAAATGACAAATAACATTGAAATCAAGTATGATTTTATCAATGATAAAGTATATAATGAACTTGTGAAGCATGAGAATCTTCCTATAGAATTATAAGTTTTAGAAACTATAAAAATGGCCTTTCTCGAATATGAATTTGAATGACATCATCCTTCTACCACATTCAATTTAACTCCTCATACCTGAAAAGTGTGGATTTAGGAACCCATATCCCCTATATATGGATTATTTTTCACCATTTTTTATATATTTTATTTACAATGTTTCAGAAAAAAATAAACATCCACTAGGATCCATGATAATGGTGGGAATTCATGATCAAGAAAATAGAGGAGTTGATATAGGGTATAATGAAAATTTTTAGTTTATTAAATTTTATGATTTTAATGTAGTTATTTATATAAAGTTTAATATCAAATGAGAGTATCAATAAAATTTAGTTTCATGTTAGGTTTAATAAATTTGTTTTTTCATTTATCAAGAACTATTAAATAGTTATATTGATTGCAAAAAATCAACATTTTCTATTTTATTTCATGAATATTTGTTATCAAGAAACGATCATCAATTGGTTTTGAGGATGAATATTTTCATTGATTAATTTTTATAGTTAGACTTATTTCTTCCACCATGCATGGATTATGTGGGACTAGAGTATGTGTTGAGTAAATCTTTGTAAAATTTCTACAATCACAGATTGAGAGTCGTGGATGACGTAGATGGGAAATCTATGGTTGTAAATGTAATTTTTGGGCCATTTATATCTTCTCATGAAACCAAATAAGGGATATTTTTATGTAAAAATCCCCATCAACATATTTTTAAGGTTTTAATTTTCATTATGTATATTAAAAAATGTGTTTGAAAAAGTTACTGTAACAATATATTAAATGTTTGTGTATTGATGATGGAACTATTACCCAACAATTACTCTATTTTTAGGCATGAAAATAAAGATTTGTTATTGGGAAAATAGTGTATTCATACATATAAATATTTTCATACCATGTATAAAATACACTACACCTCAATAGAATGATTCATATAATCACAAAACATATATAATGTTATGGTGACTAAAAAGGGAGCTCAGAAACCATATTAGAATTTTAATGGAGTGGAAAATTTGATACGTAAATGAGATTGCATAATATTTCGGTGACACAAAAGGAATATTTATAGAGAAGGAATATTTTTTATTATAGAAATGAATTGATTTTCAATTACCCATAAATTTTAATTGTTGATTTTGAAAGATGGTGGTTGAAAGGAAAATATAAGGATGTTTATATGTTTTATGAACCATATACATAGGTGTTGAATGTTTCAGTGGAATATTTTTGAAAGGTTTTAACTAAAATTAATATTAACTTGTTTATTAGTTTTCATTGCCTATATAAATTACCCCTATAATATATTTTGTTAAGAGTGATGTCCATTAGAGTGCATTATCTCCAAATAAATTTAGATATATATGAACATGCTTCCTAAAGTGTTTTGTTTTAGGAAGGATTTGTGTTTGAAAAGAAAGATTAATTTATAGGAGATAATTATTTTTTGCGTACTTATTATTACAAGAGAGTAGTTGTTCATTGGGATTCATCATTCATTGAATCAGAGGAAGACCATAAAGAACTTGTTGCATGTGGTGCATAGGTAGTTCACATAGAAATTAAATAAGATTGCGAATGAATAATAATAGTTAATAAAAATAGTCTTCATGATATACAAATTTTGTATTAAGGTGGATTTCATTAATCAAGTGACACAGAGAATCTTTTCACACTCACATGTGTGTGAAAAAAGTATATGGTGATTTAGATTTATTGAAGAATTCTTTTGAACAATAATTTGTTATATGTAGTGGAGAGAGTAATGAGATATCAATGATAGAATGATTTCAAATTAGTTGTATAAAGAGTCTTATTTGAAAATTGTTACTATAGTTTTCAACAGTTTACTTGGTATGTTGGCACATTGACATCAAATTCTCCTTGGACTAGCCAAATTAAGGCTGAACCAAGTAATGCATTTTCTTCTCATGTATGTTTCCATTTCTTCTCATTCGTTTCTCAGGGACACACAGAGAAGTGTATATTAAAATGATAAGACAATATCTAAACAAGGTAGTGTTTAAATGTTTTATATTGTAATGCACCATAATTGTGGTATTTATCCTTGCGGTCCCAAAAATACTCAACAATTGATAATAATTCATTTTTATCACAACCTATGAAACTAGATGATGAAAATTGTTGAAATAAATCATTATTTAATATTTTGGAAAGTTAATTATCATTTTACATTATGTAAAAAATGCAGTCAAATTGATATAATCAAAGAGCTTAGATGCCTATAATATAAAATGATATATTTGTAATATTCCTAAATGTATTTAAAAATAATAAAAACCCCATAAATAAAAATAAGTCAAATCATATCAAATATGATAAACCATCAAAATATGTTTACGACACATTTAAATTAGTTTAAACCAATTATAGTGATATTTTAGTACATTTGCATCTCCATGCGACCATATAATAAACCCCCTTACTAAACACCTTTAATGGGTTAATATATATGAAACAATATTCATTAAATAGTGATTAAATAGGGATTAAAATTAATTATGTTCATAACATGAACACTATATTAAAATTTTATCCTTAAAAAATTTATAATTCAAATAACATCTAATTATATTTTTAAATAGAACTTTTCTAACATATATACTACAGAAATTTTGGAATTTTTAACTCAAATTTTCATTTTAGGTCATTTTAGATGGAAATTTAGATATTAATATTTATATTAAAATAATTTTTTTATAATATATCTTAAACAATATTAAAAAGTTAATTGACTCAAATTTTGAGTTAGATTAGTACTATAATTTATTTATTCTGATTTTAACTTCTCCATGTTTTATTGTACTCTGTCTAGACTTTTTTTAATTTCATTATTTCTGAAATGCTTTAATAAAACAATAACTCATTTATACATTGAAATAATATTCAGTCACATTATAATAATATTAATAAAATTATACAAAACAATATATCGTATAGAATTTTATAAGTTTACTGATGTATCCTTAAAAAAGATTCATCTACAACAATATATATAATGGATTGATAAGGGTAAGAATATTTCAAATTTTTTAACAAATATCATGGATAAAAAAATTAATCAGGGAAGAAATATCTTTTATATTTCATCCAAAATATTTTTGTATAACTATATTATTCATAATAAATTTTTATAAAAATATTATCTCATTTTATAGAAAATTATCACTTTGTTTAAAATTAATTTTTTTATTCAAGAGAAATAAAATAAAATACTATAAAAATCCCATATTTAAAATTATCCAATATTTATAATATTTTATCCTAATAATTAATTTATAAACATATTATTTCATTATTTTGTTTAAAAATTTAAACATTATTTAAATAATATTTGTCAATTTTGAAATACATTAAATTTATGATATTTGTAATATAGATTGTTTATGGCATATTAATTAAAAATAATAATTGGTTTCTATAAAAATATGTTATGATGTGAAATATCTAGGGATAATATTAAAGACATTAATATATTATGGTAAATTCCATATCCCATTTCATGAATTTCAATAATTGAAGCATTTCACTACCACAAAAAATTATACCTTCTAATATTAAGATGTTAGTGTGGGTACCTCAATAATTTCATCTTTTTCCAGCCAAAAATTTCAACCACTGATTGTTATACTCTTATCATGGCACATAATCTTCAACCTACCATTTACTACATCATAGTTATCATCATAAATGGAACTCATTCATTTTTTTACATAATAATAAAAATTTATAACATTTCTAACAATGAGATCGATCTTTAGTAGTTACTACTATATCTATAACACATGCATGTACCATATAATATTAAGTTCAAGATTATATAACAAAATAGCTTTAGATATCCTATTTTGTTATTTATTTTATAAAAATAAAATATCCCCGGTCTAGAATTTTCATGTTAGAGGCTATTCAAATTTTAAATTATCAGAAAGCATCTATATTCCAATGTTTATTTTGAATCTTGTGATATATATAAATAAAAACAAAGAAATATATAAATAAATATATATATATATATATTATAAAAATAATTCTCCTAAATACTATTGTTATTTCTATCATATTAACTGATTCCATCAGCAAGTGGTTTCAAAGTAATTATTTTCACCAATATATACTACTTTTATTCATTCTTGAGAGATATTCCCAAGTACATCTATTAGTCCATGCTGTTTTTTAGTTAGATATTCATTTTCATTAATTTAACTTAGTGTTATAGTTAATTAAAATTCCATTTTATCTACAATATAAGTTTTTATTAGAATAGTCTCACAATTTAAAAAAAATTTAATATTGAATTTTGGTGAATTCTCATAAAATAAAATGAAAAGTCATTTTAATTTTCACTACATCTATTAGTGGAAAAATATTCGAATTTAAATGAATATTTTAGCCAAATTTAATGTTCGACTCATATATTACCTTTTTATATATACTATAATTTCAATCATATCATATAAAAATCTTATATACTTAATTACAAATATTTTTTCCCAAATCCATCACATCGACGATCCTAAATCTAATCATCACATATCCCTAATTTTTATGATTACATACTAATTGTAACACACCTATCATAAAATATATAGGAACATAATTTTATTATGGTTACACTTATTCTTCAAAAGTTGTATAATACAGCATATGGGATCCATAAATATTCATTACCTAAATATTGATAAGATCTATATATAAAAAATTAATTTCACTAAAATCAACCTAACTAGTAGAATTGTAATATATTCATTAATATATTTCCAATTTCAATTTTATATTAATTTCATGTAGAAATGATTCTAATGATATGTTTTTTAATCCTATTCCTTAAACTAAATGAATAAATTCCTTGTATATTAATGTATAACATCTTACACAACCCATGATATGTTTTACATAACTAAAAAAATTTAACTATACCAATACATATATATATATATATATATCTCATCAATAACCTGAAGTCCTTTCATGTAATATTATAGAATTATATAAACTCATATTACTCATAAGATAATTTATGGTGTTATTGGTAACAAGACCAAACATTTTAGTATTTAGCTTGTCCCCAGAGCTAATGAAAATTCTAACACAAATACCAAATATACAAAAATCAATATTCTAGTGACATAAAAATTAAAAAGCGATTATAACACGTTTTATGTATAAATCATAAAAAAATTACTAGCAACAATAATACCCACAAATAAATCATAGTCTTTAATGGAAATTGGAATTTCTTATTTCATGAAAATTATGAATATATTAATATGTATGTTATGATATTTATAAAAATTATATTTTATAATTTAAAAAATATCATATATGAATTCATAATATGAACACTCTATAATAGTTAATTAAATTAAGAAATGATTAAATTCACTAATCAAAAAAGTATTAAATTTATACATGATATATTATTTTTTAGAAATTTTATAAATAAATAATTATAATAATTTTATAATTCTACATCATTTGTTGACATTTTATAAAGAAAAAACATGAAACTTTCATATTTATTATTATATTAACCCTTTCTATTATCATTTTACATTTAATTTTGTGTGATCCCCTTCATATTCTTAATATGTGATATTGTGGAAAATAATCAACTTTTATATAAACATTTAAAAATTTATATAATAATTTTCACAATAAAGATAATCACGAATGTTATATTAAATTTAAAATTTTAACATATCCACCATAACTCCATTGGACATGGATTAAATTTATTCTGAATATGTCTTAGGACCATTTGATTTTTTATTTTATGAAAATTTTATATATTTATATAAAATATTTTATATTTGTACCAATTTAATAATTTAGAAGATCATTATAATGTCTATTATTAATTTATTTAAAATATTTTAAACTAAAATATTAATTTTTTCAACTTAAATATAATAATTTTGATATTATCCTTTAATATTAAAATTAATATTTAATTAAAATTTGAATATCCAATTATTAATTATTTTAAAATATTTTATAATTAATAATTAATTTAAAAACATATGAAATATTTAACCTCCTTAAAATAACATTATATATAATTTTTAAAAAATTTATAAATTATTTATTTATTTCATGAATAATATTATTAATAACATAACAATTAATTATATAATAAAATATGATATACATGATATTATAAGTGGTCGGTCAGGATGATTGGATGTCATCTCTTTGGATTGTTTTGTTTAATCTCTAATAATGTGTTCTTTGATTCATTAATCCACTTTATAGTGTATAAATTTATATAAATGTTTTGATATTTGAAGGAGTATGCTGAAAATCACAAAAAACCACTATCTATAACTATACTTATAGTTATGATATGATATTTTATAGAATGTAATTAAATCAATATTTATAATATAATTTATCATAAAAAATAATAAATTGATCCAATGGAACAGACTGAGCTATTATAATGTCAGTTATTATAATATATCATTTTGTACATTATGATTTGTATGTTCATTATATAAATATTCGAATTAAAAAAAGAAAAATGGATTCAATACAATATATTTTTTTTGTTTTTATAGGATGAATAAAATTTATCCATGGTGGATGTAAAATGTAAAAACCTCCAAACATGACATTCAACCATTTATATGAAATTATAAATTTAAAAACTATAAATTAACAACATACCTCTCATATATTAAATTTAATATCCTTATTCATATTATTTTATTATTGTTGATAAAGACCACAAAAAATAATCAAATTGAATCCTTATTTGTAGATAATAAGTTGGTAAATAAATATATCAAGGGTTGGGAAGGACGTCTTTCAGACCATGACATTGGAGAACATTAATTAAATTAATTATTAGAATATATCTTTATTTTGGAGGTTAACATGCTAGAAGATAAGAAACTATCCTTATTTCAATCTTAATAATGTTGGCCTCATTTTATGAGCATTGAGAAACTTCCTTAAAAGTAAAAATATTCAAAAAATATTTGATATTAGTGGGTTCCATACAAACACATTGTAAAATTTCACATAATAATTCATAATAAATTTAATAATTAAATTATCTACATGATAATTTAATGGACTTATCCATAGACATTATATATTCTTGTGATTTTAGACAATAATAAACTTTTTTAAATTTCTATGAATCCATTCAGTATAGAGTTTTAAATAATTATGACATAAATCATTCATAACAACTAAAATATTAAAATGTTTACAATTATACTAAATATCCATTTTTTTTCACCAAAGGAAACACTTTTAAAAATAAAACATGGTTCTTTTCATGCTTAATATTCACAATTTTTCTCTTTTCCTCATCCTTGTCCATACTTATCCTCTACCATGTGAAGAAAAATCCAAGACATGGATGTTCAAAAAATCTTATTAATGGACATAAAATAAAATAAGATGTTACTCTAGTGAAAATCCATCAAAAAAATTTCCTTAAACCATACTTTTTTTTCATAAAAAAGAATCAAATATTTATAAATAACATTATCTAATCTTATGAAAATCACTCTTTTTTCTTGAAAAATCATTGAAAAGAATAAAAAATACTAACAGGTGACATAGAAAATAATTTTCCATATCCTTGTATCAAAAATTTTATATCTCTCATCTACATATGGAATAACTATCATAGTAACATTTAGAATAATCACCCAACATTATTCTTATAATATCATAGGATAAACCTAATTGATTAACTCTATCTCATTTCCCAATGCATTAGAGATCTATAATGGGAAGATATACAATTATCTTATCATGTAACCACCCATACATATATATACAATGCCTAGGAACCAAAACATAATAATAATATATAAATATTTCACAAAAGAAACATTATTGATGAAAATAAGTTTTCTATTTTAAAATGAAATATCATTTTTCAAAAAAAAACCAAAATTATAAATGATAACATTTTATATTAAAATAACTATTGAAAATTTTAAAGGAATATTTAAATAATGAAATTTACATGAAGGGGAAACAATACTCATATTTATATGTTAAAATAATATTACTTCTGTATTTTTTTAGAATAGTTAAAAGAACCATTTTTTATAAAATTTCAAAATAAAGACATAAAAAATATAAAATTTAAAACATTAAAATAAATTAATTCAAACAGTCATTTGATAATGTTGTGTGTATATATATATATATTATAATAAAAGAACATGGAAGAAAAAAATATTTTAATAGATAACATTTATAATATAATTTTTTAAGAATAACTCTTATAAATGTCATATTATTGAGGAGGGAATTAATAAAATGAATAAAACACATGAATCCATTAAAACAACATGATTCAAGTGGAAATAAAATATAAGATATTAAAAAAATCATTTCACACATAATATTATTATGACATAATTATGAAGTATAATATTTATCCAATGAATGGAATTTTGGTCATGAAATCCCCATACCTAATGTTCGACTTCCTTAAATAATGTTCAATCCTCTTATTAAAAATCACCATCTTGAGAGATCCTTTAGGGAACTGTAACTGGACATATGGTGAGTCCATTACCATTAAGGCTTTGGGATAGTGAGGATAATATCTTAGTTAACTGATTTTAGGATCTACAAGTATTTTGAGTCTAAATAGGGTGGTGATGTATAATATTTTTACATGGGGATAAGTGGGTTTTATTTGTTGAAAGAATGAATATTTGATACATAAAGATAGACACATTTATGTCTAATTAAATTCCATCACATTATTTAACAATTAATATTTTATATTATGGTTATAGTTGATTAATACCTCAAAAAACCACTAAATGTTTTAGTTTTTAGGATTTTTAAACCTTTACGCTTTAATCATTAGCTCGTTTCATTTATTTACCAATACCATGGTAAATAGTTTTTTTTACCACGGTAACATCTTTATACATAAAAATTTATTTTACAGTTCAAAATAATCTTGAACATCTGATTTAAAATTTGAAATCTATTTTACCTAATAAAAGCAACATAAATGGAAAAAATATATTTATTGATAATCACATAGACAAAATGAAAAAGTGGGTTTTAAAAGATAAAAAATCCAAGTATTGAAATGTTTTGATATCAAATTTAAATGTGAAATTGATTCCAATTACCTAAATACATTTTATTGATTAAAATTCAAACTAAATTATACATTATAACCAATTTAAAATATAATTTAACTATTTAATTTATTTAGATTAAAAATCAGTTCCAAACTAAAATGTAGTATTTTTCATTGTTTATCATAAAATGGAACTTGTTAAAAAGGCACTAAAACGTCACCCTAAGATAATTTTTATCATTAAATTTCAACTTTTATTTTTTTAATATAAAAATTATAAATGTTTTAAAATCAATTTTTACGTAATGTGCACCATCATATCGCAGAAAGATTTTCTTTTTGAAAAATATATCATTTTATTCCCAAAAATTGAATTTATTCATATAAAACATATATAAATCCTATTATATGAATTTAAAAACATTCTAATGAATATAATACATATACATTTTAATTTTATATATTACTAATTGTGATTAGTTTAATTTATTATGATTAAATATCATTATGGTAACAAAAAAACATTTATATTCGATTAGATTTTATTTTCATTTATAAATAATTGGTAATTAATTAATTAATTTGAAAAACCTGATTAAAATATATTTTGATAAATTATGTAGTCTTACACATTTTTCACCATTTTAACAACTATGTGATTACTATCAATTTTAAATAAAAATGATTATTCCATTATTAATACATGATGTGTCGTATCTTAAATAATATTGAGCATATGGTTTTTTATTTTTTAATTTTTTTAAAATATAATATATTATTTATTAAAGTGGAATGTATTCACAATATCATGGTAGACCAAAAAAGATATGGTCAAGGGCGTACTTTATAACAGTACCCATACCTCCCAGGTAAGGGATCATAATCTAGTAAACTCTATAATGGGGAACTCTAGGGTAGCCATAGAGGCCGATAAGTCAGCCAAAAGGCTCCTTTAGCTCCAATTATAGAGAATATATAATTTATTATAGTGAAGATCATTTCACATAAGAATCAAATAAATAAATATCGAGGGTTCATAAGATGTTCTATTAAGAGAGCTCTAGATAATCATCGAGTTCGTCTCTACCTTACAAAGCTAGATATTCCATGTATGGAATGTATTAAGGCTGAATAAGAAGGGAATATAATCAGGCATTAAGAAATCAACTACACTATAGAATAAACTAATGGAAAATATCACTGATCCCAATGAATTTCACACCACACCTCTTACCCATAAATTTTTCTTGGTTTCATGATCCACTTGTGTTGAGTATGATTTCATGGGGGTTGATCCAATGCAACTAATTTCCAAATTGTAGTGGTCATGAGTGAATGAATAAATCCATCATATAATGTACCACTTGAGAAAAGGTGAATCTTAATGATTCCATCGATGGATTGAAAGATCTGTTACAAGGAAGCAGACCCTATCCACCAATGGTAGTCCTAATAGGGGTGTCCAACGTGCCAAATATGATTACATGATAATACAATTGTGCCCTAAAAATTTGAACTCAGTTTCTAAAAAAATATTTTTCTATTTTTAAAATTATAATTTTTGAATCCCACATTCAAAAAAGGATTAATGAATCTTACACAGGAAAATATTTAAAGGGATGTATGAAGGTTACCAAATATTTATTATACAAGGGTTCAATGTTGGAAAACATGGGAATGAAAGTGAAAAGTAACTATCATTTTCTAAAGGAGAGTGATAAAGTATATGGTGATGAGATGGTTAACACTCAAAATAACATAAATATGAGATATGTTAAAATTCAATTTATTTCATTCTAAGAATAGGAAAGATGTATTATTTTTTGTTTTATGATCCCTTTTATAGAGATAAAGAATCATTTTAATACCTGAACTGGAAACATAAGAAAATTCAATTGCTGGAAAACTAAAATATCATCCATTAATAAAATTATACCACAAGCCCATATTATTCTATAAATTTTTAGTATTTAAGATGAATTATTCATGTAAGAAACATTAGAATAATTTTCTATAGATAAAAAATTCCAAAAACTATAACTATCTATGTAGAAACAAGACCAGAGTAAGCACATTGCCACTGCCTGCAACCATTACATTGGAAGAATTATAGTGAATCAAATTCCATGGGATGGATGTGATAACTATTCTTGGTACATTAGATGAATTAATCAATATTTTATTATAAATGAATATACTACTTGCAATATATTTTTTTGAGAAGCAGTTGGGGGCTTCACCGATTGGTAATGGGTCCTCGTAATCCTAAATTATACCCATGTTCAAATACAGGTGGGAATGAACTTCTTCTGGTTGGATTTTATGCATTCATGATGTATGAAGGTGTTGATGTATGCATGATACTGGATGGTGGTGATGTAGTCATGACCCATGAAAATAGTGACTTATATATGTCACTAAAATGGGCCTTCGACCTAGTTTGTCTGTCGTTCGTCCATGAAATGGGCTACATGTACATAGGGCCTTCGAGCCATGTACTAAATAAATAAGGCATTCTGGGTGGGTTGTCCCTTGTGGGGTTATGCCTAGCCTTTTTGGCATTTTTAAAAAGTGTATACTCTTTATGTAATGAACATATCCATGATAAATGATATTTATAATTAAGATAAATTCAGTGTCCGATGATTATAAGAATGTGAATTCTTCTATAGGGACTAAAAATGAATCATGTAAGTGAATAAAAATAAAATCCTTGAATGAATCACATAAAAACCCTCTATCTAAAAAATACGAATTTTATCAACAAAACATAAAAAATATAAAGTAAAAATAAAGAGTGTTTTTCATTCCTGAATTAAAATGACATAAAAAGATATTTTATAAATATTATTAATGAAAATATAAATTTAATTTTGGAAGATAAATAAATAATTTTAATTCAAAATAACTATTGAAAAAAAATATCACAAAAAAAAATTACAAAAATTTCAACATAAGTTTCAAATAAACGACCATAGTTATTTCCAAACACATTGCACAAGGTAAAAAAACATTCCATTTGCATGTTAAAAAGTATTTAAAAGTTACTTGTTCAGAATGTGATAATAATATTCATGAAAAAAATTATAAATGTAAAAAATGTAAAAATATATTTAATGAAATAAAATTAATGGTTAAAATATTTGAAAAATTGTTTAGAAAATAGTGTGTTTATAAGCAAATAGGTTCTCTACCTAAAGTGTAAAATAAAGTCATGGTTCTTAAATTTTTTTTTGAAATGTTTTGAAAACCAAGGAATGTAAACATGGTATTATTATTTGAAAGCATTCAAGACTAAAAACCTTTGATAAACCAAATTAAGGGGTTTATTGATGAATTGTCATTTAAATTAAATAACTGGATTTACAAGACTAAGAAATCTTGATTAGAATGGGATGGTAAAATAAACCATTAAAATGATCATTCTGTTTATGTGAGATGTGATCAATGAATTGAATATTTTTCTAAAATTTAAATACACATATAATAATTGGAAATATAAATTTATATAGTCATATAAATTCTTAACAAATTTATATTATTTTAATTATAATGAGGTTGTAATATAACCTAATAAAAATTGATTCAAATTTTGATATTTTATACCACATGGTAATTTTAAGCAAAAATATCCTTAGATGAAATTATTTAAATTGAAACACAAAAACACCATTAAAAATGTATTATTAATTATACTACATGTTATTTTGTCATTATGTTCACTGTATAATAAATTTTTTTCCCTATGATATTGTATGCCTTAATGAATGTAAATTGAGACAAATACCCTTATCGTGTGTTTGCATTCGTATGAATGTCATTTAACAATTTGTATATTTTTTTAATAAATATATTAAATTATATAATAAGCATAAATATATTTAAAATAACATATTTGAAATTATTATGTTATCTTATTACCTTTTTTTGTAAACAACCTATTATTATTTTCATCATTCTAAGGCGATAATTACCTAGGGTTTCATGATTGTTTTGAGTTTTTATTTCTTTTACCTATTACATAGATCATTATTTAATCATATGGAGGTAGTAATCCATGTTTTTAATTTTATATATATTCAATATATATGTATTTAATATAATCCATGATGTTTTTATATAGGAAATGAAATGCACCGTTCATGAAGTCAGTAGATTGTACATACGCCTAAACGCTACATGAATTTCATTGTTGAATATAATATAATGAAATGTAAATGGCATATTTGTATATTTTAATTTAATTATAATATTTATATCATATATATCACATATTTTAATTAAAATTTTCCCTTATACATTCCTTGTAAAATATGAACAAATCACAATGCTTTGAAAATGAGGTCGTCCACACGCCCAAAAATGATGTTATGATGTTCCCGCAAAATGAAATTCATGGTGGTATTAAACATATGAAAATTAAATAAGAATAATAAAATTGTGAATAACATATATATTTTATATAGACTATAAATCAATCATTATTTCTTACCTTGAAATGTGGTAAATGGAAGAACAAACGTCATTGGTTCACGAGGTGGAAGTCCATCTTACACACAAATGATGATTATGCATCCCATTTTTATGAATGTGTGTGAAATTTCACCAGGAAATAATAGCTTAAAATACAATTATATTTAATATTATGATATAATTATTATTAATGATATAAAAAATTTTAAGGGGTGGATAAGTAATTGAATGAATACTGATTTTTGAAGAACATTACCACTTCTTTGGGAAAATATTTTTTGGTTTAAACAAATAGACTTCACTGGATTGATAGCTAAGAAACGTGAGGGGTCTATTATGAGGGGAGGTATTTTGAGTGAATATTTGTGTAGTTAGTTTTTATTTAAATGTTTTTAGTGCGGTGAATCAGTGGGAGTCGTGTGCTCCCTTTTATTTTTTAGGAGTGGCATTCTTGAAATTTTTTGAAAGAGGGAATTTCACTGACATTTTTCCCATGTCAAGTGGAAGAAATAATGAACCGAATTCAGTAAAATAGACTATTAGGTCAAAATATTAAATTTAAATGTATTTTTTTGTCATTTTTCATGTTCATTTTGGCCCTTAGATTTATACATTAGTCACTTGTTTAGATTATTTTTATCTTAATTAATATAATTAATTTTAATTACATTAAATATTATTTTAGGTGAAAAACTGATTTGAACTTATTATAAATATGAAATTATACATATTCCAAATAAGAAATCTATTTTGGAATTTCTAAAACAAAAAAATGGTTATAAATTAATTTAAAAATAATCACATAGCCAGGATGATAAAAAAAGGTTTTTAAATTAAAAACGAGCAATCATTTTTTATTTTTTTATATCAAATTTCAAAATAAAAATGATTAAAATGACCTAAATTGTATTAATTTATTTATAGTTAAAATAAATATAATTTAAATAAATATTAAGATACAATTTAACAATGTAAATTTATTTGAATAAAAAGATACTCTCAATTAAAATTTAGTATTTTTCAATATTCATAAAAAATTGAAACTTCATAGAATAAAACCAAAAATTCAACCTATGATAATTTTTATCTAAAAAATTCTATAATAATATTTATTTAAAAATATATATTATATAAAAGTCCAAAAAAATAGTTTTTAAATAGGTTCTCTATTGAAAGGCTACAAAATTACCTCTATTGGAAAATAAAATTTTTAAGCGTTAATCTAAATTTATTCTTATTTTATGCATATTAAACCTATCTGTTGAATATAAAAAATATTATATTGAATAAATAAAAAATATATATTATAAATATCATTCAATATTATCAATTAATTTAATTTATTATGTTAAAATACCTTTCTGGTCATATAAATAAAAAATATTTCTTTTATATTTAATTGGATTATATATTTGTTTATAATTAATATGTTATCAATGATTTCATATTATATTTGTGTAAACCATATATTAATAAGTTTTTTAATCCAAACATATAACTGATCATTTATATTGTATATTATTATAAAAATATATTAATAATATTTTTTTGGTCGATAAAGCATGGTGTTGTTTGTAACACAATCCATTAAAAAATTCACGATTTCATGTGATTCAAGAGAACTATATATTGTGTTCATTTCATTATATATACTATTTTAAGTTTATTTTATTTATTAAATATAACATAAAATCATGAGAGGCTATATTCCTTTCTTTGTTTGGTTTTGTATGTTATACAAGTTGTGGAATAAAAGGTGATCCATTTAAATTTTTAGGTTATTAAATTCTCCACACCATAAATAAATTTATTCCTATAAATTAAACCATGATCTCATAAATCAAGAAATTGGTGTTTCACAATTTCATGTTGAAAGTACACATCATAAGAATACTTAATAAAATATCCTCTTAATGAGATAAAATGAGAAGTAAAAATGTCACATGTAATAAACTATAACTAGGACTATAAGTATGAGAACATTACAAGAATGTGAGGAAACATACATATCAGAAAAGAGTAAATAATTATAGGGTATGACTAATTTCATCGATCATAAACAACGGAGTGTTCAATGGAATTTTGAGGGTCTCAAATCGATAAATATTTGATGATTTTAAAGACGATTGTTTCAACAAAAATTAAGGTATTAGAAAAAATTTATTGGATAATTTTACTAATGTTGGGTAATTATTTTATTAACCAAGAATATATAGAAATATAAGTACATGATAAATTTAAATTTTTAATGAATAATTCAATCCATTTGTTGTTCATAGATCAAATTTTATTTTATTTATTAATCTATAAAATTGATATCATAGAATTAAACCCTTTTTTGAAGAACTAAAATTTTGTTTTAATGGATTGTAACAACTATATATCATGTCACTAAATGTGTATCTAATGTTTTTTAAAAACCAATATCATTAAGATATTAATATCTAAACATAAAATGTGATATAACTTGTTCATCAATAAAATTTATTTGTCATGTTGTCTAACTGATAATAATTACACATTAACCAGGACATCATATAGGCCATTGGTAGATGTGAAACCCTTACCGTCCTTCAGAAATTGTTTCATTCCTCCCCACCATACTAAATTTGATTTGTTATTGTATATCATACATTTTTTCCTTTTTCAAAACTATATCAATATAATTTCCCAAATAAATATGATTTAAATCCATTAAATTTAATATTTGAGTTGTCTTTAAAATAATAATCCCAATTCAACATCAATAAATAAATACCTCATCCATTTACTTCAACATAGGTTACTCCATGATCTAGAATATATCCTTTAGTATAATGACTTGACTTTGGTAATGACATGGTTCCCCGCATTTAAGGAAAAAAAATAAATGGATCATTAGGGTGTGATTATATTCCTTCCATCGCAACAAACATTTATCCTCAGAAATTATTTTCATTACGACCATTTTTTACCACACCTAATGCATTCCACCTTCTATTGTGACACTTTCATGGGGGTATCCATCCACATTTCATTACATGAGGGAAATTGATCCCTTTTCTATCCATGGTATCCACCACTATAGCTCTTAGGAAACTGTATCCCTCAATTAATTGGTGTTTCAAGGAGTTTTATAAGGTATATGTTGTTCATCACATATCAGGGAAACTGATTCGGCATGAAAATATTATCATTCAATCACATCAAAAATCCCATTTTGTGGATCATTACATCCATCTTTTTCTTTATTCTCAATGAAAACAAGATTTATTCGGGTTTTGGTCATTGACAAAAACAAGATAATAGGGTCTGAGTAATAACCTCATAGTGAGAAAAATTTATAATAATTTATTGGATATCATGAAACCTTATTTTCAAAATAAAACTACATAGGTTTAATCTATATTATTTATTTTCGTCATATATTATAATAATACATAATATTTTTTGAAGTAAGTTTGATTTATCCCTAAAATATCCACTTGGACTATCAAAAAAGTGTGTTGCATTGCCCGTTGTCATGTACCAGGATACACTCATGTGAAGACAAGTGATCCTTTTTAGAGGTGTTACTCCTAGATGAATATTTTCTATAAATACATGATTTTTTTTTATCCATACATGGATGTATTCCTAGGATGACATAGATAATATCTACCATACCAAAATTCATTGATTTTATTCTAAAAATATCCTCAATGTCTTCCACATGGTTATGTTATCTAATCTATATTTCTATAAATCTAGTTTGAAAAATATATAATAATCATCCAATAAGATCCATAATAAAAACCCGACCTCAGTATGCCTAGAGCCGGTGACTACTACCTTTACATTGGCATAATTACAAGGATTCAACTCCCAATGGAAAAAAAAGTTTATTAGTCCTAGTAAACTACATAAAAACATTATTTTTTTATTAAAAATTTATACCCTAAATAAACATAATTTTTTTCCAGTATTATTGTATTACCAATAGCATATCAATTCATTTCATTCTTAGTATACTTATTGGATTTATAGGGAAACTAAAAAATTAGTTTAATCTCAAATTCTTTATAAGGATTATGTGTAGCAGATACAATAATGGGTCAATGAGGATTATCAATAAAGGGAGGTAGTTAATAAACACAAACTCTATATGATGAAAAAACTGATTAGGATGTGTATAAACAGTGTCTCAAGGTAAAAAATCTAAATACACATTCCATAAGAAATAACATGATAGGGAATAATTAATAAGGAAAGGAGAATAATTGAACAAAGAAGACATGTAATTAATAATATGATAATAAATGTTTAACCATTGATAATTTAAAAGAAATAATCTCATAGATAATATTAATAAAAAATCAATTTTCAATATATAAAATTATTAATTATCGGACTTCATGTTTTCAAGGAACATGATACCTTTACCATAATGATATAACCTCTAAACGGTTTGATAAATAATGGGTGATATCCTAACCAACAAATTACCTCACATGATACTACCAATGAACTGAGGGTCTTGTATTATTTATTCCCAACCCATATAGTTCCCATAAATATCATTTCTTATATATTTAATAATCATTTTAATTAATATAAAATGATCCTTAAAAAATATCCATATTTAGTAATGAATACATATTTATCAATATTTCCCAAGATAATCAAGTAAATTTCTACGTAATTAAAATAAGTAAAAATAGTATATGTCTTTTTCCAAGTACATAACCTTGATAAATTATATATATAGTTCGGGTAAATTCAATTTTCAATGTTCATATTAAAGTTAATATTAAAAGGGGAATTCAAAAATGAGTCAAGGAAATGAATTTCAATAAATTCCTTGGAAATATAAATATAAACCATCCAGAGGATGAATAAGGATGTTATCAATACAATATATCCCCATTTGTGTAAAAATAAAGGGTTATTGTTTTTATTGAATGGATAAACAAAAAAATATCTTTTAAAAATAGATATTGGAAAAATATCATTTCCATTTTTTTAATAAAATATTCAAATAATTTTTATTGTGAATCTCTTTTAAAAAAATTTATCTTAAAAAATTAAAATTTTAATTTAGAAAATGAAGCTTCAAATAAATTGTTTTGGCTAAATGTTGACATGTCGTAAAAGGAAAAATGAATATTCCTTTTTCAACGAAAAATTGTTAGAAAATTGCATTATTTTGAATGAAATAAGAATATTTATTTGAAGAAATTTGTAAAAGGAAAAGGGTAAAAAATTATATAATAAATAATTTTTGAACAGTTAAAAAATGTTGAAACCATTTTTTAAAATCTGTTATTTTAGAGGAAATTAGGTTCTTTGACTAAGGAGAGAAATGTATTTGGGTTTTCTTAAAAATATTATATAAAACATTTTGTGTACCATTGAGATAAAAATGGTACTATTAATTGAAAAAGGTCATGAATAAATAAAGGGGAATAAAAAATGTCTTAATTGAATAATTATCATTTATGTTATATTATTTTAATTTCAATAATAAAAAATATTGATTATAATCAAATTTTGAAAAAAAATTAAAATGATCCTAACATTGAAGTGAAAATTGATAAATTAATTGATTATGTGTGTCAAATGTATATATAAATATAATAAGTGTAATTAATTAAAAATATAGTAAAATTAATTATATATATAATCGTATAAAATTAACAATGAAGAGGAATTAATTTGACTAAATGGAAATGGCATTTGGTTTTGAAATTTCAAACCACATGGTAATATTATGTTAAAATACCCTTATATTAAATAATTCAAATTGAAACTCATAATAGAATTAATAATTAATTATACATATTAAAAAATTTAAAATTTTATATATTTACACCATATATCAGAAATTAGGTTCCAAACAATAATGTATTCTACAAATAATGGAAATTAAGATGAAGTCCCTTACCTTATGCTTCTTTTCATGTAAACATAATTTAACCTAATTTATACTGGTTTTTAGAAATTTATCAAATTATTCCATAATTGTAATCATATTTATAATAAAATATATTATATTCTTGTAATATCTTATTAAATGTTTGTCGAAAATATTTATTATTTTTATCTTTTTTGGTGTGAATAACTCAGTTTTTTTAGTATGTTTTCACTTTTCAATTGTTGTTAATTTATATAGATTATTATTTGATCATCTACATGATGTTAAAAATAATTTAAATATTGAATATATTAATTATATATATATATGTATGTTAAACCATAAAGATAGTATTTTGGAAATAAAATGAACCATTAATTGATATGGTAGGTCGTATGTACCGATGAATGTTACATTAATTTCCTTTTAGTATTTAAAATAATGAAATGTAAATATTTTATATATATATAAATATGGGAATATTATAATTACATTATATTTATTATATCATATAGATCATATATTTTAGTTAAAAAATACCTTTATACATTCAAGGTATTTCATGAATGAATCATATCTCTTTTAGGTGACGGTAGTCCACTTGTCCACAAACGATGTTATCGTATTTCCAAAAAATGGAAATCAAGAAGGTATGAGGTATATAATAATTTAAGAAAATTAATAAATTATAAATATAATCTATATCATATCTAATCAATAAATACTAAATAATTTTCATCCTTTAAATGTGGTAAATTGAAGAACAAACATCATTGGTTCATATGGTAGAAGTCTTCTGTACAAACAAAAGATGATTATGTATCCCATTTAGATGGATGTGTGTGAATGTGTGGGTAGAAATATTATCATAAACATTTCTCAGAATATTTAATATATTGAGGATATTTTAAAATCATGACCTAAAAATATTTTAATTTGTGGATAAGTAAATAAAACCAAAGTGATTGTTGAAGACTATTACCTCTTATTCGGGAAAATCCTTTTGGTTTATTCCAAAATACATCCTTCGGTTCATTTTTTTACAAATTTCGGATTATAGGATGAGTGGAAGAATATTTGGGTATTATATGGGTTTCTAAGATACAATTTTCATTAGAGGAGTGATTAAGTGGGAGGGGTGAGTGTCTTTTTAAAGTGGAGGAGGAGTTGAATTCTTGTAAATTGTTATAGAGGTAATTCTAGCAACATTATTAACATTGAAATTATAAATAGTGGTAAAAAAATAAATCAATTTTTGGATATGGTAGAAATATATTCATCTAAGGTCTCGTTTAATATTTTCCAGGTCATTTTGGTCGTTAAGATTATGCTCTAGTACCTTGTTAAACTATTTTTTCTCTTAATAATTGTAGTTAATTTTAGTTTTTCACTAAAAATTTTCTATAAAACATGGTTGATCTAATAATAAATTATATTTTATTATGATACCAAATATTAAATCCATTTTCCCAAATTCAAATATCATATGTGGCAAAAATTAACTTAAAATGAATCATGGAGACGTAATGAAAAAAGGGGTTTTAAAGAAATAATGTTCAAATGTTTGATATGTCATTACATTACAATTTTATGTTAATTTAAACGGCATAAAATTGATGAATTTATATAAAATTGAAATAAAAATAATTTTAACCAAAATTAAAATATTAATTCACTTTATAAATAAATTAGAAAAAAGTAGTTCTGAATTAAAATTCAGTATTTTTCACTTTTAAACTCAAAATAAAACATAAAAAAATTACCAAACAATATCCCTAATCTATTTTTTATTTATTAATAAAAATATAATTAAATATATTTATATATAAATTTTTTGAAAATTTACTTTGATTATTTTTATAATAGGTGCACTATTAAAAGGCATCAAAATTCTTTTCAACAAAAATATAAATTGTCATTATAAAATTGGATTTATTCTTATATTACTCCAAACAAATCAATAGTATGAATATAAATGATAATTTATTTAATACATAACACATATATTTTACTAACATAATTTAGTAAATGATATTAATTTAAATTAAAATGATAAAACACATTTATGGGAACATAAATTAAAAAATTTCATTATATTCAATTGGGATTATATTGTAATTTATAATTATTTAGTAACCAATTAATTTATATTATATTTATTTAATCCATACACAATTATATGTTATTTATCCCAATATACAAATTTAAAATCGAATTTTTATCATTTTATTATAATATATTAATTATATAGGGGTTTTAAAAAAAATTTGTCATTCTTGTAACACAAGTCCTTGAAAAATGTTGTTGTGTGTCACAAAAACTAACTCAATATTGCGTTAATATTAAGCTATAGAATATATAAAATTTATTTTATATATTAAATATACTGTAAATTCTTGAGTGGATATATTCCTTTATATGTTTTGGGTCTCATTCCATAAAATCTATTTAATGAATTTTACTCTTATATAATTTTTAATGTGTTATAATCTATTCCTCCAATATTTAAAAATTAACCGAAACCAAAAATTTTAGGATAATATAAGATTATTCCACAAAAATAAAAAACAATTTTATAAGGAAAATTAATTAAAATCCAAAAATTCAATATTAATACCCAATGATCAACATAGATCATTCAGCAAATAACTATCCGTCTATAAATGTATTCTAAACAAACATTGAATACAATAAGTTATAATTATTTGAGAACATATACTTATAATATAAATTTAATATTTTTCATAACATAATATCATTATCTTTTAAATTTTCATAAATATGTTTATTTTCCCTAATCTTATAATCTTTGAGATGTACTGTTCATTTCCAGAAATAATCTAAATCACTATATATATGATTCAGAAATATAAGTCATCCTTTATTTATAAAAAATAATTTATTATTCAATTTTACATAATCATATATGATTTCCAATATATTGAAAATCTTCCATAAACAATATTAATCACCGAATCACGAAAACATTTTCTAATCTCATATTTATCAATTCGAGAAAAATATGTTACATAAATGAATATAACCATTATCCATCTAATTGTTTATAGAAATAAAATTTCATAATATTGGGTAGGATATGTATTCTAGTGGTATGAGATTCTCACATATATCCCTTCAGTTATGGCACCCATCCCTATGGCCTTTCCGGATGCTATGGGTTGTAACTCATCCAATTGGTTGTAATTTTTCATAAACTATATTAATATAATCCTTGTAAAATTATAGACATGTAAATAAAATCATAAAAATAACCTTAATAAATTTTAACCCTAATGAATATATCATAACATTAATTTTTTTCCCAAATAGAAATAACCCATAATTACATCAAAATGGGACATCATATAAACCCAAAAGGTTATCCAAATCATTAATCCTCTATTAAAAAAATATAATAAAAATATTCCTTATGTAACTACTAATTAAAAAAATATTAATTATAAGGGTTATGTATGCCTCAAACATCTATTAAGACATATGAAGAAGTCACTAATGTATTCCGATTATAAAAATATTATTAATACATTTAAACATTTCCTCTTACTTAAATCATCCATAACTCGTGAATGAAATATATATACACATATTTATTATTTAACATTATAATTAATCCTATAACCATTAATCTCTATATTATTACTCATTAGTTTTTTCCTGTGAGAAAAAATATGATTCATTTCTCATTATATTTAAATATGTTAGAACATGAGCAATGAAATCATTCATACCTTTAATATTTCATTTTCAGTTTCCATATATTAAATAGTAGTTGAATTAGATAAAAATAAATAGTTATCTACAACTTTTTGCTAATACTATCCATGATCCTTCATCCTAGGACCATGATTTTCATATTGGATATAATCCACACATTTGAAAATATTTAATTAGTAACATAGGAAAAACAACCTTCCAGTTCATGGAGTTAACTAAACACTTCTTTTTTTCACTCACAAATTATTACATTATAAAATACTTTAGAAAATATTAAACATCTCCCCATCCATTTATAAAATTTTAATATTTTCTTATTTACACAATATTGACACATAGTGTAATGACTCGGAAATTTCAAGGGTTATTTTTTCTTAATTCTTTGGAATTTTACGAGTCTGCAGTTTCTGACAGCACCTTATTCTGAGGCACGGTGTGCCCAGAATCAATTTTTGATGTTTTTTTTGGGTACGTTCAATAAATGTACGTGCGGAATTTTTTATCTTTGGAACCGGTGCTTGGAATTGAAAACCAAGGACACCGATGAACTCGCAGTGCCGGTATTCGATTAAAGAGGCCTTTAACGTAGTTGTGTTTTATACAGGTTGAGAGTTAATTTTAGAGGATTTAGAATAAAATAAATAAAATTGCAGCACATAACTTTATTTAGAGATGTTGGTTAATTCTTACAATGGGGATTTAGGGGTGGGCCGACACCCACATAACCTCCCATGAGAAGAATTAGTGTGGTGGGGCCCACAAGAGCCCTAATCCATTCATCTACTTCTAAATCCCCATTAACACTCCCCTTTATTTAATTTTTGACAACCCACATTAAGCCTTTGGACTTCCACATAAATGTGGAGCCTCTCCATCTCCCATCCATTAATGTTTCCAACTCTAATTCCTTAATTAAATCAATTTACAATTTGAATTTATTTGAAAATACATTGAAATGATATATTATAGGAGGGCCTTATTATTATTTTGGTTGGAAAATATTTTGCGAGAGCTCAATAGAAGAATAGTGTTATTCTTTCGATGATGAACACCATTCTTTAAAAATGAACAACTCCAACGAAGAACGCAAGGTACATGACCAACTTCCTCTACTACATAAACCGGGGAATGGAAGAAGGTAATGCCACAAGAATTCTACCTATCTCCATATTCTTCTAATGTTCACGGAACGACACTGTCATCTGTGACACCTGACAACCAGAACGCTTGTCTTCCACGGCTCGTCGACGAATGGACCTTAATCAAGGTAGGGTGTTTGTATAATTTAAATTTTAATAAATTATACATTCATTCTTGTTGAATGTGAATGATTGTCTATGGCCTATTTTTATCGCCTAACAAGGAGGGAACTTTCCGAACAAACACGGACCGATGACCCCCATTGTTTCTAGATTTTTAATTTGCAAAGGGAGTCTATGTTTAATGGAGGTGGTGGTGAGTGAAGGCAGTGGCCGCGTGTTAGATGCTGGAAGAAAAACCGCGGTGCCCCATGACACTGTGTTGCGGAGAACTGCGGCCCGCATAGGGCGGGCTGCTCCAGCAAAAGAACTGGTTGGCATGACGTCCGGCCAGGCGGATGGAGCTGCGACAGTCATAGGCACCACAGCGGAGGGATCGCGGCCCGCAACCATGGGCCGCTCGCGCTAGGAAGACCGGCTGAACTTGACCGACCAGATAATAGGGCGGCACTGCTTGGCGCCACCGATTCAGGAAAGTGCCCCCTCCCCCACCCACCTGCATCGCTTGCCCCACCAGGTCTGGCCGTGCCCCACCGGGCCGGGCTGCACACTTCACTGGGACGGTTTGACACCAATCGGGTCAGAGCCGCCAAAATCGTGTCGACCCGACCAGTCAGCCACTGGACTTAACGGGCTGGTCCCGTTACGGTTAAGAGAAAATAACATCAACACCGTGTGTCCGGTCGACGTCCCGTCTACAGCACTGGGATTCTCGTGATGAGGCAGACCTTTTGCGATACTCTTAGTGATTTTTGGATGACTTTGGAAAAATGGCCGGGTTGTTTCGAAACTGAAACCAACTGGGCCCTCGGAGTGGAAACACTTTTAAAATAAGAACCCTACATCCAATGGACGTTCCATCAACTAATTTGGTTTCCTTTTGATGTGACGGTTCTTTTGGCATACTCCACATGAGGTTTGGACATTGTTGGAGTACGATGGGGTTGTTTTGAGCCAAAAAACCAACCAGGCCCCTGGAACGAAAATGCCAATAACTCACAGACCAGTAGTCTGATTGACACGCCGTCTTTTGCGTTGAGACCCTTATGATGCATATGTCCTTTGAAATAATTCTATGTGAGACTTCGTGACACATGGAGAATCGTCTTGAGGATCGTGGAGGAGACCCTCCCAGTGACGAGCAGGCATATTGTAGAGACCTATTAGATGGTTGAGACTTGACGACTACAGATCAATCTACTCGGAGTGATTCAGATGGCCTAGTGGGGAGCACTTGGTTGTATCATAAGATCCATGGCGGAGGAGCGCTTGTTTGTAGCGGAAGACTCACAGTACTCGACAGAAGGAGTACCTCTATAGGCTATGAGGGGGAGCGCTAGGTTGTAGCGGAATACTCATGGTGGAAATCTCTTAGTTGTAGCATAATGCCCACAATAGTCGTCATGGGGAATACATTATCAGTCTAAGGTTAGTGGGTATCACTTGGTTGTAGCGGCATGACCACTATACTTGACAGAGGAGGAGTTCACTAGCAGCTGTTGTTTCGTCTTTCTGAATAAAATTCTGGTTTGAGCTGAGTCAGCAGCCTTTGTGTTTTCGTCATGATTGAGATGTGTTTGTAGATAACATAGGTATATGTATGGGAATATACCTATGTAATGGTTATCTATTGAAATAATACTTTTTGGTTTATCCTTGTTGGATTTTTGTGGGACCTTGAGGGTCTTATGGTCCCTAATGAGTATCGTTATACTCATCCCTACATGGGTTACGCCCTCACCTCATTGTGTTGGATGGAGATGACAGACAGCACTGACAGAGTCTGAGAGCACCCGGACTGGACGGTACTCGAAGGTGGACTACTAGACGTGACATCGCACAGATAAGACCGATAGACATGGAGTGTCGAGGAGGACATCTGTATCTACCCTTTATGTAAGAACCCGGATGACGATCCAGGAGCTACTTTCACCATTCAGTTGTTTGTCTTTTTTAGTTGTACTTTCTTTCAGTTGTAGCTGTACATTTCTATTGGGTTTGATTTTCCGGCCCCTTTATACTTTCATCACACATGGTATAAAGCTTTACTTAGTGTTTTCTTCTTCTTGTACTTTTCTTGTGTGTGTTTATGTTCTATAAAGTAAATGACTTCCAAGTTTTAGGGAATTGCGCTTTGGTGCTCGTCTTCAGCCCCTGTTATATGGAAGGCGGGCTTGGGGTAGTCACGATACGGGCCCTGGGGGATGGGTCGTGACAAATTGGTATCAGAGGACGTCGGTTCTACCAATGAACTAGGACTCTGATATTTTCATTCTGTGAAGCTTTAGTGTTAGGGTTACTAAGTGTGGTTTTCAGATCAGGGAGTCCAGTGTTGGTGCGAGCGGCCGACGTATCCATACACCAGGACCCTGACTTCTGATTTCTGACGTAGTGCAGGAAAATAAAAGTTGCATGTGTGTTTTCAATAGTTTTCTTTATGTGATCTCAAACCTGGTCAGCTCACCAGGTATAGTCTTTTGACCATGTCACATCTATTCTTTCAGGATGCGTCCCCACGGACAACCTACATGGGCCATGAGAGTTGTACATATTGACAGCCCGCCGAGCGATGAGGCCTTAGTATAAGGCCCTCTTCTAGTTGAGGCACCTGCGGAGGCACCATCGGTACTATCACCCATTGGGTCACTAATGCCATCTTCCCCAGTAGTAGGTGATTCACATCACATGAGCGCGCTTCATGAGTTCCAGCACCATAGGCCACCCAGGTTCCTGGGAGGGATGAACCCACATGTGGTTGAGAATTGGCTGGAGGCTACGGTGAGAGTTTTCAAGCGAGTAGGGACACCATTAGACTTCATGGTGATCCTTGATGCCAGCCTCTTTCAGGAAGCATTTGGTAGATGGTGGAGCCTGATTCTCCAGATTCACGATGAGGCGACACTTCTTAAGGAATATTTCAAAAGCCTATTGCAGGAAGAGTTTGTACCAGCCACCCTTAGAGTGGTGCGGATACAGGAGCTACTGCATCTACAACAGGGTAGCATGATGGTGGCACAGTACTCATTTGAGTTCACAGACCTCTCACGCTACTCTACAAATATGGTATGACACCCGTTCTTCAAGGCCTAGACATTCGATCAGGGGCTCAGGCGAGAGAATAACGCCTCAGTTGTTTCTCATAACATCCCGATGCAGACGGGGGTGTTGGAGCGAGCCCTCTTATTGGAGAGTTTCATTTCTGAGTAGTCTCCAATAGTGGGACCCACCACTACCCATCATGTAGAGGAGTCTTCTATATCTGGTAGTAGACATATGATGCAAGGTTACAATAAGACCAGACACACAGGTGGTCGACCGCATGACTCAGGATCATGTGTGCGAGGCACCCGGGGTGGAAAATGACATACCAGGAGCGGACAGTGTTACTCTTGCAGTGGGCTTGGTCACATGGCACGTGATTGTCTGACCCGCCTTTCAGAAGATCAGTAGATATATGAAGGACCTCCCAGGAAGAGGTTGAGGTTCGATCGAGGAAGACCGCAAGGAGTAGGAGACCGAGGTAGAGGAGCTAGCCGTGCAGTTGGTTTTGTACGACGCTTCGAGGTGTTGCCACCACCCCCACCAGGTTGTCCACCCTGAAAGGAGGGAATGTGTGGAGATGGGATATCACAACATCAGACAGTATCAGATAGCTGAATCATTTAATCATAGAGCTCTAGAAGTAGGTAGACAGGAGCAAGATTAGTTCCTTTCATAGATGCCTTTATTCATGATTCTTCTATCTTCCTTGATGTTGTTGATTGTGGATGTTATGTGTCTTTGTACTTTGAACTTCAGTAATAAAAGATACTTTCACTTGTGACGTTTCCTTTCCTTCCTTTTTGTGTGGATAATACTACGAGTTTCCAGTTAAAACTGTTGACTTGACCCTCACATTTGAGATTTCTACTAGAGGGGACCCAACAACCACACACTGATTCCAACAGTGTGACTCAACCCTTGGAGGCGAGAGTAACGATTGGATCTCTTAGTAGCAGCGTCGAGGCCTTATGATGTCATCCATGGCATGAATTGGTATCATTCATGTTAGGATTGACTTTATTAGGGAAATGACATGGTTTATCCAGGGTATGAGACCATATATTCTTTTTCATCAAAGGATAAATTAGGCATCTCTTATAGTACGTAGGTGAAGAGGGGTGAAGTCGAGTTCTTAAAAATGGCTAGTCTCACACATAGTTCATTGAGCGAACGGTTTACGGTTTAATATAATCTCAATAGTCTCTGGTGTATATTCTATCAGATGGAACTGAACCTAAGACATCATTGATGGCTTTAGTTCCTCCTGGAATATGACTTCGAGGTAGTTTATACACTTGGTAAGGGAAACATAGTAGCGGATTCTCTCAGCAGGAGTCCTGGCATTTAGCTGATAGGAGAGGCGATGGAGAAGCTGGCCGTGTTGCTGATATCCTTTGTGGATAGGGATGATGAATCCTATATGCAGTCACTCCTCCAATTCATTAGTAGAGTAGGCGAGGTAGATTACCTCCTGGACCTTCCACCTTAGTTGCACTGGGTTCATGACGTCTTCCACGTTTCACAGCTATGGAGATACGTGCATGAACTGTCCCACATCGTCGACCATGGGGATCTGGACATCGATGATGGGGCGACATTCACTAAGGTCCCGGTGGAGATTGAGGATCGACAAGAGTGGGTCCTACGTGGGCGGTCGATTCCTCTGGTGCACATTCGCTAGCAACACGTGAACCTCCAGGAGAGCACATGGGAGCGGGAGGCTCAGATGCGTGTTCAATACCCCCATTTGTTTCCCTAGTGTGTGTTGTGGCTTTATAGGGACGTAATGTCCTGATTTGGTAGTAATGTAATGAATCTTAAATTTCAAGGAATTTTTTTTCTAAAATCTTTGGAATTATACGAGTCTGTGGTTTTTGACAGCACCTGATCTGAGGCCCGGTGTGCCCGGAATCAATTTTTGAAGTTTCTTTCGGGTATGTTCAGTAAACGTACATGCGAGTTTTCCTATATTTTGAATTTGTGCTCAGAATTGAAAACTGAGGACACCGATGAACTTGCAGTGCCAGTATTCGCTTAAGGGGACCTTTACCGTAGTTGCATTTTAGGCGGGTTGAGAGTGAATTTTAGGTGATTTAGAATAAAATAAAAAAAATTGTATCACACAATTTTATTTAAAGATGTTGGTAAATTCCTAAAATGAGGAGTTATGGGTGGTCCCACACCCACATAACCTTCCATGAGAGGAATTAGTGTGGTGGGGACCACAAGAGCCCAAATCCTTTCATCCTATTTTAACTCCCCATTAACACTCCCCTTTATTTAATTTTTGACAACCCACATTAAACATTAGAACTTCCACTTAATTTTAGAGCCTCTACATCTCCCATGCATTAATGTTTCCAACTCTAATGCCTTAATTAATTCAATTTACAATTTGAATTAATTGTAAAATATATGGAAATGTTATATTATGGGAGGGCCTTATTATTATTTTGGTTGGAAAATATTTTGGGAGAGCTCAAGATAAGAATAGTGTTCTTCTTTCGACGAAGAACATCATTCTTCAACGATGAACAACTCCGACAAAGAACATGAGGGACACAATCACCTTCCCCCACTACTTCAACCGGGGAAAAGAAGGAGGCGATTCCACAAGAACTCTAACTATCTCCCTCTTCCTCCAACATTGACGGAACGACACTTTCATCCGCGACACCTGACAACCGCGACGCTCGTCTTCTATTGCTCGTTGACCAACAAACCTTATTCAAGGTTGGGTGTTTGTATAATTAAAATTCGAAAAAATTATACCATCATTATTGATGAATGTGAATGATTTTCTATGTCCGATTGTTACTGCCTAACAAAAAGTGCACAGGTCGAATAAACATGGACCGAGGAACCTCCATTGTATCTAGATTTTTAATTCGCAAAGGGAGGCGGTGGAGAACAAAGGCGCGACGAGAGAAGGTGGCATCCACGTGCGGATGAACTACGGCCCGCAACTGTGGGCTGCACGATAGAGGAAGAACTGGCCGGCCATAGCCGGCCGGGCTGGTGGAACCGCAGCGCCCCACAACGCCGCGCTGTGGAGAACCACGACCCACATAAGGTTGGCCGCTACAACAGAAGAACCAGTCGGAATGATAGCCCACCAGGAGGATGGAGAATCGGCGTCCATAGGCGCCACAGTAGAGGGATCGTGGCATGCAACTGCGGGCTGCTCGCTCCAGGAAGACCGGCCTGCCTTGATCGGCCGGATAGAAGGGCGGCGCCCCCGGTTCGGGAATGCGGGGGGTTGTGCCCACACCCCTCGCACAACCACCCAGGTTGAGCCACGTCCAGCCAGGCTGGGTCGGGCCGCGCCCCCTTTAGGCTGGGCCGTGCACTTCACCGGTCCAGTCCGACACCAGTCGGGTCGGACCCGCCAAAACCAGGTTGACTCGACACGTCAGCCACTGGGCTTAACGGGCCAGGCCTGTTACTCTTAAGAGCCAATAACATCAAGACCTCCCGTCCCATCGACGCGCCTTCTACGGCACTGGGATTCTAGAAACCACGCGGTTCTTTAGCGATACTCTTAGTGAGTTTTTGAAGACTTTGGAAAAACCGCCGGGTTGGTTTGAAACTGAAACCAACCGGGCCCTCGGAGAAGAAACGCTTATAACTTAAGTATCGGGTGTCCGATTGACGTGCTGTCAACTATGTAGGTTTTATTTTTATGAGAAAATTATTTTGGAGTACTCCACTTGAGGTTCGAACATTTTTGTAATACGGTCGGGTTGGTTTGAGCCTAAAAACCAACTAGGCCCCTAAAACGGAAATGCCAATAACTCACAGACTGGGCGTCTGATTTTTGCGTTGTCAGTTGCATTGAGACAATTATGACGAGGTGGCCCTTTGTGATACATCTACGTGAGTCTTCATGACACTTGTAGTATCAGCTTGAGCATTGTGGAGCGTACCCTCCCAATGACGGGTGAGCAGATTGCAGAGACCTATTAGTTGGATGAGACTTGGTGACTGCTTATCGATCGACTCAGAGTGATTTGGATGGCCTAGTGGTGAGCGCTTGGTTGTAAAGAATACCCACGAAGAAGGAGCGCATGGTTGTAGCGGTAGACCCATGGTACTCGATAGAAGGAGTACCGTTGTAGGGTATGAGGGGGATCACTTGGTTGTTGCGGCATACCCTTGGTGGGAAGAGCTTGGTTGTAGTATCATTCACATAGTACTCGACAAGGGGAGTACTTCAGTTGTCTAAGGTTAGTGGGAAGTGCTTGGTTGTAGCGGTTGGCCCATTGTACTCGACAGAGGAGGAGTTCTTCAGAAGCCGTGGTATCGACTTCATGAAAAAAATCCTAGTTTGAGGTGAGTCAGCGACCATTGTGTTTTCCTCATGATTGAGATGTGTTATTTGATAACATATGTATATATATAGTCATATACCTAAGTAATGTTTATCTATTGAAATAATACATTGTGGTTTATCATCATTGGATCTTGGTGGGACCTTGAGGGTATCGGGGTCCCTACAGAGTACCGTTATACTCACCCATACTTGGGCTACGCCCGCACCTCGTTGGGTTGGATGCAGATGACAGACAACGCCGACGGAGGCCGACAGCGCACGTACTGGATGATAACCGGAGGTGGACCACTAGGTGTAATGGTGCACGAAGCAGACCGATAGACGTGGAGTGCTGAGGAGGACATCTGTACCTACACATTATGTAGGAACCCGGGGGACGATCAAGGAGCAACTTTCACTATTCATTTGTTTGAATTTTTCAGTTGTAGCAGTACATTTCTGTTTGGCTTGTATTTCCGGCCCCTTTATACTTTTAGCACACTTTTTATACTGCTTTACTTAGTGATTTCATCCACATCTACTCTGGTTTGTGTGTGTTTACCATTTATAAAGGCAATTCCTTCCCAGTTTTAGGGAATTACGCCTTTAGTGTTAGTCGCCAGCCCCTGGCCTATGGAAGGCAGTCTTGGGGTAGCCTGATACGGGCTCCGGGGGACGGGTCATGACATGAAGGTCATTGAATGTATTTTTCATTGTGCAATTTTTCCCCTGAACTTCCCATAGGGCTTAATCTCACTCATATTTGGCACATGTTGAAACACAATAATGTTGAGGTTTTTAATAATTAATCCTAGTAGCTAGATTAGAGAAACCATAATAGTTATAATTAAATCTCCAATTTTATTTGGTTTCTTATTAATACCACCACTACCTTTTATTTCAAATCCATTGTAACATTTGTTAATGATAGAACATGAAATTTACAAAAAACACAAAAAAATATTGAGAGAATAGTGATAAATTCATAATATACCACCTTATGGGAGCTAAAACTCTAATATATTTATATTCATGTTATTTAAAACTCATTAAATTTATATATAATAACATTGAATCATTCTTCCATGATAAAAATGTTGGTTTTATTATACTTCTCAATTTTTAATGAACAATATCTTAACCTGTAATGTTATCTAAATCATGCTATGATTCCAACTGTACGGAATATACCTTAAACATTATCTATTCTAGTGATTTTAAAATTTAATTCATATTTTTATATTCCCAATCATATTTTTTATTTATAGTTTTAGAAAATTTAGACATAAATCATACATAACAACACGATTAATATAGTGTTGACACTTCTACTCAATATCCATTTTCCTACTAAAGGAAACATCTTTAATAATAAATTATGGATCCATTTCAAACTCAATATTTTAAATTTTTAATGACCTCATCATTATCCCAAGATATGTTTTACCCTGTGAAAAAACAATTTAACACATGTGATGAAAACAAAAACATAGTAAGGGACACAAAAGAAAGGAAAACATTTTTTAATGAAAATTCATAAAATATTTTTTCCTAAAATCATATATTTTTATTCAAAAAAAGGAATCATCTATTCAAAAGAATCATTATATATCCTTTTAAAAATCAATTTAATTTCCTTAAAAAACACTTCAAATCATTAGAATATATAATTTGGAAATATTGTACATAATATTTCATATCATACATTCAAACATGTAGATATATTAGCAGCATAGGTAATAACCACCATATTAATAATTGGAATAATCACTGTAGCACTATTCCAATAATATCATTGGAGAAACCTAACATGTTAACTCTATCCCGTAAAACAATAAATTAGAGGACTATAACTAGATCACCTGAATAGTTTTATCATTGAACCACTGGTGCTTATATACAATTCTCAAGAACCATACAATTAGAATAGCTTATAAATCATAAAAAAAGAAACACTCTTGAGGAAAATATAATTTCTACTTTGAAATAATATTTTGTTTTTCCCAGTGTTACACACTCATATATGAATGCACATTACATGAAAATGAGATTGAATGATTTTAATGGATTCATCTAAACATTTAAGTGATATGATGGTGGGAAAAAACTACTCATGCCATATACGTTAAAAAATCATCCTTGAATATTGTTGTAGAAAAATACCCACGAAACACTTTTTAGAAAATAAAAAAAATATATACTTTAAAAATATTTTATTTAAAATCAAACATGAGAACAAATGAATTTAAACAAATAAAATAATAATAGTAATAAAATTATAGGGAATAATTTATAAAACATATACATTTAAGAATACTATAATTTTCCAAGATAACAATAAAAATACAACTTCTGAAACAAAATCTATCAGAAATATCATATTTCTGAAGTGGGAATTAGAAAAATTAATCAAACATGAGTTTTCACTATAAATACACAAAAAACTAGTGGAAATAATATTTAAGATATTAAAAATTCATTTCACACATAATATTAGTATGCAATAATAATTTATTATAATCTTAATCCCTAGAATAGAAATTGGGTTATGACATCCCCTTACCCATGATCGTCTTCTTTCAAAAGTGTTAAAAACTTCTCTTGAAAAACACCTATGTGAGAGACCATTAAGGGAATTGTATTTTCTCTTTTGGTGACTCTTGTAGAACTAGTATGTGGAAATAATAAGGATCAGAGGTTAGGGAATATATTTTAGGAGTTACAAGTGTTATTGGTCTAAGTCTGGAGGTAAGGTGTGGGATTTATATTAGAGGAGAGGTGAGTTTTAAGTGATTAAATAAATATTATTTTATATTTGAATCCAACCACATTAATGTTGTTTTAAATTCCATGAATTTTAATGAAACCTAATTATTTAGATGATGGTTAATATCATGAAATACATCAAATAACTATTAAATATTCATGTTTTAGGTATTTATGTCTTTACCCTATTAACCTGTATATGTGTCATTTTTTAACTCATACCCTGGTGAATAATTTTTCACCACGGTAAATTTTTTTATTAATATAAATAAAATATACCTTACAACATAATTTGGACCTTATGCCTCCAAAAATTGAATACATTTTACCTAATTGAATTGATAGAATTAGAAAAATTATATTTAAGAATTATCCTGCAAATAAAATTATAAAGAGTGTTTTAAAAGTGAAAACATTTAAGATTTGAAATGTTTTTATATCCAATTTTACTTTTAAATTGATTCTAATTACACAAATTGGATTTAATGATATATGAGGGAACTAATAATATTTAAAAAAAATTTAGAATTTTAATTTTACTATACAAATTATTTATATTTAAAAGAGGTTTTCAATTAAAACGCAGTATTTTTCACTATTTATCAAAAAATAAAAAATGTTAGAAAAATACCAAAATTTCACCCAAAAATAATATTTATATTTTAATTTAAAAACGAAGTTTTTTTAATATAAAAACATATAAAATTTTCAAAATTTATATTAAATATATGTGTGCCATTAATATTTAGAATAATTCTTTTTTTTTAAATAAATATTTTTTAATAAAAATTGAATTTATTATTATCATAAGACTATCAAAACTATCTGATAAATTTAAAAACATTTTTTAATATATAAAACAAATAAATTTAATTAATATATTTTACTAATAGTGATTAATTGAATTTATTTAAATAAACTGTCATTATGGTCATAAATATAATTTTTCTAATAAATATGCATCCTTTATATTGAAGTGGTTTTTATATTCAATTATATTTAATTCATAACCAATGAATTTATTTTTTATACATGTGTATACTATATAATCAAAATTTCATTAATCTCATCCATTTCATCTATTCCAATAAATAAATGAAAATTATCACATTTAAATAATAATGTATAGTTTTTTATTTAAGTATTATGTAAGGTATCTGAAGTGCCCGGATCAGTGTGATCACTGAGAGGGGTAGGGGTGAATCAGTGATCCTTTAAAACTTTTTACTAATTGATTATTTATCAATTAAACCTCTATGGCTTGTTAAGGCCTCGATCAACTCTTCTTGTATCTCTCAGCCTTTCCTCGAGTGATGCAGTAAATGTAAAGGCACAGGACACACGGATTTACAAGGTTTGGCACCAAAGGCCTACGTCCTTGCCATGTTGGTTATACACCCCAACATGGTTTCTTCCATTATAATCTGTTAGTATTACAATGGTCGATACAGAGTCCCACTGTATCTCTCCTGAGTCCCACAGGAGGGTCTTTATACTGCATCCCACAGTGTTACCAGAGTCCCAATGGCCTGCTTCAGAATCCCACTGAAGACTTCTTCCACCCTGAGTCTCACAGGGGGCATCTCCTGGCTACTCGAGTCACACGAGTAGCTCTTCTTCAGTTCAGCACTTCATGTATCTTCAGCATCCTGGGATAAAGGCTTCTGGCCTTGCTCTGTACCTCTTCTCATTTGTGATGAACAGGTCTTCTCGTCTTTCTCAGGATTTATCTCCGTTCTCTTAGGATGACCCGGCCTCTCTCTTCATGAATCTTCAATAGCCTCTGAAAAGGTATGTTGGTCTTGCTCTTCACTTCTGATCACTTCTGTTGATCATGCTCTTCTCAATTACTGAAAACTCAGGCAGCTGATGTCTTTAACTTCAGTCTGGCTTCAGTCTCACTTCAGAACAACTTAATGCACTAAGTTCATTGCAACTCTGCATCTTCATGCACTGATTTCATGGCTTCTCAAATTCCTCAAGAACTTCTTGATCTTGGTCAACTCAAATGCACACAACCTGATTTGACTTTGTTCACGTGTGCATGTGCATGCAAGCAAGCATGCACTCCCCTTTTCTTCTCTTGGTGCAATAAACCCACAAAGTTTGTAACACTTTTTAACACACACCTTCTTACTTCCTTCACACACTTTATTCCTTTTGGTTACACACTTAAATGTGTTGTTCTTTAGTGTGAGTGTCTCTTCTTCTTCTAAGTGTATACACACTTCTTAGTGCACACACTAGGTTCGGCCTCTTCACTTTGCACACACAACTTCATCACATTACACACACTTGATTTGGCCTCTCTCCTCTTCTTAAGGGTGTTCTTCAAATTGCATACACAAGGTGCAATCCTTCCTCATTTTTCACACACCCAAGGCTACGGCCTTCACTTGTTTCCACTTAGTACACACACTGCCAAGTGTGTTCTTCCATTTGCATGCACACCAAAACTAAGGTCTCGGACTTCTTTCTTCACTTAGCACACAAGGCACTAAGGCCCGACCTTCCTCCTATTTTCACACCCACTTCCCGTAGGGTGTTCTCCCACTTTTCACACACACAGTGTGTGTTGTGGCCTTCTTCTTCTTGCACACACAAAAATGTCTCGGCCTTCCTCCTTCACTTTTCACACACACAAAAATGTGCGGTCTCCCTCTCCTTTTCACACACAAATTCTTACGGCCTCACAAAGGGTGTGCAAGGTGCGTCCTCACTCTTCTTTTCTTCAATCGCGCAAGTCCAATGGACAAGGCAGCCACGGGTCGCACAAGCACCACTGCCGCGCAGGGGGCGTGGTGCACAGAGGGAGCGCGCAAGGTCGCGCTGCCCAACCTCTCCTTCTTGTCGCGCAAAGGGGTAGCGCGCAGGGGACCTACCTTTCTTATTTCGCGCATGGAGTGCGCAAAAGGAACCAAACTGAGCTAGGAAAGCTCCGGGCTGCTGCCGCGCAAGTGATGCGCACAGGCTGTTCTTCGCGAGACTTTGGGAGCTCTCACAGGACTTTGATGTTTCAGGAATGGATCAGCAAGCAATTATGTGTCTTGGGTTCTCCTTTTATAGGCAGAGGAATCCTCAAAACATCCGCGGGATATAAATATTGAACCACCGAGATTTTCGGTTCTTTGAAAATCTTTAAAAGTGGGCCGAGAATCTCGTTTCTTTCTCTCTGTTCAATGTGGGTTTCTTCCTTTATTTTTCCTCTATGTGCATGCGACTTAGAACGAATGCACGACCTCTTCTCTTCTATCCCATGTAAAACACGAACTCCACATGGCCTTGGCACATTCTTTTGCCTTGGCCGAACTCGAAATGCTCCCCTCGTTGCATGCATGCATATTTTTATGCATGTATGTGTTCAGTGTGGCCAGACGAACTCAATGAACACCTTATCTCGATCTATGGTGTCCGAGAGCTCTACTTCAGTGGTCGGAGGGCCACTGGTTCAGGCGGCGTCGCGGGAGGTGCCTTGGCTGAGCTCAAGGTAGAGGATAACGTGCGGGTCGTTTGATTGGGCAATTGAAAGACATCGGACGACTACGATCAGAAGATCTCACGGGGGATCAATCATGCGATCGAGATCTGGCGTGCGATCGATCGAGCGTCCAGGATTCACTCCACGGCAGAATCCCGCGTCCCACATCGAAACAGAGGCCGATTTTTCCGCTGTTTATCAAACATCTGCTGCCATCCATCACACAATTGAACTTCTCCCCTCACGGTGCCACCCCGCACCGTGTTCTCTCTGCGAGCGCGCTCTGCGCCCACCTCTGCTCCCTGCGGGCGCCCCACTGGCGCCTACTATGCACCTTCGGGCGCGTGCTCTGGCTCCCATGCTGCGCAGGACCTGATCCCCTGCGTGGCCCCAAGCTTACACATGGCCCGGCCTTGTGCCTCATGGAGTGCCCTATCCTCTAGGGTTCTCCATGGGCATGGCGACCTTGAGTCCCACATGTGCCTTGGGTGATGACCCTCGGCTGGCCTCCTTGGTGGCCCATATTTTTTGCAACTAGGAACACTAAGTACTTTGTCTTTAAACAATGTAACAAAGTGTAAATTCCTTTTTCCACTTAAGACATTCTTCTACTTCATTTCCTCTTTTCATCAACATTTATTCATCACTTAGGAATGGAATTCACGAAGGTTTCTTCCTTCAAACGAATATTCTGAATCACATAATCTTCAATGTTATTCATTGATCCAATCAGAGATCAAGTTGGATCTTCTTCAAATTCACATGCACTAAGTGATAGTGCATGGACTTCATTAATCCACTTCATCCACTTAGGAGGTGTGGATGGATCATTTACCACTCCTCATGCATTGTCAATACAATTCATGGACTTTAGACATTGTTGTGACATTGTATCCAGTTGATTAAAGTTCTTGGAACTTAAAGATCATCTCATCAATCGTCTTATGTAATGATGATGCTCTATCATCATCCATTCTTCAAGTGGTGTAACTTAGTATCATCTTGATACAAGTATTGAAACATTAAGATCAGTTCTACAATCATCTGATATACATGGAGAATGTTTCAACCACAATATCTTATGTCACTTAGTGAATCTCCTAAGTGACATGCATCATAGTACCATGGCCATTCTCCTTTCCTCACCAACACCATCACATCCTTTTTAATTCACATCTTGACATTCCTTGGCATCCATTCATCTTATTAAAACATCATGCCCCATTGACAAAAAATGCAACACAGTGCACTTCAATCTCCCCCTTTGTATTTGTTGTCAACACAATACTTCTTCACATATTAATGGGTCAATATGTGTGCCAATATTTTCTCCCCCTTATTGGCAATCAAATGCAAAGATGTGGTGTGGCTCTCTTCCAAAATATCTCTTCCTCCCTTCGAATAGAATCTTCTTGAAAAGCACTAAGAGAGGGATGATGTCACATGTTCTCTTTAGCAAAGAACCTTTAGTAGATCATCTCTAAGACTACTTGGGATAACCCGGTGTAGAAAACAAGAGTGATGTAACCAAGATTTTCAATGTTGTCCACAATTCACTGTACATGTGAGATCATGCTTCAAGGGGTTTTAAATTTTTCAGATATAACAATGAATTGCTAAATCGTACACATACTTCACAAAACTCATTAGAAAGTTCAGTGCAAAGATAAAGCTCCCCCTTTCATCCATTTTCCTTCAATCAATACTCCCCCTTAATTGTCATGATGAATACAATTATGAAACAAGGGATGAAAGTATGATTGGAATACCTTCACTTTTCTCAAGATGGTATTAAATATCAGAATCCCATCTTCTACAGATTGGTTCCCCTTAAGGGGTGAACTCCATTCTTTCCAAACCATCCTCCAGTTGAGAATGATCATCATCTTCAATTCCCTGAAATGTCAGCACATGTAAATACAAGTGATTAGGGAATAAGATGGAACCTCCTTGGTTCATCAATGTGAACAACAAGGTTGAGAAGATTCTCTCAACCTAGATGTCCCATTTTCACCATTCTTCACACTTCCACATTTGATCTTCAATGATGTTTGTGCTGGTGTGGATCTCAACACCTCTTTTACTTTTTTGTGTGCGACTCCTATATTTCTAGGTTCTTTCTGAGCACTAGAGTCTCCTGGTGCAATCTTCATTCTTTTGAAGAATCCCTTCTTAGATGGAATGATTATCATGCATTTATCACTAGTATGTCCAGCTTGATTGCACCTCACACACATAACTTGATCTTCATGTGAAATTTTCTGCTTCCCATTTGCCTTAGCTACTACCAGTGCTTCATCTTCAGATCTTTGTAGTTCTCTGGAAGTTGCAACTGATTAGGCCATATGACTAGTATGTCACTTGGAAGTGTGGCCTCAGTTCTGGATATTCCACATTGTTCTTTTGATGTTGTTAAGCTACCTTTCTTAGGCAACTTATTTTCAATCAATCCCTTCTACTTCTTCTTGATTGATTGTCTTTTTGAGTCCAGTCTGCTTCTATTCAATTCCATGCCTTATTCACAAAGATCCATGGTGTGTCCTTTCTTTCCACAGTAGAAGCATGTTTTCTTGGTGGTCCTTCTGGATGCATCACCCTTCTTGGATTTAGACTCCAAGGACTTCTTTTCCTTTTTCAAAACCTTCTTGGGAGCATCTTCAACTTTCTTCTTGCTTCTATAGGATTATTTCTGAGCCAAGTTCTGTGATATTTTCTTCTTTTTAGCTCTGGATACAGTTGGAGATTGACAAGTATCTTTTTGACCATTTTTTCAATCATCCCAGATGTTGTCAAGTAATCCAAATCTATTTGCAGTAAACAGATGTCTCTGGACCTGTGGATGTTGCCTCTTTTCTTCTGGCTTGCTCCCCCTTGTCATGGGCTTCCTTTGTGCTTTGACATTCAGTGGATTCTACCAACAATCATTTGAACATTGCCCATACTTATTACAACACCAACACTGACCCACAAATCATGACCTCTTCAGTCCTTCTGATCGTTGGGTACTTTTCTTGACTTGCTGTGTTGTTTCAGGAGAGCATTCTTTCTTCACTGTCTTCATCCATACTTGTTTGGATTCATTCTTCCATCCTGCACTTTTAGTATTAACACTTTTAGAAGCATGAGTAAAAGATGGTATGGATGGTACCTTCTTTTTAGAAGATGTTTCCCTTTCATTAGAGGATGTCTCTCTTTTAGAATCATCCTTCTCAAAGCTCACTTGAGTAGAAAAATTTCTTCTTTCAGCTGACTGAGAGGCTTCAGCTTTGGGTGATTGCATATTTTTCAATATCACCTCTAGTTCAAAGCATTTCATGTTAAGGGAGTTCTTCTCATCCTCAACAGTTCTTAGCCTTCCTTCCCAATTTCCTTTCAGGTGTTCTAACTGTTCTTCATTCACCTTCTTCAATTGTAGCAATGAGTTTTCAAGCTCCTTCACCATTTTGACTTTGTCTTTGAGTTGAGCATCTCTGACATTCATTGACACTTTGTGAAACTTCTCCAGTGCATGGAAAACTTCTTTGATCATTATAATAAATATTTCTTTCTCAGAAGATCTTCTTTGCAATTCTTCATCAGTGTCTTAAAATCTTTCATTGTAAAGGGAAATAGTTTCATCTTTTGCCTTCACCAGCTTTCTGAGAGTGTTAGTTATGCCAACCCTTTTAGCCAATTGATCTTCCATTGTATTGGATTCTTCTTCTAGATGTAATTTTTCTTCTTGAAGATCAAGGATGCATGTAGCTATACACATTTCCACTTCCTTGGGGACTGTCTTCTGAAGATATTCGATTGCACTTTGAATATCTTTTATTGTTCCAACTTCATCACAGCTAGGACATGATTTCTTCATCTTCTTGGCCTATTTCTTCTTTCTATTTTTCTGAGTCTTGGAAGATATCTCCATTTGAGATTGGTCACTCATTTCCTCAAATCTGCACTTCATAAAGACTCCCATGGATCTTTTAGAGGTAACCTTCCCTCTGATACCAATTGAAGTGCCCGGATCAGTGTGATCACTGAGAGGGGGAGGGGGTGAATCGGTGATCCTTTAAAACATTTTACTAATTGATTCTTTATCAATTAAACCTCTATGGCTTGTTAAGGCCTCGATCCACTCTTCTTGTATCTCTCAGCCTTTCCTCGAGTGATGCAGTAAATGTAAAGGCACAAGACAAAAGGATTTACAAGGTTTGGCACCAAAGGCCTATGTCCTTGCCATGTTGGTTATACACCCCAACATGGTTTCTTCCATTATAATCTGTTAGTATTACAATGGTCGATACAGAGTCCCACTGTATCTCTCCTGAGTCCCACAGGAGGGTCTTTATACTGCATCCCACAGTGTTACCAGAGTCCCACTGGCCTGCTTCAGAATCCCACTGAAGACTTATTCCACCCTGAGTCTCACAAGGGGCTTCTCCTAGCTGCTCGAGTCACACGAGTAGCTCTTCTTCAGTTCAGCTCTTCAAGTATCTTCAGCAGCCTGGGATAAAGGTTGTTGGCCTTGATCTGTACCTCTGCTCACTTGTGATGAATAGGTCTTCTCATCTTTCTCAGGATTTATCTCCTTTATCTTAGGATGACCTGGCCTCTCTCTTCAAAAATCTTCAACAGCCTCTGAAAAGGTCTGTTGGTATTTCTCTTCACTTTTGATCACTTATGTTGATCAGGCTCTTCTCAATTATTGAAAACTTAGGCAGCTGATGTCTTTAACATCAGTCTGGCTTCGGTCTCAATTCAGAACAACTTCATGCACTAACTGCATGGCAACTCTGCATCTTCATGCACTGATTTCATGGCTTCTAAAATTCCTCAAGAACTTCTGATCTTGGTCAACTCAAATGCACACAACCTGATTTGACTTTGTTCACGTGTGCATGTGCATGCATGCAAGCATGCACTCCCCTTTTCTTCTCTTGGTGCAATAAACCCATAAAGGATGTAACACTTTTTAACACACACCTTTTTCTTCCTTCACACACTTTATTCCTTTTGGTGACCCACTTAAATGTGTTATTCTTTAGTGTGAGAGTATCTTCTTCTTCTAAGTGTATACACACTTCTTAGTGCACACACTAGGTTCGGCCTCTTCACTTTGCACACACAACTTCTTCACTTTGCACACACTTGATTTGGCCTCTCTCCTCTTCTTAAGGGTGTTCTTCAAATTGCATACACAAGGTGAAAGCCTTCCTCATTTTTCACACACCCAAGGCTACGGACATCACTTGTTTTCACATAGTACACACACTGCCATGTGTGTTCTTCCATTTGCATGCACACCAAAACTAAGGTCTCGGCCTTCTTTCTTCACATAGCACACAAGGCACTAAAGCCCGACCTTCCTCCTCTTTGCACACCCACTGCCCGTAGGGTGTTCTCCTACTTTGCACACACACGGGGTGTGTTGTGGCCTTCTTCTTCTTGAACACACAAAAATGTCTCGGCCTTCCTCCTTCAATTTGCACACACACAAAAATGTGCGGTCTCCCTCTCCTTTTCACACACAAGTGATTACGGCCTCACAAAGGGTGTTCAAGGTGCGTCCTCACTCTTCTTGTCTTCAAATCAGAAAGTTCAATGGACAAGGCAGCCGCGGGTCGCACAAGCACCACTGCCGCGCAGGGGGCGCGGTGCACAGAGGGAGCACGCAAGGTCGCGCTGCCCAACCTCTCCTTCCTGTCGCGCAAAGGGGTAGCACGCAGGGGAACTCCCTTTCTTCATTCGTGCAAGGAGTGTGAAAAAGGAACCAAACGGAGCTAGGAAAGCTCCGGGCTTCTGTCGTGCAAGTGGTGCACGCAGGCTGTTCTTCGCGAGACTTTGGGAGCTCTCACGGGACTTCGAAGTTTCAGAAAAGGATCAGCAAGCAATTCTGTGTCTTGGGTGCTCCTTTTATAGGCATAGGAATCCTCAAAACATCCGTGGGATATAAATCTTGAACCACCGAGATTTTCGGTTCTTTGAAAATATTTAAACGTGGGCCGAGAATCTCGTTTCTTTCTCTCTGTTCAATGCGAGTTTATTCCTTTATTTTTCCTCTACGTGCATGCAACTTAGAACGCATGCACGGCCTCTTCTCTTCTATCCCATGCAAAACACAAACTCCACATGGCCTCGACCAATTCTTTTTCCTCATCCAAACTCGAAATACTCCCCTCGTTGCATGCATGCATATTTTTATGCATGTATGTGTTCAGTGTGGCCAGATGAACTCAATGAACACCTTATCACGATCTATGGTGGCTGGGAGCTCGACTTCAGTGCTCGGAGGGGCCACTGGTTCAGGCGGCGTCGCGGGAGGTGCCTCGGCCGAGCTCGAGGTAGAGGATAACTTGCGGGCCGTTGGATCGGGCAATTGAAAGACATCAGACGGCCGCAATCAGAAGATCTCACGCGGGATCAATCGTGCGGTCGAGATCTGGCGCGCAATCGATCGAGCGGCCAGGATTCACTCCGCGGAAAAATCCCGCGCCCCACATCGAAACGGAGGCCGGTTTTTCCGCGGTTTATCAAACATCCGCTGCCATCCATCCCACAATTGAACTTATCCCCTCACGGTGCCACCCCGCACCGTGTTCTCTCTACGGGCGCGCTCTGCGCCCCCCTCTGCTCCCTGCGGGCGCCTCACTGGCGCCTACTATGCCCCTTCGGGCGTGCGCTCTGGCGCCCATGCTGCGCAGGACCTGATCCCCTTCGTGGCCCTGGGCTTACACACGGCCCGCCATTGTGCCTCATGGAGTGCCCTAGCCTCGAGGGTTCCCCATGGGTGTGGCGACCTTTAGTCCCACATGTGCCTTGGGTGATGACCTTCGGCTGGCCTCCTTGGTGGCCCATATTTTTTGCAACTAGGAATGCTAATTACTTTGTCTTTAAACAAAGTAACCAAGTGTAAATGCCTTTTGCCACTTAATCCATTCTTATACTTCATTTCCTCTTTTCTTCAACATTTATTCATCACTTAGGAATGGAATTCACGAAGGTTTATTCCTTCAACCGAAGATCCTGAATCACATAATCTTCAATGTTCTTCATTGATCCAATCAGAGATCATGTTGGATCTTCTTCAATTTCACATGCACTAAGTGATAGTGCATGGACTTCATTAATCCACTTCATCCACATAGGAGGTGTGGATGAATCATTTACCACTCCTCATGCATTGTCAACACAATGCATGGACTTCAGACATTGTTGTGACATTGTATCCAGCTGATACAAGTTCTTGGAACTTAAAGATCAGCTCATCAATCATCTGATGTAATGATGATGCTCCATCATTATCCATTCTTCAAGTGGTGTAACTTAGTATCATCATGATATAAGTATTGAAACATTAAGATCAGTTCTACAATCGTCTGATATACATGGAGAATGTTTCAACCACAATATCCTATGTCACTTAGTGAATCTCCTAAGTGACATGCATCTCAGTACCATGGCCATTCTCCTTTCCTCACCAACACCATCACATCCTTTGTCATTCACATCTTGACATTCCTTGACATCCATTCATCCTATGACAACATCATGCCTCATTGACAACAAATGCGACAAGTGCACTTCAGTATCTAGTCTTATAGATAAGATATTATATAAATTTAAAATATCAAAGTCTTATAAAAATAATAAATTTTATCATATTATTATCAGATAATAAATGATGAAAGAGTATGTGAGATCTAAATTTCATAAAACATGAACATTACAATTTTCAGGAATCATTTAATATTAGAATAAATAAAGTAATATGATATCTATATATCATATATAAGTATATGCAGAGATTAATGAATATAATATAATTATATCATAACATTTTATGTATAAGAATTAGGATATATCTCAATCAATAACACCATAGGTTTTCCCTTTATTTTCAAATAAAAGAACATCTTATTCACTATGTATGTCTTTGATTTGTTATTTTGAGAACCCGAAACTACATTATCCTTCCTAAGCTTCTAGACTAAATAATGTTTAATGACCTGCGACAACATTATCCATATATAGACTAGATTTCAACATATGGAATTTTTTTATATACAAAATTCTCAGATTTATGGATATAATATTTTATAGTGAATTCTTTTAGAATCATGTCTACATGTGGAACCAACATGCTATATATAAATTATTAAGAAGATTTTATAAATTATGTAATTATGATTCACCCTACAAAAATAATTATAATGAACCATATCCGTAAAACACTAGGTAAGATAACTTATTATTTTAATTTTGAAATCAATACTAATAATAATACTCTACAAACGTAGTGGAAAAAAAATATCCATCAAATAAAATAATTACCACATAATTTGAGGTATCATTATTATTAATTTTTAAATTGAATAAACCAGTGATATCAATAATCATGTTCATATAAATTTCTTCATATATTGGAGTAAAAACTAATTCCAAAATCCCACATGCCACATCGATGTTCTATAATCTCCTTATTTTTACCATGTAATTTTTTCTTATAATACTAAAATATTACATTATTTATAACCTTCTTCTTCACCAATAACAATCCCAATTTTTAACCCCCATTCACCTCTCCAATATCCCTTTCTTACAGGCTACCTATTTTTCATGACCCCCACCCCTTCTTCCTATAATCCCCCATTTTTCTAACAAATTATAGGACAATTAATTAACCTCTTTTTCACACTTATTAAATTACATAAACCATACCAAATAAAAATGACCTCCTGGATTATTGATTCATCATAACTAAATTATATTTTTAGTGGAAGAAACTATGGAAAAAAATATTTAATATTAATAAATCAATTATTCATGTCTCACATTGTGGTTATGTTTCATCTTCTAAACATTATAATCCACTACTCCAATAAGTATGAGAGTCAATTTTTTATTTCATTTTAATTTCGTATTATATATTAAGGTAAATTAAAATGTTATTTAGTTTTGATATTTGATTTCTTAATTTTAATTAATTATTAATATCTAACATTTAATTACTTTTTATAGGTAAATATTACTATAGTATAATTTTTAAAAAAAAATAAAACATGTAATTATATCTATTTTAATGTAATGTTTTTTAGATCCTGTTTTCATTACATGTGAGGTTATAAAAATTCATTCAAAATATATGAGAGATTGATTATAAAAACTAGAATATATATACCTTTTGAGCATAATTGTTAATTAATATATAATTTTTCAATATTTATTTAATTATATCATTTCTTTTGTCATATTTTCATAATTCCAAAATAATGTTGTTTTTAGGATTTTAAAACCATATTTTTCTTATAATTATGTTGCATAATTATTGTTAAATATTTTATTTAATTTTATGTGGAACTTAATATTAACACGGACATTCATTTATTGATATATATAAAATTTTCACATTAATTATTTATTTTATCATAAAAAATAAATTATGTAGAAATATATTTCAATTTATATGTTCTTCTATATAAAAATTCTACTAATGAATATATGTAATTCTTTTTTGAAGTTTGATAATAATGCAGGAAGATAAAAAATAAGTGATTTTTTTAATTGTATGCTATTTTATGAAATAAAATCTTATATAGATAAAACCATCATAAAATTCCTTTAACAAAATAAAAAAAACTGACGAGATTGATAATTTAATTGGAAATTAAAATTATAATTTAGCTTAAATGGTCCCACATAATAGAATTTTAATACCAATATTTCAATAATTCAAATTATTTCATTATACATAATTCATTTTCAATATAAACAAATGGTTAAAAAATCTCCTTTGCTCATATAAATTCATAATAATGAAACATTGTACATTTTTATCTAATATGAGCCTATTTAATGTGAATATAACACTCCATTATTATATAATAAAATGTGAATTTTATTAATATAGAGTGTCTTGTATTTCATAATTGGAATCTGATATACCAAAAATTATCGAACGTGCTACGTTATTCAACAAAAATAATGAAATGTAATTATTAAATAATTTGTAAGCTATAATGACTAATGGTTCATGAATATAAATGTTGAGGTTATTGAAATTATATAAATATTATTTTTATAAATCATATTGATTTAAAACCCATAATTAATGTTCCAAAGAAATATCAATTATTATTTTGGGTGAAAAATTTGATTGAACATTCTCAATTAGTCATCAAAATAAAAGAAAATAAAAATTAGTTTTTTTAAAAAAAATTACTAAGAAATTTAATCTTTATTAAATCGTGTCTATAATGATTATAAATATATTTAAATAGAAAATATAATTTTTAACATACTATTTAAGAACCAAATGGGAAAAATTGCATTAAATGATTAATTGTTCATTGATGTTTTGGAATAATATTCATGTGTTATTTGTATAATTTTGGAACTGTTAGTTTATAAATATAATACATAAGGTTCATATAATTATAAAAAATATATAATAATAGTAATAATTATATTATGTCCTCCATTTTTTTCTGAGTGATCGAAAATGAAAGAATGTTCTTTTTTCACAACAAAATTTAGTGTCATAAATATTGTTTAGTTTAAAAATTTATCATACAATAATGTATTAATATAATATTAATATTCATCTATATGATCAGAAATCAATTACAATAATTTATATTATTTAATATCTCACAATTCATATATTGGATGACAAAATTGTTAAATCGGATCCATTGCTCGTTAAATTTTTAATACAAAAACATAGAATGTTTTCTCCTTATATAATATTATTGAATATTATTGAATACCATATATTGTAAGAAAATTTGGAAAAATTTAAATTATATGATTTTTTTAAATCGAAATCCATAGTCATGTTATCTGGATTATAAGATTTTTTCTAATTTTTAATAAATATTATCATAATTATGTATGTTTCATTTTCTAACTAGTGAGACATAAAAAATATTAATTCAATATTTGAGGTGATAAAAATGAATTCAATTTAATTATCATAATATTAAATTTTTATAAAACAAAGTTCCCTTAAATTTTTTAAATTATCTAATAGGTTTTACTACTTGTCATAATTCATGAAAATGATTCTTTGCTCATTTAAGACCTATAATAACTGAAAATTCATGAATATAACCCTATAGGGTATCATATTCAAAAAAATAGAATTCAATAATACATAATTTTCTATAACTCTCAATTATCATTTATGTTAACCAAAATTAATGAAAATTATTAATTTATCCTTGAAATTAATGAAAATTATATACAAGTTTTTGGAACATAAAGGTTTTGCTGTTGTAGTAAATGAACATACTCAGACAAGTTTTCTAGAATTATTAATGAATTATTCATTGTAATTAAATTTCTTGATAATGATTCATGTTTTAATTCTGGTTTTTAATAACTAGTTGTTAATGAATTGGATACCAAATATTTTCAAATAGAAATAATACAAATTTAAATAATATTTATTATTTTATAAGTCAATATTTTCATGATTTTTTTTAAAAAAGTATCAAATTAAATATATTTTTATATGAATTTTAATATAATATTTCTTGTAAAATTTGTGATCTATAAGATAAATTGATGCATTAATTAGACACTTGATATGTTATGATAGTTATTTCTCTAAAAAATAAGAACTAAATGAATTATTGAAAAAAATAAATGAGTTAAAAATATATATTTGGTTCATCACATAATAATAATATTAGAAAATTCAATGGTATATATTCATAACAAATATAAAAAATATAATAGAATAATAAGTAATAATAAATATTGTTATTATAAAATAGAAATAATTTCTCCTATAGTGATTTAAAATAATCATATATATAATAACAATGGAATCTATAAACAAAAAAGATTAGAACTAGAAAATTACTTTTTAAATATAATAATATATACTATTTTAATATTATTATTGAATTAATTCAGGAGTAAATTATAATATAAATATAGCAATTATGTGATTGATGAGATGATCATTGAAATTTATCATTTATCTAACGACTATAATTTTAATGGTATTTAATTAATTTTAATATTGATCATTTATACATAGTAATTAGTTTTTTAAAAATATAAAGGAGAAAAATAGTTTTTTATTTTTTAATCAAAAGATTTTTTTTGGGATAGTTTGGAACAAATATATATTTCTATAATTACAAATTCCCTAAGAAGAGGTTGTATTTATTGATATTTTATATTATATTCCATGACTAAACAAGATCTATCTCATATTTAATTTATTGACATTTTAATTATTTTAAAATTACTACCACATCCAGAAATATAATGATGGTGGTTATAAAAAATAAAAAAAATATCACAATTACAAATCAAGTGTTATGTCTTTGGAATATTCTATAATACTGGGTATACATTAATATACTAAAAATAATGAATAAAAAGATAATTTTTTATTTATGAACTCATGTTACAAAATAATTTCCCCCAACTAAGGTTATATTACCCCAAAAATTATAATAAATCTTTTCAAAAAAAAAATTCTTCATCCTCCTCCAATAGACTCCACATTAATTTATTTTAGTACCAACTATACTTTTTCCATCACAGAATAGTTTTTTATAATCCTATAACTGATCAAAATATTTATAAAACCTAACACACACCTTTTAGCACTACTAATTAATGGTTATTAATGAAGAAACAGTAACCCTCAATCCAAAAAATGACCTTAAAATAGCAACGCCCATGAAAAAGAAGCCCTTATCATGGCTCGAAGTATTTTACATATTCACAGACAAGAGTTTATTATTTATTAAAAGTGTATATAAAAATTCATTATAGTTATACAATCTATTGGGTTTCATATTATCTATTTTAATATTTTATATTCTACCAAATTCATGCATATGACTCTGCCTTTACATTCTCTCTATATTTTCCTTATTTTCAAAATATTCTTTAAATTGATTTAATTTGTATTTAAATTTCAATTTCGAAAAAAAATTCAACTTCCATTATCAAATTCTACAAAATCAATTTTGGAATTTAAATCTATCTATACCTTTTAGTAACCATTTATATTTTTAGGTACATTAAGGATCATGATTGATAATACCATAGATCTCTCATGGAACTATATAAACAAATTCACTCAAAACTGATCAATGAAACTAATCACAATGTGAAAAATTAGTATTGCATCATGAAACTAAATATAATGTTATATCTATAAGAAATGGTACATCAACATGATGTTACCCTCAAAGTGATTCAAAAATTGAATTTTACTTTAGACACATTATAGTGCGACTCTTTATTTTGTTACTTTTACCTATCTTTTCAGGGAAAAAAATATCATGTCCATCATCATTGAATAATAATGATAATAATAAATGTATGAATACATTAATTATGGTGTATCTAACTTTTCTTTTATAATAACATAATACACAGATAATAATTTCTATCTGTATTGTTGTATGACATCATTCTTCATATTGTAACCAAATTCTTCACAACACAACATCATTACCCACTATAAAAAAAATTCATGAACAACCAATTATGATGTAATATTCATGCCAGGAGATTACCACTATATAATTATCACATTTGGAAATAAAATAATGTAATGATAACTGTAGTTATGAATTGATATTATCTAACTCTCCAAATTACAATCATGCGCAGACACATAATAGAATGAATGAAGACATTATGGAATTATGTCTTCATTAAAAACCACAATTATCTTTTAAAAATCATTATTTCACATTAATATTAAATAATATTCACCGATTGTTATAAATATATAATACTTAATATGAATCATCTTAAATTATTAGAGATCGATTTTGAAATTTTTGATGATTTTTTTTTAAAAATTATATCATTATGTTGATAATAAAAGATATCACAAATTTATTGAAACATATTGACTTTACCATCATTCAAAAATATCACCCTTGGAACAACCCCCCCCCCCAAAACTTAATATGAACACCATCATAGGAACCTTGAATCTTAAATATCTTCTTATTTACACAAATATAATTCATAATATGTTTTAGCCATCAAAAAAATATCTTCTTATAATATGGAAATGAATAATTATTTACCTTATTTATTCATACTTCAGATAACGGGATGTATGAAATAATAACTATATATAAACATTCAATGGTTTATATACTAATTACTTAAATAAAAATAAAAATAATATTATGAAACTCTTCTCAACAGATATTCTCAAAACTACCCATGTGAAAATTCAAAAAGAAACGTTGTTAAAACATACTCAATAGACATATTTTAATAATTCACACATTCATATACAGACACACAAATTTTTTATATCTATCTCACACTGAATTCTCCCACTAAATATATTATGAACCTTAAAGGAATTCATATTACTTGAATATATAAATTTTTATACACCTTTGAAAATAAACAAAATTCAAAAGAGAGGATATAAAAATAACATACAATAGATGTTAAGATGATGGTATTATCCTAATAGAATCATCAAATTTTGAAATGAATCCTTTGGTAGTAGTTTGTTAAATAGAATTTCCACTTTCTTCATACTTGGAATAATCACAATCTCCATCAATCCTTTATCCAAAATTACTCTTGGTATTAGTAATTTATATATATGTGCTTCAATAAATAATAATGAATAATACTTCTCCGAATAATTATGGAACATTGATTATCAAAAGCCACTTGTAATGGAAACATCACTTTCACCATGTTTTTTTCAAGATGTTTTCACATATAAATTAACCATTTGGTTTATTGATTTGTAAAAATGTATTACACATTATGTATAATTGTTGTACTGGTTCCATTTTTTCATATTCCAACATATAAAACATTTTTAAAATTAAAAAACTCCACCTGATGTAGACTTCCTAATATACACACATACTGAGCAATCCATTCTAGAAAATATTGGATAATAAATATTTCACCATCTATAATATTTCATCAAAAAACCAAGAATACCAATTATTTGCTTATTAATCAAATTCACTTCTCTAAAAAATTTATTATTCATGGTCACATTTCTATCATGATAAAAATGTGATATCATTGATGATATTTAGTCTCAAATGAGTCAAATAGAATAAAATCTCAATACATTTTATGAACTCCTTCTGATTCAATTTTTGTCTTTATAGAATTTGGAATGGTTTGTCCCACTAAAATTATAGCAAAGACTTATCATCATCTCTCTACAACAAACTTGTTTATATTTTATTTGCAATCCATATCTTTTGTAAAGAAAATAAAATCCTTCTATTGAAAAAATTAATTACCCAATAAGAAATTCAATTATCAAAGGTAATCTCAGTCATCATCCTAGTTAATGAGGATAAAACCTTGAAAAATATTCTACAATTATATAAATTAAAATATCATTAATATAGATCAAAAAAGAAGAGACAAGAATTCGTATTATTAGATTTAGATGTTTTCATCCCCTCTTAAATTTTTAAATTTCAATGTATTCATGTATATGTTAAGATTAAAATGCCATTCCCATTAATAATTTTCATATTGTCTTGTTCAATATACAATCTCATTTTTAATTTATCCAACTCAAATTATTTTTATTTTTTTTTGTACACCTAATCATTATTTTAACAACTATTAAAGGATAGAATTTTTATATTTGTATGATATTTCATTTCCTTTGAGTAACTTTAGAAATGAAAATATTTATGGTCCCTTGAAGTGAAACTAGAGAAAAGTAATTTTTAATTAAATCAGTTGAACCTTATAATAACCTTTACAGACAATTTTTTCATTACTTTTCATAGATTAAACCATTTTATACTACTTATTACATAATAACCACATTAAATAAATAAAAAATTTATTTTTTATTCTTATGTACAAATATCCAAGTATTATTCTTCTTTAATAGATCCAATTCATCATTTATATAGTCCACCACTTTTTAGTTATATGATTCCTTATCTAAATTTCTTGGTTTGACTTATGTAATTGTTGAAATAGGTTTTGTATTCCTAAAATTCTCATTGTATGAACTATTTGTCTATGATCACCAGTTATATTATAATATTAATATTCTTTTAATAACAAATAATTAATATAACATTGTTATTGATTGTCACTTGAAAAGGATTAATAATCATTCTATTAAAAAAATATAGAACATTTTCCATTTCTAGAATTTTTTATTCATTCCAACATTTTTACATCATCTTCATCATTCCATAACATTTATTCCTTTCTACACTAATTTAAATAGTGTTCCAACATCCTAACATCACCTCTATAAATATTATTCACTATTTAATTACTATATAAGTATTACTTATAAAATTATAAGGATAATGAATTAATGCTCCATCAACACCTCCACTGTTATACATAATAATGATTTACCCTTTTATTTTGATAATACAATGTCTTCCAACACCTTTATATACAAAAATATAGTATTATTATTTTAATATATTTTCAATGGATATATGTTTGGGTTTTAATGATATGGAACATGGTTTTTAATGTTGAAAATAATCCCAATCACTTTCTACTAAAATAACCATTATGTGTTACTCTCCACTAATATTATTTTATCCATCCCACTAAATTTTATTCTCCAATTCAATGGAACAATTTTACTCTCGGGTATACATGTTACTAAAATAAAGTATGATACCATCATTTTCTAACTATGATTAAATATTTTCACTTATATAATCAGCTCTAGTATATATTTTAATTCCATTCAAATAGAAAATGTACTCATTTTATCGAATTATATTAAAACATTTAAATATATCATAACACTATGTTTTTTGTCTCATGTACAATGTTTTTGTAAGGTGAGAAGAGTTATCAATAAAATAGGTAATTTTATTATCATAATTTATTTGATTATTCTTCATATGACCATTAACATTTGAGTGAATAAGATTCAATGGATGATATTTTTTAATCTCTGCATTCTTGTTTCAAGAGTTAGAAATATTCCCTTTTGTAATGTAGTAAAAATATAATATTTTTTATCATTTCAACAAAGGAAAATCGCAAACATTGTCTGTACTTATAATATTTTTCATAATTTTTTTTCCAATTATGATAATACTTTTGTGTCATATGTCATTCCTCACCATCATGACCAAATAAAAATAGTATTTAGAATCTCATATTTGAGATATGTAACATCTTAATCACTGCATCATAGTCATAATATAAACATCCTTTAATCTATTAATATAGAATCTATCCTTTTAAAGATTAACTCTATTCCATTAATCATAAATTTTAGAAATTTTAGGAAAAATATACACCAACCAAATATTGTAAATAAAATTCTATGATTTTATAATTTTTTATCCAATATCATATTTAGCCTACTATTTTTATTTTTAATGACTCATAACTACCAAAAAATAATATTAAATAATCCTCTATTTAATAAAATAATCAATAATCTCTATTTATCTTATCATGTGTGATGATTAAATAATTACAAGAGTCCAAATAACATCCATTTATTATTATTTTAATTAGAAAATATAAAAAAGGTATTTATCCATAATATAATATTTAAACTAATTATTTTAGGAATAATAATTCATACACTACCATGATATAAATATTGTAACATAATTATCATCATTATGAGCTAATTTTTCATACCACCAATATATTTCCTTCAGCATATGAATCAAGTTACCCATATTAAATTTTAAAATCTCTAATCGCCTATAAACATGTCTTCATGTATTTAGTTAAAAACTCTAGAATTCATTCCATTCAAATATTACTGGTTAATAGAAATTTCCTTCACTAAATTTGTATCTCTTTACTATGTGTCTGAAATAGGTTTGAGGGAAAAATAGAAAAATAAGATTCTTCTTACATGAAAACATGAAATTAAGAGTGTTTCATCATTTACACTGTATAATTTGGCATCATAATTGGTATCCCTTATGAAAAAAATTAATTGTGAACTCACAATAAATTCCATTACTCGTAATACTTATACCGTTAATTTTTCAACCTTCTATTAGAATAATATTATTAATCCAATTTGATTAATTTAGTATTTTTAGTTTACTAGAATATATTATTTTTTTCATTAACCTTTACTTATAAAAACAAAAACATAAAATCAATCATTGCTTTTAAATACCCATGAAATTTAATTTATATTGAATTTTATTAGTGATTACTAACATAGAAATAACTTTTCATGAGGCATCAACATTTTTAATACTTCCCGTCGAGAACACTCCACCTTCATGAGTAATCTTATTAATTCCATCAATAAAAGTTTTCACTATAATTTTATTGTCAAGTATATTTTCTTGAATATATTCAATATTCAATTATTTAAATTTATATTTTCCTTATATATCATTCGATTTCATATTTTAGTTTGTGATTAAAAATTTTAAGACTTAAATCTCTTTTATTAACATATATTCCTTTTTAATTTGTGAATAATCAATATTATATTAGTATTTAATTTCATTATTTGAAAAATTTACCCTTTTTCCATATTTTTGAACTTTCAATAAAACTCATTCAACTCACCCTTTATCCAAAAATCTATCTTTATTTATTCCTACTTTTTATCACCATTATATTCATTAATAGTGAACTAATAGTAATTTACATTAGTGATTAGTAACTTCCCTTAGTTGTGTTTTATGTTATTATTTCATCTTTATATTCACCAACTTCTTCATCAAACAACATATATAATATATTTTTCTATAAAAAAGGATATATTTTTATCATCTTCATTAAAGAAAGTCTTTTGATTTTTTGAATTATAATGTCATGTTCTTTAGATAACATTTTGATGACTGATTATCATTATTACATTCATCTTTCTTCAGTTTCTAGAAATTTCATACAAAACTTTGAAATAAAACAATGTTTTCAAACATTAATGGTGTAATTTAATGGTACTTTTATTTTCCATTTCAAACACAAGCATCAGTTATAATATTCTTTTACGCAAGTCTTCTAATTATATCAAATTTTCCATGATGTACATACCCATTTTTTTCTTTTGAGAACATAAAACAATTTGTAAATAGACGTGGTATAAATCTATAATTTCATATATGGTATTTTTTATCATAAAATAAAATAAAACCATTTTTTCAGTTTATTTATGTAATCCTATAAGGATATAAATTTAATTTCTAATAAAAAACCAAAATTAGGGAAAAGTTTTAACACCCTATTTATCCTACACCACTAAAGTGTATGGAATAATGATAAAATTTGACATAATTTGTACCTACCTTTATGATAGAGGATTTTAACTTTAAATGATTGTTTAAGGATCTATATTTTAGAAAATATATGTTAATATTATAGTATAAAACATTAGTAAAATCTTACAATCTATTGAATAAACAACATGATTATGCATATCCCAATAAATAATAATCATGTTTTTGAAATTGTATTGCACAATCATATAGACATACAATTAAATTGCCCCTCCACCAATCCTATTATATAAAAAAGGAATAAAATACATGTGGATATACTACCATCCTAGAGAAACATTAGATCCTAATATACACGCAGAATATTTGTTATCTTTATTGATCATGAAACACAAGGAATCTGCCCCACCTAAACAAGATAACATGAATTCTTATTTGGTATGAAACTATTATGGTCACCCTTGAATGGTGTGTCTAATAATCTATAGGAAATTAACAATAGGATCCATTATATAATGTGTACATAGGTGTATTGACATGTGATATGATCCAAAAAATAGACAATGCATTTTTATAATAAAATAACTAAGAACAATCCTTTGTATATTAGGTGGCACCTGGTATCGAACAAAACCGATTTCCAAAATTTTAGATATCAAGGATCATAAAATAACCACTCTAATGGAACCACATATAAATCTAGAACCATATTGAAATATAAAATATAGGGAATGTAATATCACTTTGGAACCATAACACCTAAACCCAGAGTATACTCTACAAATCCTAGAACCATATTATATTCACCTCTGGGAATCTCAACTCAACTCAAAAACCATATCAAAATATATACCCAGGGTAAAATTATTTCACAAAATAACCATATGAAAAAAATAAACTAGGGGAAAAATAATCTTTCCCATAAACCATATATAAACATACACTAATTTTAAAATCATCTAACCCCCAAACAACACCTAAAAATACTTAGGGGATACTCAGTTCACCCTAAAATAATATCACATAAACAAAGAGGGTAGAACCCAACCATGTAAAATGTATTTATATTCCATTTCCTAGGGAAAATTTCCACATAGAACCTGAAACTAAATCCTCATATCACACACACACACAAATATATATATATACATAAATAATATCCATAGGAAAAAACTTGTCTGAGCAACACATTAATCCAATCAATTTAACCACCTACCAAAACGGAGAACATGCCTTGTAGTATTACCTCTCAAGAACAAAATACAACCCTTTAATTATTACTATTCTTGTATATCCACCTTATAAATTATGACGAAACATGTGATTGATGATACCTTCTCCCATGTAATAACTCCCTTTAGGGTCAACATAACATTGTGGTACCCACCAATGTTCCTTTTTTATATATCTACATGACCACCTAAAATGGGAACCTATCAAACCGTAATCCCTTATTTGAATTCAATATGATTGGGATCGTCCTAACATTCTTATGATCCAACATCACTAGAATTTCTTGCTCACGTTGATCCATATTAATCCATCTTGTGCCGTGGGTATTGGAATAATTTCATGTCAAGACATTAAAACATCATCACAATAGTCACCTAGTTCCCATCCCTTATCTTCATCAGAAAAGAAATCAAAATATATCTAAAATGAAACCCCACATTCACATAACACATTTATCCATAAAGGACCTTTCCTACTCATGCAATATTCCCTAAGACTAATCCAACCTACAGATGGTGATCTTCATCATGTGTCAACCACATGATCATCCAAAATGTCTCAACATAGCCAAATCCACAATATATATCCTAGTATCATTATTAAATCATAGGAAGGCTCTATTCAATCTAACCCAATGATGTATATCATTATGTTCCTCTTATAAATCCATATAATATCATCTCCCATTGGTTATATCATAGTAGGGATATTATACATTGCAATATTATCTAAGACCACCATCCCTGAACAAAGGTGGCTCATGAAATACATTATATCCAATTGTTCAACGATATTATGTTGAATCATTACTTTAATTTCAATGGTCTATTTGATCCCAACACACTCAATTCGTTCTATAATTGAAAATAAAACAATTCCTTGTAGTTTTACATCCAATGTCTCATCACTGGGAAGAAAAATATTTCATAATATATATGTAAATTCATATACTATAGACATATTTTTAGTATAAAGCAACATTATTTTATGTCATTTGTCTTTTAGAAACTTTATTGGTCACCACCAAACCTTTTCGAATCCATGTTTAAGCTCAAAATATCACATGATCCACTATTTTAGGATAAAATATCTAAATTAAATAATTTTAACATTTTATAATTAATTTTAGTCATCAAATAAATATAAAATACTTTCTGAAAATTTCTCTTGGTGGCATTGAATCCCAGAAACATTAAATCTTGGGGTGCTTTGTACTTAGGATATGAAACAAGATCCATGACACAAAAAATACAAAATTAAATTACATGAATTAATTTTCCATTTAACCAAATTTCACCAAGAACTAGATAAAAACTATTTGATGATGTTACCTAGACCAAATTGTCTATATTTTTATGAAATAATCCTTTGTGGATTCCCTCTATGGAAAATAACAAGAAACCTATTCATATTGAATGTTTTCTTCCATGATATAGTTAAAAACATCTACAAATCCCTTTTCATGTCAGAAATAATTAATAAGAAATTAAGTGGAAACCAATAGAATATATTCCATAAATTATTATGAAATATCTATATAGAACTCCCCATTCCATGTGGAATCTATTACAACGTCAAACCCGAACTATCAAAAATAATGATAAAAATATAATGTTTTCAATCATATCTTGATAATGATATATGTGACCCAATTTTAACCATACAAAACATACAACCTCAAAAGGAAATATTTTATCACTAACATAACATTGATATTTTAGGTTTCTAGTTTTATAAAATTACTATAAACACTTACATAAAAACATTCATACAAAAACAACATGTTCAAAAAAATATATTATATATCCAACTAATTTCATCACATCTAGAAATCTTATTAGGAATAACATAATTATATCAATTCTTTACAACATTGGGAAATAGAATCATAATAAGGTTGAGATCAAATTCTTTGTAATGGTAAACAGAGAATTAAAAATTTAATGTCATCAATGTGAATAATAGAAGAATAAGTGTTTGATTACATCATCAATGTACCTGATCATATCATAAAATAATTCATATAAATTAATCCTATATCATAAACCATGAACCATGGAATAAATAATCAATAAATTTCATGAGACATAGTAATCAATAATCATGATCCATGTGATTCCAATATTGACCAGAGGACTCATTCAAAACTTATAGAAAAAATATTTTAAATGTGTTGTTATATTAGAACATAATATTTAAAGAACCCTTCAAATAAGCCATGATCATAGTATATACTTAGTAGTTTAATACCCATAATCTATTATGAGTAAAATATTAACTGTTTAACTCCATATCTTCTTAGTAGTTACTTATATTTACTCCACTATGTCATCCTAATCCAATTCAATAATGTGGTATATTAGTATCCCCATCCATCATGAGATATATCAGGCTCACATGTTATTATAAAAATTTATAATTATGAATAACATAACCATAAAATATAAACTTTTTTTCAATATAACAATAACTGTTACCCATTTGAATAATTATTTAGCCATGGACAAGAAACAGGTTCCATGATAATATCATTGAAATAGTCATAATTCATCCAAATAAATAATAATGATTGTATCATTATAATATACCCCTATTAGATCATTAGTAACATCAATGGTTATTGTAATTGATGATTATAATTTCCATTAAATGATCATTAAAACCTTTTTAGGGGAATCAACCCTTTATACCAAGAAAATTACTTCTGACAAATAGGAATTTAGGGGTTATTTGAAAAAAATTTGTCGGTAAAAAATCTTTTAAAATTTTAATGGAATATTAAAATCATTCTATAGTTATGATATATAGAAATTAAATTCACGTGTTAAACCTTAGTATTGTAATTTTCATCAAAACATTGGTAAAAGAGCCTTGTTAAAAAAATGAAAAGATGCTTCATTTAAAACCATTCATAAAATATAAAAAATTGTAATAAATGACTAAATAAAATAATATAAGAATATTTGAAAATATTTTTGATTACTTTTATATAATACCTGGGTATGGAAGAAATATATTTTTAGGCCAAAAGAGGAAAAATAATATAGGATTTTATTAAAAAAAATTATGAACCATTTTGAGAAATAGAGAGAGAATAATGGTACGTAAAAATTAAAAATAAAGAAATTTGAAAATGATTATTATATTAAATTTTATTTATAAAATAAGTATCATATATTTTAGTTAATGTAAATTTTATAAAAAGCAATCTTAATTAAAATGGGATTGAAACATATGACACTTACCGCTTTCATAATTTTTGAATCCCAATCCCGGTGAATGAATAACATCAAATAAGTATTAAAAAATCCTTAAAATATGGATAATTTTGAAAGAAAATGTCAAATGGGAACTATATACCCAAATCAAAATGAGATATATTTATAATAAAAAACAGATGTTTCATTGAAGTAGAATTTTTTACGAATAGACCTTTCAAAATCATATCTCTAAATGATATATAATTTGTGGATTAATTATGTTTAAAAATTATAAATAAAAAAAATTGGTAAAAAAATAAATCAAATTATTTTCATTTGAATTATAATATTTAAATAATATAATCAATGAATATATATTATAACCCCTTGAATCAGATTTGATTTATGATACAGTAAACACATGTTATCATTAAATTCAAATGTATTTGGATAGAATAATTAGAATTTAATCATGAAATACAATGAACTATAATGGATTCACTATAAAACATGTAATAAGGGTAATATATACACCACATTAAACATCATAGGTGGACAATACAAAAATATACCTCAATGAATTGAAATTTAGATGAAATGTTTTACCACAAGCATATACCATCCATGTATTTCCTTGTCAACTATATTATAAACATAAATCAATTATTGTTAATTCTTATGAAACGTTTTCTAGTTTTATTTCTCATCAGAAAAACATTTCTTCCATTAATTTTAATGTAATAATTATTTACCAAATCATTTATCTCCACATCGTTGATTTTGAGGATATTCAGTTCATAACATCAAAATGAATTTATTATGATCGAACAGGGTCAAATTGTTAATTTTTACAATGTCTGAAAATTATTAATCATGAAAAAATTATCATTTTTATAAATTAATTATATTTTAAAAACCAACCATAAAATATAGTTATGAAAAATGAACTATAACATAACCGTGGTGGGGATAGGTCATACGTATGCACTAGTAACATTTCCATTTTTCAACGATCATGATGTAAAGAAGGTAAGTAATATATTATCATTCAATAATGATGACTCTTTAATAAATAACATATTATCACTTTCATCACTTTATTTATATCATAGTTGTGTGGTTTTATTGGAAAAATTAATCAGTAGTTTGGGTTTGGCTTTGTAGTAAGCACCCAATAATCCTACATGAAAATATTGGTGTTCAAAACCCATTAGGCATAGGTACTATAACAGTACTTTAGTGCACTGTAGCAGCAGCACCACTGTTGCAATGGCGGGAACTATATCAGCGGCAGGTAACTATAGCAGCGGCATGTCACTATAGTAGCGGTTGGTACTATATGGTACTGTAGCAGGGGGGGGGGGTACTATAGCAGTACTAATCACAGAATTGTCCTTGGGCCAAAAACATTGGCCTATGGGCCATGTTTTGTGATAAATTACCACTGGGCCTTCAAGATATGTAATGGGTCTCCCTCTACACAGTTAAAGAGGTCTTTTCTTTGCTTAAATAAAAAATAAATTTTTAGCCCAAACATTTAGCAAACAAAATTTTAAAATGAATCACATATATTTATCGATTAAATGATCCACACATAGACATGAACGAATTCATCATTCTCAATGGATGGAGAGGTAATAATATAATGATATTTTATCTTTAATGAAAAATAATTATGTCATGAATAGTATACATATACATTAAATCTATTATTGTAACCATTAATGAGTGGTGTTGATGGAAAATAATGTTCAATTTATATTTAGGTGGTAGTCATATATACACACGAACAACATTTTTCATTCACATATTATAGAAGTGGATATATATATATAGGTTAAAATATTAAAATAAAATCATATCTGTATATAGATTATTCTGGTGTAATTATTTTAGCATCTTTGAAGTATATATTGAAAATTTATAAAACTTAATAAATCTAAAATATATTTTAAAAGATATACAACTTCTTCGAATATGTTTTGATAATGTTTTCAACATTGTATTTGTCATTTACCCGATATGAACATTTTTTCTCATTAAAGCAGTTTTAGTTTTTTTTACACTAATGGAGTCAACAAAATTATAATATGAAGAAAATTTTATCATAAATGTTACATGGTGGATATTTTCATCCATAACTCTGTCACTATGATAATGATATTTTCTTAATAATTTTAAATAATTTAATGATATATTTTTTGTCATAATATATTATTAATTCCATTTTTAAAAATAAAATTAATTTAAAATTGTGGAAACCATGGAATAATATGAATCATAATATAACCTATTTAAATATTTATAATAAGTTATTATTATGTATAAAATTTGTGGGAAAATAAAAATGACTCAATTAATAGTAAATTAAGAGATTTTAATATTATTTTCGTGATTTATCTACTCCATTCATCAGAACAATATCAATTTTCTTTAATAATATTAGGTATTAATTTCATCAAATAATAATAATAATAATTTTCCATGAAAAAAATATCATTATTCTTTTAAATGACCATTATCAACCGAAAATATGTTTTCTTGATTCATTTCACAAAATATGTTGTTAAAAAATCCCACAAGGCCCCCTCTTAGCTTGTTTTGGGTGTGGTTGTGTTTATTGACAATGCTAGATAACCGCAAAATTGAATGATGGATGTTTTACAAAGACATGTTTTTGAGGTGGCCTAGATTCCCAGTTTTTTTTTCAAAATTTACGGGGCCTCAAAATAAGAAATCTGTGAGTAATGGGGAACGAAATCAGAAAAGGAATAGTAATGAGGAGCCTAAGACATGGATCACATACCATGTCCGGGGGGGGGGTAAGTGGTCATGTACCAGTAACTGGTGCATTACGTAAATGTGGTTCAAGAAAAAGAAAATGGTTTGCAGATGTGCTGAAGTCGGCCGAAGAGGTTGACCACGTAGGAGAAACGGTGGTATGTATTGGACATAGGAAAAAAGTTCACAGACATCTTGAGGATCGTGGTGGCTAGAAGATCAGAAGGTTGTGGAGGTCAAATTGAAGATTTGGTAAATCTGGATTTGGCAGATTAAGCGATTATCTTTGCCTATATAATAATCGATAATCCCACCAATTACTATGTTGATTGAACATCATTAGAATGGATATTTTTCTCTATGAATTCAGAGAATAATAAAACTAGTTTGCGAAGGTAGGATCATGAAGGATGAAGTTGTCCCGGTGGAAGTAATTATGCTAAAGGTGTTTGTAGAGTTTCTTAACATTCAAAGGAAGTCCGGTATACAGAGGTGAAAATACTATGCATGAAAATAGTTGTCTCGATACATGAAGGAGGAATCTACGGTATGTGAGAGGGAGACTTCGGAAAGCTATATGTGGAGGGGGAGCTCATGTACGGGGAAGCAAAGGCAGTCCAAGAATAGAGAATATTTCGAGGACAAGAAATATTTTGTAGAAGAGGTTCATGAAGTCGGTACACATTAGCGTTACACGATCCCGAAGGTGGACGTAGTCCGTGGATGAAGGGATGTTCGTGGTAGTGGAAGCAGTACACAGATCATGAAGCTCACATACCAAACCTGGTACTCAGTACGCGGGACAGACATGGTGGTTCGCGATTTGCACAGGAAGTTTTTTAATGCTTAAATTTAGTTTGAAAAAGTAGTTTCTGGTACATAATAGTACTCGGGGTGGTTGAATTCATCTGAATGTAAAAATAGAACTTCAATAGTTCATTTACCTATAGTTGAGGATACAAGTATACTGAAAAATGAATTGACCTACATTGTAATAAACTATGTCTGACCAAGAAGTCTGTAAATAGGGTTTGGAATCTAGTCCAAGAGTAGTGATTGAAAGAAGAGGAAGACAGTGACCCATTCCATTAGAAGTGAGCTTGAGAAAGAGGCATAGTGAGTGACCATTGTGAATGTAGTGACAAAAACCTAAACTGTGGTATGGTAGTGAAACCAAGAAAAGAAGATCTTTCTTGAACATTATACTCATTATTTGTTGTGAGCCTTAGTGATTTAAGTACATCAGCACATAGCTATTGTATGATCCATGGAAGTATCCCGGTGAGGGTGAACCAATTAAAAGTTGTTGTTTCATGGGCATGATTTCATGTATGTTCATGTATTTTTCAATTGGAGGAAGATATATTTGATATTTTTATAACAAAAAAACAAGATCTGAATGTTAGGAATATTTAATCATCCATTCTCTGATTCACCTCCCCTCTCAGGGTATTCAAACTCGTAGACCTAAAAATTGTTAGTAGAGAGAAGGATTCATTTATCCGATTTGTTTTCTTTGACATGCTTCAGTAAATTATCTCAGGTTAAAGATTCAGTCTTCTATTGTCTCGGTCTACTATGGAAAATGTTTTCACTTCAAAGAAAAATTAGAAGTCGGGTGGTACACTTCTTTGTGGAAGTGTCTATGGAGACAATGTGATTATGTTAAAGAATACAGGTAGTGAACAGATTGATTATTTGTGTAAATCACAGAGTTAAAACACTAACTCATTCAATAATGTAGAATAAATGAGTGGAGAACCTGATATGCCTAGTGATTTTTGAATTATTGATGATGAAGAAACTCCATGAAGGGTAAAAGTGGATGTTGTACAAAAAACAAAGGAATTGGATTAGAACATGGATGAATAGATTCAAACTAATGTATCCCATATCCAAGAAATGTAAATTATGTTTTACATGCTAAGAGGATTAAATAAAAGTATTATTGATGTGTATATTTATCCAAGGGAGATGAATGATTCAAAATTTGACGAACATAAAAATATTTCTATACAGAGTGAAATATAAAAGAAGATGTCAAAGGAAAGAATCTGAACTAAGATAAAATTCAGAATATGAAATCTAGAAATGATGTTTTTACTACACATCTGTCGAAACTAGATCAGAAGAATAAAAGTCTATAATAAGAGAATATATCCCTCTTTGATTCTGTTGCACAAGAAAAATTTAAAAAAAAAATAGAAAAGTGATATGGTAGATAAGCTCACACAAGAAATGGAAAAATTAAATGAAAAAATCCATGCCTGTAAAATAAACATATCCGAAAAATACTCATCCCGTGGGTAATGGATGCCTAGTCATTTGGACAGAGTAGTTGAATTTGTCTATGAAGCAAGAAGAAGCATGGAAGGAGTGTAATGCTCTGCAAGAAAGAATCAAAGGGTTGACCCACCTAGATCAACCACAATACTCATGTTGAGGATTCCATAAGTTCCCTTCTTTTTATGTATATAAATTCTATTGAATTATGTTATGTATTTCATGATCAAAGGGAGATAACATTCATGGGGGAGTGGCATCAAAAAATAAAAACCAGCGATGTGATGTGATCCATAATGTCAACTGATTCAATTCAGTTACCGGAGATGGACATCAAAGGGGGGTCATTGTACTATCTAATTATATTCAACACAATGTTTCTCTTATCCAAATAATTATAAATAATATGTGTGCAATAGAAAGAAGTGATGACATGATGAAGAGTCTTTGTTGAAACTAGAGAGATGTCAAATCAATAAATGTACTATCATGTGTTTTTGAGTTGAATTTAATATATATCCATTGATATCATTCCCCAGTTAAGGTGTTAGTTGTTCACTGAGAGAAGACAGATTTCCATGAAGCATAAAAAATCATGCAATCCATGATTATGTATTTTGTTCTAATAATATGGAATCAACTGACAATTATTAGGATACCACAAAGCTTTAAACGAATACAAACAATGTTTCAATATGATTCATATCGAAAGTGATTCTTTTTTAAGAGAATAAAGAGAAGAAGATGGGGAAATTCTGATTTAGAAGATTACTAAGATGATGAAAACAAATCAGTGTCTTCCTAGAGATTATCAAGAAGTGATTAAATTGATAGGCATAACATAACTGGTGATCAGACAGCACAAGTGCAGACAAGAAGGATGAATTCTATTCCAAAAACATCATAAATATCACAACTAAAGCCTAAAAGCATTGGTTAAGCATCTAAATATATGAATTGTGTTCAAGAAATAAATGAAGGGCTTGACCAAATTGTGAATAATCATACGTGGATGATTGTTTCGAAATGAATAGACAAGAATGTTATCAGAAAAAAGTGGGTCTTTCACAAAAAATGAATGAATATGGTGTTTTCATTTAAAAAAAGCATGACTGGTGAGCAAAGGGCACTCCCATATAGAGTTTATAGATATTTACGAGACATTTTTACCCATTTTATGGTTAGAGACAATCAGATTACTCATGGACATAGTTGTGAAATAAATGTTTAAAGTATTCTAGATGGATTTCATGACATCATTTTTTAGGAAGTTCTAGAAGCAGAAGTTTACAATGAGCAGCATAATGGTTTTCTCATTATTGAAGATGATTAGAGTATATCGACTAAAGAAGGCATTATATGGATTGAAGCAAGCACCAAGATCATGGTATTCAAGGTTTGATCTGTTTCTAAAAAAGCTCTGTTTCTAGAATGTTGGAGTTGATTATAATCTGTATTTCAACAATGGAAATAGTCAGTGGTTGAAGGGAATGGTTTATGTCGATGACATAATATTTGGTGGATCAGATGAGGCACAATGAAAACAGTTTCGGATTTCATAAAAATAGAGTTCTAAATGTCGATGATTGGTGAGAAGGCATTTTTCCATGGATTACAAGTGACACAATGAAGGAATGGAACATTTATTTATCAATATAAATATTGAATGGAGGATTAGAGAGATTGGGAATAGATAATTTCAAAGAGATGAAGACATAAGTTTCCACAAGGAAGAAACAGTCACAAGATGATGAAGTAAAGGCAGTTAATAGCATGGAATATAGAAAAATCATTGGATGTTTGTTGTACATGATAGAGACAAGGCTCGATATCATATTTTCCACATCTCAAGAAGTAATGTATAAAAGAAATCCTATGGAGATCCACATGATAGTAGTAAAAATAATTCTTTGGTATATCAAGGGAACTATGGACTTTGGCATAATGTATAATGAAAAATATATTCTAGAGTTATTAGGATATATAGATGCATATTGAGCCGGTTCAGAAGATGATAGGAAATCAACATCATGATGTTCCTTTTATCTTATAGGGTAGTGTATTTCAGGGTTATGCAAGAAACAAGATTTCATTTAATTGAGCACTACAGAAGCTAAAAATATGACGTCTACTAAAGCTTTCACACACTTATTATGGATGAAGCAACAACATGAGTATATGGGAATTCATGTTAAGTATCTAATATTAATCCATTGTGATAATTCAAGTTCTATAAATCATAAAAAAAATATATTCCATCAATCAAGGAAAAAGAAAATTGATGTAAAATATCATTTTATTAAGGAGAAGTTGGAGCAAGGTCGTGTGATGTTTGAGTATGTGCCTACAAAACAACAGTTTGCAGAAATGTTAACAAAAGAATTACCCAAAGAAGAATTTGAAAGGAATTGACTGGATTTGGGAGTCATTTCAACTTCCCGCACTTTAAAAAGTGGGGATGTGGGTCCCCCTCTCCCCGAGGTATGATGTTTCATTCCCTAATGTGCTTATATTATTTCTTTACCCAGTTGTAGAAAACCTTGAAGTGACCATTGGGTTTGTTGAGAATTGGAGAGAAAGTGTCACTTCGAGGGGGAGAAAAGAAAATGGGAGGAGCTGTTCAGTGGAGAGGGTAAATTGGTGGAGTTAAAAATGATATGAAGAAAGTTAGAAGAGTTATAACATAGTGTGAGCCTTAAATCTGAGGATGCTATAAGTGATCAATCAAATATTAGATAACACGATAGATGTGGATCATGATAAAAGTAGATGAATGGTGTTGGAATAGTGTTGGAATGTTTCCTGTACATAAAATTGGTATCAGTTTGGTATCAACAAATTGGTGATACACATGATGTAGTTCTTTGATGACCATATCATTTACTCTTGTTTCTCATGCCGGACATTTCTCATGTGGGAATAGAGTATGTTTTGAGTAAATACTTGTTCACTAACTTAATCGTGTAAAGTGAATGATGGATTTAATATGCAAGGAGATTTATACAGATATCAAAATACAGAGAATTTATTTAAGAAGAGTTATCAAAAAAAATAAAGGGGGATATTTTAGGGCCAAAATATATCAAGGAAGCCTCTTGGTATGTTTTGGGTGTTGTTGTGCATGTTGAAAAAGACAAATAACCCAAAATTAGAATGATTGATGTTCGTCGAATATATGTTTTTAAAGTGGTGTTGTTTTCCAAGGTTTTCCTTATTTTGGGGCCTCAAAATCGAGAATTTTTTTGATTAATGGAGAATGAAATCGATAAAGGAAAATCCATTAGGAGAAAGGGGCATGGATCGAGTACTATGTCCAGGAAGGGTATGCAGTTGCGTACTAGGTAGCAGTCCGGTACATGGATGTGGTTTGTGAAATGGTAAATGGTTCGCTGTGGATAGTGGTGTAGTTTGCGGATGCTCTGAAGTAAGTAGAGGAGGTCGACTACATAGGAGCAAAGGAAGTATGAAGAGCATGTAAGAAAATGGTTCGTGAACCAATTAAAGATCTTGGTGGCTAGAATATTGGTAGGATGTGGAGGCCAAGTTGACGATCTTGTAAATCTCAATTTGGAGTATTAAGCGAATATCATTGCCTATATAAGAATCAATAATCCCACTGATTACTATAGAGATTGAACATCATTGGAATGAATATTTTTCTCCAAGAATTCAGAAAACGTAGAAGGTTTTTTGCAATGGGAGGATCACTAAGGCTGACGTGTTTCCCACATAAGGAATTTCACCAAAGTTGTTTGCAGGGTTTCATAACCCACAAAGGATGTTTGGTATGTAGAGGAGGAAGTACAGTAGATAGAATGAGTAATCTTAGTACACAAAAGAGGAACCTCTAATATGTGAGAGGGATAATTCTGAAAGTGGTACGTGGAGGGGGGGCTCCAATACATGGAAGCAATGGCACTATGTGAACAGATAATAGTTCACGGACAAGAGGGGATTCACAGAGGAGGTTTGCGAAGTCGTTACGCAATAGTGGTATACGATCCCGAAGGCAGTGAAAGTACTTGGAAAAAGGGAAGTCCGCAGTAGCGGAATCAATACGTGGAGCAAGCGGCTCTCCTACCAAACTTGGTAGTCAGTACGTGGGAGAGATAAGGTGGTTCTCGATTTGCACAAAAAGCTTGTAAAAGCAACTTTTCAGTTTGTGAATGTATTTTCCGGTACCTATCAGTACTTGAGAAGTTGGAATTCATCGACGGGTGAAAACAAAACATTAATAGAGTGTCTACCTATAGTTAAAGATGTAGGAATTCATAAAAAAAGGGACTTAAATGCCCATAAACATTGTCTACCTTACAAGTCCATAAATTGTTTTTGGATTCCATTCCAAGGACAATGATCTAAGGAAGAGGAAAACGATAACTCTTTCCACTGGCAGTGAGCCAGAGAAACAGGCATAGGGAGTGACCCATGTAAATGAAATGAGAAAACCCTAATCCTTTTAAGGGAATTGATATTGGGAAAAGAATATCTAGCCTGAACATTGTACTCTTTATTCTTCGTGAGCAATAGTGAATTCTATACAATGTCATATTGTCATTGTATGCTCCTTGGACATATCCCAATGAGGGTGAGCCAGGTAAAAATTGTTGTGTCTTATTCATGATTTCATGTCTCTTCTTGTGTTTTAATTAGAAGAAGAGATAATTTATTTTTTTACAAAAAAAAACATTCAATTCGTAGAAAGTTATAATCTTCCATACCCTATTTGACCCCCCCGCAGGGTATTCAACCTTATAGACCTAACAAAATATAACTGATATTAAAATAAATGGGGTAGACTTTTGATATTACAGTTACATAAATATAAAATTGTATAATTAAAGTTATATGGATAGAAATTTGGATATTTTCAATCATGGATATTCTAGGGTGAAACATATATATCCAACAAAATCAATAAAATTTTATGGGTGGTTTTAGTCCATACAATATTATTTTTTTTACCGCAACTACCATATTTAGAGTAACTATATAGCACTAAACATCTCAAACTATGATATCACAGTTTAATATATGAATGTTCATTAGATAACAAAATACTCCATTCGTGAATCTTATTTTTCATGTGACTTTGAATACATGGAAGCATAATAAATTGGATTAGAAGTTAAGTACATCATATCCCACTATTTTCATCATCACTTGAAACCTTATTTGACATATCATACATAATAACATTCATGATAACCTAGGAGAATGGATCAAAATAAAGGGTGAGCATAAATTCACAATTATGTTAAATAATTGAGATATAAGCATAATATGAACACAAGGTTATGGGTAGGTGAGGAAAACATTTAAAAATAATAACATGTAAAACATAGATCATAATCAAGAGTCTTTCAAAAAATAATGTATTTGAAAAGGCATGTATTTTAATGTAATCAGAGAACATAATCATTAATAGACTAACAATGGCATAAGATATAGATTTGTGAAAGCCACATAAGCACAAAAAATATTATCTTACAGTGACCAACCAATAAATTCATAAAATGTTAGTCTTAGACTGACCTCCCATGTACCATCATTATGCTATATATAACCTCTTGTGTACTCTAATTTGGGAACCAATGACCTCTCATGTATAAATTTATTTCTTGATTTGGATAACCTAACGTGTAACATTTTATTTCATAGAATATTAATAATTACCAAATTAATTAGATGGATATTTTTTCCCACACACTAAATAATCCATGTATTTTAGTTCCAAAAGATTATAAAAAAATGTATCATAACATATGTCATGAAAAAGAAAATAGTTTTGAAAAACACTTCATCATTATATTAGTTATGGGAAATAAATTGGCTTCATAACCATATTTTCATCATAGCCATAAACCCTATTGAAAAATTAAATGGATGGTACAATGGGATAATATCCTCTTTAAAACATAAAAAACACTAGTTTTTTTATGATGAATATATATTCCCTAAAACTATCATTAAAATATTATTGATGAATGTATCCTTCTATTTTTAATATCACTTCTATAAAATCTAAATATTTCATAAACATTAACGAAAAAATTATCTTTGGAATGTACCTTGAAAACATGTAATGTATGATCACAATAATTTAGTGGTTTTGATGTTTGAATGTTTTGGTCATTTGATACTTGTTAAAACAAATATTCAATTCACGTTTTTTGTAAAAAGTAACAAGTACCTCAGAAAAAACATGAAATATATATTTCCTTTAAATGGTATTTTTAAAAACAAAACATGGGTAAAAATTTATTTATCAAATAATTTATTAATATATTGAACATCCAAAAAACATTTTTAGAAAACATATACATGAACGATAATTTACATTCTAATGAATAGAGCTATATTATCTTTTTTCTTAAAAACAATCATTTGGAATATTTAGTTAATTAAGATAGAAAAATGATAATAAATCAAGTATTCTAACGAAATAACTATAGTATAATAAAAATCATGATTTTTTTGAGATATGTATCATAATATTTTAGCATCATAATGATAATCATAAACAATCATGATAAATAATGTCATTGTTACATAAATTTGCTTCCAATTTGGTATCATTTTAATTATAATCCCCAAGAAAGAAATAAAATTATACGGATAATTATATACCATTAATTTCAATAGAATAAATATAACATAAATTTATTGGGCGTATATATACACTAAATATGAAAATACAGGGTTATAAGGCATGTGTACAATAAAAATATATGTGAGAAAAAAAATTTGTCCCTCATATGTCAACAGTCATCATATAGATTTTGAATCCCTTTATAATAAATATTATTTTAATATAAAATTATCCTAGAACTATATATATATATATATTCCCATATATGGTTTAATTTAGACATTTTATTACCAATTTATTAATTATTTGTAAATAAAATCATGATTCAGACATTAATATATTTGTTTTTCATATTTTTTTTGGTATGTTATTTCCAATCCTTTTACTTTTATCATGGTTCCGTAACATAAGTTTTTTAAAACATAATATATAAATAATATATAATCATTATATATTTATTTATATTATACTATAAAATATATATATAGAAAATGAATTACATACTTCATGGAGATGGTGGGCCCTACATACGTATGAACATTGTTTCTATTTTTTGGACATATGGAATAAAAATAAATGTAAATAATACATCACCTATAAAAGATAAATTTTATTTCATAGATAAAAATTATTTTCATTAAATATATATTTGTTACCATCCATGAAAAATTAAAAAATTATCACATCGGTTCATGGAAGTAGTAATCGAGATGTTCGTTTGAGTGATGTTATCATTTTCCAACTAATTAGAACGTAATAAGTAATATTTGATATTAAAATATTGTAATTATAATTATATCATATAAAAAATATAATACTTTAAATCCATCATTATATCAACAATGTAGAGGCAATGATGGTAAATGATTTATATAGTTCGAGGGGCAGTAGTACGTTATTCACATGATCAAAAGTTCCATTTCCCATTTGATGGAATAAGAGATAGGTGTGGGTTATTATAGAAACATAATAATTCATTATTATTTGTCAGATAATTACCTTATCATATAATCATATTTGAATAATTTTTCAATAATATGGATTTAGAAATAAAATAAAAATTCTTTGTTACGGCCAATATCTCTTCTTCGGAGCACCTAAAATTATTGGCACCAAACTCCGTCATTGGTGGATTTAACAAACAAAAAAATAAATATAATACATGATTTTGAAATTAAGGGTGATATTTCGGTAACTATGTTTTAAAACCAATGTCTTTAAATGTTTTAATAGGAGAGTAGAGGGTGTACCCATTTAGTAGTTAGGGAAATGACAGTTGAAATATTGGAAAAAATAATATACCCACGTTTCAAACATGGTTAATGGAATTAAAATGGCTAATTATAGATCATACATTATTATAAGGTTTATATAATGCTCAAAAATAGTAATTATAAATATTTTAAGGTTATTTAAACTTTTATATTTTTATTTTATCCTTGGATAAACATGTTTTAACTTAAATTTTGAAAATATAGTTTTTACTGTTTTAATTTATTTTGAAAAATATTTATTTCCAAAATAATTGAAAACTCAAATTATTATGAATAAAAATATAGAATATATATATATAAAGTTAATTTAAATAATTTTATGAATTAAATTTAATGTCAAACACATCGATGCAATGAAACCACAGTTTTGTAAAGATAAAATTGTTATAAGAATAAAAAATTTAATAAAAAATTTTATATTTCATTTATTATAATGAAATAATCTATATAAATAGTATTATAATATATATAAAATTAATTTTCAAAAATATATAAAAAAATAGAATCTTTAAAAACTTTTAAATGAAATAATGTTTTTCAACGAAATTTAAAATTTTCACCATTCATAGAAAATTTATGCGTCCAATTTTTTTTTAAAATTCCACAAATGTTATTTATGTCATTTTTATTCCAAAAAAGGGGTTTATTTTTTAAAATATATTTTATAAAATATTAAAAAATCAATTTTAATATTTTTCACAAAACGAATTGAAAATATTTTTTTGAAAAGAAATCTAATATTGACTTATATAATTACTTTACCAAAATTTGTTACATGATTATAAATATATTTTATTTATCTAAAAGACATATAATTAATTTTTAAAATACGGTTATTCCTATCTATAAGAAAAAGATTTACATATAGGTTATAAATTTCATGTTTATAGGATAATATTAATAGTAGATCATGGTTTCTTAAAATTCTCTGTGTTTTGTAGCACAAGATATGAGAGAAAGTAAATTTATTTGAAAAAAAACATTTCATAAAATTTCATGGTGATACACTTTACCCCCCCCCCCATTAAATAAATTCTCCCCTAAAAATTCAATTACATTAATCTAAATATATTAGGGTACTTCTACCTCAACATATCCTCATATTCCCCTCTAACTTCATTAAATTGTTGGTTTCTTCAAGAAAGGGACCAGGTAATTGGTGTTTATTTGTAGTATTGTCTCTCTACGGCCTAGGATCTCCACTTGTTTTTCCTCATATGAATGTTCATGCTCGAGTGATATGAATATGTGTTAATTATATGTGAAGGGATATGTATAAACATTCTTAAGAGAGATACATGGAACACATTGTGAACTTTTTTGATGTCTGGTAGAAGAACCATGTGATAATGAGCATTCCCTACACAATAAAAAATACTTAATGGAGAAAAATAACTAGGTCTTATATTTTCATTCTTTAAAAATTTAAAATACATCTACATTGATATATTCAAAAAAATTCATTCTCGCAGGCATCAAATTCCCAATCACATTGATTATTATTAGCATAATTTTGTATCCTCTTTTTTCTTCCCTTATTTTTTGTTGAGTTTATGTAGACTTATCTTAAATTTTAACAGTTATATCAGGTCCCTATTGCTTTCTTTCCCCTTATTCAACCCAGCATGTTGTAGTTATACATTTATTTTCATAATGGGATTAATAAAGGGGAATATAAATAATTGATTAAAATATATTTCTATAAGGAAACTTTACTAGAGGAATATTATGATCCCATCCAACTTTGAAGTCCATAGAAAGAGATCTCAGTAAATCCAATTGAGTAGGAATTATTCTCTTAAACTGACCAACTGTATGAGGAAGATTCATTGTTTTGAAACATTATTTTATATCAATGTCTTGGTTAATACATCCCTGGGACATTGTGGTAAAGCTCTAATTCTGATGACAAAAAATAGAATGTGGTACCCCAAGAAACATTATAGATTCTATAAGGTATATTCTGGTGAGATATTTTAGAGGGAAATTTTCTATGATATAAATTAATTATGATAACTATATAAGGTGATCAAATACAACCCATATAACATTCTTCAATTTTTTTTTTCAAGAGTCAAAATAAAAAATACATGGTGAGGATTTCCCATTTCCATTCTACTATTGGTACTATTTTTACATAGCATTAAAAATTTTTCTCTATGAATGATATTTATATCATACCATGCAATGAGATAAAAAATAAAAAATATATCTCTTTCGGACAAATCATGGGAAACCTCTTTAGGTCACTATTAAACTTTTTTAAATCTGATGTGTATATAAAATGATGAACTGTGAGCTTCATGTAATAGATCCATCTTCATTTTTAGTATGTATGGAGCACATTGATGGTTCCTAAAACATATTACACAATCATTATCATAGTTGAAAAAAAGAAAATTCCATGTCTTCTTTTGATTCTCTTTATCATCCTAATATATCTCGAAAATCTTCATATGTATATATGGTTCAACACTAATTTTAGAAAGATTATTTTTATCTATTAAATAATTATATCAAGATCCATCATTTATCAGTGCCATAAGTATTGATTATGTTTTTATCCTTATCATTGATAATCTAGCAGGATCATTTTGACTCAAAGAATTATCCACATTGTTAACATTTACCCAGTTGTAATTTATTGTCTTATTATAATCATTAATTAACTCCAACAATATTCTCTTTCCAATATTCACCTATTTATATGTGAAAATATAAATTAATCTTTAATTTAATTATGTATATCAGAAAAATCAATGTAATGCTAATTCCACCATATTATTAATGGAAGAATAATTTTAGGTAACTATAAATCATGTGTTGGGTATTTTTTCTCATGGACATGTTGACCATGAATTGTTTCAACAATACTCTTTTTTATAATGATTTTGTTGGTCCAAAATATGATTATTTGTTATTATAATAATTTTACATTAAGTATATTTCAAGAAATAAATATTTTTAATATTCCAAATTTTGAAATAATATTAATTCATAGGATTCGCGTGAAGTATTTTTCAAAGAGTTCGGAAATGTATTGAGCATATTCTGGAAACAAAATTCATAAGATTTGTGTAAATTATTTTTCAAAGTGTTCAAAAAGCTATTTAGGGTATTCTAGAGACACTAATCATATGATTCACATGAAATATTTGACAAAGTGTTTGGAAATATATTCGGCCTATTCTATAATTATTGTTCATACTGTTTGTTGGATAGTATAGAATACATATTAAATCCTATGATTATTTTATGGGAATTTAGAAAATTATGGTTTATCAACCATACATTGATATAAATGTATGGAAAATGAACCTAACATTTGAAAAAAATCATATATTTGTTATATTAGAAAAGTACAGATGATGAACCTTACATAAGTATGGTACCTTACATTTTCTTCAAAAAGTGTGGATCATCAACCCTACTATTTTAGTGAACCTTACGTTTTATCAAGTAGTATGGATCATATACCTTACTTTATAAATAAATAAAAAGTATGGATCATATACCATAAATTTGAATATCGATGACAAAAGTATTGATCATCAAACTTACGATTCTAATCAACCTTACCTTTGATATTTGGATTTACTATAAAAGGAACACTACGTTTGACTTCTTTAGGTGTTAGAGATTTGAATTTCAAATCTATCATGCAACACACTTTTATGGTATATCATGCTTATTTAAATTTAGATTTGAAGCCCAATTTTTAGAATTCATATTTTACCAATTTGATGTTGTTTATACTTGATTCAAAGGATCGATTTAAGGGGAGTATTTCATGACAATTATTAAGGGATGTTACGACCACTTGGTCATTCAATATTTTTTGAATATTATGAATTTTCAGGAGACTTTTTTGGATCAGAATTTATGAATAAGGAACTCATATTTATTCTATAAATTCTATGTATCAAACTTCTGTAGATCAAATGGGTGGCACAATATCTCTTAAATTCATGGTGATTACCATATTCAATTCTTGAGATATTTGAGTTTCACAAAAACAAGGATTCACTAATTCATTAAAACAATATTTACAGATCTATATCTATAAATAATAATGATATTTTTGTTTTATATTAGAAAGAGAAATTTTGAAGATTTAATTTTTCTACATTGGAGATCTATCAGGAATCTACAACTGATTTGCTGCTGAATATATTTCAAGACAAAATTACAACCAGATCAATTCAGAAATAATATTACCTGAGTAAAAACCATTCTAAAGATAAAAATTTATTTACTATGAGTTCCATACTTCTGTAACTGTGATGTTCAATTAGAATGTATTTAACAAAACAATAGTATTCTATTTTGAGTACTGGATTCTCATTATATTCATTATTATCAGATCTGTGTTTAGAACCTGAAGGCTCCGTTTTACCCTTAATGTTTAATGATGTCAACTTATGGCACTCAGTTGTGGATGGCCTCATGAAAAGAGGACCGACTAGTGAAAAGAACCAAGCTCGTGGAGAAGAGTGTTTGTCAAGTGGATTGTGGGATCTTTGATTCCCGAACCACTATAAATCATTGTGTCCTAATATATTTTTATTTATGTTGAAAACTAATTTGATAAAGATAAATGGATATAATTTATTATCATCAATATTTATCATGAATTTTGAAAGACACAATTCACCCTTTTGTACATTTTGTATAACCTAATCCAAAAATTAGTATCAGAGGTTGAGATTGATTTAATATATAACAAGATGAAAGTAAAGGATTATACAGACATCTCAAAGGATGATAAACAAGAGGAAATTTCAATGGTTTCGGCTCTTTACTTCAATGGTGAAAACTATAGATGTTGGAAATCAAGGATATCATCTACCTGATGAATCTTGGATACATAGTTTACTAAAAATTTATAAACACATATGAAATTCCTATGAAACCTAAAACAAGGATTGTAGCTACTGAAGTAGAGAATGAAATAAAATCAAAAACTATGAATGATATTATCTGTGTTCTAGGACCATACGAATATAATCGAGTATCTCAATGATCGACTCCTTATGTGATGTGGCAGAAAATTGTAGATTCTTATCAAGGAACTGACAATATCAAACAAATGATTTATGCAACAACAAAACTAAAATTTGATACATTTTGAATTATTGATGGTTAGAGAATCACTCAAATGAATGGAAGGATATTAGAGATAATAAAAAAAATCACTGATTGGGAGATCCTATCAACCATGAAGATCAATCCTTGAGTGTACTTAGAGTGATACCAACTCAATGGGATGGGATATCACCAGCCATTAGGAAATCATCACCTATTAAAAATATAATAGTGAAATAATTGATTGGATGTTTAATGATTTATAAATATGAGATGGAAGATGAATCTAATATGAATAATTTCATGTTAAAAGGAGAAAATAAAATAAGTTTTTTCAAAAGTACTAATTATCACCAGAATGATAGAAGAGCAATGAAATCTATATGGAGTGTTTCTGAAGACTCCAGCTTTTGATCAATATATGTCTCAAAAAAAGAAGAATAAAATCTAAAAGCAAACATGTGCTTCATGGATGATGTTAATTAGGTAAAAAATTATTACACATCCAATTCTAATTCAGATCCTAGCTGTTTAAATGAAAAACATGCATCCTACTGCATCATGTTAGAAGAAAGACATGATTCCTTTTTTATGAAACATAAATCACTGAAAAAATTCACAATATAATTTTAGTAGAGATTTACTTTGCTAAAACAACATCAACTGTTAATTGATAAATATAAATCATCAGACAAAAAAATTGAAGATTATAATGCTATGATCAAAAAACTGCAAGATGAAGTAGAAATATACAAAAATTCAGTTCTCTTTTTTTATAAAATATGAAAATACCAAAAATGAAATTATTGGTAATAATGTTATTAAGAATGAATTATATGGAATAATTTGTAAAGGTGAGAGACCTAAACTATACAAAAAATATTTTATTGAAAATTAAAAATGTGTAATTTTAATCAACTGTAGAAAAAAAGTAAATACAACTATAATACTTTATTTAATAAATCCACAAATTAGTGGAATTAAAAAGTCCTATATTTCATACAAATATTTTGACTCAAAATAATATAGAAAAAAAAGAAAATATGGATTCCTAGATCAATACTTGTTAATGATGCTAAACCAAGGATAATATGGTTATCAAATAATCCATTGATTAAATGCCTTTGTAGGATGCAGGTCATAGAAGTAGAAATGAAATATGGAACATGGACAATGGATTCTCCAAGAATAAAAATAAAAACGTAAATAAATTTAGAACATTAACTAAAAGGGATGATGTATTAGTTACAATTAGTGACAGTGCCAATGGAAAAAATAATTTCTATTGGAACAATTGGAGATCCATAAGCTGTGTCAATCAATAAAGTACTTTATATACCAGGATATAAATATAACATGATAAATATTTCTAAAATTTGTGATGATGGTTATTGTGTTGATCATTATAACAACTATTATTTTATTTTTGATGGTTAATTTCATAAATTTAGAGCCCCTAGAACCGAAAATGTTTATAACATGAACATAAATTCATAGTGCAAAAAAAATCTAATTTTTTTTCTCCAAAAACAAATTAATATTTTATTTGGAATTGATGAAAATGATATTTTAATATTTATGATTTATAAATGTTGTCTACAAAAATTAGTTTTTGATTTACCTAGTCTTAAATTTGATAATGAATTATTCTGTGATGCATGTCAAATTGGAAAGCAACAAAAATCATCCTTCAAATTAATTAAAAAAATTATACATCTAAACCTTTAGAACTTGTCCATATGAATCATTTTTTACATTCAAGAGTATCATGATTGGCTTGAAGATTATATGTATATGTTTTAGTTCATGACTATTCTAGATTTACTTGGATATATTTTCTTATATATAAAAATTAAGCTTTTACTATATTTGAAATATTTTTCAATTTTTTCAAAATAAAAATTTTAAAATAATTTCATTAAGAAGTGATCATGGTATAGAATTTGAGAATCAGGTATTCAATTTTATATGTTCAAAATCAAGGTATTGAACACACATTCTCTGCACCATGAACACCTCAACAGAATGGAATTGTGGAAAAGAGAAATATGACTATTCATAAAATGGCTAGGACTATGGAAAATGAGTATAGTTTCCCTACCATTTATGAGAATAAGATGTATGAAAAGAATGATATATAATGAATAGAGTTTTAATCAAAAATTTTTTCAAAAGGACTCCCTATGATCATAGTATGTTTGATCCAAAATATTATTAATGGATTTTTAGGATATTAATCTTCCTCCAAAGATTATAGTGTTTGTAACTAAAATTCACGGATTGTTGAAGAATCATTTCATATAAAATTTAATGAATATGGACCTTTTGATAAAAGGAATTATCAAATTGATGAATTCGAGTCTAATGATAACATGAGACTTAAAAACCTAAATAATTATTTTGAAAATGATATAAATAAAATTCATTCCCATTCAAAAGAACATTTCACTGATGAACCTACTAGTTTTTTACCTAGACAATCTAATACTCAAAATTATCACCTCTTAAAAACTTGTATAGGAGACATAAACACATAAAAAAAACTAGAATAAATATCAGAAATCAAGTTGAGTTTTATTCCTTTCTATCCCAATTGATACCTTTGTCAATAGAAGAATCCTTAGTTAATTAATGTTGGATGTTAACAATGAAAGAAGAACTAAACCAATTCAAATGAAATGAATTTTATAAATTAGTTGAATGACCGATAAACTATCCTTTTATTGGAACCAAATGGGTCTATAGAAATAAACAAGACGATCAAGGAGTGATAAATAGAATAAAAGAATTAATAGTAGCAAAATTATATAATAATAAAGAAGATCTAGATTATGATGAGACCTTTTATTCTATAACTATATTAGATGGCATTAAAAATCCTACTAGACTATGCAGCTCTTATGAAATTTAAATTATTTAGATGGATGTTATTTTTTCTTTTTATAAATGGAAATTTAATGCAGGAATTATATGTTGAGAAACCTCATATTTTTTAAAATTATCCAAAACCAAACTCTTATATTAAAATTACAAAAGCTCCATATGGACTTAAACAAGAACAAAGAACTTGGTATAAATGATTACGTTTTTTCCTTTTGAAAAAAAAAATTATTTTGCTGTTGTTATGGGAGATCCGACAATTTTTATGAAGAACATAGATTTTATTATTTTATTGGATCAAATTTAGGTTGATGATGTAATTATTGGATCAAAAAATAAAAAACATTGTAATTATTTTTCAAACATAATGCAAAAAAATGAAATGAGTATGAGGTGAGAACAAAATTTCTTTTTAGGAATTCAAATTTATCAAATATATTTTTGGAAATGTTTTTAATCAATGTAAAAACATTACTAATTTACTAATGAAAATTGGACTTAAGAATAGTATGACACATACAACTCCTATGTGTACTAATATAAGACTTAATTTGATTGAAACTGGGAAACTAGTAGACAACAAGTTATATATAATTTTTATTGGCAGTTTATTATATCTTACTGATAACAGGACAGATAGTATGTACTCAGTATGTATTTGTGAAATATTTCAATCAAATTCTAATTAATTCCATCTTACTGCCGTGAAAAGAATATTTAAATATATAAATAGAAGGTTTTCCAATCTCTTCTTTAACAAAAAAACATCTAATTTTAATTTAATTTCATAATTGGATGCTTATTTTGGAATTTGTAGATTAGATAGAAAAAATAACTCACAAACCTATCCCTGTTTAGGAAAATCATTAGTTCTATGGTCTAGTAAGAAATGACACTCAATTGGTTTTCTAACATCCAAGGTAGAATATGTATCTATAAGCAGTTGTTGTACACAAGATTTCTAGATGAAAAAGATTCTTATAGACTTTGGACTAAATTTTGACAACACAAATATTTTATATGATTATACTAGTGATATAAATATTTCAAAAAATCCAATATATAATTCAAGAAATTAGCATATTGATATTAGACATCATTTTCATTGAGATCATGTTCTTAAATAATGTATATTTTTAGAATTTATAAATATTGAATTTTGATTTGCTGATAGTTATACTAAAACACTTCCCACTGCAAGTATTTATTTTATTAAGGGAGAGTTAGGTTTATTTAATTTTAAATAATATTTTTATTTATATTTACTTTTATGTAAATTTTATTTAATCATAATTTAATTTGATGATATAAATTTTTATTTTAAAATATTTACTATTTAAAATGATTTAGTTAAATATATTTTCAATAATTAATGCTTTTATTTTTATTCTATAATAAATTATAAACAACCTGTATATGGTTTAACTTATTTTAAATTCTGTAATTACTTTTATGTATGTAATGACACTGGAATCAAGGCTATATCAGATCCCATTTCGAGTTCTAAAACCACTCATTTTCTCCAAACATTTCGAACTACTGAAACCCTTCACCTCTTTAATCTTCATTTTCTTGCACCTTCATGACCCGAAAACCTAAAACCATCAGTGCTTTTTGACAGAAATCGATAAAACAATGAAAATCGTAGAAGTCGAACCTAGTGATGTGAATCATTTGTGTTAAACTGGATAGAAAAATTTTCAACGAAAAGTCATCGATTTGGAATGGATGTATCAGAAGAATATGATACTGAAGAAAGAATTATCCTTTTATGGTATTGAAATGAATTTTAGTGAGGACTACACTAAATTTCTGTATTAACTGGAGTTTAGAAGTTTCTTTAAAATCGTTCAATTTAGTTTGGGAGATACAGAAGATTCAATTATTTCAAAATTCGAAGACATAGGGCTATGGACATCTTCTGTTGAAATTTCCTAGATCATGAACTGCCCTTATGAGGGATTTTTTTTCATTTTAATCTAAAATAAATTAGGGATTGAAATCATAAATATGTGGATATAATGTATTTTGTATTTGGTTATACTAACATACAAAAAATATTGTTAAAATATTTAGAACCTGATAAGAAAATCATTGTTATGTTTATTTAAACTGTGATATCCCCAAAGATGTCGATGATAGAGAAGATTATTTTTCCAGATATGTATATTATTTTTCTGTTTTTATGTTACTTAAAGTATCATTTTACAAGATAAATGATTAGATATTTTAATTACATTTTTTCAACCTACGGCTTGTATGACTTTTTATCCTTATGTATGATTTATTTCAGTGTTGTTGTTTAATAATGTTATGGTATGGATGATTGATGTGAGAGTTGATTCCATCATAGTATTGTGTTGAATTCTAGAAAATTAGGAAATCTGGGATTTTATTGGACCATTGTAAAAGTTAGAATCATGCCTGTTGGAGCTGAAGAGTATCAGATGTCCTCTCAGGTGGAGCAACATGAAAAATCTAAATATAGTTTGGCTAATTAAAAAAAATTGGAAGTTTCAAACACTGCAATTAGACATAGATTTGAAATAGAAAATACCCGTACTGATGAAGAAAGTCACGATGGAGTTAAAAAATCTGGGAAAATAAAATTTCAAGATATTGTAGAATATGCTCCTGAGGATGTTCTACAGACAAAATCACATTTTCTTTAATATTTTTGAAGTTCACCTATCCATGAAGAGAGATAAAAGGATGTTGATTCTCATTAAGAAGTCGATGTTTTTCCTAAGGACTAGGTAAAGACAAGAACTGAGGAGGTAACTCAAATTGAAAATTCTCAAGGAATGGAAATTATTGTTTAATAAGTGGATCAAATTGACTCTATAAAATACTAAAATTCTAAGATAGAACCAGTGAAACATATTTAAATTCAAAAATAAATTAACAAAAATTGCTCATTAAATATATTTTCCATTAGTTAAAATGGAGAAGATTGCAAAAGTTGAAAAATTAAAAATAAAAAATGTATTGAAATCATATTTGCAAGAACTAAATATTTTTATTGAACAACAGTTTTGCACTATCATAGGAAGTTAATAAAGTACATCATGTAATTCTCGTGATTTGATCATATGATTACATGAAATTAAAACTATAATAAGAGCATGAATGACATGTTATATGATTTACAGTGTAACTGTTCTCCTTTGTCTGTTCTATTGGACAATCAAAAATATCTTGTTGATCAACTTTCCTCAGGTGAACAGGGTATTAGATAATTTATGATCAAATTCACTGAGAAGCTCAATAAATTTATGGGGAAGTAATAAATATTTAAAGAGTTTTTCAGAGTGAACTTCATTGAAGATATTCAATTACCTCAAGATGGAAGATATCAGATCATTCACCTCGGAGATGGTTTTAAGATGATATTAAGGTTATAGTTGGCATAATTAAAGGATGATATTCAAAATTATTGAGATAACCATATTCTAACATTTATCTTATCAACCTTTATTAATGCTCATTAAAGTACACGTATATTGTTTTACCAATAAATGTTCAGTTTTATCGTATATAATGTATTTTTAATCTTTTTATGTATGTATCAGACTACTTAAAAATCCAAATTCCATTATTGATAAAAATTTTATCATAACATTTTCTTACAATATTAGTACTACATTACATGTGTTATATTCTTTATTCAATCATTAATTTTTATATCCTAAAAGGCATAGATCTTTGGATAAACATAACATTTTCTAAAGGAAGAAAATTTTGATTTTGAACCTTTGGGGAGAAAATTGGATAAACGAGTGTTGTATATTTTAAATGAGGTATTTGAAAGTAAAAATTAATTATTATTTTTATCATTCAAAAATATAAATTATATGTGAATAATTTTTTGGGTTTTGTGATAATCATAAAGGTAGATATTTTTGATCATGTATTGCTTCAACAATACTCTTGATTTTATGATAATATTGATGCACTCAAATACCCTAATTTTTTATTTTAATTATTTCACATTAAGTAAATTTCAGGAAATTAATATTATTTATATTCCCAATATTGAAATAATATTAATTCAAATTATTCTCCTGAAATATTTTTCAACGTGTTTGGAAAGATATTCAAATTATTCTAGAAACCCTATTCATATGATTTGGGAAAAATATTTGTCAATGTTTTCAGAAATCTATTTAGTTTATTCTGGAAACACTATTAATTTGATTCACGTGTAGTATTTTTCAACGTGTTTGGAAAGCTATTCAGTGTATTATGAAAACACTGTTCATAGAATATGTTGGAGAGCATAGCGTATGGATTGAATCCTATGTTTATTTTATGAGAGATAAGAAAAGTATGGTTAATCAAATTTACATTGATAGAAAAGTATGGTAAACAAAAGTTTTGATTAGAAGGAACCTTGTGTTTGTTATATGAGAAAAGTATTGATGAAGAACATTACGTAATTATGGAACCTTACATTTGCTTCACAAAAGTATGGATTATCATCCCTTCATTAGTAATGAACAATTCATTTTATCAATTAGTATGGATCATACACCTTACATACAGAAGCAATTAAATGAATGGATCATATACCATACATTTTAATGTTGATGAAAAAAGTATGTATCATCAACATTATGTTTATAATAATCCTTACGTTTGATGTTTGGATGGAATCTAAAATTAACCCTATGTTGGACTTCTTCATGTATCATATATTTGAATTTACGACTCTATTGTGGAACTGTCTTTTATGTAATATAAGGCTGATTTCATGTCATATTCGAAGCGCTATTTTTAAAATGCATCATTGACTAATTTAGAGTTGTTTATACGTGATTCAAAGGATATATTTAAGAGGAGGATTTCAGGAAAATTATTATGGGATGTTATAACCACTTTGTCGTTCAAACTTTTCTGAATATTGTGATCTATTAGGTGACTTTTTTGGATATTAATTTATGAATAAGGGTAAACACTTTATTCTATATATTCTGTGTATCTAAATTTTGTAGATCATACGGGTGACATGATATCTCTTGAATTCACGGAGATTACATGATTCATATATGGAGATATTTGAGTTTCACAAAAATAGATATTCACTGATTCTTTAAAAATATTTTTTATGAACTTGTTTCTATAATGAATGCCCAGATTCTATTTTTATATCAGAAATAGAAACGTGGAAGAATTTATTTTTCTACATGGGAGATCAATAAGGAATCTACTTCTGATTTGTTTCTGAATATATTTCATGATCAAATTGAAATCTAGTTGATTCAAAACTACTCTTACCTAAAGAACATCCTTTATGAAGACAATGATCCATTTACTGTCAATTGTATACTACTGCAACTATAATGTACAATTTTAAAGTATTTATCAAAACAATACTCTTCTATTTTGAGTATCGACATATCATACTAAGCTATTTGATCAGTTCTATGTTTAGAAGCAGAAGTTTCTGCTTTAGATATAATTTCTGAAGGTGTAAACTGCCTATACTCTATTGTGGATGGTCTCCGGAAAAGTGGACTGACAAGTGAAATCACCAAGCTCGTTGTAATGATCGTTGGTGGAGTGGACTAGGGGATATTTGTGCCCTAAACTACTATAAATCATTTTTTCCTGATATCTGTTTATTTCTACTTCATAAATAGTCTGATAATGTTAAAAGGATAGAATTTATTATCATCATTATTTCTCAATATGTTTTGAATGTCACAATTACCCCCTCGCATCTTGTGTATATTTTATAAAACCCGATCAAACAGGCCCCTGAATTGTCCGGAGGAAAAATCCATAACCATATCTATTTTTTTGATGCATCCAAATCCCTTATTTCATGAGTCACTATACATTATAAACCCTTATGTAGTTTATTTTAATGTATGAATATGTGTGTTGAGTAGCCTTCTCTCCAGTTCATTGAAATACTCCTCACATTAATCTGTCAGATGGTATATGTCTCACTTATGAGTTATCGTTGTAAGTGGATTGCACATCCCCAAGAAATTTTCCACAAATAAACATCAATATAAAGCTTATATAAGAAAATAATGTATCCCAATAAAAAGTTATTGGTATACTAAAATGTTTAACAGAAACAAAACATGAATGATCTACTGATAAACACTATATTGAGATTATATGACCAAATAATGAAACCTTATATATCCAAAATTTAATACTAGTAATGGTTTTATACAAATTATATTCCCCTTGACCTTTAATAAAGATCCCAAGTAATATGCATGCTCTTCTTTTTAATCGGATCAGATAAAATTATCATTTACAAAGGAAACAAAAACCAGATCCACGTAATCTCTAAATACTATATTCATTAAAACATTTAAGATATGTGTGGAATTAATAAAACCAAATGGAATCACTATATACTAGAAGTTCCAATACCTTGAATAGAATATTTTCTTGGTTATATCCTTATTCATGAACCAAAAGCTATAACATCAGGAAAAAATATCAATATTAGAGAAGTATTAATCTCATCATAGTTGGTCAAAAAATTCATCAATATAGTGTATATACTAAATTTAATTGATTATTATCTTTTTAAATCATAGATAACTAATTTCTAGTTGGATCGATCTACCTTTCTACTTATGAAAAACAATAGGTGTAGACCATTGTGACACGCTAGGTTGAATGAATACCTTGTAAATATTATATTGGATTTTCTACCACAATCCTTGTTGTTCAATTGGGTCCATTCTATAGAGAGTCCTCAAAATGTATGAATGACCAGGAATGAGTTCTATTGATAACTAAACCTCATGATTTGATTAAGAATATAAAATATTATGAAAAGTCCTAAAAAACTCCTGTAAAATAGGAATACTATCAAAGTTGAGTTTTTACACAACCATTTGCGACAAACACCCGTTTTGGAAAGGAATCGTAGCCTATAAACTGGACATGGATTACATTAGAATTTATATTTATAATCACAAAAATAGAATATAATATATTGGTTTAGAATATCAAACTTGACTTCCCTTCCATAGTAATTTTTTGGGGATTAATATTTGGAAAGTCAATTCAAGTCATATATGACATCAAATTCAACTAGAGGGATAATAAAATGATTTGAAGGAACCTCTTTCCCATAAACATCAATCGTAGAAGAGTTAAAGACATGAGATTATATTGTCATTATATTTTTTATTTCGCTATTAATTCGTTATCTAATCATTGATAATATATATTAGTATATCATTAGGCATGTTTTGATATAAATTAATTCATATTACTAAGCTCAAATAAAGGAATTCAATATTTAATCATACCTATTACAAACAGAACTGCATCATTATATCGTAAATGAGATATCTATAAAATGATTTTAATTACCATTAGATGTTTTTATTTAGAAAGATAAACCATGAAAAATAATCTATATGATATCTGAATATTGACTCCTTCTTTTTAATCAATGAAACCACATTCTTAAACTAGGACATTTGTGGCCATTATCTATTCAATCCCATAATGATGGTTCGTAATGGGTTTTTAATTCCCAAAAATTATCCACCAATAGTGTTAAATTATGTGTTCAAAAATTATTTTTTTGTTCAGAAGGTGACGATCGAGTCAAATCCCAATGCGCCATGTTCAGATTTTTGACACCTCTATATAATTATTCGAAGGTCACACCCTCTTGTAATATCATGATATGAATTTAATTTCATGGAAACCACTTCATCGATCCCTTACAAATATATTGGGATATTTTCCTATACATAGACTTATCCTTACACATATCCCTTGGAATATCACAATATTTGTTAATCCTAATTTTTAAAGGTTAAATAATCATTGTTATGATACCAACTATAATGAAACAAAAATCTCACAAATATATACACCATTTTAATAGATGAATTTTCATTAAATAAAATAATTATCCATGAATGAATCATATTGGTATTGTGTCCTCATAATCATGTATACATACACAATTGGTTCATAGGTGAACTACAACGTATTTGACTATGTTCATGATAATTATCACAATTTATAGAAATACCAAACATAATACCCTTATTCATATCCTATGAAAGGAAAGGTATGAATTTGCTTCTCAAATGCTCAGTATGGGTAGAAAAATAGAGATATTAATTTAACATGGGCATGAGTATATGAGTATATGATAAAAACATTTGAAAAATGTACCATAAATAAAATAGATCATAATCATCAATCATGGAATAAATCATGGTTCTTCTTTATACATGAATCAAAAATTAATCATAAATCATAATCCATGAGTGTATAACATTTTTATAATACATTTATTTTTGGTACATACATAAGATTATAAAATCTTTTATAAACTATACCCACCAAGACATTCATAACATATTTAGAATGGGATAAAAAACCATGTAACTACTTTATTATTAGGATAACTTCATGTGTACCCTCTTTTATAATTATAATAACCATTCTTGAATCCTACTATTTCAGGAATGGGATAACCTCCCATTTTCACTCCTTTTGGTGCTTGGGATAACCTCTCGTGTACACTCTTTTTGGATATGGGATAACATCCAATGTACCCCTTGAGATCATGGAACATTAATATTATCCCAATTCCCTGATGGAAAATTTTGGTACCAAATTTCTTGTAATATATTCATTTTAATGAAAAATGATCAAAAATCATCCATAACATCATTCCCGATGAAATAGAACCAGGTTTCATAAGAATTTCATCATTGTATAACCCATGTAAAAGAAATGGGTTTTGTGAGAATTTATTCATAATAATAAAAAACCATTCTGATAAAAAATAAGGGTATTACCATTGGATAATATACATTGTAAAACATAAGAAACACAAAAGGTAATTTCTATTGATAAATAGAAAACTCTTTAACTGATCATTAAAAAAATCTTTAGTAAATTATACATCCAATTTTGAAATCACTACTATAAAATATACAAATTTAAAAATTGTTAATGAATATATATTATTGAAAACAACATTTAAAATATTAATAGGTAGCTTGAAATAATTTATTTTTCATGATGGTGTAAAATTTAGTTCATGTAATTCATTTTAAAATAATGATTCTTTTCACCGTTTCTGTAAAAAGAAAAAACATACATCATTTGGAAAAATTGTATGAAGATTAATTTTAAACCCATTTATAAAATTAAATAATCTGTACAAGTTTCATTAAAAAATAAGTAAGTAAAATTATTAACATCCATTGAAATATTTTTTTTAACATGGGCTTGTAATTTTTTTTTTTCTTTTTCATAAAAAAATATACTTTTTTCATAAATAAGCTATTTTGGACACTTTCATCCTTAAATAGAGGAAAGTGCATCAGATTATTTTATTCTCTCAAATTAAATTTATGAAAACGAAATTCAAGATAATTTTTAGTGATAGATTCTAATATTTATATGTTAGAAGAATAATTATAAACATTCTAGAAAAACTATGAGATTGTGACCTAAAAACAATAAAATTTTGGTATCTTTTGAATCATATTCCCCATGAAATAATTGAAATTATATTGATATGTATATCCCATAATTATTATGATAAAATAAAAATAATAAAATATTTTGTTATATATATATCACACAAAATAAATAATTTTTTTTATAACGCATATGTCCCATAGAAATAAAATTGTGTAAGAATTCCATTACTGAAAGTAAATAATTTCATCATACATATCAGAACATTATATATAATTAATATAGTATTATTATACATTTATTATATAATTATATTAAAATATATTATTTCATATATTTTTTATATATGAACATCTATTATCCTTTTATTAACTGTTATTTAATAATGTCACTTTAATGTAATAATATCTTTATTTGTCATGTATGATTTTGTCTGGTATTTGTGGTGCATTTACATTGATCAGGGTTCTATAATCGATAGAATGATAAAAATGACATTAAAATAATATATATTAATCATATATGTCTTTATAGTAACCAATTAATGTTATATATAGAAATTACACCGTTCAGTGATAGAGTCTGTAACACATAAGCAAAAACATTATTTCCATTTTATCAACTGATGGATAAAAAGAAATAAAAATAATATGTAACCATTAAAATATCATTTATATAACATAAATATAATTTTTATTCCATAATTCTATCCTTGGTACATTCCATCAAAATGTAAATTAAAAATTGTAACACGTCTCTTTGTAATGGTGATAATCCAGATGTATACATGAGCGATGTTATAGTTTTCCAACAGATTAGAAGGTAAGAAGATATACATGATAAAATAATTCTAGATGTATAAATCTTTCATAAATTATATATATATATATATGATCTAAATTTGTCATTATATCTACCCATGATAGGATTTTATGAAAACATTATTACATCAGTTTGTGAGGCTGTAGTTGGCAATAAACACAATTGATGATTATGATTACTATTTAATAGTAGAGGATATAAATGAGGGTAATAAAAATTAAATAAAAATATATTATATATTGGAGATAATTATGTTATCATATAAGTGTAGTTGAATAATATTTTTATTTGATGGAATGGGAAATAAAATAAAATAAATTGGTTAAGAACGATACCCCTTCTTCGGAGAGCCTCCTTAGTTTATTTTAAAAAGCCTTCTTGTGAGGGTTTCATTATCAATATAAAGACACTAGGATGTGGGTAGGGGTGTCTATAATATATTTTTTAGAAATTATTTGAAAAAAAATTACTTGTAAGTTTAGTGAGGATAGGCAAAGGGTGACCATTTATAAGTGGGGAAGAAGACACACTTGGGAATTTTGAAAGGAACATATTATACGGAAATATTAAACATTACACAAGGTTAAAAAATAGGTAATTATCACACCATAGATAATAAATTGTTTAAATATATTAATAAAATTGGAATTGTAAATGTTTTTTGTTTATTTTAACACTTATCTTTGGAGTTTGTACCCCAATAAACCAATTTTATCATTAACTAAGGTAAATAATTTTTTCACCATTTTTATTTTTCATTATGACCAATAAATAATATGACCAAATTATATAATATTAATTATTATAATTCCAAATATATAATCCATTTTTAAGAAAATCAATCCATATTATTGGATGTGTTTAATTTGAAATTAATCCCTCAAGCGTGATGAAATAGGGGGTTTCCAAAGAGATAATATTGATAGTTATAACATTTCATAAGATCAAAATTAAATTATAAATGTATTATAATGACCTAAATTTTGTTAATTATAAAATATAGTTACTTATTTTATATATAAACCAATTTAAATTAAAATGTACATATTCAAATGATTTAAATTAACTGAAATTCTTTTATGAATATATATGTTTTTTCGAATATTTATTTAAAAATGAATATACTCAGGAAAATTATCAAAAAACTAAACCATGGAATATTTAAATATTTTGATTCAAAAAACAACGTTTATTTATTCAAATATATTTTTAACCCACATTTAATTAATTTTATTTTTTTTCACAATAATATATGAATATCAATTTTTTTAATGAATATATTTCTAATGTATATGATGAATTTATCAAAATATATTTCATATTTAACAAAATATTTTGTTATATAAAACAATTATCCATAATTTTTAAAATGGAGATATTCATATTTTTACAACCAATTTTAACAGTTATGTTATAATTTTCATGTTTAAATAATAACATTAATATTATATCATAGTTCGTTAATACCCAATTTTTTATGTAGTGATTTCAAATGAAGAAATTGAATTTATCAACAAATATATTTCACAAAATATCAGGGTGTTACACTTACCTAATTGATAAATATTTAATAAAATTACTTTTCAAAAATAAAAAAATGATGAATATTACATAAATTTGGACCTCCTGATTCCAAATATGGAAACAATTTTTGATGCTCAATTATTATAAGTTTCAGAAATTAATTTATGATTAAAACAAAAAAATGGAATTTTTTTTTTGGAAAAATTGGTTTTATGCCAAAAAACGAACATGTAGAAAAAATATGTATAATTTTTTTTCAAATAAAATTTATTTAGATTATACGTAATTAAATTTTAATTATGTTAATTTAAGCTAAAATTAAATGATTTTGGGGTCTTTTAAATGAAAACATATTATACAATAATTGATATTTCCACAATTCACTAAACAAAAGGCTTTCCAAAACATCAGAAAAGTACACCATATGATAATTTTGTAATGTTGATTAAAAAAATGATATAATTTTTATCTTGTAAAATTTATAAATTTTCCATAAATTATTTATAATTTCCATATACATAAAATATATAATAAATAATTTTTGAAGAAATTGTATTTTTGAATAATAAAAATGACCTTACTAAAAATTGAGTTCATATTTTCCAAGAATTAATCGAATAATTATTAATTATCAAATATTATATATATATATATATATCATTATTAAGTTAATTATATTCATACCCACAAATTAAATAGATTTCTTATGAAAATAATATTCAAATAAAAATATTTTTTTGTTTGTTTAACCTTGTTGTTTCATGCAATCTAATATATAAAACAGAGTGTTCTTTTAAATTCATGAGATATTAGAGAAATAATGATTAATTTGGATAGGTAGGCCATCTAAAAAAATACCCTATACACCCCACAGTTGAACAAGATCTAAAGAAGGGTAACCCGAATATTACATGCCTGACATTGTTAATAAAATTGGAAATCCACTCGATTTTGGAAAACGATGGGTGTATTTTAATGAAAATCGACAACACAAACTTTTCATGAAACTTCCATCATTCACCTAGGTTTAAGAAACCAAGATATATGGTCCATATCCTTCCAAAAAAATTTATGTTTTGACCCCTATCAGTCCTACTGTAACACCATTCACTAAGGTGAGGCCCAATGACCCATCTATAACACACCAACCCTTGAGGTGTGATCATAAATGACACTCCACCGCAACACCATTATATTATCCATTATAGCGAGAAAATTTATTTTTATTGTGTAACAAGATTCATTTAATCCAAACATTCAATGGGTGTGTAACCCTTTCCCCTGTCCAACATAAACTTGTGAACACAAAACATCTCCTAGCCCTTAGTCTAATTCTGCGAACAGTTTCTTGAGATGTTCTGAACAACAAAATTTTAAACAGAATATCAATTAAATGAATATAGCCTACATAAGTATAAAATAAATTAAGATACCCTATGAATTTTGTAACATGTAATTAATTGGGTATTTATAATATACCCACTATAACACATCTTATAATTGAAAAGTCTTGGTTTCCCTTCATCAATCAATATCAATGTACCTAGTTTATCAATTTACCTATAACATTCTTTGATATATCTTTTATTACTAAATTACAATTACATACACAAATTTAAACCCCATGTGAACCTGCCATCAAAAATCTATGCCACGTGATCATCACTATTTCCAATATTGAGATGGTTCTAACCTTTATAATTATTTACCGAGAAACTATACTATCATGGATTATTTATCATAAGTATTAAAGTGGTTCCCACTATTAATATATGCTCGAAAATGATAATAACAATAAATTGTTCCCCCAATATAAGATTATTAAATGAAAATAAAATATAGTGGTTTACATAGAATTTCAGGTTGGATTCGAACTCAATACAAAAAATCTAATGAAAGAGTTCTAGTGTTCCTCCTCGAGCTATCCATTCTAAAAAAATATTTTATAGAACCATAGATTCATTATCTCTTTTCCTGATCATATTTAATATAATCTCAGTGAAATTATAGGCTAATAAAAATACCTGTAAAAAATTACATACCAAGAAAAATATATAATTCCATGGTTGGATCACCATAATTCGTCACTAATGATGATTCTCTCTAAATGAGCACTAGAAAATAATTGATCACACTCTCCCTTAGATCATATATACATCAACACATGAATAATTACAAATTAGAAAACCTGTATGGCTCAACATAGTAATCCTTATTCAGGTACATACCATAGAAGAATATAAAATAGGAATCACTTGATCACATGAATCATAGTTCTATGTCCATTTTCCAACGACCAATATCATCACACCCACAAGCCTTCCCAAACAAGGATTATGCCTCCATGAGTGATATAATGATATAAACACTATGATTATAATTATTTCAAATCTATTGAAACAACCTATCATTCATTATATCTCACACTCTTTATGTTATCACACAAAATGGATGATCATGATCATGTAGCTTATACTATAGCACTAGATTGAATCACCAATCACTACCCATTATCTGCTAAAAAAGAACAACATATTTAGCATCCACCAAAATTTCATTAGTAATGAGGGACACATCCCCAATATCTTATAGTTCACTCCAAACCAAATGGATTCCCTTATACTAATCCACCATTGAAACCATAATAACATTCAATATCACATTCATGTCACTCGACTCATTCAATGATCATACCTTCATAAACTAAAACTCTCTAGGATCAAACCCATAAGTAAGGTTACACTACACCATTAGTCATTACCAATGTCTCCTCCTTATAGAGGAAATCCTACCATTTATTGAAAAACTCTAGGACGACATACCTACTAGAGTGTCACTGATCACATCAATCCTCATCTCCCAACATTCTGAGAGGTTACAACTCAACCCCAATTACATCCCATGTTATATCACAAACCAAACAAACATACTAAGATCCTAAAAATATACTCTATATAGTTATAAACTATTGAATATTTCCAACATCACTAAACCTATTGGGTTCCTTGAACAAATAAAATTCATGATGGTCCTTCACCCAGTTCTCTCACTAATTCATGATCGAACCAGCACCACACATAACTAGTGTCAAAATTCCTTCATCTATTGTTTAAGTTACTAAAATAACCAAATGACACTCAATATCATTTGAAATGTTTGATATATTATTAAAAAAACCTTATTATATATTAAAAAATAATGTCTTAATTGGTCACAAAAAACCAATTGGTGTACTCCCATGTTCTACTTGATCATGAAACAAAACTCATAGTCCTATGAGACATGGATCATAGAACATAGGTTCATGCACCGATGAAAGTAGTCATGTACCCTAGATAATCTAATTCTCAAATAGACATAAGCATGTAAAGAAATTTTCTTAAATAAATTTAGGTGATCCTAGAATTACATACCTAAATTTCATATCTTATTAGATCAAAATTAATTACATATCATTATATTTCACATCTAATCCATAAAGGGTTTGTGTCTTTAAAAAATGAGACACAACTAAACTAGTACATAAAAGATCTACATTATCTACCATTAAGTTCATTACAATAATAAACTCTGTTAGACATATGATACTCAAAACCATTCTCTGTATGCCAGGGATAATGAAACATAAGGAAGGGAGAGATCATATGATTAATAAGGAGAAACAAGGGAGATACAATTTAATGATCATATATATGAATATCCTGAGAATAAGTCTATGAGAACATGGTCATAAACGTTTAAATTAAAACCCAACCATTCATATATCATAATCATGTGTTATTTAATAATTATTGGTCGTTCATAAAATATGAATCATAAGGGAATCAAAGAGTACAATTCTGGAGAGTATAAAATTAAAATAATACCCTTTCATAAAAGTTTTTCATAAAATGTGTAATTATCGGAATCACATAAATATCATGTCATTGATACCCATTTATACATTCATCACATGTTTGGTTTTTTAACACTTATTCTACATTCTTTTATCTATTGGATAAACTACCATATACCCTTTGAGATTATAAAACCATAACCATGACCCAATTAATTGGGGGAATTAAATGGAACCAACTATAAAATAATTATACTATATTCATGATTATTCACCAATATTAAGAATACATTTTTCAGTATGCTATAACATTACACAAGGAAATGAGTTTGAGATTCATTAATATTTAATCATATTAATCATAATCCAACCATAGAAATATTAAAAATAGTAAAAGTTTATAATATTTACTTTAAATATCAAGAAAAAAGGGATTTTGTTATATATGAAAATACATTTAAAATATCTATAGAATAATTCTTGATAAAAATTACCATTTCGTTTTGATATCTCTTATTTAATATATAATGATTTTAAAAGATTTATAGAATGTTTTTTCCAATAAAAGAGTGGAATATTAGAAATGATGATTTATGAAAATATAAATCATGATTTGTGGGAAATTTAGATCATTTAGCCTACTTTAAACCAATGATTTCTTTTATATTTTATGTAAAAAGTCAAAATAACCTCATTTAGAAAATGAAAAAATTATTCTATATAAAAATATATAGAAATTAATACATGAGTATTAAAATTAATAAACTATGTTGTCATTATTAATCACAATCTTGAAAAATATTTAAATAAAATATTGATACAGATGAAAAAGATTGGCGTCTAAAGAGAAAAATAATAATGGTTTTCCTGAAAAAAAAATTTATTATCATATGTTGAGTATAAAAATAGAGTAAAATTAATGGAAATATGTAATATCTAGAAATAAAAAATTCATAATAAAATACATGTTATTTTGGAGAGATATATCATATAGAAACATCATCAGAATTTTCAACATAAAAATTCTTGGTAAAAACATGTATTGTAATGTAAAAACCTTACCACAAGTATGTCGTTAATCATAAGAAATATAAAAGACAATATAATAAATTTAATTTTTTATACATATATAATAGAATCAAAGAAATTTCTTTTAATATCATATATTTTCAACTTATATACTTTCAACACCCGTTAATTAGAAATTGTGTATTAAAATCATAATTTTTCGGTTTAAATCATTTCATCTTTCATTTATGTTTCGGTTCTAAAATGTTTTTTATTGAACATTGATCCAGATTACATAATATCATGAATTTTTAATATTTCTTAATTTTAATATTTAATAATTATTCAAAATTTTAATACATTGGTGATGCAAAATGAATTACATAACTTTATATAGATGCAGGTCCATTTGTACAAACAGTTGATGTTTCCACTTTTTGGTAGATGGAATGAATGAAAGGTAATGAAAAGTTCAACATTCCAGATTCATTAATAGATAATTAATTAAACATATATACATATATATTTAAATTCAATCCATTATAGTAACCAACTGTGAAATATCGTGATGTAAAAATAATCATATCACTACTTGAAGACAGTAGTCCACGCGTACGCATGAGCAATACATTCATTTCACATTTGATAAATAAAATATGTGAAATGGTTTTTCAATTATCATAATAATTTATAAATATATTTATGATACTATTGTCAGAAATTTTTATGGATAAAAAATTGTTTAAATATTGTGTATGTATAAATAATATTGGAAGATATTGGATAAGATTTATACCTCTTCTTTGAGAAACGTCTATTGTATGACACCTTAAGAATTTAAATATTATTCTTAGAATTGGATCGGGATTTCATGGATGAAAGGATGAAAACATGATGTTTTTCAGGATAGAAATAAACCAATCTAGAAGGATCAAATAAGGATAATGTGGTAGGAGGAGAGGTTTCTTTTTATATGTTGGGGGAGTGAAATACATGGAATTAAATAAAAGAATTCAATAATTCATTTTAAAATTCATGATAAATTGGAACATAATGTAAAGTTGTTTTAAATAAGGATATTATTTTATTTAAATCCCTATAATAAAATAATAATTATAAAATTTTAAATGTCATTTGCCAACAGAGCTTTAGTTTAACCCCCTAGTAATCATATTTTATCTTGAACCCTTGTAAAAAAATTGATTGTTTTCACATATAATTAAGAAAAAAATTATATTTAAACTATTATTTTTTTTAAAATATTATTATTATAAATATATAATCTAGTTTTACATATTCATTTTCAATAAGTGATTTAATTTAATTTTAAATAATCGTAAAACACTGAACGATCACCCATTTTTTGACAAATGATTTTGTTTTTATAAAACAAAATTTAAATCTAATATATACCATATACAGTCAAAAATGATTTTCAAATATTTTATTGTATATATAATCTCTAAATTTAAAAAATATATTAATCAATATATATTTATTTAATTTATCAATATAAAAACACAGTATGCCCAAAAAATACATTTTTAGAAAAAAAAAATTATTTTTATAGTAAAAAAGAACTTATACAAAAATAATGTATAATGTTGTTTCATATGTAATTTATTTGATTATTTATAAACAAATTTTACTTATGTTAATTTTTATGAAATTAGAAAACAAAATTCTACTTTTAAATTACATTATTTAATGATATGTAATGTACATTTTACATAAAGATGTATTTTTCTCTATTCAGTAATTTTTTTAATTAAAATACTAATAATTATCGCTTATAAAATATTGAAATAAATATTTACTAAAACTAAATTCATTATCATAAATAAAATATTTGTAAATGGTAAAAATTAGTTATATTCTATTTGTGATAAATATATGAAAATAATTTATTTTTAAAAATATTTTTGAGGCATAAAACAAGTTTATATAAAATTGAGTACTTATTTATTATTAATTTATCAAAAAATTAGAAATATAAGGAACCATTTTAATTATTGTTCATAATATGTTTGTTATTATTCAAACCTACCAATTTAATGAATATGTTTTAAAAGATTTCTATATCACGGTTCATTTAGATGCATGGTTTCCATTAGAGAAAATTATTGAATACATCATGTTTATTTAAAAAATTTCATATAAATATGGGGGTGTTACAAATAACCACCCTTAAAACAATATTTCTAGAAAAAAAATCCATCACTATGATATAAACCACTAAGGATATCTCTGCATCATCAAATCCTCTTATTCGCATATAAAATCTTATAATATCTAATTCCCTCATAAAACATTAAATAGGGGATTAATATAATTATATTAAATTGTATATCTATGATATAGTATTTAGACTAGTTTTTCATCATAATAAATATCTTACAACATTGGTAAAAAAATTATGCTCTTCTATGTGAAGGGTAGTGTTTGTACATCCTCAAAATATATGTATGCAACAACTCATGAACATCGTAGTGTTTCAGTGGATGATCCAAGAGATAAGAACCAATACCTACTATATAAAGATTAAATAAGGTGTTGATATATCTAGTGATCAAATTTCCCTTATTTCCATTTTGAATAACATTATTTCATGGAGATAATCGTAATAATACCTTCTAACCAACATCAAATTCTTGATCTTGTAGATGATTTTCACCAAAACTCTCCTACTAGCTCGGATAATCCTTGATGTGATGCTAAATGAATATTACTTTTCGTAACAATTACACATAATTCCAAAATCAAAATATCTTTATATATATATATCTCCACATATTTTTTCATATTTTTTCATATCATTTTACAATGTTCGTCAAATGTATCCATCAGAATTCATGAGTGAATTCTATTATTATAATAGAACTAAAGCAAAGGAATTTTTTAATCCCAACCACCATTGAAATACTTAAAAATATAATATAATATCCTCTATTGTTTTAATTGTCATCTTATACTAACCAAATTTCTGAGAATAATAATTTTTATTGAATCAGAACTCTGTATCTAGATCTTATTGATGACATTACTAGAAAAGTGATTCTATCATAGGATCTCAGTCAAATTCTATTTTTTGTGGTATAATATCAAACCTTAACAATTAATTTATTTATATTTTTGAATCCCAATAAATAGAGAAATAATACCTAATAGAAAATATATTTGATGACTTTAGAAGGTAATGTACTATAAAAAAGTTGATTTATAGCCATTAGATATTTTTAGGGGACTGATAATGAAATCAATGGTGATGTTTTCCCACTTCTCGTTTTGTATTAGTAAATATTTATAATTCCACTTAAACATATATCTACAATATATTGTTTTTAAAAAACTGCTAATTTATAAAAAAATATTCAAATTATATCTATTCATGATGTCCCACCATAAATACAATTTTAGATCTATATACATAATTGTATATACTGATTGAAAAATGAATTATGTGTTATTATCTTCATCTAATAAAAAATTCTTCAATTACGGTATTGAGGGGTGACAAACTCAGTTCCTATTCCTTATCATTCCATCATATTTAGGAATGATCCTTAGAACATTTATCTATCTATTTTTTAGTTATACACCATCATTTATTGTTTTTTAATCTCCACATGGATATATAATTGGACATTAATTTGTATAAGATATTATTGGTCAAATTACATTAATGTAACTGTCTAAATGTCAACCATTCATAGATCCATAAATATTATATTTTATTCTACAACATTGATTTTTTAGAATGATCATTCTAACGCCAAGCATCAACACCCTTGGTCACATTCTTATTATGGAAACATATTGACAAAAAATAATCAGTAATCAACCTAATAAATATTCTCGAGAATATATTGAACTATTTATATGTGAAAAAGTATATTAATTATAGGATCATTGTACATTTTATATCATTCATTATTACACTAATTCGTTAACATCCTTAATAAAAATAATTTTGATACTAACTCAAAATAATGAATTACTTTATTTTTCCAATTAACCATGAATTATTCGGATGTATAATAAATTAGTATATCATTATTTATAATAAAACAGAAAATCCACTTCATTTTTGAATCATTATAAATTTTAATCCCTTCATTATTATAGGGTAGTCTAAACACAGATGCACTAGAAAACCTTCTCTTCAGTTACATGAAATTTTCTTTACCTAAATTAATCCAAAAGGAACATGAGTCACTTGTGAGCTCACTTAGTTAGTCAATAATACAGAACTTAGAAATACTTCACAATTCATGGAAAATATCTATCATAAAAAAACATAAATCTCAGTAACATCAGTTCTTTTGGGCCAATATTTAGTGACATATATAATTGATGGATCCACCTAAATAACTTTGATTATGATAATATGACCAATAAATAAAACATTTTATTTCCAAATTGTACATAAAGAAAATTTTACTTGTAAATTATCATTCCTTGTTGTATTCATTAAAATAATTATTCTCTCATTATTTTCATTCATTCTATTAGAATATAATTTAATATGGTATATAAATACTACAACAAAATCGTCATGGTAATAAGTACAACTTTTTTTTTAAATCCATAAAGATAGTGGGGTAATTAGTATTACCAAATTAAATCACTATAAATTCATGTTATCAATAACATAAATGGATGGTTTTATCAGGTATATATTTACATTGAAACTCAATGGATAATATAATGATCTAATATCAATCACCGTAAAATATTATGCTCCTCTTATTTGGTCGAGACATTCATCTATATGGGGATGAGGATAAAAATTATTGATCATGATATTTTTATGATCCTGATAATAAATACATAGAAATATTTTTCAATACAGCTAATGAAGATAAGAACATGTTCATCCAATGGTGAAACACTAGGATAAGTGAACCCCTTATAAGGATTCTTATATTGATATTTCATTAAATATTGCAACTTAATCAGGTCCATTCAATATAGATTCTTCTAAATTGTTGTAGTACAATGATTGACATCTTTTGAAATCCAAAATTCATGATTCATAGTAATTATAGAAAAATATTATAGGATGAAGACAAAAAACTCACATACCATGGGTATATATTTTATGTTGAGTTTCTCCACATCTATATTAGATTAATAACCCATTAAAAATGTATCAAAACCCATATAATATATGTTATTTTTATTGTAAATTATTTTTTAACCTCAAAAATATCAAATTATAGGTTCGTTCATAATTTAGAATGTGACTTCTCTTCGTCAACAATGGATATGAGATTTATATAAATAAATCCAATCTATACCAAAAATAACATCAAATTCAACTAGAGGGATAATAATAATAGATTCAGTAAGAATACTCCAACAAAAAATAATACGAAGTGAATCATAGACTTGAAATGTGATCATTAAAATATTTTTATTTTTAATATAATTTGATCATATAAACACTAAGATGGTTTATTATATACTTATAAAATTCCTTAGATATAAATGAGTACATGGAATAAGAATGAAAAAGATATTAACAGTTCCCGAGATGATGGTATGATTACCTTTCACCACTTAATTGTCATACATCACATCAGTAGTATAGATCCCTTTATATTTCACCTTATATATTGGATTAATAGGATTATTACATAAATTGCCATTTTTTAACAACAGATTCAATAACTTGTTAGAATAATTTATATACTACATTTATTTTAAACATCGTGTGGGAGGTGTGTGTTGATTATAATAATTAGATAACATATTCCTATCCCTTTTGAACTATATCTTCTAATGACCTCCTTTTATAAACATAAATAATTTATAATCCAACTTAAGAAAAAAATTTCTTTTATCATTCCACACTTTGGGTATAATTGTAGGTTCAACATCTTCCCTCCTTAGTTTTTGTATTATAATTTCCATTGAATTGTTTATTTATTTTCATTTGAAACCCTTGAAATTTATGGGTGAATTCAATATCCATTTTATGCATTATATAACACCATCGTATTTATTCACAGATACTAAAATCTCTTAAAAAAATCCCTTCATATAATGTTTATTAAGACACTAAACAATCTATCAATTATTCTTTATTGTTCACTGATAATAATAGAAACATAACACACCAGTCTTATAAAATTATCCTCATAAATACAAATAGTTTCATATGTCATCTTATTTTACTCATTGAATTATTTTTATAATTTCATATGAACAATATAGGTAACAAATTTAATGAAAAATAACTTCAAAAACACATCCAACTATATAGATTCAATTTATTATATTTTCCTTGTATTCTTCATAACAATCTTCTGTGGATTAAATTACATATACAATTGTGAAAAAACTAAAATAACATTTTCATTATGTGAGATCTAGGGAATAGAAAATAAATTTTTAGTGGCACTAATCTATTGATCACCAATTGGTGTATTAGAGTATTCCCCAATTGAATTTGTATGATTAATTATTAGGGAATAACCAAAACATTATTCCTTACATTACTAGTATGAATGGTCATAATTATTCATAGATTTAGAATGTTTCATAATAATATATATTATATTTTTCAATTTACATCCCTTGACGTTTATTTTGTGAGGATAATCATTGAAATATCTACCACATTTCATATTAATAGAGTTTTTAATATGTCCATACATTGATTGAACCAAAAAAGAATAGTATGGGAAATTTAAATTATAGTTTAGAATCATATAATCATTAATATCATTCATCATATATTAAAATTTTTAAACCTTATTAAAATCTACGACACCTTAGGTTTATCTGAGGTCATCCACGGTCATTATCTACTCAAATCTGTTATAACTGTTCATAATGTAAATTTTAATTTCCCTAAAAGTATCATTTAAGAGTATCTAATTAGGTGTGTAGTTTTATTTTCACATATCTTGCATTTGGGATGATCAAATTAACAAACTATTCCACCATTAATAGTTGTTACCTCTTGATGAATATGTGACACATTTGTATCAACTTTCTCGTTTCTTGTCTTGGATGTAGTTTCTAGGAAAACCAAACTCTTTTCATTACTGTAACATATGATGTTATTACATATTTAGGAATATCCTAAGGTTTACCAGTAATTTTTCCTCATCCTAGTTTAATGAAATATCTAAACCTTTCTTTGATACCAAATGTGTTTACATGGGGATAACGTACATAAATTTTACGTATTATTAGATAAATATTCAGTACATTTCATTACAATCCATGGTACAATCATAAATGTTTTGTGTCATTGGAAACATGGATACTTAATTAATTGGTACATTAAATATCTAATCAATCTCTAATTATTTTCATCAAATCCTAAACCCTTATTAAATATAGAGAGGGTAAATAATTTGGAAACAAAACAATGATATTTATAATCATTTTATGAGAATAAAGGTATGAGTATATGAGTATAATATTTCAAATAACTAGCTAATAATTCCTCGATCATAATCATAAGTAATGGAATATATCATGAAAATTTAAAAGACATGAATTATAATGGAATTAAAGAACATCAGCTATGAGATAATAACATTTGAATACAATATTATTATAATAGTGTAGCAGAATATGTACCATAATCATAATTATTGAAATAATATTTTATTTATATACATAAAAAATTCATTACATGTTAGGATTGGGCTATCAACCCACTTACCTGCATTATCATTGGGATAACATATCATATACTGTTGGGCCTGATCTAACCACCTATGTACCATATTTTATTTAATAAATAACCTATTATTTACAATTTATGATTATAAAAAATTAATTTTAAACAAATTAATTGGAGGTTACAACATACATAACCACCATATCCTAGTAATCCACTAATATGTATGCAACACGATCATTAAATAATTTATCATTACATCAAAACATGACCCATTAAAAAAAACTACTTTTCATAAGTATTTTGTAACCAAAATCATTAAACATATATATAAATAATAAAAATTGTAACATTTAGTAATATCATAGTGAATCATGAGAAATGCCAATGTATATTATTTAATGTTGAAAAACCTTTAATAAATAAGTACCATAATTCCCGAAGAAAAATACCATTTACACTTTGAAATCACATATTTAGAATCTAAAAGATCCCATTAAATTAATGATAACATTTTATTTTAACAAATCCATGAAAATGTGTAATATAATATTCAATTAAATGAGAAATTATTATATTGGAAAAATTCATTCTTGTGCACTATATTAAAATAAAAAATCCTTTCACATTTTTGGAAAAAAATCCAATGTAATTTTTTTGGAAAATAAAAATAAGATTCTTTTAAATAATATTATATAAATTAAAACAATGTGTAATATTGAATTTATAAATTCAATATGGACTGGTCAACATTTTTGTTTAATAATTTTAAATAAAATATGGATATAGATGAAAACGGTTCCCCGAATAAAGGGTGAAATAATTTCTTTTTTCCAAGAAAATATTATATCAGTATATAAGGTAATTGATGTGGACAAGATGAAATTGAAAATATTATTTATCAGAAATAAATATAGTATAAGAAATAACGTAAAATTTTATATAGGTATATCATATATGTTCTTCATCTTAATTTTGAGCATAATCAATCTCAATGAAAAATTGAGATTTGAACATAAAACTCATACCTCAAGTGAGTTATTTTTTGTAAGATATATCAAATTAGGTATAATAAATTCAAATTTTTTATAACATTAAAAAAAATATTTATTCCCATAATTACATATATTGTCCGCTAATAACATTTAAACACAGAATTATTAATATTTATAAATTAAAATCATTATTTATGGATGTAAGATATTAAATTCTGAATGTATGATTCAAGTTGGAAATTATGATCCATTCAGATATATAATTATTCCATCCTATTTATAATATTAATCAAGACATTATTATAACATTTAATCATTATAATCATTTTTAAAACATTCATATAAAGTGTGGAAGAAAAATAAATTACATACCTGTGTAGAGATAGTAGTCTATACGTACGAACAAATCATTGAAAATATTATAGTTCCATAAGTTTCATGAATTTTTCATAGTTAATAATGAGTTACAATGCATATTTATTTAGTCAACAAGAATTATCAAACAATTTTATCTTGATTTATTTATTGTAAATATTAATTTTTAACTACTTATGTGATCTTATTTATAGTTAGTATGTTGTGTTAATTATTATTATATTATATTAAATACAAATTTTTCTATTCATTATTCCAAATTATTATATATGTTTCTCTAATGATAGTATATAATGTTATCATGATTTAATATATATTATAATTTTATTTCTTTTCTTCCATTAAATGCTCATGTATTGTAAGTATAGTATTTTTGTATAAGTGGTTGGCATACCACATATGGGTTTCTATTAAATGTTTGTATATTATGTTCATTAATATAAAGACATATGACTAAATAATAAGTTTACAATTTAATGGGGTTGTTATTTTATATTTTATTTTCTTATATGATATTTTATATGTAAATGGTCTTAGTATTTTTTTCATGAATTTATAGTCATTGAAATGTTTTTCCCTTAAAAACATGACACCTTCCTAAATTAATTTCCCTTAGAAGGTTAACACATCTGTAATGGTCTATAATTTTTTTATATTTTTATTTTTTTCTCAAAATTTTCACACCCAATTATTGAATAAGGTTACTTCAGTATACATTATATTTATTTATATTCCTTTTTTTATTCTCTTCCTTCTAATATCATGAGATCATGATTTTGAAGAAGGATATTTTCAAATTTTAGTTAAAAAAATTTATTTGATATTTCATCAGTTATTTAATAGTAATCATTTTTTGAATACTATTATATCTCTTTTATCTATATTAAATTATACTAATATCAATTAATTTTGTTAAATTTTGTAAATATATTTTTGATTCATATTAAATAAATAATTGTATCTTCAAAGGAGAAGTAGTTTATTTTAATAATAATGAATTTTTCCTCTAATTTCCTTAGATGTATAGTAAAATAATATCAATAATTCACACAATTTTTTTTTCAATGGTGGATGTAAAGAAAATTTTAGAATATATATTCCAATAAGTTATTTTATTTGTTAAATTACATGATTATGGTTAATTTATAATGAATTTTTATTATAAAATTCAACTATTAAAATTTTATATAACATCAACCAAAAAAACATACTTCTATATACATATGATAACATCTATAGATATCACCATGGAATATAATACCAACTATTTTGAAAACCATTATTTTCAATTCCAATTTATTGATCTGAATTCGAGTGTTGAGAATACGGCTTGAAACTATATTTTCAGAGTAGAGATTTATTTATTAAAGTTATTTTTAAAATTATATATTTTAATTTTCTGTCGATTAAATTTTTTTACATGGTGTGTTTGTATGTGTTAATGTATTTTATTTTTAAAAATTTTTCAATTTTAAATTTCATCTTGTTATAGATTTTTGATATATATTTATATTGAAATTTATATTATCAATTGAATGATTACTACTTTAGATTTAATAATTGGTTCATAAGAGTGAATGTTTTAAAAAAAATCATCAAGTCAAAATTTTTATTAATGTGTATGGTTTTATTGATTTTCAGTTAATGTTCAAGTAATATATTGTTTTTTTTCATTTTCTAAGAATGTTTATGACAATAATTTATTGATTTTAGAATAATTACATAGAAGAAATGGGATAAATTTTAAATTAATGAATAATATGGTTATGTTTGGTTCTATGGATAATGGTAAAAGACATTATACCTATTCTTATTTCACTCATACCAAATAAGAAAAATATATTTGAGGGTTATAATTTCTAGAGAAATTGAGTATTACTTCAGGAGACTAATTTAAGTCAAATATTGATTGGGGGGTTCTCATAGCTATTAAATCAAAAGTGTATTTGAATGTTGTTTAAATTATAGTTTATCCGTAATCATATGAAATTTTTTTTATGTTCCATGATATTGTATCATGATTATATGTTGATTTGATGAAATATTAAATTCATTTTGACCACCTGGAGAGAGTAACCATTCTTGTTATTTCTTCCTTATCATCGTCATATTAATATGCATCCATTTATGATATAATTTTTTGGTTGTATTTTAAAAAATTTACTGAAATGATAATAATGTATTAATGTTACAAAAATCGTGTTTCATAGTAATAAAAAATGAATTTTTATTTTTATACTAAAATTTTAATTGAATTTTATTCTCTCATGATTTATGTATTCTACTTTCTCCTGAATATAATTTCCACAAATGTTATGAAATAAATATTAATGTTGACCCTTAAATTATTTCATTAATGGATTCTCATGGATGGATTTAATTACCAATTATTGTAAAAAATTAAAAAGGTAAAAAAAAATTTTAAATAAAAACATTGATATTGATATTTCATTCATATAAATAATCACGAACACATTTATTGAATTTATCAAAACATTTATTTTTGGTTTTAATGATAATTATAATAACATCACACATTTCTATTGTTGGTTTTTATGTCAACATTTACAACATATTAATGTAATTATATACTTTTATATTACTATTATTTTAATTTATATAATTACATTTTATATTAAACTCCAATTTATTTTAATGAGAAAATTATCGGACATATTCATATAACCTAAAAATCCACATAAAAAAGTTTTCTAAACAATTTTTTTAAAAAATAATTATTGTATAGCTGAAACAATATCCAAATTATCAACCATTATAAGATTATATTAAAAATAACTTAAAAATTACTCTATTTATAAAATATAAAACAAATACATTAATTAAATCGTGATAGATATATTCCTTATATAATATATATATATATTTATATATAATGTATTGAATCCAAATCATATTTTATGATATAGATATCATATAATATGATATATATTACGATAACATGGTATATAATTCATTAAAATATATAGATATAATATTTTTTTCTTGAAATATCATAGGTCTCTAAATAATATATCACCATTCACATAAATATTAATCTCTAGTTTTAAAAACCGAATATTAATTTTAATTGTTCAACCATCTTCTATAAAATAACTATAACAATTATTCACATCACAAAATGAAATGAAATTGTGATAAAATGGTTAATTATTATATAAAAACATGAATATAGGATGAATTTACTCATTCAATTCATAAAATATGACTAAATTCTTATGAATTCCTCCAATACATGTATAAAGATATAGTCACCATGAGATAGTTTTCATCCAATGATAACTAAGCATTCACTTAATCCTCCATATAGCTAGATCCTCCTCCATCCAATTCCTCCTCTAGAATACTTTTTTATAGAGTGTCCTTCCTATGTGTTGGATTATACATTTATCCCATGGATACACCATGTAGGAGAGAGCTTCTTGGCATCCTCTTAGTTATCTTCAACAACAATTTATTTATGAATTGAGATATATTAATATATGATTAATGTTAAATGATTTTATTCAATTTAGTTATATATGAATTTTGTTTCAATAAATTTCTTTCTTATGAATGTTTTGTTAAATGTCCCTTTCAACCTTAAATAATAGTTATTTTATTCATACCATCACTTTTATACTATAATGGAATCAACATGCCTCTAGATTCATGAAATCTTGTTTATAATAATCAATGAATTTATATAATATTAATTGATATTTGGATATCATTGATAATGATATTTAAAATAAAATGATGATGTCCATATGATACAGGATATTGTACAATGTGATAAGGTCATTCAATAAGATATGTGATATTGTAGAAAATGAAACAATTAAAATCCTTTAATTGTTCCATCTCTTATCATATGAAATAGGGTTTTATATATTGTGGTATTTATAATCTTTAATTCTATAAAACATTGCATTGTATCACCCATATGATATAATTGATATTGTATGAATTGAAAATCATGCACCAAACATTTACTCTTTCATTGAGCATATCACAATCTAGGATAACAATGAATGTTGATTTAATATTATCTTGACCATTGTGGTTTATCATTACCTAGAGTATTAGTTCTACACTCTCACTGATAGTGGTCAATGAGATTCCCGTTTTGGGATTGATTAATCATTTATGACAATATATGATATATCATAAAATATTATATTAATGATACATTTTAATTTCACATTTTTAAAATAGAAATTAATTTATATAATTTATAAATTATTTACAAATTATAGAATATTGTGTTATATTATATTAATTTAATTTATATATTTTTTATAAATTTGTTACATATAAAAGTTATCTATAGTAACTAATTAAAATATTATGAAACTTTTATGAAATAAATATCCCAAATATTAATGGTCTAAATTAATTACCTATTAAAATTAAATTGAATGGGTTATAATTTGGATATAAAGTATTTTTTTTATTTACAATGTTATTATAAATTAATAAATAAAAAAATTTAAATGTTTTTATATTTAATTATATGAAATGTTTATAATATTTAAAATAAAACCCCTTATTTATTAAAATTACCTATATCGTGTCAAACTGAGTTTTGATAATTGATCTCATCATGTTTTAGATAATTTTAATTGTGTGATAATATGATTATGAAAATTATTTAAAAAATATAATTGAAATAAAAAATCATTAAATTTCCTTTAATATCATATATTTATGTTTAGTTTTATATAAAAGGATAATATAGATGAGTTAGTATTATATATATATATATATATTTGTAAATGTATTATATATACATAATTATGGGTTTTCTATAAATCATGGCCGTTTTTATAAAGTGATTATTATTTATATATGATTTTCGTGTTCATAAATAGTTTTATCTCATGTTTAAATATATGATTTATAAATTTATTTTGTTTGTTACATAAATTATTAATTAATTTAATTATGAAAATATAAATGGTTTTATTAATTGGTTTAATGTGTAAAACTATGTCAATGTGTTTTCATAAATACATATACGGACTTACATGAAATATAAGAAAATTTATTTTGTTTAGTTCAATATAGAATTTTGATAGTAAAAGGTTGTGAACATGAATTACGAATTTAATTATAGATTATAAATATTATGTATTAAAATTATTATTGAAATTAGGATATTGATAAATAATGTATCCTTTGGTATATTGTATATGAGTTATAAAAAATACTAGACTAAAGACATATGTCTTCTCTAGATAATTGGTATTAATAAAATATCACTCCAAGGAAAATCTTGTGGGAATTATTAGTTTTAGATGATTCAAACCAATTTTTGGAAAATTCATCATGTAACATAGGCATGAGATGAATATTTTTATGTATAAATATAGTTGACTTTTAATTTAGGTTAATAACATAGGTTATGGGTTTCGTAGACAGTTACACATCAATATGGTTTGAATATATTAATTTGGATAAAGGAAAATAATTATAAAAATAATTGGATGCAGTAATAAATATAATGGTAATAACATTATAAAATATGGAGATATTAAACCACTTTTAAAATTAAAAGCTTCAATCTTCTTCCAAGTGAAACAAATTTCAATACCTCAATCATCCAAGGATGTAATAAACTAAAAAAATTTGGTTACCATAGAAATATAGTTTAGGTTATTTATATGATTTATTGGGTAAGGATTTTTCCATATGACTATCCAAAACTCCTTCTGATTTGATTAGAATGAAAGAATATTTGAATAAATCTATGATGGTATAAACACTAATGTGACCTTAATCATAAGGCAGTTTTGATATTGATCCACTAATGGATATAGTGGATTTTATATTTGGTAATCATTATAGCGGGGTCATATTTTAAAAACGACCATGTTAAATTGATGAACAACATGACACTCATATGATAAGATCACATATTGTAGATATAAATGGAATATGAATCATCAAATAATAATTTAATATCATATTTTTAATATTATTTTATTAATGTTAGAAAATTCATAGACTAGAATAGAAACTTGAAAATATTATTCATATGGGAAGAAACGTTCTATTTTTGAATGAAAAAAATTTCCCATGTAAACTCTTTCTAAAGAGAATAGTCAAGTGGATATGAACATTTATTATAAAAAATAGATTATCTTTTCATGTCAATATTTTAACTTTTTTTATATTACATAATATATAAATGAAATATAAGGACATGAATTATTATGGGAGGATTAATAAATTTAAAATGTTATATCTCGAGAAACAAAAAACTAAAAGATGAAATTTTTCATATTAACTCTTTCATTTAAAGGTGATAGAAGTAACCTTTGTCTCTAATAATGTACTCAATGATATGTGGTATATTATTTTATTTAGTAAATAGGGGTCACCTATTCATCGTGTCATAGCAACTACATGGAATCTATAATGGTTGCTAAAAATATTCAAGAAGTTTATTATGATTTATAATATGAATGAAATGAGTAAAAGTTTACCTATGTTTGTTAGTTTAAATAATATATATGAGAAGTATATGGGTTATATGGGAATAATTTTTATAATGATAGTAAATGGGTATAATTATTAAGTCATGATGAATAAAATATCTATTAGAATGTATAACATTGGTTATTCAAATAGGCAATCAAGACTGAAAAGGATTAGTCAAGAAGAATTATAAATATTTTCATTATAAAATGTCATTTCACTAGACAAATAATTTCATCAAATACTTAAAGGGTAAAAATAAACCAAGTGGGGAGTCTATTTTAGGAATTCTTTCAAAAAAATAATTTCATAAATTTTTATATTTATATGAAACCAATAGTATGTTTAAATGTTTTTTTAAATATCAATAAGGTCAAAATTGATAAATAATTAATAGAATATGAATCATGTATGATTATATTTAATAAATCAAAGATTTACATTATTGTGGATATGGGTACATATATTACACCATTACTTGTATGAATTTAAAATATATTTTGGTTATTTTTTATATCATTTGAATCCTCTTGTATAAAAGAATTTCTTGTAAATAGTTAATTTTTTGTGAATAAATGAGTTGAATTTTTGGACACAAATGGTTTATGATTCATTATATTCTATAACATGGAAAAAATAATATAATGATAATTGGAGTTTTATCCATGATATAAATTTTACCCAAATATTTAATAAAATATAAAGAATGTAATCTCACCCCATATCAGTGGAATATATTAATGAATAAAATAATTTTTTATAACAATATTTCTTGGTTAAACATTTAAACATTATAACTATTGGAAATAAGTTTTATGTCCTATCATAAAGGTGTTCATGAAGGTTATCATGATATTTTAAATATAATATATTTTATTGAAAAAATGGTTTGTGTATTTGGACCTAGATTAGTTAAACTAACAATATTAAATGATTATGATATTTATAATATAATGAAATTATAACTTAATAACCATAATTTTTTTTGTTTCTAATGTTATGTAGGTATGTAATTTTTATTATTTAGTCTCTATAATAAATTTAATTTCACTTTATATCTTTATTGGGATTAGGATGTGTTGGTAAGGAAATGATATAATATGTTACATTAGTTTCCGAAATGAAGTATATCTCAATGGAAATGATTTCAAAAAATTGTTTTAATAATTATATTGATGATGATCCTATAATGGATTCTATGAATACAACTAAATTCATTAAAAATATATCATCATATATTGTAAAATAATGGAGTTCTGATAGAATGATAAAATAGTGAAACAATTAGAATATAATTCAATGGTCTCACTATTATTTTGACATTATTTCACCATATATTATGCTTAGTAAATAGTCAATGAGTTTTTATATCATATGGACACATAGAGATAATGTTGAAATTACATGGATATGTAATTGTTTTAATAAAACACAAAAAATATTGAAAATATAAGGGCGTTAAGGTAGTCTATCATATGGATTATGATAAGATGGGTTTAAAAATATTTTTGGGGAATCATTATTATTGAATTTTAAGAATATAAATTTAGTCATACATACAAAATAAATACCCCATATTAACATTATCTGAGATTGAGTGTATATATATATATATATCATAATAATGTTAAATGATAATTAAACACTCAATGTATGACATTGAGTTATCCAAAATCATTGTTCATTATGGGGTATGACATTTTATGATTAAATTTTAAGGTCACCTTGACTATGAATTTTATATAATTAAATCTAAAAGCCTCATATAGGAAAAAAATTAATTTTTTTTGTTGATAACCTCCCAGGTGTACCATATAGATTTTCATTCATAGCATCTTTGTTATATAAGGGTTTCATGTTCGTATTGAAATTTTACCACACAAGGATAACTATAATGAGAACCATTATACATTTGTACCTTTGTTCTGAAATCCATGAGGCATATATTTATTGGAGTGGTTTTTTAGGTTGTCAATAATGTATTTAATTAATCGATAGAAATGATTGTATTTTTCCTCTCATATAATGAATGCAACATGTGACCTTTAATAAAGATAAACCTTGGAGTTTTATGTAGATACCTAGAAAATACATGTGATTTTTTTCTATTTGACGAGGGGATTATGTTTTCCTAATTTATAATACTGAATTTCATGTGACATATTCATTGATCTCGTGAGTCTATACTTAGTGAATCGAGGAAAAATGTGTAGATAGAAGGTTTTACATTCTCAATGTCTTGAGTATAATTAATATATATGAAAAATGGAAAATATTAAAGTTCATGTTTATATCATATAGTTTGTGGTAAAAGTTATAGATATGTATGTGTTTAATGGAGATCAATATAAAACCATTTATACATTTTGTATAATTTTTTTAATAATTCCCACTCTTTTCGTAAATTTAGAAAAAAAATTAAGAAAATTTCAATGTTAACAATTCTCACGGAATCTAACATTGTGGTTGACTATATGAGGATTACGTTATTCAAAACTTAAATAGTTTTTTATAAAATTGTTTTAGAGTTTATCCAATGTTTTTTTAGATATAAAATTCAGATATTATTTTTTATGGTAATATAATACGTGAAATCAATGATATCATTCCAAAAGTGTCTCAAATGATATCGTAAATTAATTTTAAAAATGGTTTGAGAAGTTATTATATATAAAAATTGTAAAGTGAAATAACACTACATCTGTATGGATCTAGAAAAATTTGTTGATTAATTTATATATTAAATAATGAATAAATTTATTAAATAGATTTTTTTCATATCATTTATATTGATATAAATGACATATGGAATTATTTATATGAATTGAATATGTTATTTTAGTATATCACTCAATACGACATTTGGAAAATGTATTTCCTCTTCATTGAATATCATAGATTAATTAATTTTATAATATAATACAACTAAGCACCCTAATACTGGGGTTGGTAGTTTAATTTTAATAATTAACAATTAACCCAATGTAAATAATTAAAAATTTATTCATAAGATTAAATGAAAGGAGTGATAAAAAATGATTTTGTTTGAAAATTTAATGAGCGGTCGAGGAATTTAATTTTACATATCATAATATAAAAGTAAATTCTACATAACGATCTGTGAAATATATAGAACTATAAAAGGAATATATAACCATTATATAGTGGAAAACTAAATATCCTGAAGTCATTTAATAATATTTTATAATCTCTCATCCCCTTTGTTCCTTAAAATTATGAAATATTATCATATCGTGGACTTCATGAGGGTCCTAACCAGGTGGTGGTTGGTTTAAATAGCCAGTGGAAAACCATTGATGTGGGAATACATTGGATTAATATTAGTGGTCTTCATCAAGAATAACATAATGATATGATTTGGATCGTTCTACGATGAAATGTACATGTATTTTTTTATGTAAGTTATTATTGTGTTTTGATTTCAATACACGTGTTCTTGGAAATGTTATTTAAAATGTTATTTGTTTCTTTGAACATATTTTTTTTCCCTATAAATCCACTATACAGAATGCATAATAATTATCTTATCATTCACAAAAAAAATTAACAAAAATTATATGATGGATTTATATTTTCCATATAATATTTCATATATTTTCATTAAATTTTCAAGGATATATTTTGATACCACGAATTTCAAAATGAATAAAATTCATCCAGTAGTGTTTCGGAAATGAAACAACTATATTAAAAGAGAATATAACCCCTAAATACTAAAAAATATATTTATATTATAATAATTTTAATATCAATGATATCCTAAGATATAATTAAAAACGAGTTTCTTCAATACCATGTGTTACATGCAATATCGAGTTTCACCAAAAATATAGTATACTATTTAAATTATTATTTAATATAAAAAATATCATTTCGGAATTTAAAATGAAATTTATTATTATTACAAAATAACCTATCAAAATATATAGTTTCCACATGTTTATTATTTTCTTATTTATTGGTAATAAAATAATAATTATTTAATATAAATATTTATGTTTTCAAAACAACATTATTTTTTTAAATATATTATTTAGAAATGATATGAGAAAATAATTTAAAATTATATTTTAATAATTTTAGAAAAAATTTATGATAAAATGAAAAAAAAAATTAATTAGGGAAACAAAAATTATCTTTGAGGAATTTTGATAATTTTTCTGAAAAGATTCATTTTTTGAAACATATTGAAAAATATTGGATCATAATTGAAACTACGATTTCTTTTAAATAATTGTTAATGATAAATTATATTTTCAATTCATTTTAAATTCATAATAATTCAGTTATAAAACTATTAATCCATTTTATATAATAAGAATCATTTTCAAAATGAATTTAGAAATAAAAACTTTATTGGATTTTGTAGATTTTCACTTCTAAACCCCTCTTTCCTAATATGTTTGTGGGATTGATTTTATATTGATATTTCCACTACTATAAATTATGTTTGTTAAAATGGATTTCATATTTATAAACCATATTATTTATAATTTATAGAATTTTAAACTTAATTTTGGAGAAATATTAATATTGAATGTATTAAATATTAATTATTGTGGTTAAAGTAAAAAAATCATGATTTACCAGGGTTTAAAAAAATATGATAAAGGTTATAATGACATAAAAACTTGTCCAAAAACTATTTGATAGACATATATTTACAATAAAGTTAATAGGGTTGGAAAAAATTACATTTTGGGCACATTTGTTATATGAATAACTAGTAAGCACTAAATTTATTTCAAAATACAAAATGTGTCCTCTCCCCTGCTTATAAAAGTGAACCTGCTCTCCTTGGCTCTTCACATGTTCAAACCTATTTTTTTCAAGAAATACTTATCCAAATCATTTAAAATCATCTCTATCCTCATATATAAATACTTTTTTTGAGTATAAATCTATACTTTTAAATTTATGGTGCAAACATATAGAGGATACACGAAGGAGAGGTAATGTTCATTAACAAGCATATTCATTTTATTTCCATCTCTACCTCAATAAATTATATTAAAAATAATAATATATAATAAAATTATTATATTAAAAAAATAGATATTTTTATTTTATTTGTAATAACTATAACCACACACGCATCCTTCAATTGGGTTATGAAATCATCACTTTCCTGTACAGTGGAATTTTTCCTCACGAACTGATATCATTCACACTTTGTTTATCACCATTCATGGCTAGGTATGATTATGAATATAAATTATATAAAATATATTTATAACATAGTTATATATCTAGGTTAATTATATCATATATATCAAGTAAACTTCAATTCCATTGGAGATACGATAACATCGATTGTATATACATTGGATTACCACCTCACGAAGTGATGAGATTCATCGTTCACTAATGATTATCATGGATGGTGAAATGGATAATGTTAATGACTATATGTGATATAAATTAAATAATTATTATATTCATTGAATATTTATTTTTATTTATAGACAATATATGTCATTTTATATCATTTCATTCGAGTCCCGTAGAGATGATAACTTCATTCACGTACCTGTGGACTATAGCCTTCACAAAGAGATCTGAAGAAAATACATATCCAATCCACATGGATGACATGTATAAGTATATAGTATTTTATTAATGATATTAGAACCACTTTTGGAATTTGTAATATCACATACCTTCTTTTCCATATTGATAATTGAAAATGGAAATATTACTCATGAATATGTAGGGCCTACAGTCTTCATGATCATAACATACATAATTTTTCATAACCATCATTCTTGTATTATATAACAAAAAAATCATGTAAAAATATGATAATTATTTCATTATTAATATTCATTATCTTATATAACTATATAATCATAACATTCATGACATAATACGTAAGAGAAAACAAGTAAATTGACCCTTGAAACACAGAAAATAAAAAATTCTTATTAATGAAAGATTGATAAGATAATATAAAAGAATAATATATTATATTATAAATATTAATATCTTTCCATAATAATTTTATAACATTCTTAAAAAAAATATAGAGTAGTATAATGTACATTTATCTTATTTAAAGCGTGAGGTAAGGCATTTTGTCTAAATTTCATTCTATTTAAGAATGTTGTAATGTTATGAACAAAATATCATTTATATGGTGCATATACATTTCTGTTAACTTGTAATATCATGAATAGTTAATTATCTATAGTATATTATGATTCAATTTGAATTATTTCATCTGATTAGATTATAATTAAAAATAAACCAAGCGGTAAGGTATTTATTAACTGAATTTCCAATAATTAGGTTAAAAATATACAATGTTAAGTATGATCTACTAAGATTATGTCTTAAATAAATTTTTTTTTATATTGTGGTTTATTTAATAATTTTAATGTGGATTTAAATTTGATACACGTAATGAGTTCATTTATTAATTTTTACATCAATCCTTTAACAATTTAAGGGTTTATTTCACAATTCTATTCTAATCGATATTTTTTATTATTGAATATCAATTAAAGGAAATTATTTTACAACTTCATAATAAACCCATTTAATTTTATTAATCTCTAGTTATTAGTGATATTTTAATGTAATGATAATATTTTTCACTATTTTTTATATGAAATGTTTTATAAAAAGATTATAATAAAATCAATTTTTACCTCTCTCTTTGGTTGGAAATTTATTTTCATCCATAAGAATTTCTTATAACAGTATTTGAAAAAAGGACTAAAAACTATTCAAAGTCATTTATCAAATGATTTTTCATCCATATTAAATATTTTATGAAAAATTAATCTAATAACACGTTTTTTTCAAGAAAATTACCAATTGTATTTTTCCAAAAATATGAAAATAATTTTCTTATCATTTTCTGAACAATTATAATTCATTTCATTTTAAAAATTAAAATTGATCATTCCATTTGACACTCAATTATTGTATGTAATTACCCACCATCAGTAATATCATTTCATTAGTGATTCTTTTGTATGATAATGAGGCCTTTTTTAAGGAAATTTATAGTAAAATATTTTTTTAAATAAAAAGATTTTCAAATTGTTTTTCAATATGATAAGGGTATTCTCTTGAATAATTATTTTTATTATATTTTTATGGTATTCATAAATAAATAAAACTATTATTATTAATAAAATGGATATATTTTGAAACCTTCCTTATTATTACTGTAACGAACTAATAATTTATTAATGAAAATTCCTCTTGATCTATTTAAATGTATTATTATGTAAAATAGTTATTTATGCAGTTCCATGGTTTTATGTTTTTGGATTTTAAAATAACTTTATGGAATATTACAATTAATATTATATTATTTTAATATTGATCGCATGATTAGTATAAATACAGGGCTTTAAAAAATCCAATTTACTCAGATAAATGAAGTAATGGCCTCATCTAGTAGAATTTCTCCATACAAATCCCATTTGTTAGAGCATGGAAAAAAGGTTGCATCACTGGGATTCGCCCATGAACAAGACAAAGATGGTCTTTTACAAATTATGTTTGAACGGAACCTCCTACGGGAGAAGTGGAAGTTAATAGAGATTACCACCTGAGCTATGTTATCCGACACACTCCAAGAGGTTATCACCATCTCACACCTTACCCATATGTATTATGTAGGTGTTATAAGGGTTTATATAAGAAGACCCTAGAAATATGATTATGTGCATTATTATTTTATATAATAATTAATATAAATATATTTTATTATTGTTAAATTTTATATAGATTTTTAAAGTACATATTGTATTATTATTTAATATTCAATTAAGAAATCAATTTTTATAAATTAATGGATTTTTAAATTAATTTTTTTAATAAAATATTATTACTAAATTGTTTTTTATTAAATATAAATGATCATATAATTTTATATGAATACAAATGTAATTTTTATTAGGGTTTGAATGCTATTTTTGTCAAAACCTATGATTTTTTTTATAAAAGTTGGATTTTTTTTAAATGAAAAATTCACATATTTAAAAAAATATTTAAATAAAACCAATATTATATTTGGAATCAGGAATTCATAAATTATCTGACGGTTAATTTTTCATAATTTTATGAGAGAGTTGAATTTTGGGGTAAAAATTAATTTCCGTTAAAATATAAAATGTGTTTTATGACATCATAATGACTCATTAGTGAAGTAAAATAATACAATAATATTAATTTTTTAAAAATATATGTTTTATTTTTAAAATAATGTGATTTTAGTTTTTTTATTAATTTTAGGGTGCCTTAGTGGACCCTCCAAGACTTAAAAAACATTTAAATATTTTAAAATGATTTCCTTGAGAGTGTGACTCACCTCCAAAAAATAAATCCTAATATTTTAATATATTTGAACATTTATCATGTCAAATAATTATTTATACTCCACTTTTGTAATAAACATGGGAAAAACAATGGGATGGTTTGTGGTTTTTATTATTTTAAAGTGTAGTGTCCAAAACCAAAATAATAAAGAATTATGTCTCTCTTCTTATATAAACCCACCAATTCTCCAAATTACCTTCACTAATAACCAATGCATCACATCCATACCATGCCTTAATTTTTATAAAATCCTCCCTAGGAGCTTCAAACTTCCAAGAAGACTCTCTCAAGTCTCTCCCATGCCTTTGGGATCACACTTCCATGTAAGGGATTTCTTCCTTTAACATTTTTTTCCAAATTTCATTATATTGTTATACCATTTTTTCAATTATAATTTTTAGGGTTTGATTTTGAACCTCCCCCATCCTAAACTACTTATATTTTCATGATATTATACCTATTTTTATCTCATTAATGATTCCCATTTACACCTTTTACCATGTCGAAATTCCGTAAGAAATTTCTCTCTTCTCATTTTCATTCAAGGAATTATTTTGTATTATTAATCTAAATTCCAATATATATGTTGGTAAATATACCTATATGAACCCTTTACATTCTATCTAATTTAAATATTATTATACACACCTTTCTCTCTCATAAACCAATTTTATGAATTTTTATTTCATGATGTTATGTTGCAGAAATTGCATCACGATTTTCCACGACAAAGTAATTCGGTATTGAATACCATGCCTGTTTGTCTATCATGGGCATTCACCTTTATGCGAATTTAAATATTTATTATATATTTTAATATATTAATTACACATTCCTTTATCATGGAATAAATAATTATGTTTAATGAATCCAAGTTATAAGATCCATGTGGTACACTTTTTCATGAAATGAAATTATTAAGATGGGTGCGCCTTGGTAGCGCTCTAATGCATTGGGTAAATTATAGTATCATGATAAGTCAATTTAAATGATGTTTTACTCATTAAAATTCAAATAAAATATGGTTTTAATCTTCTTATATGTTCAATAGGACTTGGATCATGCTAATATTATAACAAATGTTGATGCCACATTTCCATGTTATTATAATAATAATATATCATGCCTTTATGTTCATGTTTATCATATGCTCTGTTGATATTACTATCACCTTTCAAGTACATTAATATTAATTTAATTTCTTTTTTAATCCCTTACAGTATGTTTTAGGTCACCTATTTGTAATGCATGTCATCAGGTTATCCCATTCAATGCTATGTACGATGGAATGTTGTGATCTTGTAAAAGAAGCTTTCAAAAAAGATGTTCTGTTTTATATTCTATATTGGTATGTAATGTTCCTAATTTTCCAATAAAATAGACCTCTTGATCCCCTGAGTTGTCTTAAGTTAATGTTTATATAATAAATAATTTTAATGTGTGAAATAAATAGATGGTTTGATATAATTCCTCTAGATAGATTATGATTTTTTTAAATGGAAAGTGTTGTTATTCAATTTATTGTTTCATTTTATATAGTCATTCACTTATGATTCAAATATTCATTTTCATTTGTTAATTATACATAAAATTTACCCAATGTATTTACATTATTTTTTATTGTAATTTCTATTTCATAAGTAATATCCCATGTTTTCAAATAGTGCATACATTGAGAGTTATTTGATAAATTGAGAAAATATTGATAAATATATTGGGGAATAATAATAGAAATCCTATCGATTCATCTGTAGTCACATGAAATAATATGAATTTTCCAAATCTATTCTCATTTGTAAGCATGTTGTATTAAAATATCTAAAATATAGATCTTGATCATATGTGTCTTGTGAATGTTCTTCAAAAAAATCAATGGGAATTTACACATCATTTTTTAAAGAATCAGGAGGATATATCCTGTTGGTAAAGGTATCAGTTTTCTAATAAACATGACATCAAAAAATTAATCATTTTGTTCAAGTATATTTTAGTTATTATAATCCACGAGATTTTCACTATGTTATAATATGTAGATTCATTAAATTTTCATTATATTGATTAAATTGAACATGTAATAAGTTATTGACCTTTATATATATATTCTCCTATATCACACCATGATAGTTATGTTTTTTAAATGTCATGTCTGGGAAGTTATTTAATATTATATCTAGATTATGCTTATTTATTCACGATGTCTTCCTCAATATGTAACCCTTACTAAAATTTTTTTCTTATCATTATTTTTTTTCTTTTCCATTCGATTCAATAAAGAGTAATATGTTTTACAAGAAAAGCTATTCTATAGGGGGTAATGTTATTCTTGAATGAAAGAAATTAATTGATTATATATGTATTAAATTATAATTCATGACTCAAGTATGTATCTTGATTACCAAGCCTATAAAACTATTCAGTGCTTCAGGATGTGAATCCTTGTATCATATGTCAATTGAATGGTAGCAAGAACCAGATCCTAGCTATTGGGGTTGGGGAATCTATAGTAGGCATCAGCAAATATTTCTAAGAAACATTATGAAATAGATTTTGGATAACATAGATTAAAAACTACAACTCTATGATATAATGTGATGAAAAGTGTGTTAGGACAATTTAATGTTTTGATAAGGTACATATTATGTTCTTTCTCCCCGAAATACATCACTACATTGACACTATATGTGCATGTGGTCTATAATAGGTTCACCTAGGGGTAATAATTTTGAAAATGTAATGTTATTTATGATTCATGTGTAACCTTGTACATGACAACTAGCCTTAATACCCACTAGGATTGAACCCTATAGAAGATATTCAAAGGGTAATCTAAATTTTACATACAAACCATTACATAGGATTTGAATAAATAATGACAACGGATGCCCTGGGATAAACCCCTTAATAAGAAATGACCTCGGTGGAAATACAATAGAAGAATAATATATATATTGGGATTCAATCAATTAATTTATATATGACTTTTTACAAAATTTATTTTGGTTATAAGAATAATTAAAGACTATTTAATTATGTTAGAATCATATGTCTTCATTCACATTACTATTTAGGATACCAAGGTAGGGTTACGATCTTCTTGATTACCATAACTCTAATGTCTTGGAAACCTTCATTTTTGTTTTAAATTATGGGATTTAACAAAGATTATATAATATTTAGATAAATTTATGGAATTCATATATTTTAGTTGATATTTTATTTAAGGAATCATGGCTTCAAATTTTATAGACATTTTTTAAGCTATTGACGATTTTTAGGGTCAATATGATCATTAACAACATTATAATAATAGTCAAATAATAAAATTATACTTTGTAAAAAATGTATTGGAAACCACAAAAAATTGATTATTAATTCTATTTCATGGATGTCCATCATATTTTCATGGAAATGTTATAGGAATTATGTAAATATAGTCTATAAAAATTGAAGCCTATATTCTAGGTGACATACCATAAAGTCCATTATTGCCATTTTATTTCAACTCATGAATGAATGAAGATTAGAGTTTAGGACCTACTAATAGCCTAATAAATATCAGTTAAATAAGTCTTTAGTTAAAGGATTTTAGAAATAAATATTAATGATGAACTATTAGCATTACTTTTGGGTTTGTGAAATTAATATATTGGATAATAGTTTCTAATAAAATTAGATTTTCGAAATAGTTCGGTCTGTTTTGAAACACGCTGTCCCCTTTTATTTATATTATGATCAATTAAATGTACATTTTATTACTTCATGATTAAGAAAATAATTTTTCAATATATATTTAATGATTTAATTTATTAAATTAAAACCAAATGATTAAATTTTGTATATATAAACATATCAAATATGTATATTACCTTATAATAATTGACAGTAAAATAATACCTCTTCAATTGGAAAATGATCTTGAAATTAAAAATTATACATTATTACATTCATATAAAATATGTTATATAGTATTTTAGAAAACAATATATATTTTTGGGTTTTATCCCCATAACATTTATTTGACAATTCATATAAATATGATCAATAAATACTATCACTCAATAAATATTTACACTTTTGATCCATGTTTATTTCTTTACTTTCCAGGGCTGTTATCATACTTAGAAACCTAGTTATGTGTTATTCTAGATGAAATTCATACATCATTTCAAATCATAATAAGAGAGTATTTCATTAAAACTTTTATGATCTATTTTATTGAATAATATGATTTCAAAACATAACACAAATAATTAATGAGATCATGTTTAAATTGGGAGAAGGAAAATTATTTAAGGTCCGGAGAATGTAACACCATAGAATTCAAAAAGAAAAAAATTTTATTTAATAGGATATGTGACATGAAACAACTATCATATAAGATAATATAACACCATTTGAACATAAAATATTTTTCGTTCAGAATAAATTTAACATCACTGAGAGATTATGATACCCACATCAACAAGTTTCTCTGATAACTTCTATTATATGAATGACTAGGTTTTAGTAGACAAAAATATACTAATGAAATTATTATTTATTATTAAAACTCTCGTCTAGATGATAGAATCTTGATAATTAATAAAAAAAATTAATTAATAAAATATATTTTTAAAATTTTTATTATTTATATATTGATTTGTAAAAATATAAGAATCATTTAAAAGAAAACGAAATGTTTTCTAAAAAACCGTATTTTTTCTTAAAGATAGTTTAGTCTCACTTTGCACAGAAAAATTATTATTAATTTCTAAAACAATGAAAAAATTTATATGAAAAACTAATTTTTATTTTTAAAATTGATATAACGAAATATTCATAGGTTGAATTATTGTGATAACTCTGAGATGTTTTCTATTTTAATGATTAGTTAAAAATCCATTATTATTTTTCAAAATTTCCTAATCATAAAAATAATTTAAAATAATTAATTATATTTGAAATTGTTTTTAATGTAACATTATTTTAATAATACATATATTAATAAAATTTCATTAATATGACAAATTTATATATTGAATTTATATATAAAAACAGTTTAAACATTAGAACATTTTTACATTAGAAACTCGATTTCTCATCCCAAATACGAGATTAATTTTAAATTTAATATATCTATATATATTTATTAAATTTGGAAAATTATATTCCATATTTTTAAACGAAATTTGTAATAATTTATAATTTATTCAACTTAACTTGTCACAACAATAAATATCGAATTCCTTAAAAATGAATCATCGTGGTTAACCTAAAATTTTTTACCCCTGGTAAAATTACAAAGATAAGGGTTAAAATTATATAACTACCTGTATAAAAATGTTTTTATGGCCATAGTTCTACCATAAAATCTACAGGTTTCAATAATGGTCCCATTTTTACCGTTGTGACATATAAAATATGTGGTATCACAAAATTTGTTTAAAAAATACCACGTTAGTCCTTCCCCGTGGTTAGAAAAGGTAACCCCATCTCCTCTCTTATTCACACAAAATTTCATTAGAAAATAACTTCCAAAATCCCTTACAAAAATCAATATACTCATCGTAGAATCCATTTTATGGGTATAAATCCATCATAGTATGGATTTATTAAAAACATGAAGAGTATATCTGAAGGAGATGTAATGTTATCCAATAATCATCTTCATTTTGTTTCGTTATACACCTCCTTCAATTATTTTGAAAACATTATGATATAGTGAACTAATTATACTACATATAATAATATTTTTTTATCTTAAGGATACTACCTATAATAAGACACACATCTATCATATGGGTATCAAAATCATTATTTGTGTGTACAACTGCCTACCACCTCACGAATCAATGTTGTTCGTTCTTCCATTACACATTTGAAAGTGGAGTATGATGATGTATATAAATTATATATATATATTATTTATATTATATATATGCCTCTAGAGACATTATATCATATATATCCTATTACATTCCTTTTCGTAGGGGATACGGTAATGTTACACATGTGTATGAAAGATTTCCACCTCATGAAGCGATGGATTCGTCTCTCCGTAATGCTTCACATGGATATTTATAAAGATAAATTTAGGGATTATATGAGGTATAAATAAAATAATATTGATATTAATGAAATTTTATCATTCTAAAAATACGATATATATGGTATTATTTTTAATCCATTTCAGTCATGTAAATATGGTATCATCATTCAACAACTTGTGGACTATCGCCTTTATAAAGTTTTGTGACCCTATTTTCATTACCATACCCCAAATATTATATATATATATATGTGAGTATATAATATTGTATTAATAATATTATTATAATTATTTTAATGTAAAATATCAGTCACCCCCTTTCTATAATTATTAGTTAAAAATCGAAATGTTACTCATGCATATGTATGCACTACTATTTCCAAGGTCATAACATACTTAATTGAATATAAATTTCACTCATGATTGATCATAGAATTATAATATATTTCTAAACATAAAAATTATTTAATTATTTCAATTAAAGAGATGATATAACTATCTAATGGTAATGTTCATGACAAACCATGCACGAGAAAACAGGGCAATTAACACACAAAACAATGAATCAATAAAATATTATTAATGAATGGGGGATAAAATATTATTAACAGATTATATACGGTAGTATAAATATTAATATGGTTTATCGGCCAGAGGTTTCGTCTACATCCCAGACCCCGGTCGTCCGGAATAACATGTTTTCAAGACTAGCTCAGGAGGAATCCAAAGTTGATTCACCTGTCCTGGTTGAGGAAGATAAGGACAACAGGAGGAGCTCCTATGATTTACTATTGGAAGGTCAGATCATGGGGATGGTTTATCCAGAGTGTGAGGATGATGAAGGGGAAACTGAACTCGAAGAGATCTGTAGATGCTTTTTAGAAGCAGAACCCGATTCTAGAAGGATCAGGACCAGGAGAAAGAGGAGCGGTAGGAAGGATTTCTCATCCTTACCTCCTCCAATGGAGACCCGGTCAGCAAAGAGGCTAACGTATGAGAAGCAGGACAAGGAGTTCAGGTGTCACTTAAAGCCACCTGGACAACATGATCTCTCCTCGGATTTGGTCTTATGTTCGAATGATGTAGCGACGGAGCATGTGTTATTTCTCAACGCCTAGGAAGATGATGCAACCAAGATGATGGGTCGAAGTCATGATGTTGATCTGAATGAAGAACAGTTTTGTTGGATTGAAAAACAGGACACGATCCTTGTTGGAGGTTTCAATAAGGGTTTGATCAAACTCGAGGAGTATTTGCAGGTCTGGAATAAGTTGGCTTCTTCCTTGGAAGACTTGATAAGGGGGATCCTCTTTTGCAGGTATCCAATTTATCCTAGAATCTATTTAGAGACACCGAATCTGGTAGTATCCAACTGGTTTTCAATGACTCTTTTTTACTTGTTTCCTATCTAATGTGTTTTTTGAGTTTCCAATCCTGTTGTGTGAGGGTATGTTGGAGGGTCAGATCGGCTCAGATGGGATAGACCACGCTGCTTCCTTCTTTGCAGGCCATTTCGGATGTGGCTGATACAAAGGGATGGTTTTCCATCAGGAGGGACCGTGCTTGCACGGGATCGCCGAGTGGTCCTTTCTTGGAGTTAGCGGTTGCTGCTTATGCTTGGATGAGGTTGGTTCTGTTTATGTTTGTTGTTGTTTGGTTCTTGTTGGAACCTATGGTTTCTCACTTTTACGCCGAAAGTGTTGCTCTTAATAAAAAAATAACTTTTAGTTAATATGGTTCATATTTAATTTAATTATATTCATAAAACAATTTTACAAGTGTTTTAGGCCTGTTCAATAAAAATACTATTTAAGGTAAGGGATTTGGCCTCAATTTCATTTCACTTAGGAATATTATAGTGTAATGTACATAATTTATTTTATATGGTGTATATACTAACCCTTTGATATTTAATATATTGAATACATAATTATTCGTGTTATTTTATGTTTTTATTTTAGTTATTTCATTTAATTGTATTTGGATAAAACATTACATAGTGGTAAGGTATTTCTTAAATATGTTCCCATTCATTGAGTTAATATTCTAATTCATTGATCTTGTCATGATATGTTTCTGTGAGTATTTATTATTGATTATATGATGATTTATTTATTATTTTTTACTTTTATTTATTATTGATACATTATATTTATTCATTTATTAATTATCCCATCAATTTTATGATCTTTTTAGAGGGTTTATTTTATAATATCATTCTAATCAAGATTCATTATTATTAAGAATACATTGAAGGGAATTACATGAAAATTTACTAATAAACCTATTAAAATTTATTAAACTATGTTTAATCAAAATATTTTAAAGAAATAAATAAAAATTAACAATTTTATAAATAAAAATTTTTATAATTTCTTTTAAAAAAATATGATGACATTTTTCCCTTCTGGGGAAAATCTATTTTTTTCAAACCATGTTCACTAAAAATGTCTTTGAAAATATTAAAATGCTTTATAAAACTTATTTTCACCCATTTTGATCATTTACAAAATAATTTATTAGAAAATTTTCTATTTTAAAAATAATTCCCCATTAGATTTTACTAAAAATGTTAAATGAATCTTTATATCGTTTCCTAAACAAGACAATATCTTAACCTTATTATAGTTAAAATAATGTTTTTTACTTTTTTGAAATTTATATATTTACCGTCATCATTTAAATCATTTTCTGGAATATTCATTTTTAAAATTAGGAGGTTTTTTTAAATATAATATTTGTAACATCTTCAACCCATGAGCCACTAATCTGGTGCCCCGATCGAGGTTGTAACAGGACCACAAGTGAACCTCCATGTATTCCAGAGGTTTTCAACTAGTCTAATTAGTTTTTATTTCCATCCAAAACGTATCTCTTATTGGACTAATGTCTTTTTTGAAGTGTAAATCCTTTTATGGTATGTATTATTCTTATTCTGCATCAATATATCATCTTCTATTGAATATTTTTTCCTAGTGGAAATAGAGACCATGTAGTTTAGTATACCAATCATATTTGATATGGGATTTGGGTACTAGAATCTAATATCACATCTTTAATGATCCCTCCTCCTAATTATATGATCTCAATTGGAAATGACTCATCATGGATACATTGATGTTTGATCCTATATATTATAAGTAGTTATTTATGTTCCATTTCCTATTATTTGGATTCATGTGTTTCAAGGATTTGTGTTTTTTCATTTGAAATTGGTTAAGAATGATTTAATAATTTACTAATCAAAAATTGACCCACTAGAAGTAAAATTTGTTTTGGAATAGCTAGTTTCCTACAAAAAAAATAATTATTTATTTCAAATAATTAGGTTGGTTTCTAACCTTGGTGGATTTAGTTTTCCAAATCTAATGCATGGTTTTATTGAAGATAATTTGATTCTTTAAAGATATTTCCAAGTGCATTAGTATGTGTATGAGTTTCTTGAAAAAAATTTCATAACGATTTAATGAATAACGAGAAATGGATTGTTTAGAAAAGTATGATGGTCTATGTATTTTAAAACATTTAATTTATTGATTTTAATTTTGATGACCATTTTTTAATGGATCGTTTGGTTCTTTAAAAGGTTCATAAATCATAGGGATATTTATTTCTCTTTTGAAATGATTATTCAAATTGATATTTAATTTAATGTTTAGGGGATTTTTTTATCAATGTGGACTTCCTTAAAAGAATATCTGAATCTCTGTGAAGGAGATTTTAATATGAAGAAAATCACGATTAACCCCTTATGTATAATCTTCCATGATGAATAGTTATTAAATAAGGTGATAGTATTTGTGGTAACAACCAAAACATTTTGATTGAAAATAGTTTCATCAAAATGTCTATTATATTATTTTCTACTCAAGAAAACTATATCCATTTAATAATGAAGTGAATATAATTCATATGTAAGTTTTGGGTTTCGTTCATCACATGATTTTTGGAAAATTATGATCATTGTTTAATATTAACTTTCAATATAATAATTTTAACAATTTAATTAGTGTTGTAAATAGAAATGATAATGGTTAATTAATGTATAAAGAAGAGTTGATGGCCTCATCCAGTAAAATCATTTCATAAAATATCATATATAGGAACATGGGAAGAATGTTTCATTATTAGGTATTATCTTGGCTAATCCCATGCTAATATACAACATGTTAATAAAATTTAAAGGACCTATAAGATAAGTTCAAGATAATGGAGATTACTACATGTGTTATGTTATCCGAATCACCCCAAGAGTCTATCACCATCACACACCATACCCAGAAGTCATATGCGGGTGTTCTAAGGGGTTATGTGTCAACGGCGTATTCACTTAAATTGTAATACACTTGTTTTAATAATATTTTTATTCCATCATATTCATTTTATTAATAGTTTTACATAACAATTGAGATGGAATTCGATAAATTGATTTTTCAGGTAAAAAATGTACTTCTCATAAAAATATAAATTATTATATTAAACAATGAATTATTTTAATAAAATTTATATTAATTAAACAGTGTTATAAAAACAAACATTGTTTTATGAAAAAGGTTTAAATAATTTGTTAATGTTTATAATTTTAACATGCATTTTACTATGCATTATCTGTCCACTATTATTTTTTATAATTATTTTTATTTATAGTTAAAAGTTAAATTTGTTATATTTATTGAATTATTATGATAAAATAAATTTAATTTTTGAATTCATAATATCAATATTAGGTTATGGTAAATTGATGATAATTTTATAAAATACAATGTTCTTCAATGAATAGTAAAAAATACAGTTTTATGTTTTCAGTACGTTTATTTAAATAATAATGATATAATATGTAATATAAAATTATGGTAAAATCATTTAAATTAATATATTATAGTAGGTGTCTAAATTGGTCAATAAAATTGGATAATATCATGGTAAATCCCACGGTTTTTCGAATACCACTACTGAGGTGTCCTAAAACATTAATAAAAAACTCTCTCACTTTTTCTATAAATACCCACCAATTTCCTCATTTTCAGTTCATTGAAAATTTATACACCTCAAATTTTTTATTATTTTACCTCAAAAATAGTTCTCCCAAGGTGTCCTCAAGCCCCATGGTCTTTATCATCGAGTTTTATGAGTTTCTATTCATGGTTAGGGAACTCACAACTTCTCTTTTTCATTTATGTTGTCTTTTTATGTGGTTTGTATTTCAAATTTTCAAACCATGTTCTTCTATGTATTTGTTTGTATACCTTTACATTATTAATAATTTTTTATGAATGTGATACATTGGTCCCCTTTCATTTTAATGTATTCTAATACCATGTTTCAAACATGTTATGTTGTCATATTTTCATATCAATATTCTGTATTTTGTTTCTCAGAAAATTATTTTATTTTCTTATGAGATGAATCAAAAATTCATCTTATCTATATGTTCTGAAACATATGTAAAAATAATTACTTAATTCTAGTATTATAATCCATTAATCACATCGTCCTTTTCCAGGGTTTTAAAATAAAAAAAGTTCTTGTGTTTACGAATGTTCTAAAGAAACCAGGATTGAATATCAAACCCATTGATTTATTATACTCTGGTTATTTATGAAATGATTTATTATGATATATGTTTCATTCATTAATTAATAAATATCATGGTAGTTACATGGTAGTGCTCTAACAAATTGGGTAAAGTATTTAATCTCTGTATATGACACACTTTACGATACCTTGGTCAATAACCTTGGTAATTTTTATGACACCTCACTGAGAAATCTTGGTGATATGATTATGAATGACTAAATTAACCGTTGTTTCCAAATTTCCATTTTATGATTCATGTTATTATTATTATATATGTCTTTTTCATGCCTTTGTGTTTTTCCTCATGTTATTATTGATTTTTGTTAAGATCACAAGTAAACTGTTTCCCCTATTTTACCTTATTGGACCTTATTCTCCCCCACTCTTTTGACGTATGTCCCTAGGTAAAAAAGATAAAATAAATGTACATAATATGAAATTGTAATAATCTTTTCAAGTGAAATAAAATAATTTTCTTATGTTTTCATGTGTTATGTACCTTATTTCTTTTACAATAAGCTCTAAAAGATCCCCAGTTTGTAATATATAATGAAATGAAATGTATTAAAAATGTAAGATTCCATAGTCATCATCAAAGTAAGGTTTAGTTATATCTAGAATTTAGGATTTTAAAACATTAAAAATATTCTTAGGGATAGGTTTAAATTTAGGAAAAAATCATCGTATTTTAATGAAATATTAATTGGGTGGTTTCCAAATAAATAAATACATGTCTTGATATGAAAATGTGGATGTGGATCTAGAAAAAATGAATTTAGGGGTATAACACAAAAATACCGTATTGAAATAGATTCGAACGGGAATTAGAATATGACAATGAGCCTTTCTGCAATTCTAGTTTTACACTGTTGGGGGATGTGTTTGTTTAATCCCAAGATTTTTATGAACTATTATGATGTATTTATATAAAATGTAATTGTTGTTAATGAATAACTAATTTAAGCATGATGTTTTAAGACATAAAATTATTTTATAGTTATAAAATTATTGAAATAATCAAATTTCTTTTTTATGTTTAGATTATTTTTTAAAATGGGGTGAAGTAGGTGTACCAGTGTATATGGTCAGCACAACGGACCATGCATTGATGGCCCTCCAAAGAAAGTTGTAATGGAAACATTAATTATAATAATTAATCAACTAACTCACATTAGAAAAAATCATATAAATCAAGCTAAGAGTCAATTTTCACCATGAAGGGAATGACATTCCATTGAATCCATTATGATTAAAAAATCACCGATGTTCAGTGGATCTACCGACCCCTTCATTGCAGAATATTGGATAAGATATATAGAAAATTTCTTTTCTATAAATCATTATTAAAAAAGAGATTTTCCACTCTGGTTGTGTAACGTTTAGAGGGAGATGCTAATTAGGGGTAGGAATTGATTAATAACTAGAGTCCAAGAGGGGGGATTAAATCCATGAATTGGGAGATATTAGGGGAATCATCTTTAATTATTATTTCCCTCATTAAATAAGAGAAAATTGGAGAATGAATTCCTAAAACTAAAGGAGAAGGAGATTAAATTTGATAGAATCCTTGAATTGAAATTCAAAATACTTTCATGATATACCATTAACGTTGTCATGGATCCTAATGGGAAAGTTGATATATTCTTTATGGTAATAAGACACCGTCTATGGAAGAATTTATCAATCAAAGTCTATGAAAGCTATGAAGAAATCATACATAGTGTAACAATGGTAGAAATAATGTTCTATGAGATAATGTGGTCTCACAAATTGATTTACAAGAATATTTATCTATGGCCAAACATGGGGAGGAGCTTTGATCAAATAATTTGAATATGGAATTTTTAAACATTTCTCATGAAATAAATGTGGGATTTATCATTCAAGGAACTGCATTCTCAGGATTGGGAAGTGTCACAACTATGGAAGAGATGTTTTTATTTATCAGAACAATCATAGAGAGGTAAGCCTCATTTCTCAATAAAAAATACAAAGGGAAGATGGTGTAGGACATAACTAATTTATAATGCATCACATGTGGAATGATTCGGCACATTTCTAGTCCCCTTTGAAATATGATGATAGTGGAGGGGAATCACCATCAACCTCATAATAGGCCAATGGAGTATAGTCATGCTTTTTCTATAGGGAAAACTGAATTTGAAACAATAAATTTTGTAGTTGATGGGGCTCTTGTTTTCTCTAAATGCTAGCAAGTACTTTTCATGATTCTGGTTCAACTCATTAAATTGTTTCCTCCATGTTTGTAAAGAATATAGGATAAATTCCGAAACATATAGAAGTATATTAATGAAACCTAGTGATATTTTCCAAGCATCATTAGTGTATATAAACTATAGTACTTACTTTTGAATGCACAATATTACAGAAAATCTAGTAGTAATTCCCATTCTGGAATTAGAAACTATAATAGGGATGGAATTTAACATAAATTATTATGCTTTGAAAAAATGAAAATGTGAGGAAATATAAGTAGTCTTGAGTAGAAAACCTATAGTTTTTTTAAAGGAGAGATATCGCATCTTGATTTTTATCTTGAAGAACCAACGACATCCGTCTTTATGAAGTTGATCAGTGAAAATGAAGAAAGGGTTGAATGTATATAAATATAATATGTTACACTGTTCAAGAATAAATTGATGTAATTCCAATGTATTTTGATGGACCTCCCCCAGAAATAGAGGTAATGTTATCCATTAAACTCATGCCCAATTCTAAGTCGATATCAAAAAACCCATATAGAATGGAAACTGAAGAGCTGGGGGAATTAAAAAAACTACTCCACGATCTTTTGGAGAAGGGGTTTATGTAATGAACTAGGTATTTATAGAATAATAATTATTGATTTATATTAATACTTATGAATAAGATATCAATTTTACGTTAAAGGGGTGCTTCTTCTGATAGGGTACCTGACATGAAACAATGGATTTCTTTGAAATGATACGTTGCACACAACATTGAGTCAGACCAAAATATATTAAAATAGTATTATTATTATTTTAAATGGTATTTAAAACATAGAAATTAGAATGGTTGTAATTAATAGTATCAAATTAAGTTTTAAATATGGTTTACACATGTTTAAATAGTGATTCATTGGTTAGCATATTTATTAGAAATTGAAATAAAAACCAATTGAATAAAGGATGTGTTTTAAAGTGAATAATTTTGTTTTAATATAGCTATTTATATATGTTTATTTAATAAGAAAAAATATTATATATATTAAATGTATTGATTTAAATTAATCTTATATTTTTTTAGATATGATATAAGAAAATATTCATTTTTTCGAATAAAAGAAGTATTTTTCTAGAAATGCATTTTTACCGCATTTGGATGATGAACCCATTTTAAATATTTTCTTCACCTTTATATCATTAATTTTAATGAAAAACTTCTTATTTATAATAGGTATATTATAATTTAATTTGGATAATGTTTTGGTATTGTCCTGATAATGTTCATTTTTAATTAATAGTGAAAAATACAGCATTTTAATTCAAATATTATTTATAATATTATTTATTTATATGGTTATATTTCAAATTTTATTTGTTTTAAAGAGAAATTATATTGTATTTTTCCCATTTAATCTAATTTTAGTCATTTAAAGTAATTTCACAAATAAATTGGATATAAAAACATGTCAAACTTGTGGTAGTTATTATTTCTTAAGAACACATTTTTTGTGTTTGACGACAATATTTAATTTTAAACTAATTTGCAAAAATTTTATGTTATGAATTTTGAAAATTATTTTCCATAATTTGAATCAAGAGGTCCAAATTCTTTAAATAAGTACTTTTTATTTTAGACATTGTGAATAGTAACTTCAGTAAATATGTTTTTTACCATGGTTAAAGGGTAATTCTATTTAAAAACATAGCTAATAATATAATAGTAATATTAATTACCCTTAAACTTATCCTAAAAGTATTTAATGAGATGTGTCTAACTACAGGAATCCTTGGGTAGATTTTAGGATCTCATGGATCCAGTTTCAAGTGAAAATGATATTTTATAAATATTAATTAAATGTTAAGGAAAATGTAATATAAACATATATCTTTTAGTAATTAATTTTTATATTGGGTTATAAATGTGATATTTTGGACTATAATTATTTTTTAGAAGTATAAAAAAATTATTATATCAGGGAATTTTATTTATAATTTTTAGATATTAAATAAATAAATTTGATTATGACATAATGATGATGTTGTGATTGCTTCATTAATAAAATATTCAATTAAATGATATTATAAATTATAAATTAAAAGAAATTTTGTTATTTTTATTTCATACACATATTTTTTGGATGATAGTTACATGACATCTTTGTGTTAATGCAGTTTTTTATAAGTAATTAGGTTGTTTTGGATTTTAAAAAAAGTCCTGACATGAATATTGTTCAAATTGACATAATTCATATATTAAAATATAAAATATTATATTAAATACTATAAAATTAAAAAAAATTATAACATTCGAAAAAATGGTTATAAGATGTCTCCAATTTTATTAATGACTCTTTAATTTGATATTTTTCTTGTTTTGGTAAGCTTTTTTATTCTGAAAGTGTTAAATGCTTCATAAAATGGTAAGAGTTAAAATGGGTTAAATAAATAGGATATAGATTAAAAAATATGGAAATCATGTCTAAATCTTATTGGATTATTTTATTTTGACATATATTCATCTTATCATATAATATAATATGTTTTTTTCTTTTAAAACAAAATATAATTTTATAATAAAATAATACTTTTAAAAATTCCTAAAGAGCCCCTCATCCCTCTGAGAAAAAGCCACAACCTCTAACCCATTACAAACACCTCTCAAACCCATTTTCTTGTCCAAAATATACTCCCAAAATATCCCAAAATCACCCAATTATTACTAGATGATTTTCCTTCAGAATAAAGAAAATTTAATAATGCTTTTTGGCTCAAATAAAAGATAGTTACACGTTTTAGGAGGCATCGCCTTCTTTAAAATTACTTTCCCTTATTCTACTCATTCACTCCATTTTATATTTTTTTTATTACTTAAAAACAATAGTATCCTCATTACACTAAGATTTTTATGAAAATTATTGATACTAATCTTACACAAACCTCCATCTAATGGATTTAAAACATACTATTTATGTGGACGGTGAACTTGTAACGCCCCAGGTTTTATAAACTGGTTCAAGTAGGCAATGTTGTGCTTGTTAATGATGTCTCTTGTTTATTCCTTTTTATGGTTTGTGTGCTGATAAAGAATTCGAGTAGAAATCAAACATGAAGAATACGATAAACTGTTATATATTTAAAAGATACATTACAACAAGACCCATCTAATTGAATGTACCATGCACAAGACCTAACACGGCCACAACAAGACTACAAAGAACCACAACACGGGAAATCAGATAGTCGTCTTCTTCAGGATCCAACAGTGTGAAAAGTATAACCGCCAGAATCACCGCGCACGCACTCAGCACCAGAGGTATGAGAAGAGCCATCCGCCAAGGGTCCGGTGTTTTGAAAATATAAAACATCCTACCCCTTGCTTTTATAATGGACCTCTAAGGGAATATGACCGTTTTTTTGGACCGTTGGGTTCCAAGGGATAAAGTGCACCTTTTTATAAAAATTTGTCTTTATAATGCTTTTATAATATTATGGTATTATAATATTTTAATAAGTAAAAAATATTAGAATTATATCTTCAAGTATTAAAAATAAAATATTATTGCAAATGAATCTATTTTGATTATGATAATATTTATATGATGGAAAACTTGGTATTCTTTTAAAATATGACGAACAACAGTATCAGCAATAAATGAAAAAAATGTGTATCTTTTCGGATCTCTAAAACTATGTGTTTTAAATTAGAGAAAAACTATGGGTCTTTTAAACACAATTGTATCAATAAACAAGTAAAGCAAGTTATAAATTGGATTTTTAATGGTTATTAGCTCCTAGAAGTTATAAAAGTGTTGTATGAAAAATATTTGTTTAAGAAAATAATAGTTATATCAAATAGTATCACTTGTTTGCTTAAACTAAAATGGGGTTTTGGATTTGAAAAATTATAAGTTAAAAAGTACTCATTATGTTTTATACAAATTCCGAATTATAGTATACCGGTTATATAAATATATATATAATGTGAAGGAGTATAATTTAAACGGCTATTGAAACTGTTTTTTTTAAAAAACACACGCGACCCAGGCCATCTCGCGCCCCAACCGCATCCGTTCGATCGAAGGCAAGATAGATCTCGGCCGTTGTTGTGTTTTAAGACACTCCATTCTTTTTGACCGTCCGATCTCTCAGGCCAGATCCCAGCCATCGTGTTTTTCTTTTTTTTACTGCTTCTCCGCGTCTTCTCCTACCTCGCGACGGGGACCCGTGAACCAGCTGTTTGTTTGCCTGAGACGCCTCCTTCACCACTGCTCACGTTGACCCTCGCACACCCCACCTACCTAGGACGCCATAGGATCGGTCTAAAACCTGGATCATCGTCCTTTAAGAACCGAGAAACCCCAGTGGAAACGGGACCTCCGGAGCCAACCCGCACCACCGGCCACCAAGCTTCTCCCGGTTCTCCGGCCACCCGACAAGCCTCCCTCCAACGAGCATACCCATGTCTCGAGCTTCATCCTCAAGCAAGGTAAGGGTGTTTTGGTGTTTTTTTTTCGGTTTGAGGTAAAACACTATATATACTCTGTATATATATATGTATATATAAGTATATACATATCCAAATTATTGTTATACGCACATATTAAACATGCAAACCCCACGGTTTAAGAATAGCACTCTACTCTAAGGGTGTTTTCATGTTTTATGGAAACCTATACTATTATACCCACAATATATACAATATATATATATGTATATACAACACATACTTTTCGGTTTTGAACAATTTTCAAGGGGTGTTTCTTTCATGATATAAAAGGGATAACACTTTTAAGTTTGTTTTAATGATCCTATTATTACAAACCTAAAACTCAAGTGTATAGTGTTTTTATGGTTTTGAATATATATATATAAATATATACATATGTATATACATAACTCAAACCCAATTATCTTTAGGGTACCGAAGAGTATTCAATATCTTTTCACTAAGAATTATACTTTTGAAAGGGTATTTCTAAGTCAAATCCTAGCATATATGATTTTATGTAAGCGGCATATATATATAACTATATAATTATATAAGGTTATGTATTGGAATGGAAATTGGTTTTAATTTTTATGGGATGAACACTTATCTTTGAAAGATATTTTTGATGCGAACTTCGACCTTGGTTTAAGTACATTTATGTTATAGTTAAAAACAAAGTTTTTATATATATATTGTATTTATAGATACATGAACATTTAAACCCCCATGAGGTTTTTGAATTTCAAACTAACCAATAGTTAGAGGTGTTAAGATTCTAAGTGTACAATGTTCAATTTCTGAGGAAACCTATATATTTGTGTGTATATATATATCCTTATCTATGTATGTGTTTTTACGATTAATATCTGAAAACCCTAGTTTCAAGAAATGGTTCTTAATATTTCTACGCATGTAGGATTTTAGCGCTTGCCTATGCTGTTTTATATTTTTGGGTCTAAGTATACACCAATGAACTTGTTTAATGTCTCCCTTGAACTGACATGTGTGTTTTTTTTAAGGATATACTTATGCCTGTTTTAATCTCATTTTAAAAGGATATGGATTTAAGGGTTATGTTAATATCTTGAAATCCTCTATTATTTTTATACCAAACTCATTGCAATGATTTTTAGCAGGCAGAGTGTAACATCAAATTCTATGACCAGAGAAGAATAATAATTAATGAAAGGTATTATTTTTAAAGTGGTTTACTTCCAAGTGTCGGAGTTTTAAAGATTTCAAGTGTTTATTATTTTTATACCAAGCATGCCGTAGTAATTATTAGCGGATGAATATTTGTTGCAAGTACTATGACCTGTGAAGTACAATAGTTAATGCCAAGTAGTTCTTTTCCATGCACTGGAATTTTAGAAACTCGTTATTTAATAACCCTTGGGATCAAGTCTCACACATTCATCATTTTATGTGCTTAAATAATTGTTCTACTCACATAATATGCTTGCTTAACCATGCCTTCTTTTATTCCATATTTTCAAGTTTATCTGTCATATCATGCATTTGTAAACCATTTATGTAATTGTTACCTTATTTATATTATTCATGCATATGACTCAACATGAAGTGGAACTAAGAACTAATTACCCAAAGTGGTATGGGACACCTTGGGTAATGAGAAATGAAAATGGTATTACCCAAAGTGGTATGGGACACCTTGGGTAATATGAAATGAAAATTAAATATTCAATGTGGTATGGGACACCTTGAATATCTGACCCTAACAACATGTGAGAAATTTATGGGACTACCCGGAATGGGGTCCGGTAAGAAGAAAACCCTCCAGGTTGGGGACAGGTTAAAGTAAGCCCTCCGGGTTGGAGACCGGTAAAAGTAAGCTCCTCGATGCATCGATAGTTCTCGAGACAGTCAGGTTGTGTTTTTACCCTTGGGTCATGGCACAAGGCCTTGACACAGAGATCATGAGTCCTCCAGCATACATTTCCTTGATTATGACCAACCTAGTGATTATTCCGATTAGAGTAATAACCTTGGTTAAAGAACCTTACCTATGAGTATCAGATTTAAAGAAAATATAAAAGACATATGATATGGAAATGTTGATGCATGTCCAGTTTCTTCTCAGGATTTTTATTACAAATGTTGCATTAAATTTATCATGTCATGATGTGTTTTTTTAGATAATGCGCTTGTGCGCGACTCTGATAATGTTTACCCCTTGTTGTTCATGCACACCATTCTTGTTTATGGACACTTTACTTCATGCAACCCATGCCTTTTTATTATTATGCTTATCTTGTTTACTAAGTGAGTTGACGCTAAGTGTTTTAGTGCATGCGTATGAAGTACATTAACTCTGGTATATCAACCTTTGTTTGGTCTTGAAGTTTTTTTTTAAAACTTTCTAAGTATGGAAAATTATTCTTTTTCAACGAAGTTTTCAAAAGCTGTATTTAAGTATTTTCAAAAACCACTTACTGAGTATTTCAATGCTCACCCTATGTTTTATGTTAAATTTTTACAGGTTGATAGAACCTTTCCTAGACTTGGATGTTTGTTCCTAGCTCAGAAAGTAAAGAAGCAAAGCTGTTGTCTCTGATTCTCCAGTATCTAAACCAGAAAGTTCCTCCTGATGGGTTATGATGTGCGACTTATTTGTTTCTTTTGATGCGAAACAAATTGCACTCCATAACCGAAGCACCGACACCGGGCTACCGGGGTCGGGGTGTCATAGTTGGTATCAGAGGAATGGTTTAGGCAACCTTGGAAAATTAGGACAACACAAAAACATTAATAATGTTTTACTAAGTAGGATTTAGTTTGAAATTCAAAAACCTCATGGGGGTTTAAATGTTCATGTATCTATAAATACAATATATATAAAAACTTTGTTTTTAACTATAACATAAATGTACTTAAACCAAAGTCCAAGTTCGCATCAAAAATATCTTTCAAAGATAAGTGTTCATCCCATAAAAATCAAAACCAATTTCCATTCCAATACATAACCTTATATAATTATATAGTTATATATATATGCAGCTTACATAAAATCATATATGCTAGGATTTGACTTAGAAATACCCTTTCAAAAGTATAATTCTTAGTGAAAAGACATTGAATACTCATCGGTACCCTAAAGATAATTGGGTTTGAGTTATGTATATACATATGTATATATTTATATATATATATTCAAAACCATAAAAAAACTATACACTTGAGTTTTAGGTTTGTAAAAATAGGATCATTAAATCAAACTTAAAAGTGTTATCCCTTTTATATCATGAAAGAAACACCGATAGAAAATTGTTCAAAACCAAAAAGTATGTGTTGTATATACATATATATATATTGTATATATTGTGGGTATAATAGTATAGGTTTCCATAAAACATGAAAACACCCTTAGAGTAGAGTGCTATTCTTAAACCGTGGGGTTTGCATGTTTAATATGTGTGTATAACAATAATTTGGATATGTATATACTTATATATATATATATATACCGAGTATATATAGTGTTTTACCTCAAACCGAAAAAAAACACCAAACACCCTTACCTCGCTTGAGGTTGAAGCTCGAGACATGGGTATGCTCGTTGGAGGGAGGCTTGTCGGGTGGCCGGAGAACCGGGAGAAGCTTGGTGGCTAGTGGTGCGGGTTGGCTCCGGAGGTCCCGTTTCCACTGGGGTTTCTCGGTTCTTAAAGGATGATGATCCAGGGGTTAGGCCGATCCTATGGCGTCCTAGGTAGGTGGGGTGTGCGAGGGTCAACGTGAGCGGTGGTGAAGGAGGCGTCTCGGGCAAACAACCAGCTGTTTCGCGGGTCCCCGTCGCGAGGTAGGAGAAGACGTGGAGAAGCAGTAAAAAAAAGAAAAACACGATGGTTGGGATCTGGCCTGAGAGATCGGACGGTCAAAAAGAATGGAGTGTCTTAAAACACAACAACGGCCGAGATCTATCCTGCCTTCGATCGAACGGATGCGGTTGGGGCGCGAGATGGCCTGGGTCGCGTGTGTTTTTTTTAAGGATATGCTTATGCCTGTTTTAATCTCATTTTAAAAGGATATGGATTTAAGGGTTATGTTAATATGTTGAAATCCTCTATTATTTTTATACCAAACTCGTTGCAATGATTTTTAGAGGGCAGAGTGTAACATCAAATTCTATGACCTGAGAAGAATAATAATTAATGAAAGGTATTATTTTTAAAGTGGTTTACTTCCAAGTGTCGGAGTTTTAAAGATTGCAAGTGTTTATTATTTTTATACAAAGCATGCCATAGTAATTATTAGCGGATGAATATTTGTTGCAAGTACTATGACCTGTGAAGTACAATAGTTAATGCCAAGTAGTTCTTTTCCATGCACTGGAATTTTAGAAACTCATTATTTAATAACCCTTGGGATCAAGTCTCACACATTCATCATTTTATGTGCTTAAATAATTGTTCTACTCTCATAATATGCTTGCTTAACCATGCCTTCTTTTATTCCATATTTTCAAGTTTATCTGTCATATCATGCATTTGTAAACCATTTATGTAATTGTTACCTTATTCATATTATTCATGCATATGACTCAACATGAAGAGGAACTAAGAACTAATTACCCAAAGTGGTATGGGACACCTTGGGTAATGAGAAATGAAAATGGTATTACCCAAAGTGGTATGGGACACCTTGGGTAATATGAAATGAAAATTAAATATTCAAAGTGGTATGGGACACCTTGAACATCTGACCCTAACAACATGTGAGAAATGTATGGGACTACCTGGAATGGGGTCCGGTAAGAAGAAAACCCTCCAGGTTGGGGACTGGTTAAAGTAAGCCCTCCGGGTTGGAGACCGGTAAAAGTAAGCTCCTCGATGCATCGATAGTTCTCGAGACAGCCAGGTTGGGTTTTTACCCTTAGGTCATGGCACAAGGCCTTGACACAGAGATCATGAGTCCTCCAGCATACATTTCTTTGATTATGACCAACCTAGTGATTATTCCGATTAGAGGAATAACCTTGGTTAAAGAACCTTACCTATGAGTATCAGATTTAAAGAAAATATACAAGACATATGATATGGAAATGTTGATGCATGTCCAGTTTCTTCTCAGGATTTTTATTACAAATGTTGCATTACATTTATCATTTCATGATGTGTTTTTTTAGATAATGCGCTTGTGCGTGACTCTGATAATGTTTACCCCTTATTGTTCATGCACACCTTTCTTGTTTATGGACACTTTACTTCATGAAACCCATGCCTTTTTATTATTATGCTTATCTTGTTTACTAAGTGAGTTGACGCTAAGTGTTTTAGTGCATGCGTATGAAGTACTTTAACTCTGATATATCAACCTTTGTTTGGTCTTGACGTTTTTCTTTTAAAACTTTCTAAGTATGGAAAAGTATTCTTTTTCAACGAAGTTTTAAAAAGCTGTATTTAAGTATTTTCAAAAACCCCTTACTGAGTATTTCAATGCTCACCCTATGTTTTATGTTAAATTTTTACAGGTTTATAGAACCTTTCCTAGACTTGGATGTTTGTTCCTAGCTCAGAAAGTAAAGAAGCAAAGCTGTTGTCTCTGATTCTCCCGGATCTAAACCAGAAAGTTCCTCCTGATGGGTTATGATGTGCGACTTATTTGTTTCTTTTGATGCGAAACAAATTGCACTCCATAACCGAAGCACCGACACCGGGCTACCGGGGTCGGGGTGTCATAGAACTACTACCTCACGAAAAGTGGATTGTTTGATGTTTCCATACAACCAATAATACTCACCAATATGATTGAAATGTTTTTATATATCATATATATTAAATTTATATTGTCTCTATTATTATTCATTTTCATTTACTCCATACCTTCATGCTTTCCATAATGCGTAAATATGATAATTTCATTTGGGAAAGTGCGGATACCGCCCACTCAATGTGATATGACTCGATGATGATATATGTGGAACACATGGAGAATGTAATTAATGAAAATATGTAACATATATAAAAATGAAATTATAATTTAATTATAATACACATCTTTATCTTTTATTTCTCATTCCATTAAATTTGAAAATGAAATTAAAGGAGCATTCATGCGTACGTACAATTTACCGTCTCCATGGACGGTGTTTTTCATTTCTTATATCCAAATTTTATGGAATATTATAAACACATCTATACATGAAATATATGATTTTTAAATAATTAATACAATTCTTGAGTTTCATTAATATTGACAACATGGACAATTTGTAATTATAATAAGATCATTTTTGAATAAAGTACCAAATATCAGAAAACCGATCGACATTTGCATATATAATTTTATAGTGTTTGAAATGTGGTAATAAGTGATATAAAAGGAATAATAAACAATAAAAATGATCTATGGAATGTATAAATTAACTTAAGCTTAATATTCAAGAAGAACAAGGAACATACGTTATGAGTCAGACTCGAGGTAATGGAACCTTTCACCCTCCTCTTTTAGTAAAACACATTGTTAATGTTATGTTGTTTAATTTACACGTTATTATATTAGGATATGTTATTATATATCATTATTTATTTGAATTTTATTTCTAAGTGATGATATACCATTTTCTCTCCCATCATAACATTTTCTGAATTTTCAAGTGATGTTGATAGGCTACCGAATTTTTGTAAGGAAACATCATAACCCAATTTTAATTATTTTGGAAAAACATATACATATTGATTATATCATTCTATGAATATTTGAGAATGAAATATTACTGTTTTTACTATAATATCCATTTATATTGGGTGTATTTATATTTTTTACACATAATTAGGTCATCGATTTATCCTTAATCTACTGAAATAATATTTCTAAGAGACTACGTCTCGATATTCTTTCTATGAATCACATCTTCATATTATGCCTCATTATTATCTTATAAGTTGTATATACATACCTTTTGACATTATATATCATTAAGTTTTATATTCACATGATATTTATTGTTTTCATTGATGTTATAATTTAATGATTCTTATTATTGATTTTTTCAAGTGGTTAAGGATTCCTGAACTAAAATATCATTTTAAATGTTTTAAACATTTAATTTTCTAAATCCTTTTCTTTAATTTAAATGTTTTAGAAATTATTTTTAGGATTTGTTTATATGTACTTGAGTTTTCTAAAGTGTAAAATCATGTCAAAAGATTGGAAGTCATATGGGACACCTTGATTGAAGACTCTTAATTTTTAATGTTTTAAATGAAATGATTATGTCAATATCCTAAAATGATATCTTTTTATTGAAATGTGGAAATGTTTTATTTCTTCATTTATTGTTTTATGTGTTATGAATATGTTATGGTTATAGATAATTTTATATCTATATGGGTGGTTCAGTGATAAACATAGGGCGGGTGAGCCCGAGATAGCTCTCCAATGCCTTCGGCAAGGAGACAAAGTTAAATATTAATGTTTCTCTAAAGAGATTTATGGAATATACTGTAATGATTTTTACAAATGTAACTCCCTATGTAGTAGTGAAATATAAAATTTAATTATGTTATGGATTCCACAGGTTGCATTTATTATTTATGATTTCTATGTGTTATTTATAAATCTTATGATTTTAAGAGTTATGTGAAATAGATTATGTTTAGTATGTATTGATGGACTAATGTTTTATTTTGTAATTTTATATCCCTTGCTGAGATTTGTATGAAAATGCCAATTTTTTGAAATTTTTTCATATGGAATAATGTAGGTTAATTGAAAAGTAATTAAAGAAGATTTAAGTCAAGAAAATAATTCTTATATTTCTTTTAACAGTTTTTATTTTATGAAAAAATGGATACTAAATAGAAATGTCTACTTTTTGATATTTGAGATGTAATGTAATAGTTATGGCCTAATTCTGTAAAACTCTTAACCAAAAATTATCCCCAATGTTAATTATTTATTTAACACATGATGAAGTATTTTTTGAAGGATGGGGCCTTATAGTTGGTAACAGAGGCTGGTTTATACAACATTAGAGATTATGAGTTTTTGTTGAACACATGGTGAGTCCCTATGCCTATTATTTCAGTCAAATCATTGTTTTATATCATTTTTAGATCAAGGGAATCGATAACATGTGGAAGGAGGAGGATCTCAAACAACATTCATATCTCTTCATAATGACATTCTTGTAATAATTATTTCATAGTCATGTTCAGATGATTGTGAAACATTTTCTAGCATACAACTCACATGCACGATGTTTTTTGACATATAAAACAACTTGAATATTCTTCGATATCATCGTGGATCATGGGTTGTATTTATTAAAATCATATTTTCACAATATTCTCATATTTTCATGAATGTTAAATATTATGAAGGCCTTTTTAAATATTTTACCTTATTATATGATTTTGAAGCATATTATTCTTTTAAAAAATGTACTCAATATTGAGACCCTTTCACAACCTATATATATTTTCTTTTAAAATATATTCTCTCCAAAAATACTTATGGTATTTTAAAAGGAACATATATTGAATGTTTCAACTCAAAATCGTTTTTAATTGTTTATAAAAACATGTTTTTTCAGATATTTTTTAATTATGTGTCATAATGATTATTTTCCAAAACTATATTTCTTCAAACACCCATATGACCCAATTTGTTCAAGGTGTATTTGGATGAATGACGAAAATTATTTTGAAGCATTTTAAATCATTGCTCCAATGCATCGACCATCTAATCTATGTGGACAATATGAAGAGAAAATAATGTGGATCCCATGATAAAGGTACGATGTTCATTCTTTGGAAATAGTGTTATTTTATGTAGGTAAAAAATGTAAATATATATAAGACTCCTTGAATTACGATATTGTGGTCCTAATGAGTTGGGATTAAAATGAGAGGTATAATACAACCATGGTGGTTAAATCATGTTGGGGTTATTTTTGAGTTTTATAAAAATACATTACATGCAAGACGAGTGACAACCCATCACATACGACATAGATGCATGAATATAACCCATATCCCAAGGGAGACAAGGGTGTATTGCCTACAACTAGCTTATGTGAATTCCCTAGTTAGTATGACTTATTTTATTAGTTAAATGATTTTATGGATCAAGAATACGTTGATTTTAAGAACTTATTATTTATCAAATGGATATCTTTAGTATAGAAAAATGATTTAGTGATTATGTGATAAATGTTATTTTGGAAGACGTTAAGGATTTTTAGAACACTATTTGCGTAAGTAAAATAGAATAATATGGGATTTATTTTGAGAAGTAATGGTGTAATATTATTTTGGGTGAATATATGTTTGTATTGTGTACTTATGGTGATTTAGTTTATTTATGAAAACTATTAACATATCTTGGAGAATATGTGATTAGGTTAATTACTTTTCAGAATGGGACTTTTATAGTAGTCGGTGTTATTTGAAGATCAGTGATATGATTTATTATGGAAGAATATGTGATAAAATTATTTGAGGTTTTGGGATTCAATATTAGTTTTTATTAATGTGAATTTTTTTAGGGAAATTTTTTACTGAATAGTCTTTGTGGAACAATGTGTATTGTTTTCGTAATATTGGATATTAAAAAATTATAATTCTCAGTGGATTGTATGATCTTTTACTAAACATTTTGGTTTTGGTCAATATCTAAAGGCATGGAAAATATATAGTATATATTTTTGTATTATATGATTCTGTATAAGTTGATTCTAGTTCTTCATGTATGACCAAGTCATCTTGTGTACTCATCATTTGGAGAAAACATGAGTTTGTGGTAACAATTTACTAAAAGATGAAACTCTACATGGAAATTATGTATATTTTCTCATGTTCTTAGAGAAGCTCATAAATAAATTAATAAATTTTATTAGAAGTATATTAAAACAAAATCATTGTATGTTTACTTTTCATACTATGAAATCAATTACCGTTTAACCCATCACAAGTTTGTGGTTTTCTGGATGTTAACTTTCTCTTGATCATTTTTTCTATCACTCTACATCCGAACATGACATTTAGTTTCTCTTCCATATCCATATTTTCCTACATGTAATACTAGTATATATTATATTGGGTGACCTTGGTACTTCTATTTCTTTATTTTAAAGTGATATTCTTATTGACTATTTTTATGATGTGGTACATTCAAAGATGTTTTCGAGCCCAATTTTAAAATTGCCAGGACACATTTTCTAAAAGCATGGAAGGATGTAACGACCTTGGTATTTATAGAATAATAATTTTTTATACTGATTAATACTTTTGAATAAGATATTAATTTTACTTTAATGGGGACTCTTCTTTTGATATCGTACTTGACACGCAACAATAGATTTCTCTGAAATCATATGTTGCACACAATGTTGTGTCATACCAAAATATAATACAATAATTATATAATTAATTTAAATGGTAGTTATTTCATATCCATTGGAATGGTGGGAATGAATTGTATCATCTATCTTTTTCAATATAGTTTACACATGTTTAAATATGATTCATTGGTTACCAAATTTATAATATATGGAAATAAAAACTAATTGAATATAAAGTATGTGTTTTAAAGGGAATAATTTTGTTTTTATATCAGAATTTATGGATCAATTTTTAATCAAAATAATTTGAAAAAAATTAAATTTAATGTTTTAAATTATTATTATGTGATTTTGAGTTATAATGTAATAACAATTTATTTATTTTGAATAAAATAAGTATTATTATAAAAAAGTAGTTTTACTTATTTTTGGTAGATAACCCCTTCTATATATAGTTTTTTCTCACTTTTATATGTTTTATTTGAAAAAATAATCTTCTTATTCATTATTGGTAGATAAAAATTTAGTTGGACTAAATTTTGGTGTTTTTCTTATAAAGTTCACATTTTAATGAATAGTGTAAAATACAACATTTTAATTTAAACTTCATTTTAATCTAATGTATTTATTTAGTTAGATTTTACTTTTTATTGGTTTTAATGTAAAATTGGAATATATTTTTATGTTTTAATCCAATTTTGGTCATTTAATGTTTTTTACATTAAAATTGTTCATAAACACATGTCAATCGTTTAGTGGTTTTTATTTCATAAAAACATTTTTTTTGGTATTGACAACATGAATTAATTTTAAAGTAATTATTTCAACTTATTTTTTTTTGAATTTGAAAAAATGGATTACATATTTTGACTCAGGTGGTTCACAAATTGTAAATTGATAAACATTATTTTTATACATTATGAATGTTAACTTGGGTAAATATTTTATTTACCATGGTTGAAGGGTAAATCTGGTAAATAACAGTAAAAAGTAATCTTATAAAAATAGTAAATTCCCACTAATCTTGTCCTAACCATATTTTATGAGATATTTCTAACCACGGTAATCTGTAGGTTGATTTTAGGACCCCATGGAGCCACATGTATGTAAAAATGACATTTTGTACATATTAATTTGATGTTAAGAAAAATGTATCATAATCATATATCTTTTAGTAAAAATAATTTCATATGGTTTTATGTAAGTGATATTTCCAATTATAAAATTTAAATTTAAATTTAATATGATTTCCTACATAATCTTATTTTAGTTATACTTTTTAGGGATTAGAGAAATAAATTTAAATATGACACAATGTTGACGCAGTGATTTCTTCATTAATAATGTTTTCAAAATATTGATATTATAAATGTCAAAATAATTGTAATTTGGTTATTTTGATTCCATTCACGATATTTTTGGATAAATGTTGCATTTTATATTTATATTAATAATTTTTTTTAATGTAATAATTTTTTTGGAATTTACAAAAAGTCATGATTTGAATAGTGTCAAAATTGACACAATTATTATTTTAAAAAATAACATATTTTATTAAATATTATTAAATTAAAAAATTATATGATTTCAAAAAATGTTTATAATACTTCTAAAATTATATTAATGACTTTTTAATTTGATTTTTGTCAATTTTTGGTAACAACGTTTATTCTTAAAGTGTTAAAAGGATGATAAAATGGTACGAGTAAAAAAAGGGTTAAATAAAAAATACAGGGATTCAAAAATATGAAAAACCTATCCAATTATTATTGGATGATTTTATTTCTAAATATAATCATTTTAAAATATTTTTTCGTTAGTTTTTACCTGTTTAAACGGAAAAATTTTTATTAATAAAATATTTCATTCAAACTTTCCTAAAGAGCCCCTCTTCCATCTTATAAAATGCCACCATCTCTTACCCATTACGTACACCTATCAAGCCACTTGGAACATCCTAAATATACACTAATAATCATAAAATATCCCACTTTTTTTCATAGAAGCTATCTCCTAGGAATAAGAAAATTCACTAAATCCTTTTGACTCAAATCAAAGAGAGTTACAAGTTTTAAGAGGTAACATCTTTCCTAAGACTCTTTTCCATTATTCTAAATCTTCACCCCCTTTTATTTTTTTCTTTTATTAAATAAAAACAAAATTAACCTCATTATAATAGTATTTTTTTATGATAATTTGTCAAACTACACTTACACACACCTCCATCTAATGGATTTAGAACATATTGATTCTGTGGATGTCGAACTACTTCTCCATGAAACAATAATTGTTTGATTTTTTTGTACCACCTCTCATGGTGGAAATTATGATTTAACTGTATTTATATATTTATATAATATATATATATTACCTCTATTATTCAGTATTTTTCATTTATATCATAACTTTATTCTATCGAGAATGCTTAAATTCGATAATTTCATTTGAGGATGTGCGAACTACCTCCCCCTCAATGTTCTATGACTCATTCATTCTATACATGGAATGTATAAAGGACAGAATTAATGAAAATATGTAACATATATAAAATATGATATTAGAATATAATTATTATATAACTATGTTTCTTTTAAATTTCATTCTTTTAAATATGAAAAAGATACAAAATTAGTGTTCATGCGTACGTACGACTTACCGCCTACCTGAACAGTGATTTTCATTTCTTATATAAAAATGATATGGAATATTATAAATAAATATATAATTGATATAAATTATATTTTAATCATGAATTCAAATTTGGAGAAAATTATCTTTTTACCACATTGACAAATTTTAATTATAATGAGTTCATTTTTGACTCAAGTACCAAATATCGGTAAAATAACTTGTATTAAATACAATAATAGTGTAATGTTCATAACATGGTTATAAGTGATATAAAAGGAATAATAAACAAGAAAAAGGTTATGAATCAAGTAGAAATTAACTTATATTTTTTATTTAGGAATAACAAGGAACATATGTGACGAGTCAGACTCATGTTAAGTGAACCTTTCACCCCCCCCCCCCTCTTTTAGTTAGAGACTTATTTTATGTTATGTCTTATAATCTCAAAATTATTATGTCGGTATATGTTATTATATATTCTTTTTTCTATAAATGTTATTTTCATGGGAAGATATACTTTATTCCCTCTCATCAACGGATTTTATGAATTTTTAAGTGACACAGTTAAGCTGCTAAATTTTTGTAAGGGATATTCTTAACCAAATTTCAATTAATCGTGTTAAACTTATATTTCATTAATATTTATTTATATGAATATGTTTCAATGATTTAAAATTGGTTTAAAAATGATACCCACATATATTTGGTGTATTTTTATTCTTCAAACATAATCATTTCATTAATTTATCCTTCACCTAATGATACATTCTTTGTAAGGGACTACGTCTCAATCTTTTTTCATTGAGGAATATCTTGATATTTTGAACCTTTATTATCCTATTAGGTCTACATACAACCCTTTTGATATTTAATATCATGAATTTATATGTTATTATGATATTTATAATTTTCATTGATGTTATTCTTTAATTATTTTTATTCATGATTTTCACATGTGGTAAAGGATGTTTTAACTAAAACATTGTTTTAAATGTTTTTATGATTTAATTTTATAAATAATTCTCTTACATGTACATGTTTTAGAAATGATTTTAATGATTTATTTATATGGGAATTTTTGTTTTAAAGTGTAAAATATATTCAAATGTTTCAAAGTGGTACTGGACACTTTGATTAAAAACTCTTCTTTTTGAATGTTTTAAATGAACTGATTATGTCAAAATCATGAAATGATATCTTGTGATTTCCATATAGAAATTTTATCATTAATTTATTCTTGAATTATGTGTACTGATTATTTGATGGTTTTTGGGCATTGTTTACATATACCGTTGGTCTGTGATAAATCTATAGAGGGTGAGCCCGAGATAGCTCTCTAATGAATTGGGTAATGTGATGGAGGTAAACGTTAATTCTTCTCCTAATAACAATATGGAATATATTGAGATGGGTTTTCTAAACGTAACTCCCTATGTAGATATGAAAGATACAATGCAATTACATTATGGATTCCACAAGTTACCTTTATGATTTATTATTTCTTTTTGTTATTAATAAATCTTATGATTTCATGAGGTATGTTAAAGAGCATATGTTTGGTTTATAGTGATGAACTTATATTTTATTTCATTTTTTATAACCCTTAATATGATTTTTATGCTCATCCAATGTTTTTGAAATATTTTTCATAGGTTATAGGGAAGGGAAAGAGAAATAAAAATGACACAAATATTTATATCAAAAAAAGAATTATTATTTTATTTTATGTGTACTTATTTTCTGAAAAAAAATTGATAATGAGTGTAAGTGTCCAATTTGTAATATTTGAGAGGTTATGTAATTGATATGGCCTAATTCTATAAATCTCTAATCTTGAAAATACCATCAATGTTAATTCTTGATTTTACTCAAGATTAAGTAATATTTTCAGGATGGGCCCTTATAGTTTATCTCAACATGTGTGTCTCATTGGGAAGAACATATTTTCTTTTTAAAATAATAAGGATATATCAATACATCTATTAATTGAATATATAGTTCATAATGGGATACTAGTGAAAAATAATTACCATCTTCCAAGAAATGATGATTTAATTGGATAGATTTGTGGGGATCAATTATTCTCCATGATTGATCATTGATCATGTTATCATCAATTGAGGGTGAAATATAAGACATTCCTATGAATCCCTTTCTATCATGATATGGTAATTATGATATTTTTATGCCCTTCAGATGTACTAATTCACCCTATATATTGAGGGATTTGGTGAATATAGTCTTTAAGGACTACCCTAAAAAAATTATTGTTGTTTTAATATATGATATTATGAGACATTCGAAAAGGCACAAGGATCATTAGGAACACCAAATTGTGATACAAAAAACAATGAAAAAGGAGGGGTAATTTGGAATGTTCAGCAAGTGTAAATTTTGATTACACTAATTTCATTTCCTGAGGAACAATGTAACATGTGATAGAATCTCTATTGACCCAATAATGACAGGTTGTAGAGGAGTGGAATCATCATACAACATTAACTAGGATTCGTAGTTTCCATGGATTATTAGGATATTATTGAAGGTTTTTTTTAAAAAAAAATATTCATGAATTTATAATCCACTATTACAATTATCCGAAAAATGGGTTATGTTTATATGGGAAAAAATTATGGGGAATGTTTCCAAGAGTTAGAGAATATATTTTGTTACTATAGGTGTGTAATATCTAACACTCCCCAAAGAAGGATTCGTTGTTTTTAGTGATGAATATCTAAAAGGTATTGGGTTAATCCTCATGAAAAATTATAAGGTGATTTATTATGTATCTCTACTGTTAAAAAATCATGTGAATAAATATCCAACATATAAAATTTATATATATGCAGTTGTTTTTTCACTAAAGAATTTGACGCACTAAAATTATGTATAGAAATGGGATATATGAAAAGTCAACCAAAGATTTAAGTATATTTTCACAAAAAAAAAATTGAATATGATATATAAGAGATGGTTGGAGATTCTTAAATGCACTGATTGTTCAAATAATTATCACCCCAAAAAAGAAAAAAATGGAACTGATGTATTTATTATGAAGAAAACTATTGTTTTTTCAATGATGGGGATTCAAGGAGATCCTTCGATTAAATACCTAGTAAAACATGACATCAGAATTGAATGAGGAGGGACATTATCAACCGTATCCCAATTGGTTTCTTTTCTTTTTTTACTAGAGATGATGAAGAAATAACAAAGATATTCTTCCCTATTATTGAATATGTTTGATAAATTAACGTATCAAATGATTCTGGTGTTCAATATTGATCCAGAAGGTGTGAAAAATTTCATACAATATAATATGTTCCATTTTTTGCAGAAATAATGAAGGAACTGATGGATGAATCACAAAACTCTATAGTCTCTATACATCCTAGAAGTAAAAAAATTTATAGGAACCTTCATGATAATTATTAGTTGGATAACATGAAATGAGAGGTTGTTGACAACTCTACAAGGCTCCTAGTGTGTCAACAAGTGATGGTAGAGTGACAACATCTTAAATGGGTATTACAACCACTAACCATACCAGCATGGATGTGGGACAATATCACTTAGGGATGTTTCACTGGTCTCCTAAAAAATTTCAGTGAGAACAATGTGATATGGATTACAGTGGAATGTCTCACGAATACATCCCATTTTTCTCTACTTGGGTGGAATTCCCTCAAGACCAAAACATCATGATTTATATAATGGAAGTGGAAATGATACATGGGGTACCACATTCTATTATATATGATCATAATATAAGGTTCACATAAAAATTCTAGGGAATTATTCCACATTCTCTAAATACTAAGATGAATTTTAATACGACCTATCACTCTCAAAATAATGGCCAATATTAAAGGACTCTTCAGAAACATGAGGAAAATACAATAACATAATCAATGGAATTTAAAGGTGGATGTTATCAATATCTCCCATTATTGGACTTCCCATACAAAAAAAGATTCCATTTAAGCATTTTAAAGGCTCGCTATGAAGATATATGTGGGAAGTGATGTAGATATACAAATTTTTATGATGAAGGTAGTGAGAGAGTGGTCATTGGGCCTGATCATATGTAATTGATGACAGAAACGTTTTGTTCCATATAAATATACAAAAATGTTGATCATAGTCGGTAGAATATTTATGATAACTATGATATAATGGACTTAGAGTTTGAGGTTGGTGAAAATTTTTTCTTTAAAATTTTACTTTGGAAGATAGTAATGATGTTTTGGAAGAAAGGGATTCTCAATATTAAGTTTTTTTCCGATATAAAATCTTTGATCGTATAAGAGAAGTGGCCAATCAGCTTACACTTCTACCAAATATATCAATGTTTTTAATTTGTCTACATAATGTTCTTGAGTAAGTACATAATAGACACATCACATGAACTAAATATTGAGGTGGTACAACTAGAACATGGACTCTCTTATGAGGAGAATCCGATGGAGATCTTGGACTATGGATACAATGTTATACCAAATAAGACTACACACCTCGATATTCTATTGTAGAGGAACTACAAATATGAAGAATCGATGTGGGATGCAGATAAAACAATGAGGAAAAAGTACCCTCGCCTTTTCCCATCTGATAGAATGAGTTGGAATTCCATCGATGAAATTTATAGAGATGATAAGTTTTATGATAACTTAGGGAATAACCATGGTGATTTTTATAACACCATTGTGACAAATCAATATGATATGATTAACAAGGACTTAGTTAAATGATATATTCCGGTTTAAAATTAATAAATCATGTTACAATTATTATTATAGTCCTATCCCTCATTTCTTTAGGTATTTCTTTATGTTCTTATTGATATTCCACACGATCACAGGTAAAATATATCCCTTGATTTCCATTGCTGGGCCTAATGATCACCCCCTTATTTGATGAATGTCCCCAAGTTCTGAGATGCAATAAATGTACATTATATGATCATGGAAGTATCAATTCATGTTAAATATAATAATTTTTATATTTTTCAGGTGTTATTTACCTTATTTTCTATGAAAATATCCTTTAAAGGATCCTATTTTTGTCAAATGTAATGAATAGTTATATAAATAATGGTTGGATTACGTAGGTGATGACACATGTGTGGTAATATTGGAGTGATCATGAGGGTGAGGGTGATAAGTGAACAATGTATTTGATATAATTATTATTGTGAATTATGATTATGTGATGGATTATGAAGACAAGTGATATGTGACTGGTCATAGGAAACCTGAGTAGATAAATGATTGATATAATATTTATGTTATTCTTTTTCATAATCAAAAACTGACTAGCATTGTTATATAGAATTTGTATTAATGATATCAAAATCCATTATGGTTTCTTGAGTTCCCCCAATATGGTAATCTTATCTATCATATATATTTTTCATTTTCATGTAGTTGATCATGGTTTTTTTACCTTCAGAGGAATCACTAATGTATCTAGAAAATTCCATAGGCATTCATCCTTGAAACATCATATATGTTTCTGATATTTTTATCATTAAATATAAGTGATGTTTACACTATTTTCATTTACATTTTATCTACTTGATTGTTTTGAGGTACTTTCTATGACCATGAATTTCCCTTGGTATGTGCATTGTTTTTTTATTCATTGTTCCATTTCATATATTCCCAATTCATTGGTGACCTTTTCTTGTAATAATATTTACAATAAATTTATTATAATTTTATTTGGTTTTAAAATGGTATATGAATGTATCTATCTGGTGATTCCAAAATGTTTTATCAATATTTTAAATTATTGTTTTTGACTATGTATTTCCCATAAATATATTTGGGTGTCATTCTTCCCTTTTAAAAATGTGCTTGTTTTACCATTATCCTTTAAAATGGGAAATCTTGTTTTCATATCATTGTTTACAATGCAGTAGATCTAATATATTTTAATATAGAAAATGAATAGACTCGTCAGTCATATCTTATTGAGCTCTGTAGCTCCCACCATTGTTCTATAGTTAGTGTTTTCAAGCACAATTTCTGTATAGCATATTGTTATGTTGTCTTTAACCATCTCTTTGGGTTTTTATTCGCTGGATGAGGGAAGGTGTCTTGGTATATGGTTAGTGATTTTTCACCACTATGATATGATTTGTGTATCTTTTGTTTCTACTTTCATTCCTTTGGTGTTTGGTATCATTTCCCTGTATATTTGTGTGGTTGTTTTGTTTTTATTTATTTTTTATGTTTCTGTTATGTTATAATTTATTTTCTCTTATTATTGGAAAAATTCATTCCCAAAATATGTCTATTGATACACAAAGGCAATTTATCATCCCATGGAAATCATAAATGATCTTAATGCCAGTGGAGATCAATTTGGATGTAGATATATATTGTATTCCAGGTCAATTCATTGTTTTTGGTATTATAAAAAACATTTTCATCTATGTGAATATTTATTTTATAGAACCTATGTTATTTATTTGGGTTGATAAATAGAAAAAAACGAGAATAGGGGCATGTTAGGACTCATTTTTAGTTCATAAATGTGTTTCTTCCCACCACAATTTATTATGATACATTTAATAGAAGGAAAAGTGTGGAATTGGGTCATTATTTTGTTATTTGTTTCCTAATGTAAATATTATTTCAATTACTGATGAGTCCATACCTTATTTTTGAATTCTATTAATTTTTTGGGTGTAAAAATTGAGATAACTAGATATTCAGAGCGTATTCACAATTTGGTAAACCTTGAGATACCATTGTTTTCATTGTGTAATCCAATTTGTGGTCTATTTTGAGGTTAGTTCATAGGTCAAACCACCCTTGATACCAAGCCACACAAAGTTCTACATTATCCAAAACATCACAACCTATCCTTTTACTTCCAAAATGAATTCACTAATGTATATTTAGTATATAGGATTATTATTTTATAAAAAATAACATGTGTTGTTTATTTCATGATCTATTTACATTTTCTTAGTTCAATATCACTAGGTATGATTTGAAATCCTTCAAAAAAAACCATTAATTTTTCAAAATTATTTTTGTCTATTCATAAAAAATAATAATATTTACATATCTTTTTTAATTAAAAGTCTATTTTTAAAATATGATACTCCAAAACTCTAATATGGTTTTAAATGGAGTTTTTTTTAAGATTATTCCTGGTTTTGTAATTGATTTAAAAATTAAATGGTTTCAAAATTAGAATTTTATATTAATGTTTTGATACTATGGAAAATTTACCATGTGTTGTTATATGGTTTAATAATTATTTAAAAATTTTATATCAATTGTTCATTATTTTAAATGATTGTGTATAGTATTTAAATTTAGTAAGACTTTTGACTTTCTTTAGAAAACATATTTTGATAAAAGTGGTTTTGAAATTTTGGTGACTATATATGTTTTTGAATATTTTGATATTGGTTTTTTATAAGGACTCATCCATACAAATTAGATAATATAGTTAATTCAACTTAAAAAAACATATTACATTCCTAAAGATTCTAGAATTTTATATTTTTATTGAATTAGTACATAATTCAAACATATCATCCCTCTATCAAACAAAATGGGTACTAATAAAAAGTATCCATTTCTTTTGTAATACAAAATTTGATAATAAAACAAGATATATTTTCATTAAAAGTATTAATAAAAATCATGTTGGATTTACCTTTTCTATTACCAATCCAAAAACCCTATGAGAAAACATTATAAAACATGGTATGAACAAAATATTCTTAGTAAGGAACATAAAATAATGGAACAGTTATTCCATGAAAAAAATATAAACTTATGAAATCATATTCAATATATGTACTTCTCACCCTTAATGTGTTTTATACTTACATTGTGAAAACATAAGATCACTATAAAACATAGAAAACATAAAAATAAATATATAAAACTTGATTCATTAATTAACAAATAATTATACCCCTCATGGATACCATATAATTTTTAACTCCCAATAATACCTTACAATTTAACCCTAATATCTACCTTATGACGTAACCCTCACGACTACATTATAGTGTAAACATAGTAGTTACACTTGTAATAACCATTATGTTTTACATAAAACAAAATCGTGCCCAATAAATTTGAGATAGATATAGGAACCACCCTTCATTTAAAACAATTCCCACAAACCATAACATAATCATAACACATGAATACATTCCGCATAAAAACCATAAAATTTTAATTGTTTGAAAATAGAAATATAAAAAGGGATTTTAATGTAGATTCCTCTACCTCAAGATCATCTTACTTATAACATGTCAAAAACATCTATATAATGGTTTAAACATTGTGATTAATATATTAAAGAAATATAATAATTTTATACTACCTTATATAAACAAATTATAACAACTTTCCACCAATTTTTAATAATATTTTTTTATTTAATTTGTTTTAGGTGAGTTCATTTCATTGTTTCCATGATCAGTTCATAATGGTTTTTCTTGTCGATGGTAATAGAAAATATAGAAGTGGAAATATATTTTATTAATATTTTTTCATAGTTTTAAATTATTCCATTTTTTCTGATATGAGGGTGATTCATTTGATAAAACATTTATTAAAATTATTTAATTTGTTTAATTGGTTTTTATGGTTATCAGGAATTCATATCATTTTATTTATTATCATGTACGTATATTGGTTATAGAATATTGAATAACATATAATATGTATGTTAAAATTTTACTTAATGATAATAATGTTTTTATGACAAGCCTTGAAGGTGGTAAAATAAAATAAAAATGCATCATCCATGATGATGTTAATTCAAATCATCACCTAAATATTTTTCATTTATAAAAGTTAGAGGATTGGATGAGAGGTTAGTTTATGGATATTCTATTAAAAAAATAATATTACAGTAAATGTAAGATACAAGGGTTGTCAGGTCACTTCAGATAGAGGATGTGATCAGAGAATAAGAAATAAAAATAAATTGGAATGAAAATATAAGAAGAAGAAAAATTATTTTACCTCTTGAATTATCTTTTATAGGAACCTCTTTAAGGAACTTAATTTGATAATTTTGGTGAGACCAGTAGGTATTAGACATGGGGAAGATGCTTTAGATGGGAATTGTGTAGAAATTACACAATCTACAAAGATTTTAGGTGTGATGATAAGAGGTGTTGAGGGGTGGTATTTATAGTTTGGGGAGGGATATTTTTTTATTTAATTAATTAGTTTATTATTCTGGCTCCATACTATTAATAGATTGAGAATCATCCCTTTTTATATTAAAATAATGAATGAGAGTTGATATTTTGTGATTAAATCATCCATACGTCCTACAAAGACCCGAATTTTTCCATGTATTTTTTTAATTATATGGGAATATTACGAGTCCACCAAAATTGACGGTGCGTGATTCTGAGGACCGGTGTGCCTAGAATGAATTTCTGAACATTGTTTTGGGTATGTTCAGTAAACGCGAGAGCGACATTTTGTTACTTTTGAACTGGTTCTCCTAATTGAAATCTGAGGACACTATTGAACATGCAGTACTGAATTTCTTTTTAGGATACCGTCACCTAGACTGCAGTAGGTCGAGGGAGGAATTTACTTTTAGAACATTTCATGGGTGAAAATAAAATAAACATGCTTAATTTTATATTTGAAATTGAAGCCTTCCATTTGAAACATGAAGGTGGGGTCCACACGAGGGTGGTCAGGCATTTAATGCTGGGAAATAAATGCCTGGTTACCCAAAATCTGTAACCAATTTCCATTTTAACTAATAGGATTCATTAATTATGAATTAATTAATCAACATTAACACTTGGAATCCCCCATTGATGTGACAAAATTTAATCGTAACTTATTAATTTATAACCACACCTCTCACGGGGAAAAGGAATAGAAAAGGAGAGCCTTGAGATAAACATTTTCCAAAGGAAGAACCTCTCCTATGAAGAACGCTCTCCAGATCAAGAACAAGGATGATGCACAATCTCGGAATAGAAACATGTTGCGGGAGCAACAAACGTCGGTGTCCCCATCACTGACTACATCCTCTTACTCGCGACACCTCCAATAGACGAATGAGGCAGGGGTTATAAATTGAATTATGATTAAATATATTTTTGTTGATTCATCATATTTTGGATTCACAATGATGATGTCCAATCAATCAGGGCCATCATCACACACATACACCCTACCCCTTTTTCTATTGTTCTATGTGCGTTCTTCATGAGATCTTCGACAACAAATAATTAATGACACTGGAAATTCAATGTTTTGTTGAGAAGAACATATGGACGTGGAGCCCTTGACCTGAAGATCTTGAATATGTGAAAGACATAAATTTCCGTCTACGAAAAAAAATGCGATGGCCCGCAGAAGAAGGCAACGGCCGATACCCAGCCAGCCGTGAGGAAGGGGGTGATAGGCATCTGCTCCGCCAGTTGAGCAGGAGGTCGCGGCTCGTTGTTCGTGGTAGAGCAGGGTTGTGGTTGGAATCCGGTTAGCAGAACAGAAGTGCGGAGGTGTGCGTTTGCACCTCCAGAGCAGGAGGTTGCGGCATAGGATGGAGGGAGGTCAACACCTGGCTGACCCTAGGTGGAGAAGCGGTGCACAACGACGCCACTGAGAGGATAACTGGTCGGCCGTTTTGGCCAGTCACATCACATTGGGCATGACCTTCTCTATCGGATCCCACACTTCTGTAGGCTCCGTCACATGGAACCACTATGTAGGCTGAGCCAAACGGTCTAGCGGACTGTTAAGAATAAATGAGGGTGCCTCCCCCCAGGTGGCAGCTAGGGAGGACCCCTCCACGGCAGGCCACCAGACCCCGGGCAGCACCGCGAGCCGCTCCCAGTGGGCCAGGTCAGACCATGGCCAAGTGGCCTGGGCCCACCATCTCCAAGGACAAACTGGATGTACCCAAATCGAGTCTGGTTAACCCGTACCGGGTCAGGCCGATTCGGTCCGATCGGGTCTGACCGGACCCAGTCCCATCTGGACCTAGTTTCACCTTTTTGCTCGTAACAAGAGAACCGATCATCTGTTTGAAAAACCATATGGAGCACCAGAATCATGGTATTGGGACAGTCTTTTTTGTTATTTCCACATGGGTTCTGTATTATGTTGGAGTACGGTCGGGTTAGATCGAATCCCGAATCCAACAGGGCCCTTGAAGAGAAAACACTAATAACATACAGATCAGGCGTCCAATTGATACACCATCTATTGAGTTGGGTCCCTTATGAAATGATGGACCATTGGTATAATTTTTCATGGGACTTAGTCACAGTTTTTGAATGACCAATATCTCTAGGGACAGATTATACAGAACTCGAGCGCACCGAGTGCACAGAATCAAGTGGCTGATAGTGAGGTGGAGGATGGAGACAGATAATATGGAGGCTAGTTACCTATCATATCTGGGGGGCAGATCATGTGTGGGTCATTTACGGGGTTATTACCTATCGATCTAGTGTGGTTCAGTGCTTAGGGATCCTGTGTAGGTCAGTAGATATCGATCCTATGTGGGTGAGTTCATGTGTGGGGCAGTGCTCAGTGATCATATGTGGGTCAATGCATACCAATCATGTGTGGGTAAGATCCTGTGTGGTTTAGCACTCAATGATACTGTGTGGGTCAGCGCATACCGATCCTGTGTGGGTCAGATCATGTGTGGGTCATTGCAGGGTTTAGTACCTATCGATCCTATGTAGGTCAGACTCTGTATAATCAAAAGTGGCACCGCCTGACAGAATAAGATGATCTAGCATCAAAATTAATCATTTTTTACCTTTATACTTCACTTATACCTGTGTGAGATGAGCCTTATATCTCTATGGTGTACCTGTGTGGTATAATATCTTTGTGTGGTTACCTTTTTAGAACTTCTACCTTCGTGGTGTTACCTTTGTCTTATTATTTCCTCCAATGCGAGATAATTATATCTTGATAACTTCGGTATATGTATGAGCATATAACTATGTAGGGTTGACTGTTGTTTCCATGTTTTTTGGTTTATATTTTTTGGATTTGAGAGATCATCAGGGGTCTCTGGGTCCATACTTATTGTTGTTATACACTCCGCTACACAGGATACAATGCACCTTTTTGTGTCTTGTGCAGATGACTGACATCACTGACTGGGGGCCAGGGTACCAAGACTGAAGACTACTCAAAGGAAGACCTTAGAAGATGTGTACCATAGAGAAGAACGTTTGAGAGTTATACCCCCCTTCGGGTAGGATTCTTGTCAGGGTGTTCACAAGAGATTTTTCTATTTTACTTGTACTTTCCAGTTTTACTTGTACTTTCTAGTTGGTCTTGTATTCTATCCCCTATACATTCTTCACAAACCATGATTACTATATTGTTTACTTTTTTCTTTTTTCTTATTGTGTTCTAGGTTTGTTCAAGTTTAGAGTTTATAAATTTGATGGCTTCTTGTTTTAGGTAATACACATTTCAATGCTTCTCACTAGCCCCTGGCCTATAGAAGGTGGGCTTGGTGTAGTCATGGAACGGGCCACGGGGGACGGGTCGTGAAAAATTGGTATCAGTGGAGTCGGTTATATCGAAGAACTACGACTCCAATATTTTTGTGTGGAAATAGTGTTTAGTGTCATGATTTTGGTATTCAGTTTGGGGAACCAAGTGTAGGTACGACATCCATCGTATCCATACAATAAGACCATGACATATGATTTCTGACTCATTGCATGAAAACACATATTGCGTATGTGTTTTTGAAATGTTTTCTTTTTGATGTCATTGAGTCAGCTCACAATGTATAAACATAATGATAGTGGCACACCGGTTTCTTTAAGGATATCTCTATGAAAACATCCATCCAGGGTCCCAGGTAGTGTACGTGATGACATCCCACTGAGCAATGAGGCCTTAGTGTATGGACCCCTTAAAGAAGTTTTACCATCAGGTGGTTTACCAGTAGCACCACTACCTGTTGGGAAGCCGATGCAACCAGCCCCAACAGTAGAGGGTGCACACCACTTGAGCATGTTCCATGAGTTCCAGCACCAGATACCACCGTGGTTATGGTGAGAGATGGATCCATAGGCTGATGAGGATTGGATGGAGGACGTGGATATAGTATTTTTACCGGTAGGGACACTATCTGATATCATGGCGATCCTTTCCACCATTCTTCTTCAAGGAGCATCGGGAAGATAGTGGATCATGATGAGCCAGGTTCACAGAGAGGTGACTCTTGTCTGGGTGGACATCTAGAGCCTTTTAGGGGATAGTTGGTCTCAGCGACCTTACCCTTAGTGTGAATATTGGATCTTCTCCACATGTAGTAGGGTAGCATGACTGTGGCTCAATATTCAGCGAGGTTCACCAACCTATCACATTACTCCACTAACATAGTTTGAGACCCTTTCATTAGGGCCCAGGCCTTCGAGCAGGGGCTCAAATGGGATATTAGATCTTTGATGGTTACTCTAAGCATCCCGATGTAGGTGAGGGTGTTAGTTTGAGAACTCTTAGAAAAGAGTGTCTTTACTGAGTTTTAATTGGTAGAGAGACACACCACTGAATGACACGTATTAGAGTAATTGGAGGATGGAAGTAGGTAGATGATACAGAGGTCCCAGATGACCAGACCTGCATGTGGATGACCACATGATACAGGGTTGGTGGTGAAGGGCACTCGAGATAGAGGAGAACCGGTGAGGAACTTATAGTGTTATTCGTGCGGTGGGCAGAGTCACATGGCATGGGACTTCCTAACCTTCCATAAAGACAACCAGCAGACAGTCAAAGAACTGCCTGGGCGAAGAAAAGATTTGATAGAGGAGGTGGGTAGGCAGGAGGCAGTTGTGGCTGAAGAGCAGGCCATGCAGCAGGTGGTGGGCGGCGATTAGAGGATCTACCGCCACGACCACCAGGTGGTCCTCCCCGACCATAGAGAGCAGGTGGACATGGATGATCTCAGCTTCAGGAACTTGAGGCCGACAACAACAATGATCCGAAGTTGATTTAAGGTATGATATGTATCTACTCCACCTTAGCTATAGTACTTATAGACACATGTTCCAGTCATTATTTTATTTCCATGACACTCGTTCGGGGATCATAGATATTGGTGGAGTCATTGGCTCGATTCATACATCTAGAGACACTTACGGGAGATGATTTGACGATTACACACTAGTGTCGGAGGCGTGAGCTTACTCTAGGAGGCGAGAGATTTCACTTGGGTATTCTAGTAGCGACGTCGAGTCCTTACGGTTTCATCTTGGGTATGTACTAGTTATCCATAGTCCATGCTCAGATTGGATGTATTAGGTGAAAAGTGTGGTGTGTCTGATGGGACCATGTTTTCCTTCACAAGCGATAAGGGAAACTTTTCATCACAGGATAGACATACCTAGTTGAGATTCCAGCCAATCACAAATCTGTTGGCTAGCCTTACTCTAAGAGAGGATGATTTTGAGAGTCTATTATATCATGTAGTGGTGGACTGGTATGATTAGTTTTCCTAGATGATGTTCTAGGTCTATCTCCAGATAAAGAGGTGGACTTTTACCTTGAAACGTACTCTGTGATGACACAGATATATACTCTTGCATATCGGATGGCTCCCGCGGAGCTTCAAGAGCTCCAATTACAGCTGGAGGACTTGCAGAGGAAGGGATTCATTAGGCCCGGAATATCTCCTTGGGCAGCCGCGATTTTGTTTTCCATGAAGGAAAATTGGAGTTTGAGACTCTGTGTGGACTATCATAGCCTGAACCAGCTGACCAGGAAGAACAAATCCCCTCTCTAAAGGATTTAAGATCACTTTGATCATCTAAAGTGAGAAAATGATTTTCAAAGATAGTCCTCTGATCAGGCTATCCCCAGCTCAGGGTACGAGTAAAGGATGTGCAGAAAATGGCTATCAGATGTTGTTTTGGACATTATGAGTTCTAGGTTATGCCTTTATGCATGAAAATTTCCACAACAGTGTTCATGGGACTCATTAATAGGCTCTTCCAGAAATACCTCGATCTCCTTGTAGTAGTGTTTATCGACGATATCGTGATATACTCAATGATGGAGGAGGAGCATGCCTATCATCTACAGATAGTTCTGGACACACTCTGAGAGAAACAGCTTTATGGTAAGCTCTAAAAGTGCTAGTTTTGGATCTGAGAGGTTTACTTCTTGGGACACATCATCTCAGAGGCTAGAGTTGTGGTGGATCTAGCGACGATTGAGGATGTACATTTTCGAGAGCCTCCCATGACTGTGGCGGGTGTGTAGTGTTTCCTCGGATTGGTTGGTTACAATCAAATGATTCTGACTATATTTTCTAGAGTTGTGTCACCCTTCTCAACATTGATGAAGAAGGGTAAACCCTTCATGTGATCAGAGAGATGCTAGTGGAGTATCTTAGAGATGAGGAAGAGACTGATGAGTGCCCCCATCTTGAGGCTATCAGAGGAGGGCATTGAGTACGTTGTCTATTGCAACACATCAGGGACCGAACTCGGATGTGTCCTAATTCAAGAGAGAGAAGTGATCACGTATGGTTCTCGATAGCTAAGGTACCATGATATGAACTACGCTACCCATGACATGGATTTAGCAACACTAGTCTTCACTATAAAGATGTGGCGACATTACTTGATTGGCGAATGTTTTATAGTCTACTCAGAACACAAGAGTCTCAGGTATATATTCTCTCAGAAAAAACTGAACCTGAGACAGTGGTGTTGGAAGGAGTTCCTCCAAGAATATAAATTCGAGATAGTCTATACTCTTGGTAAGAGGAATGTAGTAACATATTCAATCAGACAATGATCTGGTATACAATTGCCGAGTGAGGAAATAGAGCACCTAGGCACTTTGTTGATATCCGACATGGATCGAGATAGAGCATCTTAACTTCAGTATTTCAAAAACAGTCCCCAACCCCTACAACAAGTTAGGGAGGCACAACATGGGGACACTGACTGCGAGGCTTGAGGTGCTCAAATATCCACATGACAGGAACCAAGTAGATTTTCTGAATGTGGGGAGTACGTCATTCTCTTAAGGTGATATACCATGGAACTGGTGGCACTTAGTTAGGATGTATTGATATATTTCCATACATACCATCTAGAAGTACATCCATGAGTGAAAAAGATATACTAGGACCATCAGTGTCAGCCCTGGTGGCTGGGAATGAAGAATGCAGTGGCAGAGTTTTTCACATGGTGCCTCACTTGTTAGAAAATGAAGGCAGAGCATCAGGCTTCAGTTGGCTTAGTTCATCCATTAGAGGTGCTAGAGTTGAAGTGGGATGGAATTTACATGGAATTTGTGACAATACAGCCACGCATGACTAGGGTTCACGATTCTCTCTGGGTTATCCTTGATCGACTCACCAAGTCAGCCCACATCCTACCTATCAAAAAGAAAGGAACAATAGAGAGCTTTGGAACCCTCTATGTGCATGAGATTATACGGCTCCATGGAGTTCCATCTACTATTTTCTTCAATCATGATGAACGTTTTACTTCATGACTATGGAAGGGGTTGCCGGAGACTTTCAACAACATAGCTTAAGTTGAGCACCGACATCCATCCTTAGACGGATGGTCAAATAGAGAATACCATTCAAACCCTCGAGGACATGCTACGTGCTTACGTCATTGATTTCAGTCGTAGTTGGGATGATCAAATTCCTTTATTGGGGTTCTCATACAACAACTGTTATCATTCTAATATCAGTATGAAACCATTTGAGGCATTGTATGGTCGACCTTTCTGATCACCTCTGTGCTGGACTGACCCAGGGGAGTTAGCACTCGTGAGACTATAGATGGTACGAGCTACCATGGAGAAGGTTCAGATCATACAAGAGTGGATGAAGACTACACAGAGTAGACAAAAAAGCCTTTGCTAATAGGAGATGTAGATCTCTGGAGTTCGAGTATGGTGACTATGTCATTCTATGGGTCTCACCTCAACGAGGTTTACATAGATTTAGAAGGGCGGAAAGTTATATTTGAGGTTCCTCGGGCCCTTTCAGGTCCATAGTATAGTTGGTGAGGTGGCATACCACCTAGCCCTTCCACCGCAGATTGAGAAGGTGCATGGTTTCTTCCACATATCCCAGTTGAGGATATACATACATAACCATCTCACATCATCGACCAAGGCGAGATGGACATCGACGATGGGGTGACGTTTTCATATGTTCCAATAGAGATTTAGGATCGACAGGAGAAAGTTCTTTGTGGGAATTTGATACCTCAGGGGCATGTTCTTTGGCAGCATAGGAACCTCCAGGATAGCACATGGGAGTGGGATGCCCTGATTCATGCTAAGTACCCCCACTTGTTTCCCTATATTGTGTTGTGGATTTCTTGTTTGCAAAGCCATAAGGTGGGGAGAATATATTGACCTGAATTTTTTCATGTATTTTTTTTAATTATATGTGAATATTATGACTTATTGAAAATTGACTGCATGTGATTCCAAGGCCTAGTGTGACCAAAATGAATTTATGAAATTTTTTCGGGTTCGTTCAGTAAACGCACGAGCGATGCTTTGTAACGTTTGAACTGGTACATAGAATTGAAATTTGAAGGGACCGTTGAACTCACAATGCCTATTTTTGCTTAAGTATACCATTACCTCGACCATAGTGAGTTGATGGTGGAATTTAGTTTCAGACATTTTGTGGGAGAAAATAAAATAAACATGGTTTATTTTATTAAGGAAAAATTGAAACATCCCATCTGAAAACATGAAGTAGGGGACCAATTGAGGGTGTTCGAGCCTTTAATGTTGGGCATTGAATGTCCGGTTACAGAAAATGTGTAACCACATTCCACTTTAATTAATAGGATTCATTAATTATGAATTAGTGAATCAACTTTATTACTTGGAATCCCCCATTGAAGTGAAAACATTAAATCTTAACTTATTAATTTGGCACCACACCTCTCTTGGGGAAAAGGATTGGAAAATGAGAGCCGTTAGAGAAATATCCTCCAAATAAAGAACCTATTCAACAAAGAATGCTCTCGGGATCAATCACAATGATGACACACGAGCACGGAACAAAAACATGTTTTAGGAGAAATGAATGTTAGCATCCCCTTCACCGAATTCATCATCTTCCTCACAACACCTTGAAAAGACGAACATGGTAGGAGATTTAAATTGACTTGTGATTAAATCAATTTTTGTTGATTCATTATATTTTGGATTCATAATGACGATGGAGAAAAAAACATGTCTATCATCATGAACATATACAAGACCCATTTTTCTTATGTTTTACGCACGTTCTTCGTGAGATCTTCGACGAAAAATAATTAATGATGTTGGAAACACAATGTTCACTTGAGCGCAACGTAAGGATGAGGATCCCTCGACCAGAGGATCGTCAATATGAGATCGACATTATTTTTGGCCATCGAATGAGGTTGCGATTGCTTGCAGAAAAAGGCGGCGGCTGACACCCCGCCAACCACGAGGAATGAGGGTGGAAAGCGTCTGCACCGCCGGTTGAATAGGAGGCCACGACAGAGCAGGGCGACGGTCGGTATCTGGTAGGCCGCGTTGTGGAGAAGCGGTGCTCGTCTGCACCACCGAAGAACGAGACCACGATAGAGGTCGAGTGTGGATGACACCCATCTGACCGTGGGTGGAGCATCGACTCATGACCACGTTGCTCGGAGGAGAACCGATAGAATGTTTTTGCCGCCCCCGTCACACCGGGCAGGACCCGCTCCAGTGGATCTCGCACTCTATCAGGTTTATCCACATGGTGCTGCCGGGTAGGCCAAGACGAATGGTGTAGCAGATCATTCACAATTCCAAGGGATGCCTCCCCCTGTGTTACAGGTAGGGCGGACCCAACCATGGCGGGCCACCCAACCGCAGACAGCATCGCGGGTCATCCAGCGGGTTGCACCTAGTTAGTCGGGCAACCCTTTCACAGGCTGGACCAGAACCGAATCGGGCGGGTTGCCCGAACCAGGTCGGGTCAAGCTAGGTTGGTCTGATCGAGTCAGACCAGACCCGGGTCCATCTGGACCTACTTTCACCATTTTGGCCGTAAATTTAGAAATGGGAATCCATTTGATGAAACGTCTGTGTCACCAGAATCTTGGGATCGAGAATATTTTATTGGTATACCCCACTTGAGTTTTGGATAAATTTGGAGTATGGACAGGTTGGATCAAACCACAAATCCAATAGGGACCTTGAAGTGGAAACACTAATAAATTACATACAAGGCATCTGATTGACACGCCATCTATTGCATTGGGTCCCATTATGACATGACAGACCTTTGGGATACTCCTATGGGGGTCTTCATGGTAGTCTATGTACGACCGATGTCTCGAGGGACAAATTCTACGGAACTCAAGTGCACTGGGTGCAAGGAATCCAGTGGATGGAAGTGAGGTAGAGGTTGGAGATGGATAATATGGAGTTAAGATACTTATCGACTCGGGGTGGATCAGATCCTGTGGGGGTCATATCAGGGGGTCATTACCTAGAAAACCTTTGTGGGTCAGCGCTCAGCGATCCTATGTGGATTAGTGCATGACGATCTTATGTGGGCCATGTCATATGTGGGTCAGTGCTCACCGATCCTATGTGGGTCAACACATACCAATCTTGTGTGGTTCAAATCCTCTGGGGGTCAGCATTCAGTGATCCAGTGTGGGTTAGTGCATACTGATCCTATGTGGGTCGGATCTTATGTGGATCTTTACGAGGGTTAGTGCCTATCAATTTAGTGTGGGTCAGACTCCATATAATCAGCAGTAGAGCCTCATAATAGAATAAGTTGATCTAGCTTCACGATAATCATCTGTAATTTTTATACATCACTTATTCCTATGTAAGTTGAGTCTTGTATCTTTATGGTGTACCTGTGTGGTACTATATCTTCATGGTGTGACCTGTCTGTTACTTTTACCATTGTGGTGATACCATTGTGATATTATTTCTTCCAATGTGAGATTAGTATATCTTGATAACTTAGGTATATTCATATTAATATACCTAATTAGATTTGAATATTTTATCCATGTTTTGTTGTTTATCCTTTGTGGATTTGAGAGACCATCAGGGGTCTCAGGGTCCCAAATTAGTATTTTTATATTCACCACTACATGGGCTTTAGCCGCACCTTTTTGTGTCTTGTGTAGACGGCAGACAATAATGACTGAGGATGACGGTACTATGACTGGAGACAACTCATAGGAGGACCTTAGATGACGCGTACTACATAGATAACCATTTTAGAGCTTTATATACCCATCATGTATGATACATGGAGAGTGTCCACAAGATATGTTTTAAGTTTTACTTGTACTTTCTAGTTTTACTTGTACTTTCTAGTTGGTCTTGTATTCTGGCCCCTTTACTTTCTGTAGACTCCCTATTTTCAATATAGTATAATTTCCACTTTTGTCTTTATATGATCTTTAGTTGTGTGAGTTTACAGTTTATAAATGGCATGACATCCCATTTTATGGAATACGCCTTTTAGTGATGGTCGCTAACCCGTGGCCTATTGAAGGTGAGCTTGGAGTAGTCATGGCATGGGCCCTAGGGGACGGTGTGTGACACATCCTTTATGAATAAATGAATCATGTATTTGTTAAATACCACAAATTACAATATTTTAGAAATCACAAAAAATTATTCTATTATAAGAAAGTACAAAAAATTGACCCTCTCCATTTTTCAATGTGTGGAATTAAAAAATGGACACCATTTTATGAAAATAATTTTTTAAATATAATGAATTTAATTTTTAATTATAATCATAATTTATTAGAAAAATTCTAATTTTAAAACTATAAGTAATTTTATAGAACACAAAAAAATAAATTTAGGTCTCATATAATTAACCTATAATCATAAAGAAATAAAATAATCATTTTTTAAACTATTTTATGAAAATATAATTTTTCTAAAATCATTAATTTATTATAAAAATTATAAAACAAATTATGTTTCTCAACAATGAAAACACATAGTGTATCACTATCAAAACATTTATTCACTACTTCAATCATATAAATATATCACATTTACAATTTATACATACAAAATTTTTATTTATACTTTTGTAGATGAGGTTACTATTTTTTTAGTATAGATTCCAAAATTTCTATAATTTCTATTTATGTAATTATATATTTATATGAAATTATGTAATTAATTACATGATGAAAAAAATATTTTATAATTACATGGATTTTTACATTCTCCCCACCTTCTATAAAATGAATCGTAATAATTTATATTTACTTATTCAAATATTCAGGATACAATTCTCGCATTACAATTTCAAATTCCCATGTTGTTTCATCGGCCATGTGGTTTCTCCAAAAAACATCATCCTCATAAATTTCCTTATTCCATAATACCTACTATGTATGATCAAGAATCTGAATTATATTCGCTTCATATGAAAGGTTCTCTTACAACTTATATACTTCTAGTAGCCAAACATGGGTTGGATCTACTACATACATTCTTATCATTCAAACATGGAAAATATTGTGTTCCTGAGATAAACTCAGTGGCAAAGATACTTGCTAGGAAACAGGTACATGTTTCTATAAGACCCCAAAGGCTTAATGAACCAATTTTATAGCTTTCTATTATTACAAAAAAAACACATAATACTTTTATGTGAAGAGATTTAAAGGAAAAAATGATCACCTACCCTGAAGGAAAATTCATTCCTTCTATTAATTACGTAAAGTTTCTAGATGCTCTGAGATATCCTCATATATGTTTGGATCATAATCATTTTCATAGTCACTTCCTATACAAATTGGTATCCCATATTCTTCCTTACACTAAATTCTTCCCAAAATGATGGATTTTGCACCTTATTCAAAGTAATTCCTCAAATGGTTCCATCAGTATACAGGAATGAAAACTGTTATTATAAGATAAATATACTAATGAAATATTTTTATTCTAACATACCTAGAAATCAATTTAATTGTAATATAACTTGTATTCCAATGTCTAAATTGTTCACTCTATCGGTCCATCAGATTGAGGATGAAACGTTCTATTAAAATTTAATTTAGTTGTCGACGACGTCTGGAGAAAATTACAAATGTTATAAGACTACTTGTGATCACAATCATATACCATAGATATAGGAAGTCCATGAAACTTCAAAATCTCTTGGATATATATCCATGAATTCTAATTTAGGGATAACGTATCTCAAATAGGAAAAAAATGTGTGGATTTGTTTAGATAATCAATAATAACTCAGATGGTAATGTTACCATGATAATTAATTTGTAGTCCCTCCATGATTTACACAGATATTTATTTCATTCCCTATCTCGCACCAGAAAATGTGAACAAATTCCCCTTTGGTAGTTATCACTCGCCTTTACCTATTGAAAAGTCAATCATTTCCTTGAAAATTTAATAATATCTATTTTCATTCTATCCTGCATATAATACTCTTAATTGTCTCTGTACATCATAGTGAAACTAGGATGAACTAAAAATAGGGAACTATGAGGTTCACATAAAAATTATTCCATCAGCTAGGATCCATAAGGCACACATAATCTCTTTCTCAATATCATGAAAACGTCCTTATCAACATTAAATTCAGTATATTTAACTTTATAAACCAATTATACCTTAATTATAACTCACACTCTTTTATCAATGTTGGCATAATTCTATCTGAGAGAAACGACATCACTGATACCCAAAAAAAAATTGTTTTTCATATTCCAAATACATCCATACAAAAATTCATCAAATCATAAACCATGGGGACATGTTTCAAATATAACATAGATAATGAGTCATGATGTTTTCTACTCAAAGCATCCACCACTTTTTTTCTCTTTTCCCATATGGTAATTGATTTTGTATTAATTATCCCTTATCATTTCAATATATCTTCTATGCCTCATATTCAATTTTTTCAATGTAAATATATATTTAAACTAATATCATTGGTTTATATTTTAAATTTTCAATATATCTTCTATGCCTCATAATGTATTACCCTAAGAAACTCATCAAGAAAAAAATCTAGTTATTCATTTACAATGGTACTTCATTAACATAAAATGATCCATTGTTTTATTAGTATGTGAATGATTACATTAATTTTCATATTTTAATACTTTTTCAGGTTCATGAAATGTTATCAATGGTAGGGGTTCATTATTGTAGAAAAAATGAAACTCATTCTTAATATCAACTACTTTACATATACAATAAATATTAGCATGATAAATAGAAAACCAATCCATACACAGAATAACATTAAACACTGTTAAGAAAAAAAAATGGTTCATAGGTAATAACCTTCAATATAAAACCAAGTGGATATTATTATAATTCATTTTCCATTAATATTTCTCCTCTTGATTTAAGCATAGTTCCTTGTTTCACTTATGGAGGTTGAATTTCCAATTTACCAAAAAAAATCCCTAAAATAATGAAATGTGTAGACCCCATATCAATCAATACATTAGAAAAAGAGGAGAGAAAATGATTTACATGATACCAATTTGTTGGATCACCCAACATGTCTTCATTTAGTCAATAAGGATTTAAAAAAAATTCTTATAGTCTAGCCCCATTCCATCATTGAGACCATTCTTTTGGTAGATATTTACATAATTCCCCATCTCAACACATTTGTAACACATAACATTTTTCATGTCATAATTAATCATACCAAAAAAATTATCATTTTATTTTCAATATCGAGTCATATGACAAATCATACCACATCAAAAAAACAACCCAAATTTTATTAAAAATTCTCCAGGGTGTTTATTTCCAATCTTCCCGGAGACTAGATAAAGGAATCTCTTACCTTCTTATTTATTCAGTTGATTCTGACCCATTTCTTTCAATTCATACCATTTCTTTTACTTATTGTAAAATAACACATAACCAAAAAATATCCAATTATACCCCATGATCACATTAAAATTTTTTCACATCACATTTAAATTCATGATTGTCCGGTTACCTTAGATATATTGACTTTAATCCAGAGTAAAAAATATTTATTTTACTGTAATGATCCAGAATAATATTACATCACACCTTGCCAAATGAGTTAAGTTTCATTTATACACAGCCATTATATCTTCATGGTTTTGTATAATTATATGAATTTATTTTCCAAAAATATGTTGAACCACCTTAGGGAAAAATTTATCATGGAAGTAATTCTTAAATTCATCTCATTCCAAGGAATCTATCTTCTGGCTACCCATAATATTCTTGACCATTGACCACCAATGGTCGGGTTAACCATAAATTTACAAGATACAAATGCTGAAATATCTATTATTTGAACACCCTGTGACATTAAATATCATTTCAATGGATTCAATCCATCCTTAGTCAACTACTGGGTTGGAATATCTACTGAAAGAAAGATGGTTTTGTCTTATAAAATGTTCAAATATTGACATATTCATTTTTGGTAGCTCTAGTTATTCTATTTCATGGATTCTAAAAACAATAATACCATTATTAAACTGATCCATTACTATCACAAACTTTTTAGTTCTAATTACCACCACTATATGGTGCTAATTCAGAAAGATATCATCCTCTTGGTTCTTTCCTACTTCATCTTCCTTGTTTCCTCTATGGGAAACCATTCTGAAAAGACATATCTTCGATGATGTATCAACGTAATATTTAATTCAAGGTCATTAAACATAAATATAATGTAATAAATTTATGGTATTCTATTAACATCAACATAACCCATATAGTTATCTAACTATTATTTGATACCAACTATAGGTACATAACCAAAAACATTAAAAAAATTAGTTAATTCAACTAGAATACACTTATTAAATTCATAAATATCGTTACAATTTAATTTTTTAGTGAATTATAATCTAATTCATACATTTCAACCCACAAGAATACAATGTGGGTACTACTAAAATTTATTCATTTTCACCATAATATAATAATTTTTTAAAGAACCTGAAATATTTTCATGAAATGTCATCAAAACATTCATTTGGGTTTCTCTTTTTCTCTTAACCATCTTAAAACACTTTGAATATAATTTTAAAATCCATCATGAGAACAAAAATCTCAGTAAGGGAACTAAAATAAATGATCTAATTTCACATGAATAATTATAAACACATGAATTCATTTTCACAAGATATACCTCTCACCCTTATAGTTTCATATACTTAAATTGTGAAAACATTTGACTTCTATATAACATATTGAAAATAAAAAAAACATTTAGATGAAATGTGTAATTAATTAATTAATAATTTTAACCCTCATAGATACCATATTAGTTTTTCCGTTGCAACTACCATACAATGTAAACCTCATGAGTAAATTATAATGTAACCCCCATGGTTTCTTTTTGCTATAAAATCGTTGTTACAATTTGGATAACCATTACGGATAACGTCTATAATAAAAACCCCAATGAATTGGAGGGAGAAATAGGTCCCACCCATAAACATAAAAAAAATCCACGAACCAAAACCTAATCATAATACATTAATTCCTTCATTATAAAAGTCATTTCTTTTCAATTTGGTAAAAATATAACGTCAAAAGAGTATTTTTTTAAGAGATTCCATTACATGAGGTTTGTCTTACATAAAAGATGATAAAACATCTTTTCTAGTGTATTAAATACTGTTTTAAATCTATTATATGAAAATATTCATGTTTATACTACCTTATATTTCCATATTATAATTACATTCTTCACATTTATTAATAATATTTTTTTATATCAATTGTTTCAGGTGCATTTTATCCTTGTTTCCATGACCGGTTCGTAATGGATTTTTTTTTCAAATTGAAAAAAACATGAGAAGTATAAATAAATAGAATTAATATTTCTCGATATTTTTAAGTTATGCAATATTCTTTTTATATGGTGATGATTTGTTAGATAAAACATTTTTGAAAATGATTTAATTTTTTTCGACGTTTTTGTGACAATCACACACTCATAACATTTTATTTAATATCCTATTTATATATTGGTTATAGTAAACTATATAACATATTATATTCATAATAAAGTCCTATTTAATCATAATAATATATTTACGACCAACCATGTTAGTTTTAAAATAAAATAAAAACACATCATCGATGATAACTGTAAATCGACACCTCACATGCAATGTTTTTATTTCTTATAAAAAGATAATAATAGGAAATATTTGATGATGGATATTAATTTTCAATAATAATATTCTAGTATATGTAAGAAACTAGAGTTATCATGTCTCTTGGGAAAATAAATTTTGGAAGATATAAATAAATGAATGTAAATTGTAAAAAAGAGGACTTTACCTATTGAATTCTACTCCTTGAGAACCTCCTTATGAAACATGGTCTTGGCCTGTTGGTGAGACCAAAAATCCATGGATGTGGTGAATGTTCTTGGGAAAGGGATTTGGATGAAATAAAACTAGTTTTAAGGATTTTATTTTTTATATGAAGAGGTCGTGACAATGGTATTTATAGTGGAAGATATGGGTGTTTTTTTATTTTATTATTTATGAGTTGTTATTTTGGCTCAAGACTTTGAATAGTTTGACAAAATATCACTAATTGTGTAAAAATAATGATTTATATTCAGATATTATTGGATTAAAATAGCCATACATCACCTATGACTCAATAAATCAAGTATTTTTTAAATACAGTAAATTAAAAAAATACAATTCACCACAAATTTATCAATTTTAGAAAAATACCAAAAATTCACCAAAAAAAATTTTCCGATCAGTGGAACCAATAGAATTACTCCATTATATGAATTATATATATATATATAATATAAATTTCAATTCAAATCAAAATTTATTCAAAAAATCCCAATTTTAAAACTATAACTCATCTTATAAAACATTGAAAAATTAATTTTTCTATTATAAAAGTATCTTATAATCAGAATCCAATATAATATTTAATTATTAATATATTTTGTGAATGTAAATTTTCTTTTTATTCATTATTTTAATTATTTAAAATGTGAATAAACATTTTTGTTTCAGAAAAACACTGACATTAAATTTATCACATTTGATACTTTTATATACTTATTCCATGATATAAATATATCACATTTTCACATTGATGATAAATGAGTTTTATTTATACTTTAATATATGAGGTTTCTATTATATTAGTATATATTCATAAATTTATATAAATGGAAGCTAATATCATTATACATTTATAATTAATTTAACTAGATAATTTTAGATTGAAAACATATTATTTCCTATGTACATTGGTTGTCACATTATATTTTATGCTTGAGTTGATGAGACATCATTACATGATGAATAGAAATAACTCCATGATATTTTTTCTATGAAATATGAAAATTATGTTTTATGGTATGGTCTCCGATGAAACCCTTTTGGTTTTCATGATGTGGCCTCACAAGTTGGCAACTCTACCGGACATCTGAATCAAGTGGATGAACTGAAAACATTCTTGTATTTTGACACCATTCATGCCCAAATTGATCTTCATTCAGTTTATTTTGTAGGTTATAGTGGTTATTATAAAGCAATGAGTTTTTTGGGGAACTTAAAGGGATCTCTGATTCTATCAAGACCCCTTACGTGTTGATAGTGAATCCTATCTCTCCCTTATTTAAATGAAATTAATGAGAGTGGCGTAATATCATGGTTCATTTATTCCAAAAGACTGAATTTCATGGGAATTGTTAATGTCACCCTTAATTCAATATTAATATCCCATTGAGGTTAAGGGGTAGAATGTTTATTACTTTTGGGTTCTTAGTCTATGTGATCATTTAATTGAGGGGTATGCCAAGTAATTTTTTAGTTTTTTTGTCTCTTTATTATGCTTATTTGAGATGAATCTATTGAGAATCCATATTTTTTAAGAGGTATTCATCCAAACATTATAACTACTATACTAGCAGTTAGTCTAAAAGATTTTAGGTTGGTTCTTGAAAGATATATTTCAGATTAGGTAGAGCAAGAAAAGAAATAAAAAAGTGTAGAGTGGCTCATTTATAGTGGGATTAAGTACAGATGTCTCATATTTTTGGATCACATAGGTTGGATTAGTAGTGAATATATTCTTGGTTGATTAATATTTGTCTTATGTATTTATAGTGTGGTGTACTTTTTCATTCAACATGATTCTATGAGAAAGATTAGTGGTTATTAATCAGTGTGGCTATTGGGATCACTTAATGAGTTTTTCTATGATGGGATACTTAAAGGGGATGTTATGGTCAGGGATCACTATATTTTAAATTATAAATTATAGTGTCGTTATGTAAATATGGAACATTTTATAGGCCATGGATTAGTTCTCTTTCATGTAATAGATGATCTGATAGTGGAAGTGGATGATGGTCTAGCATGATGACCAGATTTTGAGGGAACGTGAATTGAGTTTTCAATATCACAATATTTCAATTCTAAAATATGTTATTCTTTTAGGATATTTTTTCATTCCCTATTATGGATTGTGGGCACATTTCTAATAGATGTTTTTTTCTTTTTGTGATTAGGATCCCTTGAATGGTTATCCACCATTTTAAATTATTTTTATTACATGAGGTTTTTGGATCTCTTTTGGATGGAATATTATGTTTACTAGGAACCACATGGTGATTTCTGTTTCTCTAATTCAAATACATTTTGTTTAATTCCATGGGTATAATCATATGGTAGGTGTTGGATACAATGTGGATTGGTTGTGGTACATTGGTTTTCTCTTATTATTTTTTATTTTTGTTAATAAAAAACTTGTATGTGTAGAATAATTTTAGTGTTTTATATTATGGTGTGTCCTTTTTTTCATAAATATGTTTTTTTTAATCCTTCAAGATGTACATGGATTGTATTTGGGGTTTTACATGGGTATCTAGAACTGTGTACTCTCTTGATACTCCATGAACTCATATTAGATAGTGTTTTATTTATTGATCACATAGAGGTGAGAGACACTATATTGGAAATCCACAGTTTGCATTGAGTTATTTCCAGATGTAGATATCGTTTTTAGTTTCTCCATTTATTGATGATTTTTAAATACTTGATTAATCATGATGTTTTTCATTCTTTTAGAATCATTCGGATGTTTTGGTGTTCCTTTCCATTGAAGTTACGATTTGGTCAGTTACAGGTTCTTCAAAGTTAGTGGTGGAGGAATATTCTTTGAACAAATGTACTTATTTTTGGACGATTTCATTCTCTTATTCCACCATTTTGGAGAATCATAAAAATTTATGATGATCTCCTATAGGTATTCTATTCTTATCCATCTCTTCATAGTTGGTATATTGTTTTGAAACATGTGATTATATTGGAGAACATACATAAAAATTTTATTGTAATTTTTTTAAACATTTTATAGTTTTTTATAGTTTTTACTTTTTGTGTGAGCCTCCCTCTATTCTATAACACCACGATATTTTATAAAAAAAATTCAAAATAAATTTAATTTCTCGTATATCTTTTGTTACATGCAGTATCATTTTTCTACAAACTATCATATGTTATTAATATTTTTATTCATACAATATTTTTTAAAAAATCATATTAAACAAGATGGTATGAATAATAATAACCAATTTGTAAATATTATGTATAATAATTTTATATGAAATAACAAAATTGAAATTTTTTTTACTAAATTATCAGTAAAATCATTAATTTTTTTAAAATTTACTATTTTCTCTAAAAAATAATTTCATCGCATTTATTGATAAAATTATAAAATTTATCTTTTGATCGTTTAAAAAATTTAATTTAAAAACACCATATTTAAAATCCAAATGTCATAATTATCATTGAGATAATTTAGTAGGATTTTCTATAAATAATTTTTTTTCAATATATAGTATAAACATATTAACTTTTATTAAAAAACTACATTTTCATTAATAGATTTTTTTATTTTCAATATTATTAAAAAAATCAAAAGTAAATTTATTTAAAATATATATTCATTAATAAAAATTTGGTTATTTTAATTTTGATATTATGTCATTCAATACATATGAAACTTTTCTCTTTGGAAAATAGATTTTTCATCACATATATAGGGCTTAATTTTTAATTAATGTTTTTATTTATATGAATGTAATTTCAAAAAATTGAATAAATAATTATAATAATTATAGTTAATATATTAAAATATGTTGAATATAATTTTTTAAAATTGAATTGTAACAATAGTATAAATTTATTTTCCCGTTAAATGATAAAACTGGTTTAACTATGTGGTTGAACAGAAATGATAATTGCTAAAATGACATATAAATTTTTCTAAATAATATTAAATAGTAATATTTAGACATTATATCATCTAAGGTCTTAGTATTATATATTTTTAGACTTCCTTAAAGAGAAATAAATTGGTAAAGTTTATTATTTTCTAAATATCCATGTCTTCCATATCTTCCATTAATAAAAGGCTACACCATCTCATGTACCCTTTAATCTTAAAAATCATTTTTATCATCCATATAATACACAAATTAATTATTTAATTCACTAAAAAAGATATAGGTCTTATTTTTATTTTGAAAAAAACTATATAAGGCATTAGTTATAAACCTAAAGAGGTTCTCTGAATAAGATTTAAAAAAAATAAAACATTTTTTCTGTTATTTCTTATTCCAACTCCTCATAATAATCTACATATATTCTAATATAATAACAGAATTTTCTACCATATAATTATATCTTATTATGTATATTTCATATCTTATATTCATCTCCTCTTCTATCAAATGGTAAATGAAATCCCCGATCGTGTGTATGGAAGATTATAACCTCCAAAATCAATATAATTCATTCTCCACCACCACCTATCATGGTAAGATATAATGATGGATTTAATATATTTATATATTATTTTTTAAAATATTTTACTTATATAATTATAATATCACATATTCAATCTTATTTTCCATTATGTGGGAATATGATAACATCACTTGTGTATATGGAAGACTACCGCCCCGCGATGTGATGTGATTATTTCATCACATACACATTACATAAAATGTAATAAAGAAATTATTAATGAGATTATGTGATATATAATAAATAAGTTTTATTATTAAATATTAATATGTTATTTACCCTTTTATTATTATTATCCATTCAGAAAATTGGAAGAGTAGTCTTCCGTCATAATGAATGGTGTTATACAATATCTATATATAACATTAATGGATTAACATTAATATATTTAGAATTAATATATATGTTATTTATATCATGTATAAATTTATATATTTGATTGATCCATGATCAATGGAAAAGGACAAAGAATACTAAACCAGAACATACACGAAATGGGAAATAGTAATTAGTAGAAATGTGATTTTAACAAGTAATTGTTAATAAAAAGGTTGTATAAGATCATAACTAAATCATGTATGTTGTGATAAATATGTTTATGATTCTTTAATATTTTTATATTAATCATATATTTATTATAATGGAGTTTTTAATTTGTATGAAGGATATTGAGACATAATGTAATTGATTTTCTTCTCTGTTTTTAATCTTGGGACAAACGTTATGTAATGCACATATCTTCTTTTATTAAGTTTATATAAATTAAATTTTACATGTTTTATAATGACTTTAATTATTACCAAAATATTTTTAGTTTTATTTAACACTGTTCTTTCATAGGTCTTATGAAAAACATTTTACCAAAGAGTTATTATTTTATGATACAATATAATATTCTACCATGATTTTTTTATTTTTATACTATGAAGGATAAAATATTATGACCTATCTCTCCAAAAACTCATTAATTTTCCTCCCTTATAATTATTTCAAAATAATAAATATTTTAATTTCATTTTCTTCTGTTTATGTACTAATTATTTTAGAAGAATGTTTTTATTAAAAATAAATTCTATCTTTTTCTTCAGTCTAAAATTATTTTTCATTAATTTTCATGTTTTCTAAATCAAATTTTAAAAATAGTTTATGTATTATAAACAAATTATTATAATAATTTTTTCCCATATTTTAATTTATTAAAAAAATTGAAATTAATTTTTTTGTTAGTTTTTGGATTAAAAACTTTTTTCTTTTTGACAAAAAATGTAAAATGAATCATATTTTCATCATGTAATACATGAACGATATTTTCTGTCATCATATCCATAAACATTAAAAAATAGACCTTTAAAATTATTAAAAGATAATTTCATTGAAATTATTTTTTATATTGGTTTATTTATTTTGGGAATTAAAATAAATGATTTCATTTTGTAAAAGTTTATTTTCATCAAAAAATGATTTGTATAATCATTCAAAATCATCTTCCATCAATGATTACATAATTAGATATTAAATATGTTTTACTAGTTAGATAAACAATTTATACAATCATTATTCCTTCAGAAAATGTTTTTTTATTATTTTAAGAATTTTATGAAACCCCTACCTTTACCAAGGGCTATTATATAATTAAATTTTTTATGAAGCCCATTTATTTTCATGGTTTATGATATGGTGGGTATTTTATGATCTTATAGAACATGTTTTTATGATTTTCATTAGGTTATGGGTGGGACCTATATCTCATTCAAATGCATTGGGTAAATATTAATATCTCATGAGATAAATAAGACTGGAATAGGGAGTGAACCCAATTTAGCAAGGGAAATTTCCCATTATGATTTTTGTGCGAGTAATGCAAAGAACAGAGCCCCGGTAGACTGGAGTTGGTGCCTTTATTTATATAATTGGTATAGATTCAATGGGATGATTCCCTATAGACTGATCAATTAAGTATATTTAAAAAATGTTATATATACATGAAACCCCTTTTACATTCGGAAAAGACAATATATCCAAATATATAGCGAAAGAAAATTCACTTTATCTTTAAAAATTCATTCAATTAATTCGACTTCATAACCTAGAGAAATGAAACAAAATAAGGGTGATCTCAATTTCTCAGTAAGGGTTATGTACAGTAGAAGACATCATGAATAAATAATCATAATCATTATGGAATGTAAAATAACTATTCTTATATACTATATAAATAACATGATAAGGAATAATAAGTATATAAATGAAAATAACTGGAATAAAAATCCATTTAAATAAACGGATAAGGAATATATATATATATATATATATATATAATTAAAGTCAACGAACTAAAAATACATGTCATAGAATCAGTAATATAGAAATTAAATTCATATAGATGTAATATCGTAGTGAAAATATACAAGAATATATTATTTGGAACCTATATGAAGGAAAAGAATAATTATTGGATGTCATGTATCAATCACATGATTCCACTACCATCAAGACCTTAAACAAGATGGATTAAATTATAGGTGAAAACTCATTTAATTTTTCCAACTGATTAATCTTAGGGGACCAACCAATTTATTTAGCGGATATATAATGTTGGTTCCGACCCATCACAATACGTCCCAATAATTCTTCACATATGAAATAAATTTATTTAATTCATTAATTAATATTCTTTATCATTAAATAGTTGTTTTGATTAAAGGATAACGATTTTTCATTATTCCAACTGTTAATCAAATAACATTCATAATAAAAGCCAACTTTAGAAATGGTATACAGTTTGGGAAATAATCATATACATTATAAATTAATATGGATATTTAATATAAATTTAATGTCACCTATGAATGATCATAATAAAGTGATTTGTTCAAGAGAGAGTTAACATTCACAAAATAAATTGAGATTGTTCAATAACTTTTACGACTTTTTAATTTTTAATTCAAATCCCTTTGAATGAATAAATTACATTTGAAACATGTAATTAAAATAGTTATTAATGAGTCTTGGTATTAAATATAAAATTGAAACTTTATACACATTATAAAAGTGAATTTTTTTATAATAACAAATATGTTTTAATGGAATGTAATTTGAAACAAAATTCATTAACCATGATCCCTTTTAGTCGAACTTGATTTAACCTCATCTATATTAGTTTAAAAAAATTTATTAACATACACCAAATCTATATTAACATATATAATATCATATATATATTCATTTAATATCATCTGTTTATTCATTTGATAATAATCTTACAATATATTCATTTTTGGGTGTTAGATGCCTTGTTTTTTCATTCGTTCTTTATCATGAATGTTCTGGTCATTTCAAATATTTCATATTTATTTCATATCTTTAATACATTTAAATTAATAATTATCATATTTATACATATGTTATACCTTTAAAACCAATAATTAATTATTGTTATGAAAAACAATGTACGTTATGGTCTTTGAGATAGTTGGTCGTATGTAGGCAAGAGTAATGTTACGATTTTTCAATGATCATTAATGATATAAGGTATGTAATATATTATACATAAATAATGATAACATTATAAAATATTCCTTATTATTTATTTATATATATAATTCATGTGGTGTAGTGATGAAATGATATTCACATTGCTTCGTGAAGGGGATTGTACACACGTACACAAATGATGAAATGGTCTTATAGTGAGTGAAAACGTAAGAAATAAAATGATATATAATATTTTTCCATAATAATAAATATTTCATCAATATAAAAATGATTTCATATATAACACATTTAATCATTAACATTATCTTTATCACATTCAATGTGCAACTCTAGTTAAAGGTGATTCACATCGCTTCGTGAGGCACTAGTATGCCTTAGAGACATGTGATGTAATAGTATTTCTAATGGTATGGAAGGGGAATTTATATTTGATATGGTGACTCTATAGGATTTAATATGTAATAAAAAAACCTATATACTTTATATCCATCATCATAGAGAACCTTGAATGGTGGTAATGGAATAATGAATTTCATTTGTTCATGAGGTTTTAGTTCATCATACACATGAATGGTGATTTCATAACCCATATGTTGGAAGTGAATATAGTTGTAATTCATGTGATGTAACTTCCCTGACCTGGAAGCCACTAACCCGATAATGTGAGTCGGGCTGTCACATGACCTCAAATGTGACACCACGTACTCTAGAGCTTTCCGACTAGTGGTGAGGGTCTAATAAGTCACATTGGGAGACTATACCCTCTTTATTAGAGAATGCAACAACAAAAAATGGTATAAATAGAAGAAACAATATGAATAAACAATACACATGCATAACCAATCATTTCCCAAATGGGGTGCAAAACAAAAATCAAATACAATATTATCATTTCATACTATTAGCGCAATGTGAATTAAACACAAAACTAATACAAAACAATAAACTCCAAATGGGACCCAAATGAATATTTAGATCCATCCCCGTGAACATTGCAAGACCAAATCAACTTCTTCGTGTTGGCACTATTCCCTTATTCTGACTTGTAACCAAGAGATCCTTCTGAGTACCCAACTTTTTCATGAGAAGGGTGTGAGAAAGAAACTCAGTAGGCCACCTCCAATGGTCTCTATAAAATATTAATTCTAATATATAGTGAATTCATGTAAAAAATTAATGGGAAGTAAGCAAGGGATAGTTCAGATTACATTAGTTAACATGGTTCACTTAATTCATGACTATCATTTATCCCAATTCCATTTCTTTACCATCATCATTACATAATCCATTTTCATCACATGTTCCATTGGTTTGTAAAAAATATAATCTATACAACAGTTAAAGGAAATCAATCACATTTCATAGTGTATATAAATCAAGTACCCACCTCACAAGGAATGAAAAAACCACATAAACACATTATCCTCACCTTGAAGCCTATGTACGAGTGGAATGAAACTATTAGGGGAATAAATAATCTACCCCCTTCCCTAAACCATTCATTTTGCGGTGATGTTTAGAACTTAGGCCTAACTCGAACCGTGGGAATAGGACCTCGAGTCAATATCCAACTATTACAAGTCATGTGCATATTTTTATTTATCATGGCACCCCAACCATACCATAACAAAACCCAGAATATTTAATGCCATTAGAATTTACAATACATGAAAACCAAATGATAATTATTATAATTCCATAACCAATTGACACATTAACCATTTATAATTAATATATATCAATCAAAATTAACATTTCTACCTCCTAACCCATAATGTGTATTCAAAAACACCTATGCCATATCCAAATTCATCATTGACCATTCATTAACCCATTTATCCCATTTATCATTTCACAAGCATTTACCCACTTATGAATTTAACATAAATTCTCATATCACATAACAAAATCCCATTATTACATTCAATAATTTAGTTATATGAAATAATTCTCATGTATTACCCCTTCCACTAATTGATACATTCCCTTATTACAAACCATTGACATATTCCACATTTCAAATTCCATTAACCGATTACATGTTGACTATTTAAGAACAACTAATCCCTTTAATAATTTCTATAACAAATTCATGAAACAATCAACATGTTATATTTAAACCCAATTACCCATTTTCATGTCATTACAACATCATATTATGCCATTATATCCCTAGTCATGTTTATAATAATTTAATTTAAAACATAATAAACTATTAAAACATGTTCTACATGGGTTCCACATTATTATTTGGTAATCAGAAGCTTATCCCATACTACTCCCTGGGTCCAAAAATGCTAGTGCACCCCATGGGTGGCTCTAAAATGGTCAATTCATACCTTAGGAATACCACGAGGTACATGAGGGTTTCAAATAAATCATTTAGAAAACTAATATATCCAATAATATTCAATGAATCCAATACACAACAAGGGATATGAAAAATCTCAATAGACATGAAAAAATCTATAAGAAAACAATCAGATATAACTTATAGACCACCTACCTCAAATCATTTGAAGAACACACTCTTAATCATTGGCATGGATCTGGACTCAAGAACCCCTTAAAGCCACAACTTGGGTTTCACAAGAAAAATAGGTTTTTAGGGTTTCAGAAAAAGATAGAAGAAATTGGAAACCCAAATCCAAAAAATATAAGGAAGGAGAGAATTAGACATACTTAGAGTTTTGATACGCACCCAACAACATTGTAAACAACATATAAATGTTGTACATAGACCTCTTGAAAGATATTTGAATCTCGGATTGTTACTACGGTTGAAGGAGGAAGAATCTAGAGAAATCCCTTGTTGGGAATAAAAATCCCATCTTGGAAATTTTGCAATTTTTTCAATGTTTCCAGGTTGCACGGTTTACCTTCCCAATTTACCTAAATGGTTTACCAAATCGTGCCCAAACCATGAAGAGTCTACAAACTACATTCCCATTTCCCACAATTTTTTCTAGACCATTCCAAAAAAATATGAATTTATAAGGCCTGCCTGGTCTCTCCTCACACGATTTTCCAAACCATGCATAAATAATGCAGATTTCACAAAAATCCCCTTTTCCAATTTTTCATGTCTCGAACACCTAGAACACCCTCAATTATTCTAAAAGACTTGGGAAATAATTATCTAGACAAAAAATTATGATTCCCAATCCAAAACATAAATAAAAAAACATTATGAAATGGTGGGACCATAAAACATCCCCATCATATAATGGCTCACCCTCGAGCTGCTCTTCCAAACATCACTAAGCATTCGTAACTAGAGGTCATTCCACTAGGAAAGCCAATCTATTCACACTCTCTAGGTCTCTAGTTTCATCATGAGTCCCCCTAGCAGAGATCAATGTCATAGAATTTACCTTTATGTCTTCCTCCCCACTACCCCAACACGGGAAAACTACCCCCAAGGATGTGTAACCTCTATCCATGCCAAACCCCTAAAACATTCGAGAGGAAACATATCAACGACTCCCAACTCAAAACACATTTAATATTTTCTCCCAATATCATATCCTGATATATGAATCAATTATCACTCCATTGGAACAATACTCTTTATAAATCATCACCCAAATCAATTGGCATAAATTTCCTATATTTATCAAACTCTAACAGCGACCCAAACCCAATTGAACCTGAAGGGAAACACATGATCCTTTAAACCTCATTTCTTGATGATTTCATTCCACAACTATACATAAAATCACAACTAAAAAAAGTTGACTACTCGACCAGTTAAATTGTTCCAATGCTCTCTACTAGGGCCAACACAACTGAATGGTGACCAATCAAGTCCTTTCATCCTTAAACTCTGATCAAATATTCAACGAACCATTAATAGGGTATGGTTGTTTCCACTATTTCCAGTTACATGTCACCTTCTCCATCAATGAAGGAACATTAGAACTCATCCAAACGTCCCATCACCTAGAAACTTCCAACTGAACACGCCAATGTATCCATAGGGAATTACCCGACATTGGCATCTATCGGCTCAGTCAGAACCATTTAGGGGGACATTTATACATTATCCATCGAAGGACTAAGATCATCTTGACCTCACTCATGTATGACTTAATTTGAAAAGGTGATTTTCTCGGCAACATGAACTCATACATGGGTCACTATAACCACACCCATTCATGTTTACCATCTCAGGTCAAACCCCACCCGACTAGCTTTTCTACGAACACTTACCTTACAATAATTGTATGCTACCCATTTCTCTCTCCATCCCAAGGTGCTTACTGAATTCAAGCCTATGATTATCATTCCATCCACCCACTGAGACTATTTATTTAATTCTGGTTGATTTCCATCACCATGACATTACTGTCCTCAAGTCTGTCATTAGGATTCACCCATGGAACAACACCACATCACATGTCCAAGGTTCACTCAACTTCACATCATTCCAAAACCACACAATGGAAAATTTCCTGAGTCAAACCCCAATCTTTGTTGGAGTTATAGGACCCCAAATTCTGTTTCCTCAATCTATTTTCACATCCTACAAAACCCTTCTACGACTCGACATTGACATCACAATATTCACATTTAACCACCCTGAGCACAAAGCCAACCCTTGGATCATCATTCACCATATCCAAGTCCCACATTCCATCCATGAGGGACCTAATATACACATTAAAAGTTCCTCATTTTCATCCTAGTGCCACTACATCATCTTCATGTTCACTTATCCACATCCTAGAATGACTTATCACTACCCACCATAGGGGTATTGATACCAATGCTGTAATGAGGGGTTTCAACAATTGTTTCATCCAATCGATCATAAGAAAAAACCCAAAAAAATAGACACGGGTGTCTATGGTTTTCCCCAAACAGGAAAACTAACGTCACCCATTACACATCCTTGGCTTCTATCTATGGAACCCATGATGCTTGTCATCATTATCTCTATCCCGAGCATCTCACCCCAAGAAACAAAGGGTGTAAATCCATCCATAAAGTTATAAATATACTGTTTCCATGAGTGTAAAATCCATGATGTCCCTCATCCATCCAAACACTTCCAAGTCTCTTGGTGTGAGCCAGAGATTCTCAATGTACCTAGGACATTATCAAGGTATTGTAAAGGATCGTCACTTGCAGAGGTATGTTAATAAGTTTTCAAATAACACCCCCACCAACTTATCCATATCTGATTTCAAGCTATGTGGCACTATGAATTTCTAGGGATCTCAAGCTTTCCTTCTGAAGATGTCCCACCAACATTTAACCACCAACACTCAGGTGTGATTTCTGACTAGGTTCACCAATCACTCCAAAACTAATCCACAAAAAGTAGAGAATTATTGTTTCATACTGCACTACTTCTCCCACACCACTCGTGTCCTTATAATGCATCCATGTCGGCTAAAAAATGGGTCACAATGGTATACCACACCAGTCAAACCAACTGTCTCACACAAAACAACTTCATATTGCGTATAAAACATCAACTTATTACTTACCTAACCATGTATTTTGTTTAGTCTGCCTCATCATACCTGAGGTGGCCTATTAATCTCATCCAACAACTAACCCATTCATACTAACAACTTCAGCCATGTGACTATTCTCACCATGGGTGTCACCATCAAGAAAAATCATATAACCACACTTCTTCCTCCCTTGTCTTTTCTGCTCGATGAAAACATCCAGACCTCTATTAATTCTCACCCAAACATTTGAGTAAGGAATTCATATGATAAAATCCTCTGAAACATTCCTTACCTCATATCATAAGATCTACGATTCCCATATGAATGAACTAGGCAGAAATATACCACTCACTAATACATGGGTTATATAGAATTCATTGACACCACCTCTAACGATTATCAAATGCTTTATATTATGAGTTACGCACATCGTTGGCTAATCTCCCACAAGGTCACCCTTGATTTCATGAGATTATTGATGAATAACCTTGAATCACGTGTCACACACATCCATCAACCTTCCCACTTATCCCTCAAGGAGAAACCTCCACCATGGGACACTCTAAGTCCCACTACTAATGTCTAAAACATCTAAAATCTTGATACACACCCAAAAGTACTAGAAGCCTTGGATGAACTCTCTCATTGGTTCCATAGTCTCACCTAGGAGAATCTATTGGTCCTCTCTCCAAATAAAACTTACCATGACACAAACAGAGAAATGATCCTGAATGCAACTCTCAATCTCATTCTGAGACACACTATTCCTATCACACCATACAACCATCTACTATAGGTTCTACGCCGAAGGTGTACACGTTAATATGAACTATGAGTAAAGCATCATCTCTAGGATTCATGATACAACATGAAAGGTCTCTACACACACGGTCACCAAGTCATAGTCTACATCCTTATGGTCCACCATGTACTCCATTCTATCATAAACCACATGAGTTTCCTCACATAGATTACCGAACAAAGAATCACAATCCAAAGGCTACAACCCTACCAAGGGATCTCTAAACACACCACCGAGGCTATATCACAACCGGCAAGGCCTCACAATCCAAATCCAATGTCTCAAACTAAAGCACTCTCACCGCCCCATCCCACACATACAAGGGTCCAAAAGAAAAAAAGGTATACCCACTATTGAAATCAATCATTCTCATTTTAAAACTTATCATTCAATCAACACTTCCAATACAGACTGATAGTATTTTACCACAGACGAAAAATGTTCTCACTCTAGAAACCTTAAACAACCAATTATTCATGCTCTATCCCAATGGTCATCATCAAACTTAGAACACTACCCCTACATTACCTACAACATTTCTGGTCAGCATGGGGTAAACAGTTCACTAAATCACATGTTTTTGGTCAACGCCTCTTCAACCCAATTCTTCTTTTACAACACACATCCTTCCTTCCTGGGCACATTATCTATTTCAAAACAGATTAAAATCATAAATTTAATTCATTTACACCATTATTTAGAAAAAATTCATTAAAAATTTAACCATCACTTTGCAAACATATTTATTTTATACACCAAAGCTACCTTTAGAATTTATTACTACCAAAATTTTGTTTACCCCCAGTCACAAATGTTTTTATACAAGATATATCTTATTGATTAATTTTAATACTTTTCATTCACCCACTTTATTTTCCATTATAATGCATCAGTTTCTTTATATTTATCAAATAATTAAAATTAATTCTACTATATACACCTTGTACAACCATCCCATGTGTGTGCATATAACGATGCATGTCACCTATATCTTTAGGTGCATAAAATGATGCTTGAATGCACAACCTCATGCCATTCTGGCCATGAGAAAAATATCATAAATCAATAAGATCACATAACTTGTGAATCACCCAACGGGGAAATGACATTAAACTATAACAACACACATCAAGAACAACAATTCCCATCGAGGGTGACTTGGGTTTTCTAATGTACATGGTTTAGCTACTCACATGCACGTGCTCATTACCAAGGAACGTAACTATCCTAATATCCTTTCTACCATCCCAAAATAGAACGGGAGAGACAATAACTCCTCTTATGTGATTTTGTAACATCCCTAGCCTAGAATCCACTAACCATGTACTAAAATTCAGGCCATCACATGACCTTAAGAGCTCCTCCCCATATGCTAGAGATTTCCGACTAGCGGGGAGGGTTTAATAAGTCACATGGGGAGACTATAACCTCTATAGAAGAGAAATTCACAAAAGAACATGATATAAATAGAGGAAACAATATGAATATCTAGTACACATGCATAACCAAGAATTTCCCATAAAGGGGTACAATCCATAAATCAAATACAATTATGTCATGTCATACAGAAGTGAAAAGTGAATGAAACCAAAAATTAAGACAAACAACTAAATTCTATATTGGTCCAGAATGTATGTTCACGTCCTACCCCATGAACATTATGATCCCAACTCAACTTCTTCATGTAAGGAATTGTCCCTCATTTTATCTTCTAACCATGTGATCTTCTCAGGTACCCAATGGCGGCCTCATCAGAGTGTGAGTACAGATATCAGTAGGCCACAACCAATGGTGTTTACGAAATATCCATTCTAATAGATATTTTATACAAGTAAAAAATTAATGGTAAGTTAGCAAGGAATCGTTTTGGTTCCATTAGATTACAAGGTGCACTCAATTCATGACTAGGATTTATCAAAATTCCATTTCTTACATCATCATCATTACATAAGACATTTTGATCACATGTTCCATGGGATTTGTATAAATATAGTATATACAAGGGTCTAAGGCAATCAATCACATTTCATAGTGGAAATAAATTAAGTCCCTATCTCACTAAGGATACACATATCACATAAACACATTAGCCTCACCTTGAAGCCTCTGTTCGGGTGGAATGAAACCGTTATGGGAATAGAGACTCAATAGCCTTCCCTAACCCATGCATTTTGAGGTGGAGTTTAGAGATTAACTCCAACTCAACTAGTGGGCATAGAAGCTCAAGTAAATATCTCACTCTTCCATGCTATAACGACCCATAAATTACATTCATGGTTATTACTTCAAAATTAAAGCACAGTTATTACAACATATAACAAAACCATGAAAAGACCGTATAGGTATAGTGTCTTTAGAAACTGGGAAACATAAACAACTGGTTCATAAATCATCTACGTTGTCTCCCATTTATTTAGGCATATCTAGAGTCCCTTTTTGTCAAATCCTACTTAATATCCATCTTCCTAACCTCGGGATAAGAAAACATACAAAAGGGTGAGCTCAAAATCTCAGTAAGGGTAAAAAAAAATATCAATCACATCATATTCATAAGAACATATCATTTTGGAATTCATAACCTGCAAAAGAGATCATAATTTCATAACATGGGATAAATCATAGTAGTGAAATGTAATCCCAACAATCATAACATAAAACATGAAACTTTGTGGCATACACACATAATCATAGAGAATCATTTCTTATTAGTCAAGACTCATAGCCAAGTCTATCATAGCAGACAAAGTCCATTTCTGAACTGAGTTCACTCCTCGTTTCAGTCATGTTTCACTGAAACGGTTTAACCTACCATTCCAGCCATGTCTATCTCATGAGATATAAATCTTTACCTAATGCATTGGAGGGAGATATAGGTCCCACCTATCTCATAATGATACCATTCTTCTGTGTGCCACAAAATCATAAACCATACATCATAGCATAACCCATATAATAAAAATGGGAATCGTAAACATCATACCATCATAACATAATCCATATAAGATAAAAGGACATCATAAAAATATTTCCATACTAACATAATAAAATCAATGTAAAAAATATGGATAGAAACAGAACCCTATATTATCTTAGATGGAAAATAATTTTGATAAAACACATGAACTCCATTCATGAAGAAAATATCCTTTGTACATCAAAAAAAAATAATTTTCTTAACATGTCATAAAATTTTAAACTAAATGAAGTTGATTAAAAATAATAATTAAAACTTGTAAATTAGGCTTCTTGGAAATAATTATTTAAAAATCCATTCATGTCTTATAAGTTAAAAAAACATTTTTCCCGTACTTTGGCCGGAAATGTCAAAATGTACCTCGTACAAAAAATGACCACAGATTCCTTTCATATATTTTACTAAAAACTCACCGAAGTGTAAAATTGTATTTAAACAGTTGTAGGTGGATGGAAAGAATATTTAATATTGAGGAAACATGTATGTGGATGATAAATATTCCTCAGTAAATTCTGAAGTATAAACAATCTCGGAAAAAAACGAGATTGTGACATTTTCCCTCACATTACGTCTGATTTTCTTCGAAAGTGTCCGATCCTCCTGTATAATGATTTAAATAATGTCATTTAATTACTCCAGAATCATACTTATATTTATGATATCATATATGGTCATATTCTTAGCTTCTTATTAGTAATATTTCATTACTACTTGTTATTCAGGTGTTTATTACTTTTTGTTCTTATGCGTGTTTTGTCGAATAAATTCTTATTATTATTTTTATTTTATAGATAATTCATTTCCAGAATGGTATTAGTGTAATATATATAATATTCATTCATTAAATTCATTTATATAATCATTATTAAATGAAGATCATGTAGAACGAGTCGCATCACATCGTGGAGACGGTATTCCTTACGTATGCACGAGCGATGATATCGTTCCCATGATTTTGGAATTGTATTGGAGTGTATGTATACTATTTAAGAATAAAGATCAATTTAAAATAATCATATATAGTTATTATTTAAACCATTATACCCATCCATTTATGGTGGAGGTGGAAAATAGATTACACCACGGCGTGAAGACGGTATTCCGTACGTACACATGCACGGTGATTTCGTTTTCCGTAGGATGGATTGATGGTGAAATATGGTTGTTTCATAATAATAATAACATATCAGTATATGAGTGATACTGATGTTATTACTTCATAATTAAACAACTAAAGAAGAAGAAGTGGAAGAAGAAATAATATTGAAAGAATCGGTAACGGACATTACCTCTTCTTTGAAGTGCCTCTTTGAGACCACATTTTAGGGAACTAAAATTTGTCTATGAAAAGACCAGGACCTCTAGAATGTTTCTAGGGAATTGGAGAAGATAATTTGGTATGTTTTGGCCGAGCTTGAAGGCTCAAAGTGGTGTGAGGAAGAGAGGGAGGAGGTGCCCTTTTATAACGGGGGAGAGGGGCGCCTTTGGAAAAACTAAAAATATTATTTTATTATAAAGTCATATTCGGTTTTTAATATCTCCAAATTGATTTATTTAAAATCTAAGGTGGGGATGGGTCGAAATACTCTCATACAATAGAATTTAGACAAGTTTAGGTTTCTATTTTAACCTTATCATTTAGATTTAACTTTAAGTTACATAATTTAACTTTTACCGTGTCTTCTTGTTTTCTTACACTATAAGGATAATAAACTTACTAAAACAAGATAAACGAACCCCAAGTTGTTTATTATTAATATATATAACCTTATATAAGTAATTTGGCCGAAATTAGATTTTTAAGAATAAGATAACAATTAATAATATAATATTTATTTTAAAAACTATTTTATGTCAATTTTGACTCTATTTGGTAATTGATTTTTTTGAAAATAATAACAGAAAGTGTAGTTCGAACAAAGTAAATTAAATCAATACTAACTTGTCATATTAACAGATAAAATTATTTTAATTCATAAAAAGTGTCAAATTACATTTATTTGTGTATTTATAACATCAATTGTGTCAATATTTCATTAATAAAATAATTACTGCATCATCATTGTGTCATAAATAAATTATATTATATATTGTCTAAAAATTACAAACAAACTTCCATTATGTAGAAAACTGATTATATTTCTAAGGAATATTTATAGTCTCATTTATCTTATGTATAACCTTATATTAAAAATGATTTAGTTATTAAACTTTGATTTTAACTATTTTAACCCTTCTTTAAATAAATTAATAATAAATGTCCTAATCTAATCTATGTAGGCCTAAATGGTCATATTTTATTCCTAAGGTAGTTGTTTCTCGAATTAAACTTATCAAATAGAATTATGACATGTGATAGGGTAATAATAATATCACTTTTACCCTTAATTACCCTATTTACTTTTAACCGCGGTAAAAAAAGTAAAAAGTTACTATTCACCAAAAATTATTTTCATCTCATTGAACCACATTTTATTCCTTGATATTAACTGTGTCTCTCGGATTTTTGAAATTCCACTCACAGAAGAGGTAAAATTAAGTTTTATATGAATTTGGAAATTCTCCTAGGAGGTGGGTAAAAGACGGTGATAATTTCGATAAAATTTATATATATCTAAAATTATTATAAAATGACTTCAATAAATTGAATTGAACTTATATAGGTATTATGTATCAATTTTGACCTAAAATAAATTTAAATAAAATAAATAATTATTTAAATAAAATGTTGGTTTTCAAATAGTAACCCAGTGTTTTCACAATTCTTCAAAATTTGAATGTTTTCAGAAAAATACCAAAATTTCACCCTAGGCTAATTTCGATATTCCAAATCCAAAAATGAATACCATTTTGAAAAATAAAATTGAGAAAATTTTAAAAAGTGGGTATTACTATTCATAACAGCTAGTTTTAATAATATTTTAATAGCATATCGTTGTTTAGTGAAACTCGGTATTGCGTATGACGCAAGATATCGAGGAAGGTTGCGATTACATGTAATGCAAGTCATGTTAGTTTTGTGTGTAGTGACAGATTTCTTTGATGATTTATATAACATAAAAACAAAATATTTCTCATAAAAGTCTTGGGTGTTACATTCTACCCCCCTTAAAATGAATTTCTCCCTCGAAATTCGTCACTTTGTAACAAACAGATGAGGATACCTCCCCCTCATCATATTCTCAAGCTCCCATGTAGCTTCTTCTAATTGGTGGTTCCTCCATAAAACATTCACCAAGCGAGTGGTCTTGTTCCGTATGACTTTTTTGCTACGATCCAGAATCTCTATCGGATGTTCTTCCAAAGAAAGATCTTTCTCCAGCGGCACAACTTCTGAGCTGAGTACTTGTGAAGGATCAGGTATGTACTTTTTCAGGTATGTACTTTCTCAGGAGAGATACATCGATCACATCGTAAATTTGAGATAGATTCGGTGGAAGCGCCAATTGGTAATCTACCTTCCCAACACGATCCAGAATTTCAAAAGGACTGATATACCTAGGGCTCAGCTTTCCCTTCTTTACAAATATCATTACTCTCTTCCAATGAGATATTCGTAAGAACACTTTATCACCCACTTCAAACTCTAGGTCTTTTCTTCAGTATTCGGAAAAACTTTTTTGTCGACCCTGAGCTGCTCTAATGTGTTGTTGAATAGATCTGACCTTTTCGGCCATCTCATCAATAAGATCAGGTCCTAATAGATTTATTTCCCTAACTTCATCCCAGCATGTTGGAGTCATGCATTTCTTTCCATAGAGATCTTCATAAAGAGCCATCTGAATACATTAGTGAAAGAAATTATTATAAGAAAATTCCACCAAAGGTAGGTGTTGATCCCAACCACCTTTGAAATCCATAGAGAAAGCTCTCAACATATATTCTAGAGATTGAATTGTCCTCTCAGACTGACCATCTGTCTGAGGATGATAAGCAGTGCTGAAACTCAACTCTGTATCCAGAGTATGCTGAATACTTCTCTAGAACATCCATGTAAATCTCGGATCCCGATCAGATAAACTAGAAAGTGGTACTCTATGCAATCTTACCACTTCCTTCACATATATCCTAGAAAGTGGATCCAGAAAGAAATCCTATCTAATAGCGATGTAATGTGCCGAATTTGTAAGACGATCAACTATGACCCATATAGCATTATTTCCTTTGGATGTTTTAGTAAGTCCAGTGACAAAGTCCATAGTGATGTTTTCCCATTTCCATTCAGGTATGAGTAATGGTTGTAACATCCCCTTAGTCTTCTCTCTCTCAGCTTTAACTTGTTGACAAACCAAGCATCGAGAGACATATTCAGCAACATCTCTTTTCATGTTATCCCACCAGAAGTACTCTTTCAGTTCCCTATACATCTTTGTGCAACCAGGATGAATTGATAATGAAGAAATATGAGCCTCATCCAGAAGCTCCTTCTTTAATTCGGGGATGGGAGGAACACAAACCTGATTCCAGAACTTTATTATCCCATCACTATCAAGGTTGAATTCAGGAACATTTCGCACCTTCTTTTGTAACACTACATCTTCTTTTTGTGCCTCTTTAATCTTCAAATGTATAGACGGTTGAACATTAATTTGAGAAAGATATGATTTTTCGCCAGTCATTATAATTCCAAGATCCATCCGCTGTAAATCCATAAATATTCGATCTTTTGTGATCCTCATCATGGATAAGCAACATGGTCCTGTCGACTTAATGCATCTTCCACCTTGTTTTCTTTCCCATGGTGGTAATGAATTGAGCATTCGTAATCCTTAATCAGCTACAACCATCTTCTTTGGCGCATATTCAGCTCATTTTGTGTGAAAATATACTTTAAACGTTTATGATCAGTATAAATATCACAACATTATCCAGAAAGATAATGCCTCCAAATATTTAATGCAAAGAATACCGCAGCTAACTCTGAATCATGAGTTGGGTAATTTTACTCATGTATTTTCAACTGTCGTGAGGCATAAGCTATCATCATATAATTTTACATAAGAACACACCCCAGTCCCTTCTTGGTTTCATCCCTGTAGATCACAAACCTTTCTCCACTACAAGGTAGTATGAGCACAGGAGAAAGTGATAACCTTATTTTTAGCTCCTTGAAATTCCCTTCACATTCCTCCGTCCACACGAACCTAACTCCTTTTTGAGTCAACCTAGTGAGTGGATTAGATACTCTTGAAAAATCATTCACAAAACGTCAATAATATCCAGCCAAACCAAGAAAACATCGGATCTCAGTTACTGTTGTTGGTCTCGACCATCATTCGATAACATCTGTTTCTGCTGGATCCACAGATATCCCCACTTTTGAGATTATGTGACCAAAAAATGAAACTTTTTGAAGCCAAAATTCACACTTGGAAAATTTTCCATAAAGCTTCTCCTTTCTCAGGGTATTCAATATAATTCTCATGTGATCTTCATGTTCTTCCTTCTTAATTGAATAGAAAAGAATATTTTCTATAATGACTTCCACAAACTGATCAAGATAGTCTCTAAAGACTCTATTCATCAGATCCATGAAGATATCAGGGGAATTAGTAAGACCAAATGGCATCACTATAAATTCATAGTGTCCATACCTTTTACGAAAAGCCATCTTTGGTATATCCTCTCTTTTGACCCTTAATTGATGATACCCTAAATGAAGATCAATCTTGGAAAAGTATTGACCTCCGCATAGTTGGTCAAATAAGTCATCAATGCATGAGAGATGATATTTTTTTCTTGATAGTGATCTTGTAATGTTCTCGATAATCAATGCAGAGTATCAGTGTTCCATATTTCTTCTTAACAAACAGAACTGGTGCTCCCCAAGGTGACGCACCTGGGCTTATGAATCCCTTATCAAGATTCTATTGGAGTTGCTTCTTCAATTCCTGCAACTCAATTGGGGTCATTCTATAAAGTGTCTTTGAAATAGGAAAATCACCCGGTACGATTTCTATTGAAAACTCAGCTTCACGATTTGGTGGAAGACCCGAAAATTTCTCCGGAAAGACATCATCAAACTCCCGTACAATGGGAATATTCTTAATAATGAGTTTCTCACCAACCATTTGAGATAAATAACCTTCATTTAGTGGAATCAAGACCCATAAGATGGAAGAAAGTTCCACTGGAAGGTTATGTTCATCATTGCATCGATAGACGATCATAGATTGATCTGGAATATGAAATGTGACTTCCCTTATTTGGAAATTGATATGAGCTCCATATAAAGATAGCCAATCCATGCCAAGAATCACATAAAATTCCACTATAGGAAGGATCACAAGATTTGCCGGAAGCACATTCCCACAAACGTCAATCGGAGAAGAATTATAAACTTTTGATGCGACTGTTGTGCCATTAGGGGTTGTCATAGCTAACTCAACATCTAATTGTTGAGTTAATATGGAGATACCCGTAGAAAATTCATTAGAAATAAAAGAGTGTGTGGATCTAGAATCAAATAAAACATTTTCTACTTTAGAGAGGATGGTAAGTGTTGCTTTCACCACTTCGTTTTCATACTCCACGTCGTTGAAATAAATTGCATGTGGCATTCCTTTGTCTTTAGCCTTAAGAGTTTGTTGACATAGATCATCATAAAAACCCTTGGATTAGGGAATTTATTGGTATAATGCCCCATTTCCTTTCACTTGTAACATTGAAGTGTAGGAGGTGCACACTTTGTAGCCTTTTCTTTGTTCGCATCACTAGACATCTTATTCCCATCATTACGGCATTCAAATGCCCGATGACCTTCCTTTCCAAATTTGAAACATTTACTTGTCCCATTAAGACAACTCCATCCATGTTTCTTTCCACACTTTGAGCATAAGGGAAAAATCATCTTTTTTTCAGTGTAATCTTTAGATTTTCATTTGAATTTAATTTTCCTCTTCTTATGAAACCCATATGACTGATGGGTTACTCCAATATCCATCTCAACCATGAGATCACATCGAACGATTTCCTTATAGCTATTGAAGTCCCTTATGTCTAACTCCCTTCGAAGACTTTGTTTTAAGCCACTAAAGAAACGATCGATCTTACTCCCAAGTTGGATAATAATACCAGAGTCGTACCTTGAAAATCTAGTAAAATTTGATTCATAGGTACCAACAGATTCATCATCCTTTTTCTTTAGTTGAAGAAAATTCATCTCCATCTTTTTTCGAAGAATACGAGGGAATTACTTATTGAAAAATAAGTTCTTGAACTCTTCCCCTTCCATGGACTCAATTTCATCTCTTATCCTTGTATTCTTGATAAGATTCCACCATTGATTAGCATCTCCTTCCAAATGATACACTACTAAGATGACTTTATCATTTTCAGAACATTGAAGAACTGAAAATATCTTTTCAGTAGTACTAATCCATTATTTAGGAACTAATGGATCAGTAGACCCTTTGAATGAAGATGGACCCTGCCTCATGAAGGATTCAACAGAATGTTTCTCCTTCCTTTGCACGTTTGGAAGTCCTGCATGATTCAGAGCTTGAGAAAGATGTGTGATCATGGCTACAATATTTTTCATTCCAGCTCCCATAACGTTTGGTTTCTCAGGGGGACAATCATTGCATTGCCCGTCACATTCCGCATTAACACGGTTCCATTGGGTTCCAACCATGGACTAAAACCAAGAAGAATAGTGTGAGAAACACTAATTATAATAGGAACACCACATAATCAGGAATAAAATTTCACACTTAAGGTATTATCATAGGTTTTTCATGGCAATTTTTAAAACACTATGATCGTGTTCTATACTAAGACATATCCTTAGGTTCCTTACTATGGCTTTCACATCCTTGTTTCTAAAGGTTGACTATACCTTTCCACTGATACCAACTATAATGACCCATACTTTACATACATGGTTATTACTTCAAAATTGATGCATACTTATTAAAACATATAAAAAAACCATGAAAGGATCATATAGGTATAGTGTCTTTAGAAACTGGGAAACATAAACAACTGGTTCATAAATCATCTACGTTGTCTCCCATTTATTTCATCATATCTAGAGTCCCTTTTTGGAATATCATACTTAATATCCTTATTCCTGGCCTGGGGAAAAGAAAACATACAAAAGGGTGATCTCAAATGCTCAGTATGGGAAAACAAAAGAAATATCAATCACATCATATTCATAAGAACATATCATTTTGGTAATCTTAACCTCCAAAAGAGATCAAAATTTCATAACATGGGATAAATCATAGTAGTGAAATTTAATCCCAATAATCATAACATAAAACATGAATCCTTGTGTCATACACACATAATCATAGAGAATCATTTCATAGTAGTCAAGACTCATAGCCAAGACTCTCTTAGCGGACAAAGTCCATTTCTGAACCGAGTTCACTCCTCATTTCAGTCCTGTTTCACTGAACCAATTTAACCTCCCATTCCAGCCATGTCTATCTCATGAGATATAAATATTTACCCAATGCATTGGAGGGAGATATTGGTCCAACCCATCTCATAATGATACCATTCTTATGTGTCTCAAAAAATCATAAACCATACATCATAGCATAACCCATGTAATGAAAATGGGAATCATAAACATCATGTCATCATAACATAATCCATATAAGATAAAATGACATCAAAAAAATAATTCCATCATAAATTAATCAAATAAATTTAAAAAATAGGGATAGAAACAGAACCCTACATTATCTTAGATGGAGAATAATTTTGATAAACAGTTGAACTCCATTCTTGAGAAAAATATCCTTTCTACTTCAAAAACATTTTTCTTTTCTTAACATGTCATACAATTTTAAACTAAAATTAGTTGATTAAAAATAAACATGAAAACTTGTAAATTAATAAACTTTGAAATAATGTTTTAAAAAATCCATTCATGCCGTATAAGTTAAAAAAACATTCTTCCCGTACTTTGGCCAGAAAAGTCAAAAAGTACCTCATATGAAAAACGACAAAAGATTCCTTTCAAATCTTTTACTAAAAACTCACCGAAGGGTAAAATTTGTTTTAAACAATTGTATGTGTATGGAAATAATAATACATATTGAGGAACCATTGATGTGGATGATAAATATTCCCCAAAAAATTCTAAAGTATAAACAATACCGGATAAAAACGAGATTTTGAGATTTTCCCTTACCTTAGGTCTGATTTGTTTCGTAAGTGTCCGAAACTCCTGTATAATGATTTAAATAATTTCATTGACTACTTACAGAATCATACTTATTTTTATGATATCATATATGGTAATATTCTTATCTTCTTATTAGTAATATTTAATTACTACTTGTTATTCGGGTGTTTATTACTTTTTGTTCTTATGCTTGTTTTGTCGAATGAATTCATATTCTTATTTTTAGGTTATAGATACCTCATTTCCAGAATTGTATTAGTGTAATATATATCATATTCATTCATTCAATTCATTTCTATAATCTTTATGCAATGAAGATCATGTATAACGAGTCGCATCGCATCGTGGAGACGGTATTCCGTACGTACGCACGAGCGATGATATTGTTCCCATGATCGTGGAATTGTATTGGAGTGTATGTATACTATTTCAGAATAAATATCAATTTAAAATAATTATATATAGTTTTTATTTACACCATTATACCCATCCAAGTATGGTGGGGGTGGAAAATAGATTACACCACGGCGTGGAGACGGTATTCCGTACGTACGCACGCGCGGTGATTTCATTTTTTGTAGGATGGATAGATGGTGAAATAGGGTTGTTTCCTACATATAATAACATATCAGTATATGAGTGATACTGATGTTATTAATTCATAATGAAACAACTAATGAATAATAAGTGGAAGATGAAATAGTGTTGAATGAATCGGTAACGGACATTGCCTCTTCTTTGAAGTGCCTCTTTGAGACCTCCTTTTAGGGAACTAAAATTGTTCGTTGAAGAAGACCAGGACCTCTAAGATGTTTCTAGGGAGGTGGAGAAGAGAAATTTTCCAGGGTTGTCCAAGCTTGAAGGCTCAATGTGGTGTGAGGAAGGGAGGGAGGAGGTTCCCTTTTATATGGGAGGAGAGGGGCACCTTTGGAAAAACTAAAAATATTATTTTTTTATAAAGTCATATTCTGTTTTTAATAGCTCTAAATTGATTTATTTCGTAGATATGGTGGGGACGGGTCGAAATCTTCTCATCCAATAGAATTTAGGCAAGTTTAGGTTTTATTTTAACCATTTCATTTAGATTTAAATTTTTGTTAGATAATTTAATGTTACCGTGTCTTCTTGTTTTCTTACACTATAAGGTTAATAAACATACTATAACAAGCCAAACTATCCCCATGTTGTTTATTATTAATATATATAACCTTATCTAAGTCATTTGGCCGAACCATATATTTTTATGAATAAAATAACAATTAATAATATAATATTTTATTTAAAAAATATTTTCTGTCACTTATGAAACTATTTGGTAATTTATTTTTTTGAAAATCATAACAGAAACATTAGTTCGAAAAATGTTACATAATCAATAAAAACATGTCATATTACTATATAAAATTATTGGAATTCATAAAAAGACTCAAATTACATTTATTTGGGTATTTATAACATCAATTATGTCAATATTTCATTAATAAGGTAATTACTGCATCATAATTGTGTCATAAATAAATTAACTTATTTAATGTCTAAAAATTAAAAATAAATAACCATTATTTAGGAAATGTTATTAGATTTCTTATGAATATTTATATTCGAATTTATCTTATGTATAACCCTATATTAAAAATGATTTAGTTATTAAACATTGATTTTAACTATTTTAACCCTTCTTTAAATAAATTAATAATAAATGTCCTAATCTAATCCAAGTGGGCCTAAATGGTCATATTATATTCCTAAGGCTGTTTTTGGTAGACTTAAACTTATCAAATATAATTAGGACATGTGTTAGGGTAATAATAATATCATTTTTACCCTTAATTACCCTATATACTTTTAACAATGGTAAAAAAAGTAAAATGTTTCTATTCACCAAAAATTATTTTCATCTAATTGAACCACATTTTAGTCCTTCATATTAACCGTTTCTCTCAGATTTTCAAAATTCCACTCACAGAAGCGGTAAAATTAAGTTTTATGTGAATTTGGAAATTCTCCTAGAGGTAGGTAAAAGACGGTGAAAAGTTCGCTAAACTTTTTATATATCTAAAATTATTATAAAATGACTTCAATTAATTGCATTGAACATATATAGGTATTATGTATTAATTTTGACCTAAAATAATTTAAATAAAATAAATAATTATTAAAATAAAAAGTCAGTTTTTAAATAGTAACCCAGTGTTTTCACTATTCATCTAAAATTGAAAGTTTTTAGAAAAATACAAGAATTTCACCCTAGGCTAATTTCGATATTTCAAATCCAAAAATGAAGTCCATTTTGAAAAATAAAATTGAAAAAATTTCAAAAAGTGGGTATTACTATTCATAACGGCTAGTTTTAACAATATTTTAATATCATATCGTTATTTAGTGAAACTCGGTATTGCGTACGACGCAAGCTATAGAGGAAGGTCGAGATTGCGTGTAAGGAAAGCCAAGATATTTTTGTGTGTAGTGAAAGATTCCTATAATGATTTATGTAACATAAAAACAAAATATTTCTCATAAAAGATTCGGGTGTTACAAAAGCCGTGTGCACATGCTTATTTATCATGTCACCACAACCATATCATAAAACAAAAAAACATATTCAATTCCATTAGAATTAACAATAAATGAAAAAAACATTATAATTAATATCATTCCATAACCCATTGACACATTTAGAAATTACAATTCATATCCATCTAACCAAATTCCCATTTCCATGCCTTAACCCATTAAGTGTATTCAACAACACCCATGTCTTGTCCAAATTCATCCCTAACCATTAATAAACCCATTTATCATTTCAAAATAATTTACCCACTAAAGAATTTAATTTAAAATTCTCATGTCACAAAACACTATCCCTTTATTACAATCAATCATTTAGGTGTACCACCTAATTCTCATGTATAAACCCCATCAATAAATTCATACATTCCCTTATTAAATCCCATTGACATATTCCCCAATTCCCATTCCATTAACCAATTACATGTTCACTATTTAACATGATCTAATCCCCTTAAGCATTCTAACCAAAATTCCTCAAACAATTGACATAATCTCTTTCAAACCAATTACCCATTATCTTGTCATTACAAAAACATCTTATTATCTTATCACCCATGTCATTTTTATCATCATAAAATTTACAACTTATTCAACATATAAAACATCCTCAACATGGGTTCAACATTATTATTTGGAATTAGATCACCTATCCCTTACCACTCTCTAGCCCCAAAAATGTCGTCACACCCCATGGGTGGCCCTAAAACGGTAGACTCATCCCCTATGCATCCTAAGAGGATCGTGAGGGATTCATGCAAATTATTTAGGCACCCAATTTACCTAATCAAACTAAATTCAAACAATTCAAAATAATGGATATGAAAAATCCCATATACATGCATCAATTTATAACAACACTGTAGGATATAATTTGTAGACCACCATCCTTGAATTGGTTTTATAACACACTCTTAATCATAGATTTAGATCTAAATACATTCACCCCATGAAGACCCAAACTTGGGTCCATCAGAAAAAGTGGGTTTTAGGGATTCAGAAGAAGATTGAAGAAATCATGAACCCTAATCAAAAAATGATATGGAAAGAGATGATTAATCATTCCAGGAGATTCATTCTACAACCAACTACTCTTCAAAAGGATTAGCAACAAAGTAGATTAACCTGTTAAATGATTTTGGAAGCATGGCGCATCACAAGGGATGAAGGAGGAATAAGGGGGAGCAATCCAGATTTGGGAATAAAAGTACCTTCATAGAAATTTTGTAATTTTTTCAATGTTTCTAGGCCACACAGTTTCCTGAAATGGTTTTCCAAACTGTGCACAAACCGCATGGAGGCTACTTCCATAATTCCCATATCTCATATAGATTTCCATACGATGCGTAAACCATGCATATTGCTAATGCCTTCATGGTCTCCCCTCACACGATTTTCTAAACCATGTGAAAACTTTGTAGATAACCCAGAATGACCCTTTCCCCTCTATTTCATGTCCCAAACCCCCAGAACACCCCTAATCCTTCTCAAGGACTTGGGAATCACTTATGTAACAAAAAAAAGATCTGGCCCCTGCCAAAACATAAACAAAAACATAATTTAAGAAAATATGGGACCTTACATGCCATTTTAATAAAAAAATAGCATTATTTGAAATATATTGATGATATTATATCATATTTCATTAATAATAATTTATGTTGATGGAGAAAGAAATAAATATTCTCCTTGAAGAACACTTCCTCTTCATCATGTATCCAACATATTTTTGAACAAAAACCTTCTTAAGTTTAATTTAATCCAAATATATGAACTCTAGTATTATTGGATGGAATTTTCCTGGTGATTTGGTTAGGAATTGGCTGAAATTGTTTTTTTAATATGTGCATTGTGGTTTATAGGGGGTGGCCTTTTTTTGGTGGGTCATATAACAAACATAAATTTTTTAAAAAAATTGACTTCTCCAAAATTAGTTGTCTATCATCGGGGTCAAAAATGGTCCATTATCAAAACATATAGAAATAATAGTAAAAATATTTTTAGATAATATTTTTAAACAAAATATAAATGTCAATTTTGACTTATCTTCTTAGTAAACCTCCCCCCACTGATAAACCCAGTTTTACCGTGAGCACGGTAAATTAATTGAACTGAATTCACTATTTATTTTGGTCAAAAAATTATGATTAAATAATAAAAAGTAACATATTATTTTTATTATAAAGCAAAATAAATTTTAAAAATATTATTTTTAGAAGTGTAAAATGTTAATTTTAAATTAATCTCATAGATGCTACAGGAATGTGTATTTTTAAAGTAAAAATGTTCAGATGTTTGTAATGTTTTTATACCAAAATTTAATATTAACGTGATCATAAAGAAAAAATAGAATTAATTTATTTATAATTGAACTTCATTTTCATTAATTCTAATTGGAAATATAATTTATCAAAATAACTAATTAAAAAAAGATTTTTTTAATTAAATTTTTTTTAAAAAACATAATTCATAGAAAATATTACATTTTCGAAAAATATGAAAAATTTCCCATTTCATAATTTTGTTATAAACATTTATAATATAAATTTTATTTCATCAAATAAATTCTCTAAATGTGATAAAAATTAATTTTAAATTATGTTTTCAATGTGTGACTTAACACAATTTTGTTTAAACTTGGTGTTGTGTATATTATAATCTATCGACAAAATTAAACTTATTCTAAGGTAAATATATTTTAAAGTCATAGGTTGTTACATTATTCTCGTATTTGAATAATTAATTCTATTATTTCCATGGATATTAACTTCTAAATAGTTGATGGTTGTTCCACCTTATTATATCATATGGTTCTAACATTTCATTCTCCATTTATTGAATTCTAGAAAGAATATTTACCAAAAAAGTCAACTGATTACACAATACGTACTCTCTAGTATCACAAATCATGAAGGTTTTTTCATAGTAAGATAGATCATGATCCAAATATATTTAATCTGTGGTGATAACATGTGTTAGGTCTGGCATGTAATTTCTTAATGGTGATATATGAAACACATCACATATTTTGGAGTTGTTTAGAGGAATTTGCAAATAATTAGAAACAACTCCATTTTTTTAATGAATTTAAAATGGTCTGATGATCATAAGGATTAGTTTCCATTTCTTACTAACTATTATAACACTCTTTTATGGGTATAATTTCAAAAAATAATGATATCCCACAGGTAATTTTAAATCCTTCTTCTAATTATTAACAACAATCATTTTAATTTTATCAGGGTTCTTTAATGCGATCCTAAATAGACATTAAATGTTTGAGTATCTCTTTAAAATTTATGGGCCTTAAATTATTCATTCACTGATATCATTTCAACAAGATAGAGTCTCACATATCCATCTATATAATGCTTCTTATGACTCTATTTGAATACTTTATTGGGAAATATTATTAAATAGAAATTATACCAAAAATAAATATTGATCACACATACCTCTAAAGTAGAGAGAGAATGAGCTAAACATGTTATCTAATATTTGAATCATTAATTCATTCATTCCCTCTATATGATAATGGTAGACAATTCTCACATGACCCTTAGTACTATGTTCCTTTTGAAGATTCTTCTAGAATTGATATGTAAAATGGAAATATCAATATTAAAAAATTGATAGAGGTGTGCTAAGGAGTCTTAGAAAAAAAATTAATATATATCATTGTAAGGAACTAAAGAGGAAAATTATATCTTATATTGAGGAAATGTGCATATTTGGTTAGGATATAAATAATAACTGATATTTCATCAATAATTCTTCTAGTCTTTGGTAGTGTTGTTAAAATGTCCATAGTAAATGCAACCAATGTTTATACTAGAATATGAAGAGGTTTCATGATACCTATATGACTATGTTCCACCACTTCCCCTTATAGACCAATTGAACATCTAGACTCATAATCATAAATATCCAACATTTTTTCCACCAAATATGTCCCCTCATATCCATATATGTCATTGTGCTTCTACGGTGTACGGATAAATTTGAGCTATGAGTGTCATCAAACAATAATATTTTTATCTCATGTATAGATAAAAAACATATTATATTTCCATTGTTCAAAACACCATCTTCATAAAATGTGTTGTCAAATTCCCCATCATCAAAGCATTAATTTTTTTCTGAAAGTCTTCATAATCATATTTATAACCTTTTATATTTTGTAATAAAGATGGTTTTGCAGTCATTTAAAAAATTGGTGATTTATCCCCTTCAATAATGATTCCCATTTCAATTTTTACTATATCCTTGAACATATGATCCCTATCAATCATTATTTGGGTTAAAACTTCATGATCCAAATTTCTTAATGCATATACTGCCTTATTTTCCTTCCCTAGGTGGTAGTCTATTATGAAATCATAATCCTTTAGAAGATCGAGAAATCACCTCTGTCTCAAATTCATCACCTTCATGGAAAAATGTATATTAGGATTTTATGTTATTTATGTATCTCACATATTTCACCGCAAATATAATGCCTATATATTTTTAAACTATTAATTATAACACCAAGCTCATGATCATGGGACATATAGTTCAATTCATGTTTTATTAATTTACTTCATTTATATGCAATAAATTTTTCCTTCTTTAGTAAAAGAAAACCATGACCATTCTTTGATGAGTCAATATATATCACAAACCCATCACTTATAGAACGTAGATTGAAAATCTATTTTTATGAATAATATCATCTTTTGATCATCAAAACATTCTTCACAATACATTTTCCAATTAAACATGACACCTTTACATGTAACTATTGTTAATGGGTAGCCTATAGAAAGATATTATGAATGAATCACTAATTATAACGAGACAAAACAATTTATCTATGAACCTCATTTATGTTTATTAATATAGTCAAATAATTAGAAATATTTATTTTCACAGGATCAACTAATATTCCATCTTTGGAGACAAAATATCCAACAAAATAAAATTCTTGATGACTAACATCAGAATTACTAAATTTTCCATATAACACATTCCTTATGAGAGAATTGGGAATATTTCTCAAGTGATTGTCATGGTCATCGTATATTTAATAATATAAAAAATATCATCAATCAATTCAACTAGAAAAATCAACAAAATATTCCTTTTATTATCTATCCATTAGATCCATAAAAATGGATGGTTCATTAGTCAATCCAAATGAAAAACTGTAAACTCTTAGCTGTTATATGTTGTGTGAAAATATGTATTTGGATAGTATTACTTCTTTCTCATTATTGTTGTCACCCACAATGATATTCATCACTTGAAAAATATTGGCCTCCTGGACATATAATTAATATGTCATCAATTCAATGAATATGGTACTTTTCATTATTATAATAGAATATATTTTCCTAAAATCAATGCACAACCTCATGGATCTATCTTTTTTCCTAAAAAAGTGAACAGCGGTTCCCAGGGTGAATCACTTGAGAGAGTAAATCACTATTTCACAGAAATACTCTTTTTGTTTCTTCAACTCCACTAATTTGACTATGGACACTCTATATGGATTCATTGATATTGGTATTTAATCAGGGATTAAATCAATGGAAAACTCAACTTTACACTCTTGGATATTTCTATGTTGTTCAACAGGAAAGACATCAATATATAACTTCTTAATAGAAACATCTTCTATTTTATGATTAACTCCCCTATCCATATATTTTTTCGTCTCATAATCTCCATGAATCTCATTTAGTAGAGGGATTTGGGATGGATCCAGATATGACCCAGATGGTAAAATATATTATTTAAATATAAGGTACTCAATTTATTCCTCACAAATCATAATTTTTTTCTTCTTATAATAACAATTTTCATCATATTTTTAAATCCATTCCATACCAATAATTATATCTAAATAAAATGTAGAAATGATAATAATGTCTGTAAATAAAGCACATTTTGTCTCATTAGAAGGACATCCAGACATATTCTTGTTACAATGATATTTCCTTTAGGATTATTATCTGGAAACTCCCTTATAAAATAAAATCAGAAATGAACATTTTTGTAGAACTGGAAAGATATGAAATAGTATGAGGATCAAAAATAAACTAATTAATTTACTAAAATTGAAGATTTTAAAAAAGTATATACTGCCAAATAATTAAGTACTTCAACCTCTACTATAATGATCGCAGAATCTTTGTCAAATTTCTAGAGAATATATCGATTCTTGGGGAATTGGTGTGAGTAATTACCCATCTCTATACTACTGAAGCACTGAACACCGTTTATTTTTTTATTCCCCATTAACTCATTATCATGGTTAACCTTATATCCGCACTTATAAAATACTCTCAATCCTTTCAAGAATTTACTAGGGTGATTATTTCAACAATTATCGAATTATAGAAATTACTTTATTTTATTATTCATCATTAATGCATTCCCTTTCTCATGGTTTTTAGATTAACTCTTTTTCTCTTGGTTTTCAATGAATATGTATGATCTAGATAATTTATTCTCTATTTTGACGGACCATAAAATTGTATAACCTTATGATGAAATTGTTTCAATGATAATCATCTTTAAAATTCTTGGACTAGGACCTTAAAATAAATTATTACTCATGCACTATATATTTTTTAATAAATTCTATTAATTCCTACATAACCGGGTAAAGGTATCCTCATAATTTTCAAAACATTAATTTTCATTTTTAATTATGATAATTAACATTCATTTCATTTCAATTTTTTTATAAAAAATGAAATATTCATTGAATAATATCTCTTTAAAACATTTTCATTCCTTGAGTTCTATTTCATCATAATCCCTCATATTCAAGAATAATTAACATTATTGATCAAAATTTCATTTGAGACAATACATTATAATGGTAACATTTTCCTTTTCACTACATCCCAAGTCCATTAAAATCTTATATAGAGGCTTAATCCATTGCTCGACTATAATTGGATAAGTAGTATCACTAAATAATTTGATATTTTTTCACATAAAGGGATCTTGTATAGGATATACTCTTTATGGAATAGGTTTCTCTATTCAGGAAAGAAAATTTTTCGTAACCAAAATAAGATTTCCCAATTTATTATTAATTTTATCAATTTTAATACCTACTATATTGGCTTTTTATCATGGGAAATATCTTCATTGACCGGGAAGATTTATACCCTTCCCCTATAACACTCTGAGCATCCTCTTCCGAACTCAGAACATAAAAATGATGTGTAATTTTTCTCTTATAAACATACTTAAACAATGACACAACACGTTAAACAAAAGAAGTCATTTTACCAGTCCAGGTTCTGGTGGATTAGACAACACCTTGCATTTATCAAATATAAAATAATAAAACAATTTCTTACTATGCTTCCACACATGATACACCAAAAGAATTAAAGTCTTCTTTAGAACTTCTATGATTCATATGGAAAACATTAAAAAACAAAGGGATTATAATTCTATTTTCCAATAAGAGGTTAGTGTAAGATCATTTTGAAAAATACTTTTATGTTTTGAACTGAATGCTTTTGGAAATACCTTTGATAGTAATTGTTAATAATAATCTTTGAAAAATACCTTCAATAAATATTTACTACTTTGAAAACATATAAATAAAATCTTTATGAGATATCTATGATTTTTTATATTCTATAAAGCATGTGAAATTATTTACACATTGTAAAATATGTATGTTTGAGAGTACTTTTATATAAACTAGTGATTCATTAAAAATTACTAAGAAATCCCTTGAAAACAAAAGTTTTGGGCCACTTAAACATTGAAGGTGGTTTGGGAATACCCACATAGTAAAAGATGGGATCACTCCCCATTAACCTTCTATATTTAAAACATCTATGTTTCTAGATTTATTAGAAATATTTTAGACATTCTTTACTTTTATATATTTTCGCTGGAGTATTTTATTGTTGAAAACATGTCAATGCACTAAAATACACATACATTTATATATAAATATATATATAAATATATATATACATTCATCTGATCTTGGATAAAACCAACCCTCATGGCATAGGAGTTTTCACATTATATATTAAAACTTCTCTTTTATAAAATACATTTATTATTCTTATAGATAATTTATCATAACAAATGATTATATATTTCACATAATGTTCTATAAAATTTTAAATGCATGAAGAAGTCTAGGTTTATAATATTATGTTATAGTAAACCATAAAATTAAATGAAAAATAAGAATGAAATATAAAATAAAGTAATATTGATATTAGTCATAACACATGGCCATGGCTAAATATAATTGAGATATCATTGATATAACATAAAAATGTGCTTAATTATACATTCAAAATTCTAATAATATTATAGGCATATCGATAAGCATCTATTATATATATATATGACATTATGTATATAATTATAAACCCAAACATCGATAAATGTAAATATCACTTGGAAATATTGATAAGGAATTAGATTAAAACATATATATATATGTGAAGAAATGGTTCTAGAATTCGACATATATTGAAAAATAATTATTTTTTTAATGTAAATATATATTATACACATATTTTTTTATATCTTTCAAGATAAAAAATAGAATAATTAAATAAAAAATTCAATAATCACATCTAAAAAACACTATAATAGATGAATATACGAAAATAAATAATCCCTTAATTTTTTTGAAAATAAAACCTTTTAATTTCACATGATCATTAAATTACATGTTTAAATCAAGGTAAAATAATTTCAATATAATAAATATGTGAAATTTGAAAAAAAAAATTGATATCATGTAATAGAGAATATTTTACATGCATAACCAGAAATTAAAAATCATAATTTTAAACTATGTATCACATACTAATTTTAGAGTAGATGCTGATTTAAAATAAACCCCCTTACAAAAAATAATTAAATGAAGAATTATAGATCATATTTTGACAAAAAATGCATGACAATATATCCCTTTTCAAAAAACATTAATCAAAAATTAGAAATTAGAAATAAATATATAATATAACTTAAAAATTATAGAACAAGATTAGTTTTTGCACAAAAAGGTCATGGTAGTTTCCCACTATGATAGGAAGAGAAAAATCAGACAATGCACTGAATGGAAATTCAAGATATCTAATAAAGAAAAATCCTTGATAACATTTGGGAAAATAAATTTATACATTTTTTTTCCATATTGCATATCGAAATTTTCGAAAATATCAATAAAAATAAATACGAGATAAGGAAAGAATGTTGATTGAGAACCAAGTGGATGAAACATTGACAATAATTGAAATTAATATATTGAAATCAAATCAAGGAAACAGATTCAAATTACAAATAAAATTAAAGAAGACATACTTGAAAAACTAGAAAATAGATGGTAGATCATAGAAAACCAGAGAAAAAAATCGATCACAACATCATGTAACTCATTTGACTTTAATTGAACCTCAGACATCGATCCAGATCCAAATTCTAGACATACATGATCTACTAATTCCAGAACACATCTAAAACATCTTGTTCTGGCTCAAAACCATCCTCATCAGCTCGAATCATCACCTGCAACCGACCTTGACTTCTGGAGATGAAGACGAACCCTCTCTAATGAAGCCCTCGACAAACTATCACCACTCGATGTTGCTCCTGAGCTCAACGATATCCATGGCTTCGGCTATTGCGACTCGAATAGACCCCCAACTCAAAACTAAAGATCAGCCTCCTGAAAACCCAAAACGTCTTCCACCACATGTTGTTTTTTATTTATTTGTTTTTTATTATTACATTTAATCAGATATATATATGTATATATCATTATAATTATTTACAATAATAATAATATAATTATTATTATAAATATTATAAAACTTACTACATTAATTTTATAATTTAAAAAACTATTTCATATATAATAGTGCAAGATAAATAATATTTGTTCTGTAAAAAGAATTTATAATAAAAAAATAATGAAAATATACATGAAATTAAAATATTTATAATTAAAAATAATACTTATATTCATATATATTAAAATATAATTCATACTTTGGAATTATAAATTATTTCGGTTGTATTATTAAAATTTATCAATGTTGAAAACATTAAAAGAAACCCACATATAATTATTAATTTAATATTAAATATCATTTCATGAATGTATTTATTTATTTTAAGACTATTTTAAATTTAAATAAAATCATATCTGATGAATTATCATTATAATTTATTTATTTATTTCCCTAATTTATTATTCAACAATCATTCCATATTTTGTTTTATTAAAAATAATATTTAATTATTATTTAATTAAAACAAAAACTATTAATTAATTAAATAAATTATTATTTTTACTAAAACTCAGGTTGTTACATTCTTCCCCCATAAATGAATAGTGCCCTTAAAATTCATTCATCGGACTGATAAGAAATATGAATCTCTATATTTAGAATATAATAATTTTTAAGAGGGCTTAGATATCAAATTGAAAGCTTAATCACGTTGTTTTTATTTTCCTCAAAAAACAACATCTAATATCCAAAGTTTTCTAGACCATTCTCTAATACCAATTATAATGCTCTGAGGCAACTCATCCGGAATCATAACATAAAAATTATGTGTGATTTATTTATTGAAAAATTAACTGAACAATTACATGACACTTTAAAAAAATAGGAAAATTTACTTGTCTTGGTTCTAGAGGACTGGACAACACCATAAATTTATCATATATAAAAAAAATAAAAAAATTACCTATTATCCATTCGTGATCGCAACACCAAAAACATCAAAGTCTGATTTAAAAATTTTATGATTCATGCGAAAAACATTTTAAAACAAAGGTGTGATCATTCAATTTCCCAAGAATAGGTGACTGGAAAGTCTTTTTGAAAACTAATTTTACGTTTTGAAATTAATGATTTTGGAAATAACTTTGAAATAACTTTTTGATAAAGAGCATTGAAAAATAAATTTGATAAATACAAACTGATTTGAAAACATATAAATATACTATTTTAAAGATATTTATTATTTTGAATATTCTATAAACTCTGTGAAAGTAGGTACGCTTTTTAAAATATTTATGCATAAGAGTACTTTTAAAAAAACCACTGCTTCTTCAAATAATACTATGAAATCCCTTAAATACGTTTAGGTTAATTATAGATTGAAGGTTATTTGGCCCTACCCACTTAGTGATGGATGGGTTCACTCCCACTTAACCTTCCATTTATACAACATTTAAGTTTCTAGATTTTGGAAAAAAAATTAGACTTTCTTTACTAATATATATTTTCACTGGAGTTTTTGATTGTTGAAAACATGTTAATGAATTAAGATACACTTACATTCAAATATAAACTTATATATATATATTTATAGAAATTCACGTGATATTGGTTACAACCAAACGTCATGCTATAAGATATTGCATTCAATATATTAAATGTTTTCATTTACAAAATACATTTATTATTCTTATATATTATTTATCATAAAAAATGTTTATTTCTTATAAATAATGTTCTAAAACCATTCAAATAATGCTGAAATCCATGTTTATAATAAAATCATATAGTGAATCATAAAATTAAATTGAAAAAACATGAATGAAATAAGAATGAAAGGATTGTATATATTTTTCATAACACATGGACATGGATAAATGCAAGTGTAACGTCCTTAATATAATATAAAAACGTTATTCATTATCATTGCTCAATGAAAATTAAATTATAGACATGTCGATAAACATATGTTTTAAATATATATATATATGACATGACATTTATAATTCTAATCCAAATATCAATAAATGTAATGATTGCAATGCTTGATTGATAAGGAATTAGATTAAAACATATAAATACATGTGAAATAATAGTTTTAGAATCTGATATCGATTGAAAAAATAATTTAAAATTTTAAATAGTAAATATACATTATTCACATAGTTCTATATTTTATTGTAGATAAAACATTGAATAATTAAATAATCAATTAAAGAATCACATTTGATCAATAGAATAATAGAAAAATATAAAAAAATAAACAATCCCATAAAATTTTGAAAATAAGAAATTTTAATTTAATTTGATCATTCAATTACATGTTAAAATCAAGGGAAAATAATTTCAATACAATAAATGGGTGAAAATCAGAAAAATAGATATCATGTTACAGGGAATCCCCTACACACATCACTATAAAATAAAAATCCTAATTTTAAACTTTTTATCTCTTATTAATTATAGAACAGAAGATGAATTAAAATAATTCCCGTTACTTAAAACAATAAAACTAAAAATTATAGATCATATTTTGACCAAAAATGCATGAAAGAAGAAACGTTATGAAAATATAGTAAACAAAAATTTTATATTTGATATAAATAAACAAAAATACTATGCAAATTAGAGAAGGAGGATGAAATCCTTATACACCTCCCAGTTTCCACTGCTAGTATCTCATCTCTCATACTCTCAAAACCACAAAACACTGAGGATCCTAGAATCCTGACTCTTCTATTTATACACATTGCATGGAATAAAATTATGTTATTTAAACATGTTTATTGATATGTTTATCTTATTATGAATGATGATAATTAAGATGTATATAATAAAGCCTTCGTTGACTACAAAATTTAGTTTATAAAATACAAGAAACAAATCAAACAATGAAATGAATTGGAATTACAGATACCGAATCAAGAAAAATCTTTAATAACAAGTGAGAAAATTAATATATACATTTCTATTTCCAACGTGATTATCAAAATTGATGAAAATATCAACACAAATAAAAAAAAGATAAGGGTAAAATGTTGATTGAGAAAAAACGGGACGAGAAATTTAAAATAAGGAAAATTAATATAATGAAATCAAATCATGAAAACAGATTCAGATTAAAATAATAATTAAAGAAGTCATACTAGTTACACTGGAAAAAAAAATGTAGATCTCCGAAAACCAGAGTCAAAAATCGATCGCAACTTCATAAAACTCATTATAATTGAATAGAACCTCAGACCTAGATCTAGATCCAAATCTAAACTTCCTTGATCAACATCAGCCACAGTACATCAAAAGTATCACGGTTGAGCTCCAAACTATCCTAATCAGCTCAACTCATCACCTACAGCTAACCATGACTACCAGAGACGAAGATGAACCCTCACCGGCGAATCCCTCAACTCACGAAGACCTCTCAATGTCATTCCTGAGATCAACGATATCCACAACTTTGGCTCTCGTAACTCGAATGGACCCCCCCAAACTCAAAACCAAACATCGATCTCATGAAAACCCTAAATGACTTCTACCACTTTTTTAAAATTCATTATTTATTATTATTTCATTTCAACAAATATATATCATTTCAATTTTTTTAAAATAATAATAATATGATAATTAATAATAATATTATAAAATATACTACATTAATTAAATAATTTAAAATACTATTTCATATTTAATAATGGAAAATAAATAAAATTTTGATTGTAAATTAAATTTATAATAATATAATTATCATAATGTACTTGATATTCAAATATTTATAATTATAAATAATAATTCCTTTAATATATTTATTACTTTATAATTCTTACTTTAAAATCATAAATTATTTCCTTTGTTTTATAAAAATTTATTACTATTGAAAAAATAAAAATAGAACCATATTTTAATATTATTTTAATATTACATATCATTTCATAAAAAATAATTTATTTTAAAAGTAATTTAAATTTAAATAAAATCATATATGATGAATTATTATTATAAGTTATTTATATATTTATTTAATTGATAATTCAATTCTCATTCAATATTTTGTTTTATAAATAATAACATTGAATTTTTATTTAATTAAAACCAAAAAAATTAATTAATTAAATAATTTTTTAATTTTAAAAATACTTTTTATTTTTCATCCCCCTCTAAATGAATTGTTTCCTAACAATTATATAATCAAACATAAAAATTCTGAATTTACATCTTCCGAATTGAAGACTTTTAAGAATGATTAAATATTTCACGAAAACTCTATTGCGTAGATTTTATTTTCCAGAAAAGAAAACATCTAATCTCCAATGTTCCCTAGATCATTCATCTAATACCAGTTATAATTCTCTGAGCCAGATCATATGGATTAAGAACATAAAAATGCTGTATAATTTTTTTTCTTATAAAATTAGCATAACAATTACACAACACTTTAAATAGAATAGGACATTTTATCTGTGTAGGTTATGGAGGATTAGAAAACACCTAACATTTATCAAAGTTGAAACAATAATAAATCAATACAATCCTACACTTTCGCGTGTACTACACAAAAGCATCGAAGTCTGATTTGGAACATCTATGATTCCTATAAAAAAATTTCAACAAGAATGGGGTGAGCATTCAATTTCCCAATAAGATGTTAGTGGAAAATATTTTGGAAAAGGAATTTATAATTTTGAAATGATATATATTGGAAATACATTTATATGATATTATTTATATAGATATTTTAAAAATACCTTTGATAAATTTTCATTGCTATGAAAACATATAAATAAACTCTTTTGAAGATAGCTATGATTTTGAATATGCTATAAATCTTATGAAAGTAGGTACGCTTTTGAAAATATGTATGCTTGAGAGTACTTTTAAATAAAAAAGTGCTTCTTCAGAAATATTAAGCAAGCCCTTGAAAAAAAAAATATTTAGTCCACTTAAACATTGAAGGCTATCTGAGAATACCCACTTAGTGAAGGATGGGTTCACTCCCCATTAACCATCTATATTTACAATGTTTATGCTGCCAAATTTTCAAAAAAGATTTTAGACATACTATTCTTAAATATATTTTCACAAGAGTTTTTTATTGTTGTAAACATTTCATTGCATTAAGGTACACATACATTCATATATAAATATATATAAAAATTCATTTGATCTTGGTTACAACCAAACATCATGCCATAAGACTTTGCACATGATATATTAAAACTTTTATTTTAAGAGATACATTTATTAATCATATAAATAATTTATCATAACAAATGTTTATATATTTCACATAATGTTCTAAAAAATTTCAATGAAAGAAGAAATCGATGTTTATAATAATCTATGATAGTAAACCATAACATTTAATAGAAAAACATCAATGAAATATAATATCATGGAATATTGATATTATACATAACACATAGCCATGGCTAAATGTAAATGTGATGTCCTTAATAAAACATAAAAAACGTGCTTAATTTTCTTTTCATAATTACAATAAAATTATAGACATATCAATAAGCCTCAGATATATATATATATATAACATGATGTCCATAATTATAAATCTTAATATCGATAAATGTAAATATCATATGGAATGAGTGATATAAAATTTGATTAAAACACACATATATAAGGGAAATAATGGTTTTAGAAACAGACATATCTTAAAGAACATTAAATTTTGACAAAGTAAATATACATTATACACATATTTCTTTTTATCATTTAGGAACAAATATTGGCTAATTAAATACTCAATTCATGAATCACGTCTAAAAAACACCATAATAGAAAAATACCAAAAATTATGTTACCCCATTCAAAATTTTGAAAATAAAAAATTTCAATTTAATATGATAATTAAATTACATGTTGAAATCAAGGGAAAATAATTAAAATACAATAAATATGTGAAATCTGATAAATATATAGAATGTAATAGAGAATCCCTTACACGCATAACCAGAAAATAAAAATTATAATGTTAAACTATGTATCTTTTACTAATTTTAGAATAGATAATGAATTAAAATAAAACCCATTACATAAAATCATTAAACAATGAATTATAGATCATATTTAAAGAAAAAATGCATGACAACATATCCGTTATAAAAAACCATTAAACAGAAAATATAAAATTGAAATAAATAAAAAAACTCCATTATCAATTACAGAAGAAGATTAGTTGTTGCAATAAAAGTCATAGTAGTTCCCTACTATGATGGGAAGAGACAAATTAGACAATGCACTGAATGGAAATTCAAGATACCAAATGAAGAAAAATCAATGATAACAAGTGAAAAAATTAATTTATACATTTTTATTTCTAACTTTCAGATAGAAATTGATGAACATATCAAGGAAAATAAATGCGAGATAAATACTGATTGTTGATTGAGAACAATGTGGATGTAAAATTAAAAATCATGGAAATTAAAATAACGAAATCAAATCTTGTAAACAAAATTATATTAAAAAATTAATTAAACAATACATACAGGAGAATCCAGAAAATTGAAGGTATGTCTCAAAAACGTGAAGCCAATAATCATTAACAAAATCTCACAAATAATTAGACTATAATTGAACATCTTATATAGATCCCGATCCAAATCTGGACATCCTTGACCGACTTCATCCAAATCAAATCTATAAAATATCGATTAAGATAAAAACAATCCTCGTCCTCTTGACTCATCACCTGCGGCTGACCTTGACTCCCAATGACAAAGACGGGCCCTCATCGACGACGCAATCGACTAATGATCACCTCTCGATGTCACTTCTATGCTCGATGATATCCATGGCTTCAGATCTCATGACTAGAACGAACCCCAAACTAAAAACTAGACATCAGCCTCCTGAAAACCATAAACTTCTTCTGCCACTTTTTTTAAATTCATGGTTTTTTATTATTTGTGTTCATCATATATATATATAGTTTTAATTTTTTATCAATAATAAAAATATAAGAATTACTAAAAATATTATAAAATATACTATATTAAATTTATAATTTAAAATATTATTTCATATATAATAATGGAAAATAAATAAAATTTGACCAATAAAATAATATTTTACTAAGATTTTTTTAATAATGTAAATGAAATTAAAATATTTATAATTAAAAATAAATATAATATTTATATATATTACCTTATTATAAATACAATGAAATTATAAATAATTTCTGTTGTTTTATTAATATTTATTAATGTTGAAAAAAATATAATAAAACTACATATAAACAGTAATTTTATATTAAATATCATTTCATGAAAATATTTATTTATTCTAAAACTATTTTAAAATGAAATAAAATAATATATAATGAATTATCATTATAATTTATTAATTAATTTCCTTAATTAATAATTCAATATTAATTTAATATTTTGTTTTATTAAAAGTAACATTGATTTAATGTTTAATTAAAAAAAATCAATCAATTAATTAATTAATTTTACTAAAAATCAGGTTGTTGCATCCCAACCGACCTTAAATGAATTGTGCCCCCATAATTATTTCATCAGACATAATTTTTTTTAAATTTATATCTTTAAAAATAAAGACTTCTTAAGAGGGATTAACTATCAAATGAAAACACTATCACGTTGGTTTAATCTTCCTCAAAATAAAACAACTAATCTCAAAATGTTTATAGACCGTTCCTATGATACCAATTATAATTCCCCAAGTCCACTCTTCCAGATATAGTACATAAAAATGCTGCGTAATTTTTTTTGTAAAATTAACTAAACATATACATGACACTTTAAACAAAATAAGACCTCTTACTTGTCTAGGTTCTAGGGTATTAGAAAACACCGTAATTTTATCACAGTTGAGACAGAAATAAAAAAATTTCCTACTACGCTTCCGTTCATGCTACACCAAAAGCAATGAAGTTCGATTTAGAAATAATATGATTCATGTGAAAAGTACTTAAAAACAATGGGGTGAGAAATCAATTTCCCATGATGATTCAAGTGAAAAATCTTTTTAAAACTAAATTTACATTTTGAAATGAAAGATTTTGGAAATACATTTGAATGATATTCATGGTAAATATCATTGAAAAATTCCTTCGATAAATACTTAATTCTTTAAAAACATATAAATAATCTCTTTTGAAGATATTTAAGATTTTTAATATTCTATAAAGCCAATGAAAGTAGGTACGATTTTGAAAATATGTACACCTTAGAGTAATTTTAAATAAACCAGTGATTATTTAGAAAATACTAAGAAAGCCTCTAAAAAATGTTTGGGCTAATTAAATATTGGCGGTTGAATGGGCCTGACCACTTAGTGATGGATAGGTTCACTCCCAATTAACATTCTATATTTACAATGTTTAAATTTTCAGATTTTGTGAAAATATTTTAGACTTTTTTACTAATATATATTTTCATTAGAGTTTTGGATTGTTAAAAACATATATACTAATTAAGATACAAATTCATTCATATAAAAACATATATCTAAATATATATAAACACTTATGTCATTATGGTTACATCCAAACATCATTCCATAAGAAATTGCACGCAATATATTCAAACTTTTCTTTGAAAAAATAAATTTATTGTTCTAAAAGATAATTTTTTATAACAAATGTTTATATCCTTCCCATAAAGTTCTAAAACCATTCAATGCCTAACGAAATACTTGTATATAATAATATCAAATAGTAAAACAAAATATTAAATTGGAAAAAATTGAATGAAATAAGAAATCAAGGAGGGTTGATATTAGGCATAATACATGACCATGGAAAAATGCAATTGTGGCGTCTTTAATGTAATCTAAAAATGTGATTAATTATCTTTGCACAATGAAAATAATATTATAGACATGTTGATAAACATATGTTATATTTATATATGGCATGACTTATATAATTCAAAATCCAAAATTTCGATAAATGTAAATATTACATGGAACGATTGTTTTGGAATTAGATTAAAACATATATATACAAGTGAAAAAATAGTTTTAGAATCTGAAAAAGATTGAAAAAATAAATTAAATTTTTAAATAGTAAATATTCAATAATCAAATATTTTTTTATATATTTTATGATCAATCATAGACTAATTAAATTAATAATTCAGGAATCACATTTAAAAAACACAATAATAAAAAAATATCCAAAATTAAATAATCCCTTACAAAATTTTAAAAATAAAACATTTTAATTTAACATGATAATTAAATTACTTGTTGAAATAAAGGGAAAACAATTTCAATAGAATAAATGGGTGAAAACTAGAAAAATAGAATGCATGTAATAGATAATCCCTTAAGCACATTAGTAGAAAACAAAAAACATAATTGTAAACCATATATCTGATACAAATTTTAGAATAGATAATGAATTAAAATAAATATTCTTACTTTAAACCATAAAAAAAATATTATAGATCATATTTTGAAAAAAAATTCATGGAAGCATATCCTATATAAAATACCACTAAATAGAAGTTATAAATTTGAAAAAAAAATTCCTATACAAATTATAGAAGTATGATGAAATCCTTCTACACCTCCCATTTTCCACTTCTAGTCTCTCATCTCTCATACTCCCAAAACCATAAAACTCCAAGGAACATGTCATTTTGACTTCTATATTTATACCCATAACATGGCATAATATTTTATTTTTCAACTTGTTTATTGATCTATTTAGCATGTTGTGAAAGATGATAATTGAGATGTATATAATAAATCCACCATTGACTAAATAAATAAATTTGAAAAAGACAAGAAACAAATCAAACAATGACATGAATATAAATTCAAGATACCATATAAAGACAAATTCATGATAATAGGTGAGAAAATCTATATATACATTATTATTTTGAACATGATGAACAAAATTGATAAAAATATCAACACAAATTAATGGGATATAAAAACATAGAGATGATTAAAAAAGGGATGAAAATTGACAATAATGAAAATTAATATACTAAAATAAAATATAGAAAAAATATTTAGATTAAAAAAATAATTAATGAAGACATACATGAAAAACCAGAATACAGAAGGTAGATCTCCAAAAATCAGAGCCAAAAATCGATCGCAACTTCATGCAACTCATTATACATGAATAGAAACTCAGAAATAGATCTATATAGAAATCAAAACATCCTTGATCAGCTTCATCCACAACACATCTAAAACCTCTCGGTCGAGATCAAAACCATCCACATCAGCTCCACTCATCACATGCGTCAAACCTTGACTCCCATAGACAAAGATAACCCTCACTGATGAAGCCCTCAACTCATGATCACTACTTGTCGTAACTCCCATGCTCGGCGATATCCACTGCTTCGGCTCTCACGACTCGACTGGACACCCAACTCAAAACAAGTCTTCAACATTTTGAAAACCATAAACGACTTCTGTGACTTTTTTAAATTCACTTTTTTTTATTATTTCATTTGATCATATAAATATATATCATTTTCAATTTTTTTATAATAATATTAATATGAAAACTAATAAAAATATTATAAAATATACTACATTAATTTTATATTTTAAAATATTATTTCTTATGTAATAATAGAAAATAAATAAATTTTTGGTTTATAAAATAAATTTATAGTAATTTTATTGTCATAATGTACATGATATTCAAATATTTAGAATTCCAAATATTAATAATATAATATATATATTACCTTATTATTCATACTTTATAATTATAGATTATTTCCTTTCTTCTATGATATTTTTTTAATGGTCCAAACATTAAAATAAATAAATATTTAAATATTAATTTAATACTAAATATCATTTCAAGAAAATTATAATTTTTTTAAAATTATTCTAAATTTGAATAAAATTGTATCTGATGAATTTTCATTATATGTAATTTATTTATTTCTTAATTTATAATTCACTACTCATTCAATATTTTGTTTTATTAAAAACAAAATTTAAATATTGTATAAATAAACCTAAAATATTAATTATTTATTTAATTATTTATTTTTACTAAAACATAAGATGTTACATTCTCACCCCCCCTAAATGAATTGTTCCCTTACAATTCTTTCGTTTGACATAAAAAGGTTTTGAATTTCAATCTTCAGAATTAACGACATCTTAAGAGGGTGTAACTATCTAAAAAACTCTATCACATAGATTTTATTTTCATCAAAATAAAACATCAAATCTCAACAGTTTTCTAGAACGTTCCTCTGATACCAATTATAAAACCCCATGGCCGCTGTTCTAGAATCGGAACATAAAATTGCTGCATTATTTTTTTATTATAAAATTAACTGAATAATTACATGATACATTAAATATAAGAGGATATTTTACAGTTCTAGGTTCTGGAGGATTATAAAACACCTTATATTTATCAGAGTTTTAACAAAAATAAAACAATTTCATATTTTTCTTCCATGTTACCTATACCAAAAGCATGGAATTATGATTTAGAACTTTTACAATTCATGTGAAAAACCAGTTAAAAAGATATGGGTGATCATTTAATTACCTAGTAATAGGTTAGTGGGAAATATTTTTGAAAAATACTTTTACGTTTTGAAATGAACGATTTTGGAAATACCATTGAAATATATTTTTGTTAAGGGTTTCAAAAAATACCTTGAATAAATACTTAATACATTGAAAACATATAAATAAAATCTTTTAAAGTCATCAATGCTTTTGAATATGCTATAAAGCCTGTGAAAGTAGGTATGATTTTGAAAATACATTCACTTGAGTATACTTTTAAATAAACCATATCTTCTTTAGAAAATACCATGAATTCCTCTGAAAGCAAAATGTTTGGATACTTTAACATTGAATGATTTCTCAGCCAACCTATATAGAGAATGATGGGTTCACTACCCATTAAACGTTCATATATACAATGTTTCAATTGCCAGATTTTCAGAAACAAATTTAGGTACGCTTTACTAATATAGATTTTCACTAGAGTTCTTCATTGTTGAAAACATGTCAATGCTTTAAGATACACTTACAATTATATAAAAACATATATATAAATATATATATATATATATAATATTATCTTGGATACAACCAAGCCGTTTTCAATAAGACTTTTCACGAAATATATTTAATCTTTTCATTTACAAAATAATTTTATTATTATTACCTATAATTTATGATAAAAAAATGTTTATATATTGCACATAATGTTCAAAAACATTTCAATGCATAAAAAAGTACACGTTTATAATAATATCATATTGTAAACCATAAAATTAAATTGAAATACCTAAAGGAAATAAGAATGAAAGGAATGTTGATATAATTCATAACACATGGCCGTGGCTAAATGAAACTCTTACGTCCATAATAAAACATAAAAACATTCTTAATTATCTTCTCGCAATGACAATAAAATTATATACATTTCAATAAAAAAATGTAATATATATATATGACATGATTTCTATAATTCTAAATCCAAACATCAATAAATGTAAATATCACTTGGAATGATTTATATAGAATTAGATTAAAACATATTTATATGTGAAACAATGGTTTTAGAATTTGAGATAGATTGAAAAAATTAAATATATTTTCACATAGTAAATATAAATTATACACTAATTTTGATATATCTTTTAATATCAAAAATATAATAATTAAATAAACAATTAATGAATAACATTGAAACGACACCATAATTGAAAAATATCTACAAATAAATAATACCTTACAATATTTTGAAAATAAAACATTTCAATTGAGTAGGATCATTCAATTACATGTTGAAATTAAGGGAATATATTTTAATACAATAAATTTGTGCAATTAAATTAGAATAATATATATTATGTAATAGAGAATCCCTAACGCTAATCATGAGAAATTAAAAAACATATTTTAAACTATGTTTCTATTAGAAATTTTAGAACATAAAATAAATTAAAATAAATAGCATTACATAAGACAATAAATCTAAACATTATATATCATATTTTGAAAAAAATACATGGCATCATATCCCTTATGTGAAACCATTAAACAAAAATTATACATTTGAAATAAATATAAAAATACAAGACAAATTTTAGAAGTAGAGTGAAATCCTTCTACTCCACCCACATTCCACTGCTTGTCTCTCATCTCTTATACTCTCAAAACCACAAAACATCTAGGATCATGCCATTTTGAGTCTACTATTCATACACATAGCATGACATAATATTATATTATTTCAACATGTTTTTTGGTCTGTTTGGATTATTGTGAAAGCTGATAATTGATATGTATATAATAATTTTTTCATTTACTACATTATTTAAATTGAAAACTGCAAGAAACAAATCATACATTGTACTAAATAGAAATTAAAGATTTTGAATCCAGAAAAATTCTTGATAAAAAGTTAGAAAATAAATTTATATATTTTTATTTCCAACATGCTGATGGAAATTGATGAAAATATCTGCACAATTAAATGTGAGATAAGAATAGATAGTTTATTGAGAAATATAGGGATGGAAAATTGACAAGGATAAAAATTAATACATCGAAATAAAATCATGAAATCATATTCAAATTACAAAAACAAGTAAAGAAGACATACTTGCAAAACTGGACAATATAAGGTAGATCTCAGCTAATCAGAGCCAACAATCGATTGCAACATCAATCAACTCATTATAATTTAATCGAACATCGGACATAGATCCAGATCCAAATCTAAAAATTCATGATCGACTTCTGCCACAACACATATGAAACCTCTTGGTCGAGGTCAAAACCTTCCTTGTCAGCTTGACTCATCACATGTGGCTCACCATGACTCTCTGAGACAAAGAAGAACCCTCCCTGATGAAGCCCTATACATACAATTACCTCTCAAGGCTGTTCTAATGCTCAACGATATCCAGTTATTCAGCTCTTGTGACTCAAATGGACCCCCAACTCAAAAATAGATTTCGAGATCCTGAAAAACCTAAATTATTTCTGGAACTTTTTCTTTTAAATTTTTTTTATAATTCCATTTCATTATATATATATATATATATATATATCATTTTAATTTTTTTCAATAATAATAATATTATAATTAAATGAATATTATAAAATACACTACATTAATTCTATATTTTACATACTATTTCATATATAATAAAGGAAAATAAATAATATTTGGTTTGTAAAGTAAATTTATAATAATAATATTATCATAATGTACTAGAAATTAAAATATTTATAATTAAAAATAATACTTGTATATATATTACCATATATTTTATACTTGAAAATTATAAATTATTTCTATTATTTTAAGAAAATTTATTAATTTTGAAAACATTAAAATAAAACCCCATTTAATTATTAATTTTATATAAAATATCATTACATGAAAATAATGATTTATATTAAAAGTATTTTAAATTTAAATAAATGTATATCTGATGAATTATCATTATAAGTTATTTATTTATTTCCTTAATTTATAATTCACTACTCATTCAATATCTTTTTTTATTAAAAATAACATTGAATTATTATTTAATTAATTAAAAAACTATTAATTAAATAATTAAATAAATGTTTTTACTAAAACTCGAGATGTTACATCATCCATTCAGGGGATATTCCTAAATTATTGAAAACACGCGATTAGATAATATCATTATAAAACATTATGTATAATCTCAAAACATGGAAATATATAACATAAACTGTCAAAATATAAAATCTTATCTCATAATCATAAATATGGTTTCATTGGGGATATAATTATTTTAAAATTCATTATAATTCTTTTATAATCAAAATGTGAATTGTCCTATGTATATTCCCAAGGAGTGTCAAACCAGGTGAACACTATGTCCCATTTTTATTTACTAGGTAATAATATATTCATGGCTCGCATAGATTTTTTTGGAGTTATAACCCATATGTACCTCTGTTCTAGAACTGCATGGCCTTGTATAATATAGATATGGATATGTTTCTATGAATACCGAAAAAATATCTTCATTACCAAAACATTATATTGTTCTTGTATACTTAACCTTAAATTTTATCATAGGGTTATGTTCCAAAATCTATGTTTTCGAAAATCTAGTTCCCAAGGATTCTGCTAAACATTCTCTAATACCAAATATAGAAACACCAACCCATTATGCCCAAATCTAGTGCCTTACTTTATTACATTAACATTGATATAATGGGTCAAATCCATAATGTGCGATCAATATAGTAGATTTGGTGAACCAGATATATACATGATACTCATTTTATAATGTGAAAAAAAACCATAATAAATAACAAAATAAAATGCTCGGAACCCTTGAAAACATAATCAAAGGATTTATCTTAATAACCTGGGAAAAGGAAACATAATAAGGGTGAGATTAAATTCTCAATAAGGTTTAAGTATACTAGAATCCATCATAAATGAACAAGAATAATTAGTATATAATAGTAAATAACTAATCATATGTTCTATTTAAATATCTAGTTAAGGAATAAACAATATGGAAAGGTAAATAAATGATAACAAATTCCATTAAAATAATTGGATATTGCATAATCAATATGGAAAGGTAAATAACATTAAATAGATTCCCAATTATCAATAAACTAAAAATGAAACACATAAATAAGTAATATCATAGTGAATATAACTTGAATAATTATAAATGAACTCTTAATGAGGGTAATGCTTAATTATTATATATCATGTCATAGACACCTGATTCCTAAACCGTCAAGACCTTTCACAAAGTGGTTTAAACTATGGGTAAAATCCCCTCAAATTTGTAAAAATAATTTGTCTCATTAGACCTACCAATTTATCAAGTTGTTATATAATATCATGAACAACCCACGATACAATACTAAATCATTCCACATATATTAAATAAATTAATTTAATTCATGAATCTATATGACTTATCAATAAATATCTATATTGAGTAAAGTATTCATATTAATCAATATTTCCGCAGTTACTCAAAAATTATTCAAATTAAAAATTTATTTTAATAATTTATAATGTTAATGAAATATTAATATCAATTATACAAGAATATATATATTTGATAGATATTCAGTATACTAAAAATGGTCACGATAAAGTGGTTGTTTTAAAAAAAAGTAAACTACAACCAATGATATTGTGATTGTTCAATAATAATTCGCAGTTTGTAATTTTCATGTAAAACATACTTGGAGGAAATAATTCTAATCGAATCATAAAATACTAATAGTTATGAAATTATCATGAAAATAAATTTCAAAAGGTAATTGTATGAACCAGATAAAACTAAATTTGTGTAAAATAACAAATAAGGCTCAACTGAATGTACACTGGGATGAAATACCATAACTCATGATTCCTTTTGGTTTAATATAATTTTACCTCCTATAGAGTTGATTTAAATAATTATTTAACTTAAAATATAACTATATTAATATTTAAAATATCATATATGACTCTCTTTAAAACATATTATCACTTTTTTATAATCTTTCATTATTTACATTTTCCGTGTCAATTTCCTTATTTTCTCATCCATTATTAGTGATGTAAGTCATATTTATTACAAAAAATTATATTTATATTTGATACTTATAATATAAATAATATTATTATTATTATATCTACTAATAAATTATACTTTTTAAACCAATCATGAACAATGGTTATGAAAAATGACTTGTGGTACGATTAGGGAGATGGCAAGTCATACGTATGCAAAGGTAACATTCCCATTGTTCAATGATCATTATCGAAATAAGGTACATAATATAAAATATTTAAAAATTTACATTAGTATAATAGATATAATATTACATAATTTTATATGTCATCCATGTTGTGTGGGGATGATAAGATAGTCAGATCACATTGTGAGGGCGATAGTCCAAACATACATAAAAAATGTCATTATCGTTAATTGAATGAAAAGGTAAGAAATAAAATGATATATATAATCGTTAAATTATTATAAATATATAATTAATATCATAAAAATTTAATTTTTATCACATATAATAGTTATATTTGTCTTTATCATCATTTATGTGAAGCATTAGTGAATGAAAAATCACATCGCTTTATGAGGTAGTAGTCTGACGTACACATGAAGAATGTTATCTAATCTCTTATAGAATAAAGGGTAAAAAATAAATATTTTATATAGTGACCCTATAGTAATATATATATTTTAAATAGTGTATATTCAATTTAATGCTGTCATTTTACATAACCTTGAAAGGTGTAAATAGAAAAACGAATGACATGGGTTGGCTGAGAGATAGTCCTTCATTCAAATTAATACTGATTTCAAAACCCATTTGATTAAATTGAAAATGTGTTTTTCTCATTAATTTATTCTAAAAACATCTAATTATATGTAATATATTGAGGATTTTGTATCATATTATTTTAATTATAATTAAATTTGGTATAAAAATAATAAAAATAAAGACTATCATTGAGGAACATTTCATCTTCTTTGGCAATCCTCCATTGGATTTCACAATATACATTCTAGGTTGGATTTCTTCCTAATTAAGGATTATAGTATGAGTTGAGGGAAGTTGGTAAATTATTTAGGTATATTTTGGCTGAAAATATAGGTTTTATGGAGTGAATAAATGTGTACAAGGGGTCGCCTTTTATTAGAATTGTGATGGAACACTTTGTATTTTTTAAACAAGTTAACTGATCACATGTTTTTCATATTTCATGAGTGAACGAAATGGTTCATTATAGAATCATATAGTAATTTTTGTTGAAATATTCCAATAAAATTGTTTTTAGACAAATTTATACGTCATTGTTTACAATTATCTTTTTAGTTTAACCCACAATAAACCAATTTTTACTTTATCCACAATAATTAATTTTTATGGAATTAAATAATTATTTGGGTCAAAATATTAGTTTAACTTATCAAAAATTATAAATTACATTGTCTCCTAATATAGAATCTTTTTTCCTAATACAAGTCATAGATGTAAAAAATTTCAATTCAAAATTATTCACGCAGAGGTGTTGATAAAGAAAATTAAAAAATTACAAAATTTCAAATCCGTCAAATGTTTTAATGTACAAAATCAATATGAAATCGATCCCAATAATATCTATTGGATTGATTGGTATTTAATAAAAAAATTTAATATAAACCCAATTAAAAATATAACAGAAAATTTTAATAAATTTTATCTAAAATGATGTTTTCAATTAAAATTTAGTATTTTTTCTAATGATCAAAAATGAACATTTTCCAGAAATAATTAATCATTCACAATTTGATAATTTTTTATTCAAATATTAATGAATAATATTATTTTCTCATGTAACGTTTTTAAAAGTATTAAGAATTAATTTTAAATTAATTTTGATATGTGTGACTAAATAAATTTTTGTTTAGACCTATTGTTTTTTATAATTCATGCTATCAAGGAAATTAAATTTATTTTAAGGTAAATAAATTTTAAATTCTTAGGTTGTTACTAGAGGACTGTAAATATTGTTATAGTTTTTAGAGTGAACCTATTACACTTTGATCATTTTTAAATAAGAAATGACTACCTAGTAAATGATTTCCTATTTTCATAGGTTCCTCACAAATCATTTTCATATAAAAATGTTACACTTCATGGTATTATGATTATTTATTACATTATTAATAATTTAATATGAACAACTGAGATTAATTTTATATCACGTGTTTATGATATATGAAATATAGAGTATTTTTTAAAAGATATTCTCTTGTTGACAAACACATTATATAACGTTATGTTGATATCTCCCTTTTTTCTGAATTAATAATTTTGTCTCACCGAAATCAATGTGTTCATTCTTTATATAGAAAGGTATTATATATTATATTTCTAAGAAGGGTACTAGTTATGAATAACATAGCTGAAATTAATATTTCTCACTTATGAACCATGTTTTATCTATCCTTGTTTCCAAATGAACTGGACCTAAATTATTCAGTTATAGATTTTTATTTTATGTAATTAATATTCATCTATTGAGATGTAATATCTATTTAGTAAATGTATGGTTCACTGTTGTACTAATAAATGAAATTCTTAACTATACCTTTAGAATATAAGATGTGAACATTTTAATGGGAACACTTTGGTTGAGCCTAAGCATATGATAACATCCTAATGTATTATTAAGGAAGATATTATTTGGTTTACCAAGTAATACATCCCTGAATAGATACTGCAAGTGGACTTGGTACTATTACAGTTGTAAACAGGGGTAATAACTCTAAAAAGGAATGTTAGGATTTACATGAGTGTTACCAAATATGAAAAAATGGGTCTTAGTTCATAATTATGTTGTCACTCTGATGGATATGGTTTGGTTATTTCACTTAATATTTACAAAACATCATGAATGATTTGAATAATGTCCATGAATTAATAACACTAATCCTATGGTATAATATAATGGAAATAAGGTGTCATTATTTAGTCATACAAAAAGGTATTTTTCTTGATTATGTGGTTACCCACTATTAAAATTGCTTCGTTAACTATGAATTATGGTTTAATTCCATGGATAAAACCTAAAGGAAACAAATTAATTATTAGTTAAATAGATAATTAAATGATTTGTATCACGAGTAAAAATATTTTTGGATATAGAATGAAAAATATCATCGTTATTCTTAAAGAAATTTCTCATGGTCTTGATCATGTTGAACATCCAAATGAGAATGGTACAGAACAAAATTTTGTTCGTTACCTCATGAGAAAATTCATACATTATTTTAGTAGTTATGTTGATCTAATAGATTATATGAATATGATCAATACCACTGAAAAGATAATTTTTATTCTCCTCTATTCATAACATGAAATTTTCATTTTTGTTTCAAATCATTTGAAAGGAAAAGTGGATCAACGGTCGACACTTATTAAATGTACGAGTCATAAATATTAACTTGAATCCATTAAATTGGATGATTTGAAGAATATATTTTTCAATAATTACATTAATCATTATATTCAAAAGAAAATGGTAATGTAATATTATTAGTTAATATATACATGTGAAATTTTTTTCGTGCTAGTAACGAGAATTGTACAAGACATACGAACTAAAGTACTATTATTGTAATGAAAAATTAATTTATGGTTAATTGTTTATTCATTGACTTAAAAAAGATATAGATGGTTTTTTCCATAGGGGATTTCAGTAGTTATTAATAAATAATTCAATTTTCTATAATACAAGAATTAGATGTTAGGTTTACACAGTAATCACATGGGATTGATAAAAACAATGACTAAATTGATAGGAAACTAAAAAATACCATAAAGAAATCAGGACGATATTTCATTAATGTTAAATTTGTGGATGGAAATAAGGAATAAATTATTATATAATGGGTGGTAAATGTTTTAAGAGTATGCAGTATGGTAATCAAGAAATTAATTTCCAAAGTGATAGGAAGATGTTAGAAAATTATGCAAATATATATAAAGCTCTATAGAATGCACCACACACCCTCTAGTGTTTCAAATGAAATTAGTCTGGGAATTATGAAACCCTATTCCAAAATACCATGGATATTAATGATCACCAATGTTAGAAACCTATTAAAGAAATTGTAAAAGGGAAATATCATATGATCACTATTTCAAATGAAGGGTTCAATAACAATGTGGTGAAAGATACACTTACCATCCACTCTAAAACTGTTAATATCTTATCTGACTATATATATACCAAATATATATCTAAATAAATTAATGAGAGTATAAAATTTACTCCCCATTAATTAGATATTTAATTAGAAGTGAGCACCCCTAATGGTACAATGATCACACCATATGTCAATGATTATTCTCCAATTTATGATTGTGGGAATGTGCTTCTTGAAAATATTATTATTCTTCCAATGGATAAATTTAATGTTATCTTATGTGTGATTATTATTTCACAACATAAAGAGGATATTACTTTCTGATGATGGTATGTAATGATTTATATTCCACACCTTGTTATGACCATCAATCAGTGTGTTTGAATTATAAACTTCCAATGGAAATAAAATAAATTTAAAGGGTTTTTATTATTATTCAACATGGTTGTCTGTCTCATATGGTTAGAGAGAAACTCAAAATAGATGATATGCCTATTTTATTTGATATTTTTTGATGGTTTTCTAGAAACTTTTACAATAAATTCACTAGAACATGAAGTTGAGTTTTCAATAGAAATCAAAATGGTGCCATCCTTATTTCAACAACTCCACATTCAAAGGACCCAATTTAGTTTACAAATTTAATATGAAACTCCAAGATAAAATTGAAAAGGGATTCGTTATTCCTAGTGTGTAATCTTGGAATAAACCTATTCTATTTTTTAAATAATAATATATCAATGTGATCCTCAACTTATTTTCAACAGTTGAACATGGTCCTTGTCCTAAAAAAGTATCATCTACCATATATTGCTAACTTTATTGATCAACTTTTGTGGAGCTCAATAAATTAAAATAGTTACCTTTATTTTTGATATAAAAAATTTGTGGTGAAGAAGGAGGATATACCCAAGATATTATTTTATTCATGTTATAGAAAATAAGAGTATATATAGATTTCATTCATTCATACTAATTTCTATTCTATCCCAATAAATTTAAAGAATAACGTCTTTGTACATTACCATGATATGTTGGTGGTTGAATTTATATATTAAATTCTCATTTATTAAACAACAAATTTATCCCATAAAGATAAATTTTTTATTATAATAAATTCCCTAAACAATGATAAAATATATGAAGAGTTATCAATGTGTTAATTTGTCTATAAAGGATTTATTTTTTATTCATATAAACTCAAAAGATTATATATCGGTATATCAATTAAAGAAAGAGTCTATTGAATGTTCAAACACACCAACTCTGCAAACTGACATCCACATTTTCTATATTTATATTGATTTTATTTAATTTTTATGAAAAATATCAGGAAAATATAATCCACTCACCCTGTTGAATATTTAGTGAGTTAATTTATTCTAGAAAGATGAATGTGATTGAAATTTCAAAGAACCATATAGAACATAAGTATGTGAAACTATTATTAAATTAATATCAAATGAATAATGTCTTCTAATGTATAGTTATGCATATAATAAGGGATTAGAATGATATGTCAAGAATAATGACATGTTTATAGCTTATTCTCAATGAATATTGATGGTTCATGAAAAAATTACCCAAATCGATAATTAAAGTTAGCTTGGGTAATTTTTTCCTTATTGATATAGAAGAATTATCTTTATGGAGAAATGTTATATATATATATATATCTATGAAAAAAAATTGTATATATTCACAAATAAAATGTTTAATAAGCACTAAACAATGTGGTTATAGAATACTAATGATTATGTCCTCTCAATACATTAACACCATGATAAAGAAAAGATGTGGTCATTTGTTTGAATTAAAATGATAATACTATATTATCTCTGATGAGGATCACAAAAGAAACAATATTTAATAATTTTTAATGGATGGATCTGGAAATATTTATGTATGGGGAGAAATATTATCCTTCTTAGATATTTTTTCAACAATATGTCCATGTTAGGATAAAGTAGGGGTAGAAGGATTAATTAGAGCTATAAAAAAGGTGATAAATATTCCTAAGTTTAACTATGATCCTAATGGAATTATGATGTTTAGGAAATGTTTTATCCTTACTATATTTTATGAAGGAGTTTCTAGAGTAACCTTATAGTTCTTCATTCCATATTAAACCTAGAAGTACAAATATATAATATTTTATCAATGATATATTATAGCCGGATGGAATAAAGGTATATATTGAAATATTTTATATTTTTTGATTGGTATGTCAGAATCATAATAATAAGAGAGAAAATTCTATGGGGATGTTAAATCAATTACATGTACCATAATGGAAACAGAAATCAATTTCATGGATTTATTCAATGGAAACCTCAAAAATTATAATGGGAATAATTAATTTTTGTTTTTTGTTGATTTACATACAATGTAAACTCACATAATACATATCAAATAATATTTTTCTCTATATCATCTTTCTAGAATAGATGTTTTGAAATAGGTTATGATTCATGGATTACCAAGGTAAACTGTATTTGATAAGGATCCGAGTTTAACCTTTATGTTCAATAGAAATCCTCATAAAGTTCTTCAAATGTAGTTTAATTTCAACACTGCATATTTTACTTAGACATATGTTCAGTTCAAGATAATAATTAATACCATATATGATATTCTACGATCCTATTCTATGGATTTAAAATGGCGATGGGATTAAAATCTTCATTTAGTCGAGTTTTAACACAATAATCATATTCAAGAAATCATTTATATAGATCCTTAAGAATACATTTATGGGTAAAAGTGTATAACTAAAATGAACTAGAATAAAGTTATAAAAATAAGTAAATTGGATCCCATGAAATTTAAATAATTTATAGAGAATGTTTGAGCCATTTACAAGAACATATGGTTATCGCAATGTTGATAGAAAAATAGTGTAGATAATAGTCTCTGTGATCATGAATTTGACGCTACTGATAAGGAGTTTACATGTTTTTTACCAAGGAATATTGTTATGAGATTTAGTAATAAATGGAAACTAATAACTATGAATATAAATCATTTTAAATTTTTGAGTGCATTGTGAAGGATACATTATCTATTGGAGTGTCCACTTACCATCACTAAAGTCCAAAATGTGTTCCATGTATCTCTTCTTATGAAGTACATAAATGATCATGTATCTGTACTGAACTCATAGGTCATATATATAGATAAATATAGTTCCTATTAGGATCAACTATTAGGGATTCAAAATCATATAGAAAATGTGACTTGAAACAATACTTCTGATGTGTTCAATTTTTTTTAGGTGAACCCACCAAATTGAGGAAACTATATTGAAACCCGATGATTTAATAACATAGAAGCATCCTATATTTTTTATACCAAATTTATTGAATTTTTATGGAGGAATTAATTTTAAGGTGGTATAATGTAACACCCTTATATTTTATATATTATTTTTCTCCAATAAATTTAATTTCATTAATAACAAGCAATACATGTACATATGTTTTTAATGAAAAGAGATATATTATCAACATTATAATTTAAAAAACACCATTATAAAATAGGATTACAAATCGGTATTATAAATAGGACAAATTATTTTAAATATTATGTATTATTGTTGTTTCTAATGAAAAATTTTTTATAAAAAAGTACACATTTTGTTTAATTACATCTTATGATTTGAAAATATTATTTTCTCAAAAAATGATTTTATTACATTTTATAATAAAATAATAAAATAATAATTTTTATTTGAACAAAAATTAATTTAAAAAATTAAAATTATTTTTGTAATATATATCGAAAAGTTATGTTTGAGTACAATTTTTAAAATTTTCTCCAAGGAAAATTTTTCTTTTTATAGAAAAAATAGTAATATTATTAAAAAATAAATTTCCATTTAATGAATTTATAAGTACACATATTATTGAAAATATTTTAATAGAATATATTTTTAAATTATAATTTTTTATTCCAATTTATTATATTATTATCAATTTCATATTGAATTTTTGGTGTTAAACACATTCATAATTATGATAAAAAACACTATGTAAAACCACTTTTTAATCCCATTAGTGGGATTAATTTTGAATTAATGTTTTACAATTTAATGAATGGAATTTCTTAAAAATTATTTCATATTTTTACTCAATAAATAAAATATTATATAATATGTTAAACTATTTTTTTCAATAATGAATAGTAATATCAATAAAAATTAGTTACCGTAATTAGGGTTAAAACAGTTTTGACGTGGGTTAAACTCAAAATATTAGGGATGAAATGACCTTCAAATTTTAAAATATTTTGTAACATGAATAAATATAATCTTTTTCACATATATTTTTATTTAATGGGTCATTTGGGATTCTTTTAAAATTTGAATAACAAGGCTACAGTTTATTCTTTTCAAAACATCCCATGTTTAATCTGTCCCTCAATTATAAAAGGCCACATCATCTTCAATCCTATTCACACTTACAAAACCATTTTTCCAAAAAAATACCAAATAAAATACCTTCACTAAATCCCTACCCTCATGCTAGGTGACTCATTATTATATGTAATCTCCCATAATATGACTTTCTTTATAAACCAAAATTGATTCTCTCAAGAAGATGAAAAATTATAATCATTTGTTTTTTATTTATTTCATCTTCCACATCCTTAAAATATAAACCAACTATAGTGATTTAATAAAACCATTATATACTATATAATTAAATTCTATTATGTTACATTCATAATCTAGATCAATATCCTCTTCCATAAAATGGGAAACTAACCTATCAATTGTGTGTATAACGAACAGTCACCTCGTGAATCGATGTAATTTTTTCTCAAACAAAATCACTCAAGGATTAATATAATAAAGTATTGAAAATATTTAAATGATATTTATGATATTAATATACTTATATAATTATGATATCACATATTAATTCTTAATTTTGAATCAATGGGAATAAGATAATGTTGCTCGTGTGTACAATAGACTAATCCCTCACAAAACAATATGATTATTTCATCACTTACTCATAACATGGAAAGTAATAAAAATGATAATAATACAAATTAGTGATATATAAGATATAAAAATTATTATATAAATGTAATATGTTTTTTACCATTATTTATTTTAATTCATCTAGAAATGGATACAATGTTCATCCCTATATACGACATATCCTCTCTAGGAGCGATGTAATTAATTATATATCCCTAAAATTAATTGATAACCATAAATAAATATATAATGAATATATATGAAATATATATCGTGGATAAAATTATAGATATGATTAACACATGTTAAATGTAAAAATATTGAGAATTCTAACCAATAACATCAATGAAAATTCGGAATAATTGTTACCCAAAAATGATTCTAACAAGGAACATATAAAAAATGTGTAATAAAAGGTTATAAGTAAATAATATATGTTAAGATACATATTATTATGGTTCATTAATATATGTATAAGAATTTTATATTTCTTTATTCATGAGGTCCAAAATTGTACGAAATAATAAGACACCAAATCTAAGAGAAATTTCTCTCAATTTCTCTTTACCAGGACAAAGATTATATTGTGAAATTATCTTCTTTTATGAGTTATATATACATCACATTTAACATGTCATGTAATGAATTTTTCTTATTCAAAGGACATTTTTAGTATCATTTAATTTTATTCTTTAATGGGACATATGATCTAAATGATACCAAAGAGGTAATGGTTTTATGATATAATCTCATCTTTTATAATGATTGTTTATTTTTTTTCTTCTAATGAAGAAATATTATGCTATAGGTCTCAAGAAAATCATGAATATTATTATTCTATATTTATTTCATGAAATTAAATATTTTTCATTTCGTTTTCCACTCTTAGTGTAATCACGACTTTAAAATAATTTCTTTAAGAAAAACTCGCATTATCTATCTCTTTAGTCAAAAATCATTATTCATCCATGTCTATGTTATCTAAAAATATTGAATAGAAAATAATTATTATTCTCCATGTATTGGTTATATTTGTTTTTACCCTTGTTATAATTTGTACAAAGTAAATTAATATGATTCCTCTTTTCATTTTCCAAGGGAAGCCTCTTTGGATATTTTTCCAAAATGTTAAATAATATTTTTTAACTTGAATGGAATGAACATTATTTTCTACTATAATGACCCCACATATTTTTAACGAATCATTCACAGGTTTCTAATTTTATATTCAAATATTGTTTTTCTTTAATATTATGGGTGTTTTCATATAAAAATGATTTCATGGTTAAATGCCTATTTTCCTTAAAAAAAATGTTTCATGTGATATTTCAAAATAATTCTACATTAATAATGACATCCATAGATGTTAATTAAGTTATAATAGGGATATGATCCAATTATACCATAGTAATTATTTCACTGGGTGTTTCATGTCTAGGATGAATAATTGTTAATGAAACTAATTCCTTTTAAATGGGTTCTGATATGATTTGTGTGCATTTAAGACAATTTCTTTTCATGGTCTCTCATATAATGAAGGTTTTGTGATTTTATAGCACATGTATGTATAATATTAATTAATTTATGTATGGGACCTATAAAACCCTCCATTTCATTTAGTGAATATTGATATTTCATGAGATTAATAGGATTTTATTGTAAAGTGATCTATGTATCATATTGTACTTTTTTTACGTTGATTTTATAGGTATTAAAACATTACTACTACAATTGTTTGAGGGTGAAGTTATTCAACTATGATAGTTTTGGTAATGATACCCGACTACAAATGAAATGATTTTCTATGATTATGTGTATGAAAAAAATAAACATCTAATGAAAATGTTATGATCTCATGGATTATAATCACTAATTCTTCTCTGATTCTTGTCTTCTGAACAAAAATACATTATTCCATTAATTATGATTATGATTAATGACAAAACATGGTATAATTTTTTAATCTTATGCTCATTTTATCATATACATAATCTCATGTTATATTGATATCTCTATTGATTAAAGTTACTATGAATCTCATATCACCTATTCATTTGTTTAAAATCCTAATGTAATGATGAAATGTATCATGTATGATATTTATATGAAGGGTAATAGTTTTAATGATCATAGCGGGAGATGATGTAAATCACATATAAACTAAGTGATTATTTATGCATGTTTCTAGAAGTAGAAAACCTAAACTATTTTTTCATTGTTCATTATATTATGTAATTAATATTATTTTATTAATATGTCTTGTATATATATTTGTATGAAATATATAGGTTGGTATATATTTTATGAATAGTCCACCTCACAATTTGGGTGTCAAAGTTTCTTTTTTCTCATTATTTTTCTATCATTCAGAGTAGAATCATTTATGGATATAATGTAATATGGTTGGGATAATTTTAACATCTAATTTTTTCATTCATGGATATAATTCACCTTGGGGTTATTTTTTATGGATTTAAGGATCAAAGGATGACCTTAGGAATTGAAGAAGTTGTGGACAAGGACCCACAACTTGTAAAGATGTCAGAGATGCATAAAATATCTAGTATGGTCGAACAACTAGTTAGGGGGATTGTTTCGAATACAGTTTTACTTAATTTTCACTAATAGTTTGGTGAGGATCTCCCTCTAACTATGAGGGACACTTGATGTGGATTAAAACATGGGTAGAATGTTAATTTCTCTAAAAAACCACATTTTTATTTACTTTTCTTTCTCACTCAAAAATAACATAACCCACTGAAAACCATAAATCATCTTAGGTTATTCAAAATATTATAAACTAATTTTATGATTAACTATTGTTTCATTTTCTTTTGTGATCCACTTTTATTATTTATTTGTCTTATTTTTCATCAATCTCTCTTGTTCTCTTCATTAAATATTCATGAAGGATATAGAATCCTTGAGATTTTTTTTACCTAAAAGTGTTTGATGTGGAATTTTGGTTTAAGGATCTCTTCCCTCTTATCTATAGACCTTTCTTCCTTGAATCATTTTTCACTATTAGAGGAAAATAATTTAGGATTTTTTATTCTTTGATCTCAGAAATTTAGTTTTTGTATTTACCTTTTGTTTCTTCCTCTTGTGATTCGAGTGTTTTTGGAATTATTATTTATTCCATTTGAAACAGTTTAACTTTATTTAATAAAATTTTAAACCTAAATTGGCCCTTCTTGTTAAATTTTTATTTTGCATTGATAAATTGTTATTTTGAAATAATAAATGTTTTATTAATTATATTGGATTTCAATTTAATAGGATTCAGTTATCAAAATAAAAATATTGGTTTTATTAAAGGTAAGTTTATTCTATAAAAATAATTTCAAATGGTAAGGTATGTTTGAGGGTTCATTGAAAACAGTTTTTGGAATGGCATAAACTGTTACTAGAAAATTATTTATTTGAAATTTATAATTGTATTGGAAGATCAAAATAATAATTGTTTTGATTATATTATTAGTGTCCATTATTTAAATGTCCAATTTTAACATTAAAATGGTATGTAAATCATGCAATAACATAAGGATCTTTTGAAATAAATGATTCAATTAGTTGTATTATTAAATTCATAAAGTATTTGTCTATAAATTTTTACTTCACGAAAATAATGTTTTGATATTTTTCATTAAATTGATCATGTCATTAATATTCATGATTAAACCCTTACATGTAATATTCCTTGATGAATGGTACATGAAGAACATTATGATTTTTATTGAGACATTCGTTCGAAACATTGACAGATCATAGGGTTCAGGTGAGATATGAACATTATATTCAATGGAATGATGATTGTGTAAGATAATTTTGTGAAATATCTCTTTTTGTAATCCTTATTTTTTGTTATCTTACATTCCTATTTATCTAGTTAGGGGAACCATCTATAGCTAGATGAGTTACCCTAGATTTATGCAATGATATTTCATGAATCAACCTATAGTTTGAATCTCCCTACATTGTTTTGATTCAGGCTTCAGGCATTCATGAAGTGGGATGGTGTGTTTAATGTCAAAAGCATGTGTATTTTATAGATATGAAATTTTCAAGCAATAGCCTATATTATATTTACTTTCCATTGGATTAATTTGTTATTTTTCCTATAATTTTCAATTAAATATGACCATGACCATTGATAGTGATATTTGATATATGACTCTATTAATTTTATTGTTAATTATAATTGGAGTATCTACTTTATATTACCTTTAAGGAAACTATATGATTTATATGTGGTGCCTTCATTATATATGTTTTTACCATGGTATGTGTGTTGTTTGGTTATATATGGTTCCATCTCATATCATCCCTATTCATGGTTAACCTTGTAGATTGAAATAGTTCTAAAATATTTGTTATAAATTTAATTTTGATTAAAAAGTGATTTTTTATGTACTTATCTTGTGATTAATACATGGATATTAAATATAAAAATGTATTTGATTTTTACACTTTATTTCTCGTTATTGGATTTATTCTTGTTATTTCCCTTATAAAAATGAAAATGTTTTATCTTATTTCAATGTAATAGAATAAATTTGTATCCTTACTCATATTTTAAAAAAATTATATCTGACTCTTTTGGTAGATAAATTACATATATGATTTTTTAGTATCTTGTACGGCTATGTTGCTCACAACATAATTTTTACATTTGCTGTTTATAGCCTTTATATCTTTATAGTTGGGTCGTATGTTATCTTTTACTTCCTTTTTAATTTTCTAATTGGTTAACCAACGGAAGTTGTCCTGGGATATGGTGGGTTGCTATAGACCACCAAGAGACATGTTGTTATACATTTGATTCTTCTTTTACTTTATAGATGTATTGTATTATCTCATTATATCTAATTGATAAAATTTAGGATTCCTTTTATTTTCATGTTTTCATTATATATGTTTTTATTCTATATATTTGTTAGTAGAAATAATTACCAAAGGCTGATTTATGATTCCTAAACTCCAATATCGTGTATTTGAGGATCGTAAACATCCTTCGGGATTGTGGTGATCAATTCAGATTCTATTATAGATTTTATTCTAGGATTTTAATTCATAAATTTTCCCTAATATAACATACATTAATTATATAGGTTGGTGTAATATGATTATGGAAATGATTCTATGTACTTCTACCTAGTGATCTAACATAAATATAGTCCATAAAGATTCATTTAACTAGTCATTAGGTATGTATTATTTATTTAGGATCTTGATTTAACTATTTCATCTATAATAATTTGATATGTTATTCAATTATTTTAATATATTATGTTATTATCAAATCCACCACCATATATAGTAATTTTTACCCAAAAAATCATCAATGTTCAAACATTAATGAACTTTTCAGGAATATTTCACAGTATTGTAAATATTTAAAATATTTTCAAAATAATATTGTTTAATTTTCTAGAATTAAAACAATGGTTTTAGATGTTTAAAATATTCCTAAATTTGACTAAGGATATTTCCAACTAATTGTGAAATCCTATATGGAAAAAATCATCTAATTAGACCATTACTTCATAACACAAGCACTACAATGCACTAAGCCATGAAGTATTTATAATTTCTAGGATATGTATTGCTCTTATAAAATAAATGGAATAGTTAATAAAACTATGAATTGGATTTATATTTTATTCATATTTATATTAATCTACCACTTTAACTAAATCCACCTAAAATTTAATCATTTTCAGTTTATGTCACAACAAAAGTAATATGTTGTTAAACCATATCATAAAATTCATTGGGATATCCTATAAAAGTCATTATTTAGAATCTATCATTCATTTTAACTATATGATACATAATATGTAACAAAAGAGGGAAAAATTTTCAAAATTCTATTTAAATATCCCTAAAAACATTGCTGGAATTGAAATCATTTTTTATACAAAAATCATATAACAAAACTAGTCCAAATTTATATGAACACAAAGATTTACCTGATGATATTTTATATAATTTATAAAAAATTAATTCTCTAATAAAGAATTGAAATAAAAAATAATCCTCTAAAAAAGATCAATGAAACTGAAGAATTAAGGGGACTAACTGTGATCTTTATCAGACACATGTATCAACATACATTTTTTTGAAATCTATGGTTTGTGAATTAAATGTTTTTGGTTTAAATTTGTTTACATAAATGGGAATGTCATGATTTTAATAAACCATTTTCATATACTATAAATTTATATGTTTAAATGTTTTATGGGATAAATATTATAGTACGTGATAATATTATTTGTCTGGTGAAATTAAATATTTTATTTTATTAAAAATTATAATGTGTCTATGGATAAATAAATAGTTAAATAGATTTAAAAAATAATATAAAATGTTGTGTTCGGGTAAAAATAAAATTGAAATAAAGAAAATAATTAAATCATTGATATAATAAAAATAAACTTAATCGTCCATAAATATGGAACTGTATGAAAAATATTTTTCAAATAGATTTCTAACACCCACTATTTAAATGGGTAAAAAAATATTAGTTAATTTTTGAATAAAATTATGTTTATAGGGGGTGTATGACATTATATAGTTGAGTGTAATTCATGAGGAAGGGTTATTGTGATGAACTTGGCACGTATACCACCATAAAACGAGTACCCTACCAAAAAGATCACATACCTTATGGGAGTTCCTGATCCCCATGAGTTTGTGAATAGTATTCGGGCATCAAAAAAACTGTAGGGAATTATTTTCCTCCACATGATGTAGAAAACAAGACATATATACACAGAAATAAGTTGGAAATAAATAGTATAAACAAGAAAAATATGTCAAATCCAAAAATAATCAAAAGGAGTGATAGAACTCAAATGTTTCTGTACAATATCCCAGAAAAAAATATAACCACAAATGAAAAGAAAATTAAAATAATTAGTCTCAGAGATAACATGGGAGACTCAAACAATTTCATCATCAGAAACCTAGACACGGCTAGGAGAATTCTCACCGCCACACTATAGAGTAATTCCATTCTGTATATCGAAAGACATAACAAGGTTTACACACCACATAAGGGGTGTGTAGGGTGTGAGCTAAACTGGCTCAATATGATCCCACCAAGGTTTTTAATATCATGTCTCTGTACAATAATATGAATTTTCTCATCATTAATGAAACAAATTCATGGAAACTAGTTAAATAATTTTTATGTCAAATGAATGGAAAAAATATCCCTATTTCAATATTTTCTAAATAAAGTTGTTAATACATTATCAAGGAATTTCATATACATAAAATTTAACAAATTAAATAAATTATCACATATCATATGAAAATACATTGTAATCCAAAATATTAGTAGAGGAAACATCATGTAACGGATCAAAACTGGTCAAGCTAGTGAGGAAACTCATACCAATATTTAAATATTATCATCAATCAAGTCCCTAGAAATATGCATCATGTTTAGAGAGAAGAGGAACACTAGTGACAATGAACCTCCTAAAAATTTCTACAATATCCCTAGTACAAATGTCCTATGAACAATAGGAACACCAAATTAGTGACCCCCAATAGTATCAATGGATGTGGAATATTTCTATAACTTCCACCTAATTACACAAATCATATGATGTGATAGTTTTTCCAATGCATTTCAAAAAAACCATTATTTTAAATCCATTTCATAAATCCATTTCACAATTATTTTAAAATAACATTTACTTTACCAAAAAATTGGAAAACCATGTCTTCTCCAAAACACATTTCTACACAAAAAATTAAATCATTCCAAATCATTTGTGGAATATATAATTAAAAATACAAAAATTCAGTTCATCTATTGTAGTCTAGAAAAGAATGTACATACATCAAAACCAGGTCTTATATGACTAAAACCTGATCCAACAACATGAAAAAATGTAGCTAAAAAGTAGGCCAGAGAATAAATCCATTTATTATTAGAATAAATTCACCAATAAATGTTTTTTGTAGAAGATATAAAACAAAATTTATGTTTACATACCCACATATTCCTCAAAAACCAAAACAAAGGTAATTCTCCAAAGTAAGAACACAAAAACAATCTTAAAATAGATCAATAAAATCCAAAAAAAACAAGACCAATGGATTTGAAAATGGAGTGCAATGCCACTGTTGAGAACAACACACATAATGAAGCTGAAATATCACTTATCCATAGGGATGCAGTGCAACCACAATAAATATCATTATTAAAAATAAATGATCTAAAAATATATTATGTCCCCAAAATCCTTTAGGAGATCTAATTTTTCTAGAGATAAAATCATTCATAGTTAAAGATAGATAATTCAACCATGGAACCACCAACAAATCCTTATTCCTATAGCATTCATGAACTGAAAAAATTACACAATCATTATTTAGTAATTAAAAAATGATACAAAAAAACTCATAACCTTAGACTAAAAATATTTTCCTAAAAAATTTCATGATGTGAGACCTATTCACAGCATGTAAACCATTCCCTCCAAGAACCCATTCCAAAAATATTCTTAAAAACAAATACATGATGTGTAAGAATTCGTGATGTGAATATTATCTAAATGAATTGATCAATCCAAACTTGAAAAAAAGAACCCATACCATCTAAAATGGTCCATATCATCATGGAGAACCTCACAAATCCTTTTATATATCTATACTCAAACTCAATAAACTCATAAAAATATACATACCCAAACATTAGATCATTTACATTTAAAATTATCTCCATCCCCAAAATCCCCAAAACACCACCAAGAAAATATATATATATTAAAAGAGAGATGATAAATACAAACTAATGGGAAATGGGATATTGCAATCTTTATACTATGAGAATTATTTTCCGAATATGGTCATGTGGATGAATTGTGTCTGAAATGCAATGAGGCTACTACTCCCTCAATAATTTATATTTCTCTCTTTTCTAGTGATAATATGATTCATTTTAATATAATAATCTGACCAAAAGAATCATCTACCCATTCTAAATATTTACATGAGATTCGATGATCTCCATTGGCTTCTACACAATAAAAACTTATAGCTCCCATATGATCTCATCCAATATAAATATTTTAAATGGGTAATAATAGTGATTATTTTTATGATATATGTGAAAAACATCATGAATAACCATAAACTAAATTAGAAATTCCAACATATAAGAAATCTACCAGTATTCCCACTACCCTCAAATGGTCCAATATATTTCTGATCTTACTTTCCTAATTTAAAATGATCGAGGTGACCCAATCGAGGCATAAAAATCATGAAAAATAAGAATAAATGGAAAAATATAAAAGACGGTTATGATGACCCACACATGTTTTATTTAAATTTGAATATGTAACCATATACTAACTTATATCACAAATCATTTATAATGTATCTTGAATAAGTCTCAATTCTACAAGAGTGGTAGGTGATGTTTATATTCGACCATAATAAGCATAACATGGAAAAATTCATAAGTAAACATGATAATTTTTTTAAGAACTCTCAGCTATTCCTAGATAGATATCACAAGATCAAAGGAAATCTATGGCTGAAAAACGAATCATTTCCTCCACAATCTAAAGAGGACAGTCTATATGACTGTATATCTTTGGATAGTAGGCTATATTCAAATTTTATTGAGTCCCCATCACCTTCTATAGACTCTTCTAGAACCGTGAATTGGTCATAGGATATATATTTAGGAAAACGGAATATTTAAATATTTGAAACCCCAAAATCAATTGTATCCACAACTTACCCTATTCATCAACAGTAGTGGTGTCCCTATTTTGAATGATGTAAGTTCAGTTTGTCGACCAATCAACCACCACCAAGATATAATTCCTTCCATAGGGATTCTATGATAATCCAAAAAGTAGTCTATAGAAAACTAATATCATTTCAAAATTTTAATGAAAATATGGTGGAAGAACAAGAAGGATTTATATACTCTACCATTGTCGGTTGGAAAGTGTAATAGCATGACACGTAATCTTCATTGTCATGCTTCATACTCTGCCATTGGAATTGTAGTATTGTGTCTTAATACATATTTATAATTACCATAGGAATAGAGAACGATGAACTAGGATAGTCCAAACACATCTCTTGAAGGATGAATTAATGAAAAATCAATCAAAATAATTTCGAATTCGATCTAGTAGGAGATACCAACCAAATATATTCTCTCCAAAATATAGGGTTTACCAAATTTTCATTAACTCATCATTCTATTATTGTTCGTATATAATAGAATAATGTTTAGGTGAATTAACAAAAAAAATATGAAAAAACATACATGAAAGATATTATTTATCATCCAAGTGAAACTGAGCAAGGATCCCTCAAGGTTCCACTCCTTCATTGATTCTAGAACTAACTGCGATGGTACTTTCCTACTAAGAGAATTTTCTAAAATTTTCCCTTTCTCTAGGTGTACGTAATTTAATTTAAAATTTTTTTAGTTATTTTACCCACCACCTCTATCTAGGATTTATTTATTTACATGAAAACATATATCTCCCCCTCTTATAGTACGAAAATTTAATTATCCTCTCCTAAAAATGAAACCAGAACCAAAATTTAAGAGTAGTGATAACTACAGTTGGATCAAAATCTATATTGGGGTTTTTATTATCATGAATACATAGATGGGGATATTTATAAACACCATTTGATCAACCTACAGTATCAAAAAACCTAAAATTCCACCAAAAAATAACATAAAAATGTATACTTCTTTCCGAGCATGTGTAAAATTACAATAAGTGCTAATATTAGAATCTATTTCAGGTTATAGAAATAATACTTCCATTTCAAATCACATATGAATTTTACCCCATTCTTAGTTATAGTAGTAAAATGTGTTTCCAAGCTTGATAAATCATTTAATAATATTCAGTATTATATTGAATGACCAAGGAATCTCTGATTCTCATAGATCTTCCATGGATATTCCTATTAAAAAGTCAACCATCACCCACTCATGATTAACTAATAGGCCCTGATAAAAAATCATATGATCCCAGAACATCAATTCTTGGATCTACAAATTTAAATTCAAAATAATTACAAAAAAAGGTGACTGAAATAGATTTTTATGATCAAAATCAATTGGTCACACTCAAATCATGAATAAAAAAATATCAAACATGAACACTTCCCTAATGTTCCAAGATACTCATTGAATATATGGTTCATCAATTCATGAAAACTATACTATAATTAGTTCAAATAAAATTAATGAAAAGAAATTCATAAATTATTCACATACATCAAAAATCAATCTATGTTAAGTCATACTCCTATACTCTGAGATGTTGTACCTTGACTAAAGATTAATCTTAAAAAGTTTATTTCCCACATTTTTCGTTTCAATGAAATCATACAAATAGTTAAAGGATAATAATTCTTATCCATCATCATTTTCAACTTCAGATAGTCCATGCACAATCAAATGTATCTATATTACTTAATGGAATATATAACAGGGGTCCCCAAGAAGAAATAATAAGTAAAATAACATATTTATCCATCATATCATCTTGTTGAATATTATTCTTTTTCAAATTCATTGGTGTAATACAAAAATAGGGTATTAAAACTAGAAAATTACCATGCACTAGATTAATTGTATACTCTACATCCATAGTTGGAGGAAAAACAATGAAATCAAATGGCAAGACACTAAGAAAATCCCAATCAATAGAGGAAGATCTATAGTTGAATAATTGCCATAGATATCAACTCCTAGAGTAGACAATAAAATTATTGGGATCTAGGATGGAGGTTCATACACACTCTATGCTCATATCTCACTCTCCCTAAAATACCCAAGGGCTACCATCTCTTTTATGTAATGAGTCATACTTACTGTAATAGTCATTCATATAGTGATGAATGATAAGACAATCAATCCAAATGATGACATCAAACATGTCCAAATTAATAATGAGGAAATCACATACCTATTATGCATCCTCTACTAATATAGAATAATAAAGAGACTAAAACCCCTGTTATTTATACTATTATAAAGCTGTGACTAAATCAATTAGTGTCCATCGATTTTATTTTAGGTTTTACCATATAGAAAAAATGACCAGATATAAACAAGTGTGAAGAATGTTTTAAAAAAATGAATTCTCTAATTAAGATACAATAAGGATGGTACCTCTCACTTTCCCAAGACCAACATATACCTCCATCGAAAACACATATACTATGAAAAGGTGCTTCACTCGTGAGGCCTATGTCTGTAGACCTATAGTCATTGATGCATAAAATTTCACTATAGTACCCTTTTGAGTCAATGATCCATGACCATAATGAGGTGAAGACACAACCAAAAAAATGATCAAGATGAATATAGTGTCCAAAAATATTAAAAATTATCGTAGGTGGTGACCAATAATGAGGGGTGTGCCTGACCTTGTCACACTAATAACAAGTTAGGGGAACACTACTTGCTACTAATGATGGTGCAGAGGAGGCTCTCTGTTAAGAACCACCACTATCACTCATGCAATGATCACACCACTTCCTCTTCGACCGAGTAAATCCGATTATTTTTCTCCTTGGTGGAAGATAAGGGGATGGTTAACCATCCATTTCATCCATATCAATCTCAAATATCATTTCCCAATCTAATATATCATCATCCGGTGATTTCTTAATCATAAATACCTATTATTTGATATTCATCCATAAACCTTGTACATACTTATGACACAACATCTAGTCATTATATACTATACATGAAAAAAAAATATACATCTTTACAATTAGAAATAAGTGGGTCCTTAAATCCTTCTAGTAAAATTTCATTTTTCTATCATGTAGTATAATGAAATCCCTCAATTGGTTATTGGGACCTTTAAGTTTGAACACCACACACTTCACCCTTATATTATCATGTGTATCTATATAGTCAATGCTCTAGTCAATCATGTCCATCCAATCCTCTATATACAGAAGTTTCTTTTTACCTCTAAAGGATCTTGGATTCTCATGTGTGAACACTCATGATTGATCTCTATATCATACAACTTATATGTTTACCTCATAAATTGAATTATGGAATTATAGTCCATATTGGACGATAACATGAATAGCCTTTTTAATAGACTCGATATGATTTATATTAAGAGTCATATTAACTTGAGGAGCATCTATTCCCCCTCTCAAAAAACTATTGGAAGATGTCTTAGAGGAATAATTCTACAGAACAAAACAAAATTAATGATCATACAACGACCTAATATTACGTAAAACCGGAAACCATATTCTAAAAACTAATATTATGATCATGAATTCAAAATATGTGACTCTCATCACATCATCCCATGGTATCCAGAGTCTCATAATGGAAATAGGTGGATACGAAATCAATAAACTCTACCTACGAGGTTTGTAAAATTCTATCTCCAATATACCAACATCCCCAAACTGAGAAAAGACAAACATTTATTCCAAACTATGAAAAAACTCACTAGGATACCCCCTAAAACAAGTACCCAACATGGTATTTCACCTACACTAAGGGTGTTCCCAACCCCTATGGGATGGTTACTAGAACCAGAAAAACAAAAATCTATAGGGAATGATTTCTTCAAACATTAATCAGAAAAAATTAAATATATATACATATACAATGAGAAAATCAAATATTAGAGATTAAAAATTTATGTCTTATAAAAAAAGAAATGTTATAACTGCTACACATTATAATAATGTATACAATATCTAAGATAAAATTCCATCAACAATGGAAAACTTCAACATAAACATATAATCTAGGTGACAAAGTGGGAAAACTCCCACCATCTCACCACTACCTATCCTCATACAACTAATAGAAACATCATCCCCTCACTATGGCAGCCTACCCTTCCATGAATATGATGGTATGACAAGGTCTATGCACTAAAAATGGGGTGTGCATAGTCTGGGTTATATAGGATTAGTAGGATTCCAACCTGGTGTTCTATATAATGCCTCTATAAAAAATATGAACAAGCTCAACATTAAAGGGAAAACGAATTATAAATAGTTAAAAAATTCTTATATCAAAATCACAGTAATGCATTTTTACCCTTTTCACATTTTCCAATAATCTTGGTAAGACAATACAAAATAATTTTATATAAATAGATACAGATAAATCAAATCATGTTTCACATATCATATCAAAATAAAAAAAATCCACACCAAAAGCATAGGTGTCACCAAACCAAGGATCAAAACATATCGTACTAGCTAGGAAGCTCATACCCAGACATTGAAAATACCATGAATCGAGTCCTTAAACACATGCATCGAGTCTAGAGAGCAAAGGCACACCATATAATCTGAGCGTACAAGTAATTTCAAAAAAGTCTGTAGACTAATAGGCATATATAGTTGTGGAAGAACACATGAGTGAACCCCATGAAATTATCAATGGATGAGGCATATTTTCACCCCTTCAACATATATACCCAAGGATTCCCATGTGATATTATTACCACACCATTTCTTCAAAACTATTATTTGGGAACATATTCAAAAAAATATTTCATAATGATTCAAAAATTACTTTTCCATTTCCAAAGAAGGGGAACCCCATGTTTTATCAAAACCCAATTTACACTCTACTAATTCATCTATTGATAATCATTTATTAAATAAATTATAAATACTATTAAAATTATGTTCATCCAAAACAGGATAGTGATAGAAAAACCTACCTCAGCATCAAGTTTCTCACACCCACAATAGTATCAACCAACATAATGTAATTAAAAGTTAAAAATGAATTCCCTGTAATAAATACTTATAATATAGAATCAATTAAATGAGATAAGTAATTGGTTTAAAATATAACATAAAAATAATATATGAAACTCACATGTCACACCACAACCAACATAAATGTCAGCCTATATAAAAAGATATTATAATGAATATGGAATGGATTATGATAATAAACACCACATCAACATCAAATCTAAATATATTTCTCAATGTAGATATTGTGACCAATAAAAATTAATAAGGAAAAATTAAAATTACCCCAATAGATGAAAAAAAACCACAATGAAGATCAATTGATGAACAAAACAAATAAGATTCAGATATTCATGAAATGTAGCCATTTCATGATGTGATTTTTTAAATTAACAAAAGATTCCTTTAATCGTGTTACATCAGATTAAAATATCTAACAGCGAACATTTCATGATGGGAAACTAAATTAGAGTTTGTAAAACATTATTTCCTTAGTATATTCCTAATATTTCACTCACAACTAATAAAAAACGTCTGACCTTTCAGGATGTGAAAATTAACAAGAGAATGTGAATAGTCTATACACTGATGAAAGAATCCTAACTATATATAGTGTTCTCCAAACCCAAGGAGAACCCTTAAAATCCATTTACACATACATAAATCTCAAAAAATTGGTTATTTTCCCCATATATAGATCTCAATCCTTATATACTAAAAAACACACTGAGAAAAAGAGGGAAACAATCAGTGATATGAGAAATAATTAATAGTGGGTAATGGGTTGTTACATTTATTATCTCTTGATATTTCCCCTCTCCCTCTCTCGTTTATTTTAACATTACTTCTAAAATATATTCAATTTTCCCTATTTTATTTCTCATTATATACTAATCAAAATGTTGAGAAGATTGTGGCATTGGATTACAATTGATGAGTATAAGGTAACACCTATTTTTCACAAGAGTTGACATATTTTTTAAAGATATAGTTTAATTTTAATTTCGTTTTTTATTTCTATTTCATCATATATGGAGATTATATTTCCTCAATATTAATTTGAATTAACCTCTTGGTATAAAGTATCCCTCTAATATTAGGTAGGTCACATCATTCTATAGATTTTTCGATTGGTATTTTATATAATTTTTAAATTATTTAATTGATTTAATATTTTTAGTGACTTGTTTAATATAAAAAACTAAATTAAAAATGTATAGAATTATTTTTTTCATTACTTTTTATTTATTGTATATTCTCTTATAAATATTATTAAAAATATAAAATTTTGAAAGTAAATGTGTAGGTGTATAGTTATTAAAAATTAAAAATTAATGAGTTTGAAAAATGGTGTAATCAATTTTGATGTATTTCATGTTGTGGGATATGGGATTAAAATGGGGGATTGACATTGTTTTTATTTATTAATAATTATTTGTATCTTTATATATTCCTATAATAAATATATAATTTATTTAAATTTTTATTAAAAATACAATGACTCCGTGGGTGTTCTAAATATTTAATTTTTCCTAAAAGAAGTATATTTACATGTTTTAATTTGATTTATGAAAGGGTAACTACACATATTATTTTAGATAAGGAAGTGTAGTGTTTACGAAATTTGTATAATGGATTTTTTTGGATATTAGGGTAATTTATAAATATAGTATTGTATTTAGTTAAGGAAAACTGGGGATAAATATAAGACACATTTTTTGAATAATTATTATTCTAAAAATTTTATTTTAGAGACTACAATTCAGGGTTTTGTGTGAAATATATTAGTGAAATTTATATTTGATTATTGAAAATTAATTTAAAGATATTTGTATTTCATGGGTCTTGTAATCATTAATTATGTTATTATATTGAACATAATTTTTCATTATTGAGATTTTTTTGGATGAAAACCTTTTTTATTAAGAGAAATTTGATTAGGAAAGAGACTAAGACATTAAATGGACAAGAGGACTCATTTTTATGTTTTAGTAATTATTATAAGAGAATATTATAGTATATACAGGAAATTGATATAATATATAATGTTTTTTAATTAAAAACAAATTTAATGAGGGAGTGGAAATTAATTCCAAATTTTTTGGAATAATTTAAATATATTTAATGGAAATTGGGGGGTTAATTATTTTTAAATTTGTGCTAAAAATAGTTTTCAAAAAAGGAAAATTATTGATGAAAATGATAAATGGATGTATAATACTGATAAGATTAACATTTACAACAATTGGGCTAAATGTTTTATTTTTTACACATATTTTCATTATAAATGGAGTATGTTTTGAATGAAACATTTGACCCGTGATTCTTGATGTTTTCAGATGTTTTAAAGGTCATTTCTTTTATTCAAGTTGAATAGCATCAGGATGAATTTATGATGTTCTAAAAAAATTATTAATGGTATGTTTTCATGATTCTCACTAACTTTTTTGTTTCCATATAATGAAATTAATACTGCCACATTATGGGGCATTGGGTGAGGTAAAAAATGTTTTAATAAAGTTTAAATTCTTGTAACTATCTTGTACTTGTGTAATCTAAGGAATAAAATCACGTGATGCTATGCAGTTGGTAAACTATTTGATGATGATCTATGGACATAGATTCCATCATATGTGTGTATTCACATTGCTTAAAGTATGTATTGTTTATTCTGGGGACATATTTTAACAAAATACATAATTATTTAATTAAATGATAAAAAGTAAATAATTTTATGCCAACGCTATTTATATATCATCATAATTTGACTCATTGAGGAGCTAAGCATTGTAGTGGATCCGAATAATGATTATTCTATAACTCGTAGTTTATACAAACCTTATTTACATACATATTATTTTCATGATTTGTCTGTGGGTTGTAGGAGACCTTTATAACCAGTTGAAAGAGCTATGATTCACAATGGATTAAAGCTCATATGTTGTTTGTGTCATATAGAATGGATTTATTATTAATAATTTATTATTCAATTTATATCATGTTGTTTAGTTTTATGTATATTAGGATTACTTTTGAGATTTTTTTCGTTATGTGACACATATGGGAATATTGGGATATTGATAAAATATTATTGATTTTTTATTTATAGCGTCTAATATTATCTATTATTTGGATGTTTATACTTTAGATTATGTTGCATGAGAACCAATTAATGGTTTAGATGCTTATAAATAGATATAAATATACCATCAATGTTATTTTACAACTATTGGTGATTAGGGAGTAAACATGAGAACATGTGATGTTTCAACTCAATGTCATTGATGAACCTGTGTGGGATATTGAAAATGGAATTAGAACAATTTCTTTTACATGACCTTTTATTTCTGAAGTGCGTAGGTTTGAAATAGTGAGTCTAGAAATTGTATATAAACTATGTGTACGTGTGTGTTTCAAAGAACACCACCATAATAAAAGTCAAACATTCATATATGTAATTAATTTTATTTATGAGATTTAAAAATTAGAATTCTTTGGTATGATATTGTCATGGTTGAGCATGAGTAGTGTGTTATATTTTCACCATATTGGAATGTTGTTATGTGACATGTATGTGAGTACATATGTGACTGATCTTGATTAATTAAAATATTAAAATGTTTACATTAGTAAAATAATTCAAATTAATATAAAATAATCTATTTTTTCATGAATTATTTATCAATAATGGGTTTCATAACTAAAATCAAGTTGATATATTTTATGATGATGTGTATTATTTATTTTATTATTAATTAATTCATGGTAATGTGATATGAATAGATTATATCGAAGAAATATTAATGTTTTATAGTGAAAAAATAATAGTTGTATTATATAATAATATAATGGTGCAACATAATTTGAATTGTAAAGTAGCATATATATTTGATTGATTTCATTAATGAATAATGGAAATTTAATTATTGATTTATAGGAATGGAATGTTTTAATTAAAAATATTAAAAACAATTAATACATTAATATTTGTATAATGAAAGGGGTTAATGTTTGTTAAATTAGTTTTTGATTTGTTTGTTTATATTGTTATAATTTATTTCAAAAGACCCTAAAATGGGGAAAATAGTCATAAACCATGAAATGATTAAATAAAATTATGTAGTTGAAATTAATCAGCATTGATGTGTTTATTTTGGGATTGAATGGGAATTTTTTCATTTATTTTTTGTTAGGTGCTAATTGGAAGGATCAATAGGTAGTTTTAATAATGAGATGATTGTTATAAGTTAGAATAATTATTATATAGTTACCAATTTAATTGAATAAATTAAATCTTTTAAAAATTTATATTTATTGTTTTTTTTGAATTCAGAAAAATTATTCAAAATTTTGATATAAGTGTTATGTTTTACATTAATTTTTTTAGAAAATTAATTTATATTAAATATCTTTCATAAAGATTAATGTTGGCCCAGATATAAGTCTAGTGGAATATTTTATTTGGTTTTAAATTCAAAACAGTCATGAATAAAAGATTAATTTTTATTTTTACCACAATGATAAATTTTCTAGTTCTCAATTATTATGTAAATTATGGGAAGAAAATACAGAATGGTATTGAAAATTTTAAAAATTTAATAAGTGGACTATTTTCAAATAGATTCAAAAAAATGTCGTTATATAGGGAACCTAGTAGGAATACCTATAGTATATTCAATAATTTAAAATTATTTCTATGAGGAAAGTTATATATCCTTCATTATAATATGGATAGATAAATATTTCAAAAAATGTTATCTATTACTGAATTTTTATTCACTCTCTATGGGTTTATAAAGTGTGTCTTTATTAAGGAAGTTTTGGAAGCTGGATTAGTATTTGATAAGTACTGTGAAACTGATAGTAAAATCTTGGATTGTGATTGGTGTGTTGGATGTGTGTACTTAGTCACCCTGATATGTGATTTAACCATTAGTTAATGTATATCAATGGTGACCTTATCTCAAAATTGATATCCATTAGACTCACCACCAAACATGGGTTAAAGTTGGTTAATATTGACCATACCATATCATACAAACTTATTTGGGAAAATACTGACAATATTATGTGTATATATCCACCACCACTCACCCAATACTTTAGGATGAGTGAATTTTGATATTTCTTTGTGATATTTTTGGATGAGAAATTCTTTTAGAATATCCAGTGTAGGATACATAGATGATAATGCAAAAGATATACTCTCTCATCAACCAACAGATCTAGGATCTAAGATGGAAATACATATAGTTGAAGCCCTTAATATTTTTCTTCCATCACATATTCAAACTTATAAATATAAACCTTAAAAAGTTAATTTCATTTTGAATTGGGAAGTGCATATAACACAAGATTTAGTGATATGTATTTTCTCCTGCTGAATACGTGTATTCCAAATAGTACACTAGGGATTGATTCTGGCATGTATTTATATTAATTCTTATATGATAGGTTAATATTATTAACTCATACATTATCATCAATAAATAATTATATGTATGGTAGTTCACTTAATTGGTGATTATCATCTTCAACCACAACTCTCAGTCGTGGTGGATTGTAATCCACTTGATAATATCTCTATTAATTACCCACTAAAGTAGTATTGGAAATACATTATATGTATCTAAATTACAAAATACACATATTTCCTATGGTAAAATAGTATAAACCTTCATCTATAGACATGTGTATTTCATCATGAATTTTGAAATGTATACTATTCTAGCTTTGGGTTTGTGTATCTCCTCCAATGGGATATGTGTATTCCATATAGTTATTTTGTGATTAAGAGAAATTATTATCTCTTAAAATTCATCCATGATAATTAGTGTTTTTTATTTTCTCTATATTCATGTGATCAATGAATCTTGGTAGAACATTCATAGAGAGAAAATTATAGAGGTTTAGTAAACTAATATTGATCTATATATTATTCTATAATAAACAATATATAATATATTACATCTCAATGACATTACTAAACTAAAATAAATAAAATTTGTTTATTTTGAATATTAAATTTTATCAATAAATAATTTTTCATAATTTAATTCACATATATTGATGTAAATCTATCAAAAAAACAATAAAGAATGTAATAATAAATGTGATAAAATAGATGATGTATTCCATTTGAAGATAATTTTTCTAGAGATCGAATGGTGGTATCTGTACTTGGTTATTCCCATGACCAATCCCAAGATGATCATAAGAAAAAAAATTACGAAAAATAATACATGGTATAACATCAAGCTCATGAAGTTTTCCACTAGACCCACAATAGCAGAACCACAAATAGAATCTAAAACCAAAAAATATCTAATTTTTATATCTCAAGTAGATGTCCTATGGTTTTGTGTAAGTTAAAATTATTTTTCTATCCCCAAAAATATTTATATGAATAGATATATAATGATTTTTTATGTGTCTATCGAGGTCATTTTTTATCAATTCACTTGATTATTTAATTTTTTTATGAATTATAATTTTATTTCCAGGAAAAAAGTTTATTTTGATTGAATTACAACATGATATATTAACATAATTTTATCTAGTAATTTATCATGAAAATGATACTTCATATAAAAAATGTTGTTCTCCAATAAAAATGGTATTTCTCAACATTATATATTTTTATATACAAATATACTTTAAATTTTTTTGGATATTAGTTTTACAAAAATAACCTCTTTTTTGAATTTATCATTGAATTATTAGATTAATATGTCTTTTATATTTTATGAAAAGATTGATTTCAATGTGAATAGTGAAACATACAATTGGTAAGACATATGTCGACTTTTATGACATCATTTCTATAAAAGTATGAATTCAAAATTCACGAATGATTTTTTCTTAGACCAATTCTCTCATTTATAATCAATTTAAAATTTTCATCATTGTGGTTTTAATTTATAACCACATTTATTAAATTTTAGAACATAAGATAATTTTTTTTAAATATAATGTATACAGAATACATTTGTTGTCTTAAAATTAATTTTCATCACTTTTAGAAATTTAATAATTTTATATTAATTTAAAATATGAAATTAGTAGAAAATGTTATTTAAAATGATCTATTTAATATTTGGTATTAAATGGTAAATTAGATTGGAAAAAATTGTTACCATGATTCAAACCAAAATGATAAAAATAAGTAACCTAAGAGGTAAAGGGTTAAAAAATATTAAAAATTGTTTTTAATTGAGATTTTGAGTAGTTTGAGTAAATTATCTATTCCAAAATACATTATTTTACACTATTTTATCCAATTTCCTTGTGAGTGACTTCACATTATGTTAATTTGTTTTCAGTATTTATCAAAATATAGTCCATTTTTATAAATAAAAGGTCTTCCCCACACCATACATAAAATTACTCTAAAACCCCAAATAGATCATCCCAATTAATTCGCACAGAAATCTTAAATATTTATATACACACTCAATAGGTTCTAATATTCTAAAAATATCATTCCTCAATAGAATAGACCCTTTTCAAATGAAAAAAAGTCAAAAAAAATTATGGTATAAACATCAATCATCTCATTCCTCATTTCTAATTCTTAATCTACATTAATTATTACACAAATACCATTATACCATATTATAATTATAACATTATTATCATTAGTATACTTTTATGTTCTTATAATCATGGTGGAATCGTTATCCATAATTCCATTTTCTTTTAAGAATAATTTTAACATGAATCTTGCATTTGTGTGGCCTAGAAGTTCAATAATTAAGTGTGATTCAATTTTCATAACCTCCAATAATGGATGAATTTAGGAATGTCTTTGAAGGATAAATATTATTTTTATAAAATTAATAACTTTTATGTATTAAAAATTTAATAACCTATTATATTTATAAATAGTAAACAATTGTTATAAAATCACCCATCTTAAAGAAGTGATATACAATGAAAAAAAGATTATTGGTATTATATAACACTTTTATATAAATAAAATGTGATTCTAATTCCTTATAATAATAATATAACAAAATTATATACTCTAAATATGACCATTAGCATTCAGGTATAATGATATAATAAATAAACCACCACTTAATATTCCATTAATCGTTGATGGATCGTGTCTAGACCAGTTAAACCACACACTTGAACAATGTTACACATTAATATTGTGAATGACTATGTGAAATTAATTAATTATATTAAATTATAAAATTATTTGTATAATTATTTATTTTGGGTTCTTGAATGGAAACATTAATTTTAAAATATTTAATTAAGAAAACATCTTTCGATCATCCAGAATATCAAATCATGATTATTATTGATTAAATAATAAAGGATAATGGCTAATAAATTATTGAAATGACATTCAAATATCATAAAATATTATAAATCATCATTAATGGTATCATTAATTACCTTTAAATGTTTAAATTTTTATTAATAATGAATATGAACACCTCTCATACAAAACTATTGAAGCTACAAACATCTAATGTAAGAATTTATGTAAAAAAATAACTAATATAAATGATGATAATGAATTTACATTAAAATTATATATAGTGTTATGTGTGAATATTCTTAATAAATTCATTTTTAATAAATTTATGTTTTTTATAAGAGGTTACAGTATGATCAACTATGTGAGTATTCGATGTACGGGTTTTGTTACATCATCATCAACTGCATGGGTTATGTTTAATATTATGCATCATAATTTCATTTATATATATATCTGTGTGTGTGTGTGCCTCTATGTATGTGTGTGTGTGTGTTTGTGTTTGTGTGTATTCAGTTCCCAATTACATTCATGTTGAGAAAAATCATCCATTTATTTAGATTTTAATTTTCATTTCATTATCTTCTTCTCAATATCCTTTGAGTTTTTTCATACCAATTTCATGATTGTTATATCTGTTTATTTATAGATTCATTATGTCATAGTATTTCATACGTGAATATAATCACCGAGATTTAATTAATCCTATCTTATTTAGATTTTATATGATTTTTCCTTTATTATTTTGTAAAATTAATTATCCTCATCAACAACAACTTATATTTGTAATTGTTTTTTGAAATATATTATCAATATTGCTAACAATTACTCCAACTATTACAAACGAATATTGGCATCTACATCCACATTTTAATCCTCTTAAATGTTCTTCTATCCTTTGGGAAATTTAAAATAGTTTATTTTTCCTAATTCATATAATAATCATTACCCATTATCCACATAATAATTTAGTACCGTTATTTTATGATGTGGTAATTTAAAAAAAGTTTTTTAAAAATATTTTTTTAAAGAATGTTTTTTCATAATATTGGAAAAACATTTTTATCTTCCAATGCACATTAAGTTTTCATGATAATAACTATTTTTAACTGATACCTTACTCGTAACTAGATAATTTGTTTTTTCAAAACAATTATTTTTTATTCTCCAAAATATTATTTATAGAAATTTTTATTTTATATTTCTTACAAGGATTAAAAAAATGAAAAAAAATATATTTTCACTATTATTCTTACTTCTATTTTTTTCTCCCATGATGTTTTTTTTACCAAACTCTCTATTTTATTATGATATAATTCTGTTGGAAAAATAATATTTTTTAAATCGGATGATATATTAGGTTCATGTTATGTGATAATTTTGAAATGTTTAAAACCCCATTATTTTTCAAGGGTTCTTTAATATATGATAATGATTTATTTTAAGTTGGAGACATATATTTGGATGATGATGTTTGGGGTAATGTATCAGCCTTTGATTCCAAATTTTATGCTTATATATCATAGGATATTATTGTGTGTACATAATGATTTTTTTTCTCAAATTCATGGGAAATAATGGTATCTCTCACATTTTTAAGCTTGGAAGAAATTGAGTTTATTCACATAGGAATGAGAATAAATGATTTTCCGAAAAAATTTATTATGTTTTTTTTTCACATGTTTATGTTGTTAATAACATTATTACACATATCCATGATATTATTCATGATATTCTTTACATTCCTTATTATATCGTGTTTGTAAAGTATCGTACACTTTTTTATCATGGTCATATGTTTTAGGATTATCGTTTTCTTTTGATCCATGTTATATCTTTTACACTTCCATAACATTGTAATTACGATCTTCTGTTTCTCTATCATTTTTTATAATTATCATATAAAACATTAAGATCTTTTATTAAGCTATTTTTTCCTCCTCATGTTTTCATTTATGATTATGATCTGAAACATTATGTTATGTTTTTCCCTTACTATGTATTTTATCTCACCCCTTACTTATGTTTTTATCCTTCAATTAATTAATAATATTATATAATGTAACATTTATAAGATATATTATAGGATCATAATTATGAATTACATTTTGTAACTGTTGTGTGTTTTTTATATATATAATCATCAAGACAAAAGACCTTTTGGACAACATGTTTTTCAACTATTTGTATGATATATTATCTAAATCATAAAATTAATGTATTGTTTCTATTATTTATTGATTGGGTAACCATAATTGTTATCAGAGGAATGGATAATTTATATATAATACTTTTTTACTTATTTTTGGGATTCATTTAGTTATTTTTAGTGAAAACTCTAGGGATAAGTCTAATTATAGGATAACATCCTAAAATTGTAGAAAGTTTTGTGCATGTTCATTTTCAATGAAATAAAATATTTTTCAAGATACTAAATGTTGGAAAAAACTCTATAATAGATTAACCTATGAGTAATAACCCTTAAAATAGTGGATTGGGTATTTACCCATTCTTCACACGGTGCCAACAAAAAATGGCTGACTCCACACCAGGTTTGAAACTCAATGGGGATTTGATTCAGTTGACCATGATCACTTTACAAACCACTATGAAGGATTGACTTCCTAGAAACATGAAGTGATTTTTTGAGAATTATATTATTAAAACACCTAATGTAATATATTATAAAATTATAATGATATTGGTTGAAATAAAAAAATTACATGTTAATGTGATTATGTAAGAAGGTAAAATGTTTTAAGGTTGAATAACTTTTCTATGATTGGTTACTATGATCGCCCAATGATGTTAAATTTTTTCACTCCTGATAAACCATTTTGTTTTAGTGATATATGAAACTTGATGGAACCAAGTAAAAAATGATTCTGTGGGATAATATATGAAACATATCAATGTCAACCCCTTATCATGGAAAACAGACTGATAAACTGGTTGAGTATGTCAAACAAATAATCATGAAATATGATTAACAAATTAATCATTGTTGAAATATTAAATTAAAAAAATATGATAATGATAAAGACTCATATACGTCCATTAAATGAAAATTAGTTAGGAACAAATATTCGACCACCTATCTATTGAAAATAAATGAAAAATCACTAAGTGAATTACCTCAAGGAGATCATAAACTGATTTGTTTTTTGAAGAAGGTGTCATCAAGCATAAATTATAGTTGAAAAAAATTAAGAAATCCATTAGAAATAAAACATATAAAATATACATCTAAAATAATAATTCATAGAAAAATCACTTATGTGTGGAAAAAAAGACATTATCCAAGTCGGTTTCATAATCACATCGATGATAATGATGATGGGTGTGAAAACCCACCAAAACCATGAGAATAAGCGGGATCATATTAAATGTATACAAATGAAACTGATTATGATAACTTAATCCCCATATTAAAAAATATACCTATGTGATCATTTATATATACACTCTTAGTCTTCTAAGGTTTTTTCAAACTATAACACCCTAATTTTTTATGAAATAAAACATCTAATTGTATTCAAAATTTATGTTAATGGTAATTTATATCACAATATTAGTCCATTAGATGAATTTAAAATTATTTTGGGAATATATTAACAATTTCAAAATATAATCCATATTCATTGATCATTGATAGGTTACCCACAACATATTGATTATTGGAAATGATATATGAGGGTGAAGATAACATCCAAAAACCACTATATTGATCTCTTTACAATATAACAACAACTAATCATATTTTTTATTGTCAAAGAATATTATGTACGTATAATATTCAATTATGTTTCTATATTAGTAAAATGAACCATTTCCCTATTATATCTAAATTATTACCTCCCCCCAATCCAGTCACCACCAATAGTAAAACATGAAACTATTTTTCATCTAAAAGTGGGGCTTCCAAGAGACCTCAGTGGTAGGAGTAGTTAGAGAATAATATTTGATTTCCTAGATCATGTTATATTATGAATCTTGTTTAGGAAAATGTTTATATTATGGTAATACAAATTTGGGAACCAAATGAAAAAATATGTCTGGACATTGTGGGGTGTCTATCCCCTACCAAACATTAACCTATATAGATTCACTGAGAGGGAAATAAAAGGACTGGTGAAATAATTATTCAGGGAGATGTGTGGTGAGCCTATAGTCATAGAAACACAATAAATAGATAAGATATGGAAGGTGTGATATAGTGTCATGAAGGTAGATGAATCAAAAAATACATAGAGTGGTATAGACATTGACCCTAAAATGAATTATAAGGAAGATAATAAATATTGTTTGACATAATTGTTTGAATTCAACATTCCACTAGAACATCCATGTTGAAGAATCTCATGTGATGAGAGATAGGGCTCTGTGGAATAACAATTATGAAAACAATGAATCATATTTCATCAAATCAATCCAATTTTTAATAATATTATACAATGTGTATGAATATGAAATCATGTTAATATAATATATGAAATAATAAAATATCACAAGATGTATTTACTCAAATTATTGGGAAGATAATAACTTATTGAAGTATGATTATTATATGTGAATAGAATTTATTGTAACACTTTTGAAAAAAAATCCATGATTCAATTGATAGATACAATTAGTTAACTTTGATGGTATGTAATAATTAAACTTTTTGGATGATCTTATTTAAGGATGGAGAATGCAATGACCATAAATTTGAATTTCTTTTCCCGTTAACTAAATAATTTATTAACTATTATATTTCACACACTATACAATGTCAAACTGAAGACCCATGATATATTGTAAATATTTAATATTATTAATAAAAAATCCCTTAAATTAGATTTCATATATTTAATAAATTATAACAAAAAATAACAAATGATAAATGAAATGGAATCCAAAAGTGCTAGTCAACCTTATGAATCCAATTTTCAAAACACTAAATAGATGTATATTCTCTAGGGTTTTACTTAGATGAATCCAAAATAGATCTTGAGATATTATGGTTTAATCTAATACATATATTATATAAGTGAACGCTCATGGATACTTCCATAAGATCCATGCTAGCTGAAAAGTCACCTGAAGGTGAAGCCAGATCTTATCTAATTCTTTGGTATTTTATGTAGGTCTGAATGGAATTGTTATGTATAAATTAGTATAATATCAACATAAATATTGATATATAGGTAACATGATTTTTATACCTTTTAAAAAGATATTATTTTTCTAAATTCACATTATTCAAAAAAAAGTTCCGATCAAAAATTAGATTTTCAATTCATGGAATATCATTTTTATTCAATAATAATAATATAAATCAACATTTTATTAATTATTAGTTATTAATGGAAATAATATTTAATAACAGAAAAGTCCTATTATTATAAAAATATTTTTTCACAATATTTTATGTTAAAAATTTAAATAAAAATTATAAATTTTAGATTTTGAATTTTTTGAAACTAAATATAATTTTATATTTTTCTTGGAAATATTTTTTTATATATTATTTTTTTGAATCTCTTGAAAAATATATAATTTTAGTTGAATAATGAAATATAACATTCTATAAAATAATATTAATTTTAGGATATAGTTAGTATAAAGTATTAATTTTAAATTCATGAAATGTTTTTATAAGTCCAAATAAGGATTTTATATATTAATTTTCAAAATATAGCATTTTGGATTTAATTTATTAACTCATATATTCTTTTTTAGAACATAATTTATACTTTTTTACATGTATTTTTAAGAAATTATACATTAATTTTTTTCAAATTAATTTGTACCACTTTTATGAATTTAAAATTATTATGTGGAATTAATTTATTTATCATTGTGTATAAATTATATAAATAATACCATATTATTTTTCTCATATGGGATAAATTACCGAGGTGAAAATAAGTTATCATGGGTAAAACCAAAATGGTAAAAAAGTGTATCGTTATAGGTTAAGTACCTATGGTGTTAAAAACTAATTCAATTGAATTTTTACTTTTTTCATTACATTATATCTTATAACCTCCATTATTTATCAATTTTATAGACAGTATTCTTTATATTGACTTCCCATTATTCAATATTTTGGGTTCTTACAAATGTGTCAACACCTTCCACTTATAAAATAGTCTCTCTTCTTCTCACTTACCCTCACACAAAAACTCCCATAGTACATTACAATATCTGGAAAAAAACCTCGAATACAATTTTTTATAGATCATAATGAGATTTTATCTTCTAAAAATATAATACCACAAGGGATTAATCAGTTCTGAAAAGAGATAATTCAAGAAGCGAGGTATAACCTTCTTACCACTAATTTCTCATTTCTATTTCAGTTTTTACCTCATATTATAACTCAAATTCAATTAAACCATATTAAAATGATAACATAAGTATAATTATTATTCTTTTATCTTCTTATAATGATGGAAAAATTGTTATGTATAGTATCCGTTCTATTAAGAAAAATGAAAATGTTACTCATGCATGCGTCTGAAATGCAACCTCTAAAAATAATTTTTTTCATTTTTCATTATCCCCATTCATGGATGGATTTATGTATATAAATAAAGGGTAAATATAATACTTACTAATTAATATGGTCTATATAAAAATTATAATAACTTGTTAATGATAGGAGTAATACAATTAATTATAAAATAAATTGTCATAAAATAGTGAACTAAGGGGGAAAACATTATTTATATAATATAATATTTTAATATATATTAAATTATATTATAATTCAATTTAATGTATATAAAATAAACTATTAAAAAATATATATTATCATTAATTTTTGTGTATAATAATATCACTTCCAAACCTCCACACAATTATCTATTAATCCTAGCATGTTAATGTTTGGGATGGTTTAACCACACACCTAAACATTGGTACAAATTATTATGATGTAGTAATATTGGAATATAATTATGGTTATAATATAATATAAATATGTATATTATTATTATTTTATCGTGTAATAATGGTAACAGTATTATTGGACTCGTTAATTTAGAAAAGAACTTATGTTCCTCAAGAAACACTAAAACATGATTGTTATTCATTTCTGATTCAATGATGAATTAATACACTTATTAAATTGTATAATATTAATATTTTAAGGATGATATTAATTAGGAAATATATGTTTGTTATATTAGATGTTAGATTGTGATCAACTATTCAATACATCAAATAAAGGGGTTTTTGTCTCATCATCGGCTGTGTGAGAGTTTTTTTGAAATTGTATATAATAATTTCATTTATATGGAATATCCACCAACCAATATCATTAAAATTAGAAAATATAGTTTGATTCATGATATTTTAATGTTGATTTCATGATATTACTCCCATTATTCTTTTTTTTGTCACAAATTTCATAAGGGTCATATTGACTCGACTTTTGATTCATTACTTCATAGTATTTATTAATTAAATTTAATATTAATGAATTAATTGACCATGAAATATTCATTTTTTATATGTTTTTAATTTTTTTCCCTGAAAAATTTATTTCTCATCATCAATAACAACATGTTTGAAAAAAAATGGAATATAATTATTATGTTGGTAAGAATAACTCATATTCTTACTAATGAATATTTCATTACATGTCCATGTTTTCATTCATTTAAATAGTATTTGTATTTGAAAAAATATTATGGATTATTTTATATGAATATTAAAAATCTACTTACAATTTTTTTGTAGGAAAATTTTATAATCGTTTTCAGGATGTCTGTTTACAAAAAATTTCATTCAAAATATTTCGAAAATATAGTTTCCCATCATTTAAAAATGAAATGATTTATCAGCCACTCAATAATTTATTGTAGAAAATATTTCTTTCCAAATATATTTCATTGTTAAATATTTATAATATGGTTTTTGAAAGTATTATTCTTTATTATTAAATATACTTTTGAATATAATTTTCACTTCATCTATTATAAAAAATTTTAATCATTTTTGTAAAAACAATTCTAATTTCACTTCAATTTTATCTCTAAGGATTATATATCAGGAAGTAATGTTTTTTCCAACATATATATATTTTTATGTTATGATTCCTATAAAAAAAATTAAAATTTTAATATCATATTCACATTCATGTTCATGTTATGTGATGTTTTTTAGAATTATATAATACCCATTCTTTTTCTATGGGTTCATTAAAATATAATAATGATTGATTTTATGTGGAACATGTTTATATAGATTTCAATCGGTAGGGTCCCACATATACCTCTAATTCATTGGTATAAATTTATATCTCAAGAGATTAGAGATCATGTGCCTAGTGAGTTTGTTCAGATATTCATTGGCATAATGGATTTTCTCACATTTGGAGGCATGAACATAATGGGTTTCTTTTCTTATTATGTTCATAAATTAATTAATATTCATGTGTTTATGCCACACTTCCATGTATTTTATCATGTTAAGACACATCTCTAATATAATTTTCAGGATATTACATGCTTTCATGATTACTTCTTATTTTTAAGTATTCCATTTTTCTATATTTCCTTAACACATTTTAATAAAATCACTATGTGCTTATAGCCATGTTCAAAATTTTAATCTTTTTTAAGATAATGTTATGATATTATGTACCTCTTTATTTTCTTCTGATTATAATCAACAATCTTATGATATTTTATTATGATATTAATTCCACCCTTATATTCTCTTCCATGTTTATTATGTGACGTATTATGATATATTTTTACCACTCTAAAAAACATAGTTAACGACGTGATTATGTATCCATACCCATTGTAATTAATATTAATATTTCATATTAAATTTATAAAAGTTACCAAAGAATCTTAATTATGGATTTCGGTTTTCAAGTATTGTGTAGTATGTTTTCTGTGTATCTAATCTTTAATAATCTTAATCCTTTAGTCCTCAGTTTGTGAATTTTTTTGAGAGGTTTTATCTAAATCAAATAGTTATTGTATTATTATTTTTAAATAAATATTAGGTCAATTTAGTTGTGGTTTGTGTTTTATTTCTAGTCATCAGTCATAATACTTCTTATTCAGTGATCATGAAGAAAGTGAGTTATGGGTTCAATGATTAATGTTGAACCTAGATATGGTTATATCTCATATAAATAATTAGTGGAATAAAATTCCCAAAACATTAATTAATTTTTAATAATTTATACACTATATATTTATCTAAATTATTCTCTTAATAAATATTATGTTTTACAAAAGTAATTAATTTGAATTTGAAAAAAGTGGTAGATTTGTTTAATTATTATGATGATAAATCCATAAATTAAATTTTAAAATGGGTGTTTAGTCTGTTGATAAGATTTATTTTTTCTCTATGAGAATGATATGGGTTGTGAAAATATTATTTATTAATTCTTTATTTCATGGAATATGTGTGGGGTGTACCTAATGATAAAAGCGGGAGAATGTTTTAAAATTTATGATTAAAAGTATATAATTTCATGTTATGTTTTAATTTTTTTATTAAACATTATATTCCTTCATTGAATAATGATGAATTTTTTTGAATGGGTGAATTAAAAAATTTTACCAGGTTTTTTTAGTTGTCTAAAATATATTGATAAATATACGTAAAATTTTTTTATGTTAATGTTTTGTTTAAATGACTATGGAAATTAATTGTTGTGTGTGGATTGAACATGTTGTTTCGATTTTTTTCTTGTATATATTGATACTGTTCTATTGTTAATATCAAGATATATGGTAATTTATTTATTTATATAGTTAAATAAGTGGAAAAAATTTCCGTGAATAAGTAAGATCAACATAAATTAATTATTTTTATGAGGTTGTTACTAACTCTGATTAATTTGGTAACATTAATTGATATTTTGTTTTGAAGTGATGTTTTGAAGACATTTTTATTTTCTTTAATTGATTAACATGATGACTACCATAATGTTTTTATAGAATTATATTTTAATGAGTGAATTAAATAAATTTGTTTTGATACGTAGGGTGTATGATAATTTTTTTTAATGTGTTTGTTTGAAAATGTTTTTATTTTTCAATGGTTTAATTGGATAGAAAAAAAGTGATTATTTTTAAGGGAATTTAAAAATGGCTCACCCTTACTGGGATATGGTTTTTGAATTATTTATTTGTGATTTATTGGATAATGTTATTCAAAATGTATTTTTGAAGTATTAATTTTTTTACAATGTTTAAGGTTTTTTTAGAAGGGGAGGTGAAAGATATTTCTTATCTAAATAAATGTTTGAATGAAAATTGATATGGTTTAATGATTCATTGTTATTAACTAAATCATCGGGTATTTAAAGGAAAATAACATATTATTATAATTTTTGGACTAATTTCCAACAATACGTAATCTTTGGAAGAATGATTTTAAATAAATGGGTTGAATTTTAATAAGTTGAGTTTTTTTGGCATTGATCGTATAAATAATCGATAAATTTAGATTTAATTTTTCTATATTTATTTTTTGAAATTAATTAAAAATTATTTTTGTATAACAAATACTAATATTTAGATTTATTTTTTGTTAATGGAAATGAATATAAATAATCCCAATTCATATTATTATTTAAGAAAAAAGTTTAAACACATTTTGAAAAATTATGAATGGTGTTAATAGTTATCAAGGTTTAAATATTAGTGAATAAATGATGAATATTGATAGAACATGTATCTGTTTTATATTATGTAATGTGTTTGATGATTTTGGTTATTTAATGTGTTTTTCCGTTGCCTCAACTATTATATATAAACATTATAAGTGGGGAGAACAATGAGTTGTCCTTAGTCTCGGAAATTAAGGGATTTAAATTTGGAATATTTATATGTCTTTAGTTAAGTTGTGAGAGATAAATTTAATGAATTATGAAGAATTATAATTATAATATTATAATGTCATATATTTTTTAGTAAAATTTTTGTTCTTGGAATTTTTATTTCAATTAGATATATGTTATTAAGTAATGATTTATTGATTTTTTTTTTGAATTATTCTGTTCAAATATTTCATACTATATATATATAATTAATACTATTTTTGTTTCATTATATAAATTAAATATTTTTTTTGTAAAAAATTATATTTATATATATAGATAAATATATAATGAAATGGATTAATAATGATAATGGAAAATGAATGTTTTTATAAGATTAAAAAAATGTATAAAAATGTATATATTTAATTAAAAAACATGTTCAAATAAATTGAGTTTTTTAAATGAAAAATTTTCTTCAATTGGTGGAACATTAGACATAGTTGGGTAAAATAGATTTAAATATCATGTTAATATGTATTGTATATGAAATATCATTTTTATTAATATAGTGCATTCAAAAAAATAACTTTTCACATTTTAGTATGAAAATTGAGTAATTTGGATTTTTTTATTTTGAAAAAATGAGAATAAATTAAATAAGAATATATATCTAAATTTAGGGAAATGTTATGGGTTCTAGGTTGGTTTTCCAAATACAATGTTATCATTGTATTCCAATAGTATGACTTTTATCTTATTAACTGATGAATGAGTGGTTCCTTAATGTATTAACCTCTCACCCTTAGTTTAATGGTTATTTTGAGTCTCTGGATAATATAATAATATTTTTAGACCACCATAATTTACTTGAGTGATAAATTATATTAATAACACCAAAATAGTGACCACTCATATTTTATTTTGGTGATACCCTATCAAGTATTTTGGTTCCTATGAATCCCAAGAGTGTTCATCTACCATTAACCAATAGAAAAAAACCCCCATGAATAGTTTAAGTTAGACTTGTCTATCCATCATATAGAGAATAAACTATGTTTGGGGATAAATGGTCATTTACCCTAGTTATAATAATATTAATAAAAATAAATAAAATATAATCTCATTCAATAATATAAAAAACCACCAATCCCAAAATACAATTTCTAAAAGATAGAGAGTTATTCAATAAACACAGGAGTCTTGAATTATTGGTTGATTTCCATACCATACTCAATAACCATATATATTTACCCCACTATGTATGTTATTATAGTGAATAAAAAAAATACATTACTAAAAATGTGAATTCCAAAAATTAACATGAAAACATCCTAACAACACCAGGGTAGAATGGAATGAAATATAGATCCTATTTCCTTGGTCTTATCAAATTATGGTCTATTATTTCCTTGCTATTATTCCTGTAAAAACATATGGGTTCCTTTAATCCATGAAATTTTAATATTTTTTCATTCCTCGTTATCTTTCTAAAATTATATGGTCCTTAATTCTCCCATAAAAATCACAACATCCTCTTTTATTTAATGTTTCTATTGTTCTTTCAAACTGAAATATTATTCAAAAATTATGACAGATTTTATTTTTTATAATATTTTTTGAAATTTATGATTTTGATTGATTAATATATACTTTTGAAAATTGTTTTTAATAATAATTGAACCTTTCAAAAGGGCTTTACCATTTTTCCACAGACATCTGATTTTTATGAAATTGAAGTCTTATGATGTCCCCTAAACCTCAATTCCTTTATTAATAATCATCTAACACTAATATTTTTATAAAATTTATGTAAATTAATATTTATATGTGGGTTCTTAAAAATTAATACAATATATTTAACAAATATAGCATAGTTGAATGAAATCTCAAAATATTCATAAATAATGTGGAAAAATATTGTATGAGTTCCATACTATTGTCAATTTATTGGGAACAGTTTTAGAAATGAATGTCCACAAAAGTGGAATAATGTATTCCAAAATACGTATCCATTTTACATTTTTATCCACCTAAAAAATCCTTATGTATTCTCACAAAAGTTATATGTATTTTCTAAAGTTATAAAAATGTCATTCAACTTTTACATCCAAGATCATTTCTCAATAAAATTTTGAATCACAGTAATATTAAAATCATATATATCCATTTATTCTAGAAATTATATAAATCAATTTAATTCAAAATAATCATTTAAAAAAATACAATCAAAAATATATTTAATTGAACCATTAAGTCAAAAACTAATTATAAATAAAAAAATTATTAAATATTAGAAAACAAAATAAAATTATTTACTCTATCAGTGAAAAATTCCTATTGTTTGAATGATGTAATAAAACAAATTAATTTATATAAATTTAATTGGGGTGGGGGAATCTATAAATCTAGAAATGTGTGGTTTTTGTGATGGGGGTATATTAACAATCTCATATTTGTAGTCTCTCACTTTTATTCTCCCATTATCTCTAAAAATTCAGTAATATCATTTCTTCAATACCCCTTTCATTTTTTTATCACAATGATGATAATTAAGTTGTATTAGATTCTAATCATTGATTAAAAGGTATAAATTAAATTTACTTTCAAGGATTACGATTACACATTTCTAAATATAATTGAATTTGAATATAAGGTCCAAATTCATTTGGGGATGATATTATAGTGTTTATTGATTCATTTAGTATTTTCTCTTGGCATAGAGTAATCATCTAACATAGGGTATGAATCATCTTTCCATACATGATTTTTTGACGAATATTTTAAATGACTTTTTATTAAATTAATTTAATAAATTTAGATATTTTATAAATATGAAAAATTAGTTCCAATGTTTTCGAATAATTTTTCATAATATTATATGTATTGAAGACATTTCTACATATATTTTTATGCTCTAAATTTTTTAAAGTAGATGTGTTTGTTAATGTGTTAGTAAATAATATCAAATAATATATTTTAAAATCCAAATAAACATTAAATATTAGTTTAATGTTGTATAATATGAGTAAAAATTGGAGTTTTAACATTGTTTTTTCAATTCAAACATCATTCACTAGATTATGTTTTGTTGTAATAAAAAAATTAAATATTTAGATAAAATTTAATGAGTATATGAATGTTTAAAATATTAGTTTTTTATTGAAACGATTATATTCACATCAAGAAATGTGAGTTAATAAGTGGTGATTGCACATAATAGACTACATCAGCTAAAATAATGTTTTCTAAAATTTATATAATAGATTATTAAGGATTAAGGAGATGTTTTTTTGAAATATTTTTTTATTAAATGATATAAAGTATGGAACGAAATCGTAAATGGGTTTTCAATAATTATTCTATTGAGATGTGTATTTAATGGAATCTAAATGTGTGTCTACTGTGAATTATGTCTCTAAAATTGATATGTTAAAACCTGAAATGATAAAAAGGATAAGGGTACATAAATATGTTTTTTCACGATTAATGATATATTTATATAAAAGATTTACATATTTAATGAGATTTATTTTGGTGAATAAAAATTATATTTTGGAAAAAATGTTTATCCAAAAGGAAAAAACTATTAAATAGTCTATGTAGTTATTTTTGTGTTTTTTGAAATTACATTCTAGTAATATTATCATGGGGAAATTGAATGAGTACATGATATAATATTTTTTTATGTATGATAAAAATATTATGAGATATGGATAATACTAACCTAATATTGGGTGATTAGGTATTTCAAATAATTTGATTCAAATAGGGATTATGGTGTTTTCATATGTGTGTGAAATACTAAAATAATTGGGTAAAGGTGTTAATAAAAAGGGTAATGAATGTCTAATACTAAATTGACTGTAATGTTTAACAATAATGATAAAATGATTATTTTTTCATAAATTTTCTTGTTAAATGGGGTTTATTTGTTCATAAATGAGATTTATGATTCTTGATATCTATATATTTTTTTAAAAGTATTTTAAATTTTTAATTTGAATTACATGGGGAAATTTTTTTTGATGTTGTGATAGATAAATTAATGTAATGTTCAATTGATTCCTAAAAACGTTTTGTATCATCATAAAAATTCTTGATTATTTCCACATTCAAGGGCCTTATATTAGGTTGATAATGAAGAAATGATGTGGAGATCCATGTGGTTTTATTGGATATAGGGTATTCCATGAAATGAAATTTGATTCCATGAATATGGTTAATGAGGTAATGATTAACCGTGAGTCTGTATTCTATTATCTATTGTTATCGATATTTTATATAGAATGTACAATTTATTACGATAATATGGATTTACCTTATAAATCATGTATTATTACAATGATATGTGTTTAAACATTTTAATAATATATATATATATATATGATCAAAATTTGACTCCATAAGAGGGTTGTAGTTGCAGTGGTTTCAAATGAGGCTCATCTTCACACTCGGTATATGTAAAAGCATTATCTACTCACTGATTATATGAATGATGATTTTTGAAGAGTAAAGAAAGCATTTTTGAAGGGTGGAAGCACTAATAGACACATTTTAGTTGAGCTTTTTTTGTTTTGGAGTCTTATGGAAGGGATTTTCTACACATTAATTTTTTTGTTGTTTACATTAAGGTATGTGAGTTTTAAGATTATCTATTATTTTTTTGTATTGACCAAATCATAATTTTTGTATAAATATATGTGATTATTCAGTTTGAGTTAGTGGGTTATTTTATTACCTATTAATGTGATTTTTATTTCTATTTTGTTTAATATGATTCTTCATTAGAATATAAATCACTCTGCAATTGATGTACATAGACATGTGTCACTATTAGGACCAATAGAATTATAGATATTATATTTTTTAAGTATTGTCTTCTGTTTTCAAGGATTTCTTAGAATAAAGGAAATCACATCACTCTATATAAGTTCATTCGGGAAGACGTGAATAATAGAATAATTTCTATGGAAAATATAATGATTCATTACAAATCTGGAAAATAACCCTGGTGATTCACGAAATAGTGTGATTTTCGGTGGAAATTTTGGTGCTCCCTGATTCTGTGAGGAAGTGGCATGGAGGTGGTTGGAAGGTTCCAAAATCAGTGGAGAATCCAATTAATAGTCCCAAAACCCCTTGAGGATAGTATAGATACTTAACAAGAATTTTAGATCTCTCGGACTGCGAAGATGGTTCACATAGGCAGTGAGCCTTGTGAAGGAAATAAGCTCAACAAAGGGAAGGAGCTTCATGGAGGGATATTGAGATTTGAGAATGAACTGAAATTTCTAAATATCAACTTGGGATCTGTGAAATAGTGTGCTCCTCGAACTAGTGAGCTCTGCGAACTAGAGTCACAAGTGATTTTTGGAGCATAGTGAAGGAGCTCTATGAAGGAGTTCTGTGAGTGGATGATTCAATTACCAAATTAATGTGGGAAGTGATTTCTTAGTGCGTCCAGATATGAATGTGGTATATGACTAAGAATCATAATGATGTTTAGGAAGTTACTATCATCTTCTTACTATGATTGAGAGTAATTATTATAAAATATCGTATTTGTGAATGTTTTGCCAGAATCCCAGAAGCATTAAATTACCCTATTTGTGATAAGAGGGTACACACAAACATGTTTATAGTTTTCTAAGTGCTACACGAGTGTAAGGGTATATCCTACTCATTGTATTCTACATCAAAGTATTTTTCCAAGAGGATTGTGAGGTACTGTATTATTTTCTTAACATTCCAAGGATGTATCTACTCTTGTTGATTAGTGAACCTTGTAAATCATGTGTTCATTTTGATATGTGTTTTGATTGAATTCAGTAGTGAATGAACTCTTTAACAAGTGGAAATGGTTTTTAAAAAATGATAAAAAAATAAATGAAAAATATATCACTGATTCACCCACTCCTACTATCAGTGATATTTGGATCCTGAATTGGAAACATAAATTTGTATCAGAGGGAAAACATCCCTTAATTTGTACTTTTTGAAGTTTCAGAGAGAAGTTGTGTTGGAATATCGGAATTGCGTGAACAATAAGGAGATTTTTATATTTTATGGGAGGAATTATCATATCCAGAAATATAGAATGATTTCTTATAATATGTCACTTCCATAATATTTTCTTGAAGCTAGAATAGTTGGATTTCAAACTATTGATGACAAGTATCTTCTAAAACATACTAATATGAAGAATATTTGGAATGATGAAAGGTTTGAAAATGAGTAACACTCATCAGTTTTTTAAATTGATTTTTTACGATTGAAAGGTGTCAGTACCGCTAAAGGCATCTGGGATAAGATAAAGAACATCTATGAAGGAAATAAAAAATAAAAAAAAAGATACATAGCAAATCGGGGGGATAAATTAAAAAGACTAGAAAATTGGTGTGTTGGAATCTAATGGGGAATTCTTTACCTGGGTAAATGGAACTTTCTATATAATCTGATGCCTTAGTGAATAGATTGAGGATTCTACAACCGTTAAAAATACCTTCAAAATTCTTCATGACATGTTTGATGATAAAGTTACTTCATTAGAAGACAGATACCCTAAAACATTATCTCTAGATGAATTTCATAGTACTCTCATAACTTATTAAATGAGAAGAGAGAATAATTCGATGTGAAAAAAAGATGATAGAGAAACAAATTTCATCGTATCTATGAATGATAAGTCGAAAAATATTCTTAATAAATATGAAGTTGGTGAATCCAATTCTGATGATTAGTTATGTCAAAATTTTGACGAAATTTTATCCTTGTTTTCCATGAATCTGAAAAGAGTTATAGAAATATACAAGGAGAAACATCCCTTGAAATGTTTTGAACATGGATCCATTGTGATTTTTATGATAAATATCCAATAAGATAGAATTTTGAAGAAAATTATGAATACTAAATATGTTATAGAAGATCATGGAGGAAATACGGTGATAAAGATAAATATTATTTAAGAGGGAAAGAAAGAAAGTTCTTCAAATCCAAAATAATCACTTGTTTGTCAAAAGATGAAGAATAAGAGGTTAGAGAAGCTGAATCATAATATTATTTTTCAATGAAATCTAGAATTAATACCTTTATTACAGTTGCGAATAATGAATATTACTGGCGTAACAGTTCCAAGGTATAAGAAAATCATCTTCAATATCATATAAAAGAAGAGTTGAAATTGTGTTTGAGAATGATTAGATGGCTTGAGAAGGAAAACATGAAGTTTATAAATGATGATTCGTTATTAAACTAGAATAAAATATTTTCTTCAAATAAATTCAAGTTAGAAAATGATATTTATGATTTGAAGAATTCTCTTGAGATTGAAAGTTATTGTAATGAATATCTGTAAGTAAAGTTGATGACATAAGAAGAAGTGTAAGAACATATCCTACTGAATCTTTCTGAAGTATAAGAAATGAATATATGTTTCAAAAATTCAATCTCTCATGATAGTGAAAGTTATAACAATAATGAACCCATGAAGTATAAAAAAATAACCTTTACTGGTTGAGAGGAAATATGAAACTGGTTTTGTTAAAAACAAAGATCCAAAGGCTATGTATGTAGCCAATGTTACCAATGCTGGAAAATTAGAAGTATATAAAAATCCTATGTCCAGAAATATTTTTAATAATTATTGTTCTGATAAGTCTGAACAGAAATATGAGATGAAGAAGAATGTTGCTATTGAAAACAAGAATGATGATTGTCAGTAGATTTCTATTAGGAAGTGTTTTGAGATTCATGTTCACAACTCTTTTCAGTATAAAAGTTTTAGAGGAAATTATTCATTCTATGGCTACTGATGGTATTGTGGTTGAATTGGACACCATGAAAATATGTTTTTGTTTATCTAGAAACATTAATATTATTACACATGTAATGGAAGTCAAGGATAGAGGGGGTCAATCTATTCAAAAGAAGAAGTATGAGATGAAATTTCCAAAGAAATCTAAGATAGATAGTTTGGTAGTTGAGAATACGTTCCCACCATAGGAAAATATTTTTAAAACATATAAAAAGGTTGTAAATCATGCTAAGCGATGCCTTGTATTGATTCAATCACAACAAAAGTATCATAAAAAATCCCAAAAGCTGGATGTGCCTCATGAAGAGGAAGAACTAAAAGTTCATTTTGTAGAATACCAATTTGAAAGCTACAAAAGGAGAACATCCCTGAATTCTAGGTGGTGGGTGTCTTTCTCATATGATTAGAGGCTTAAAGATGTTTAATAATGATAAATAATTCAATGAAAGAATAATGAAATTTGGAAATGATGAATATTTGAGGATCAAAGGTGTTGGATCAACTATCGTCGTAAAAAAAGACAAAATCCAAGAAGAAATTACATGTTAATGGGACGAAACACAATTTGGTGAGTGATTCACAACTCTGTGATGTGGGTTAAAAATTTATCATCATAATATATGGTTTTGTTGTGAAAAGATCAAATGATATAAAGGATGTTACAAGAGGCCATCATACAAAAGGTAACTTCTTCCATGTTGGAAAAATAATGAACTCTTGCTACATGGGTATGGTGGTCGAAAATAAGCTATGGAAAAAAAGGATAAGACATATATGTTAGAATAACATGCACATGTTATCAACGTGAGACAATGTCTGAGATATTCTTGATTTAATAAAAATAATATATTGGTGTTTCACTATTTGTGAAAAAGGGATGATTATAAACTCTGTATATAAGAGAGTTAACATTTTTTCAAAACATAATTTTGAACTTATACATTATAATATCTATGGACTAATGAGAAAGAAATCATAATATTGAGAGAATTACCTAATTACGTTCATTAATTACTTTAGCATCATGTGTCATGACCCCCTCCCACCAAAGATGCCCCTCCTGAGCTAGAAATGGTGAATGGGAGATAATGACCCCCGAGTCCCGCCTCCAGTAGGCCTTATGTTGGTGACTATCACCAAGGGTATGAGTTTTCACAAATATGGGAGGCATTACCCTTTTATTTTTTTAAAGATCGGGAAATAGGACAAGTCAACCACCAAAAAGGGAAAGAACAAGTGTATAGAAATAAACCCAATCCAATCCTATATGCATATTTAATCAATTTTATAATATGGTACTGGTACAAGAAATATCAAAGTACAATACTAAAAGAAACAAGTTTACAACATCAGCAACAATTCCAAATATCCGACTAGTAGGGTCATGCGCGGCCCTGGTAGTCCTCTTAGAAACCTGAAAGTAAACCTAGGGTGAGCATACAGGTATACTCAGTAGGGAAACCTAAAGATCTCATTCACAAGTGGGGAGAAATACTAATGTCCCGTGAGAGCAACAGAAAAAACCTAGCAAGGAATTCTATCCACCCAACCTCAGCAGCCACACACACCAAAAACACAATCACAACAGGTAGTAGTATATAAGAAACAAGAGTATTGGGTACCCCGCACCATTTCCCAGTAGTTAGCTGCTCTTCCTAACGGCAAACGTCCTGACACTGCCACACTCTCCCCGCGCGCACACACTTGGGACTCACAAACCACACATACCGCCCGCACACACCTGGGCCTCACAACCACGTATCCCACCGGCACACACCTGGGCCTCACAACCACGTATCCCTCCCATACACACCTGGGCCTCACAACCACGTATCCCACCCGCACACACCTGGGCCTCACAACCACGTATCCCGCCTGCACACACATATGCCGCATCACAAAGATTTTTGGGAAACAGTAGAACCTTCACGAAGAGTCTTGGGCTAAAACCACCCCATTCGAAACCTACCCGAAGAGTCTTAGTGGTATGGTCGCCTCAAGACATCACAACCTAGGGGAGAAGGAGAAGGAAGGAGCTAGTAACTAAGGGAAACCACCCTCTCCCATGAAATGCGAGTGTTCAACACTAAGTGCTCAACATGGGTGGGGTGTGATAAATCACAAAGGATAGAGATATATATATGTATACCAAACACATAGCCCAACCTATGGCCTCTAAACAGAGAATCTGAGCACGTGACTCGACACTACTACTACGAAGCATGCATACAACAAAAAACCCCAACCCCATTTATGTTTTCATGTTTCAGTAGAATTAGTTTATATAGTTCCTTAAATACTAGGAAACTATACACAACCAACGACATCGATCGTTCGTAAAACATATCCCTGCCATCCACAAATCAAGTTATGAAAACACAAGCCACACAACCAGGTCCTTCTTATCAACCAACCAACCCATTGATTATTAATCTCGTTCCATTACCATGACCCACAACTCATTAACTTTTCCACTTTCTATTTATAATTCCCAACCCACTGTTCGTTCTCATTAAAGCCAATCCCTGAAGCCCAGCTTCCAACTTCCATAACCACAACTGCACCATATATCATTATCCCTTTAATACCATTTATCGCAGCCCTTCTACCCGTCACTAACATAACATTCACACCAACCTACAACCAAGTCAACCGCAACCCCACTACTCACCCAAACCACAACAACCCACAAACCACCCCCACCACATGCCTCATATACAATCCAACACCCACATGTTCATTATTCCCTTTTTCATAACCATGGTGATCACACAAGGGTTCCAGATTTTAAATAGCCATCATTACGTGATTAACAAATTTCCACATTCCACAATGTTTCCATCCATAATAAAATCTAGAAGGAGAGGGAAAAATTTAATTGTGTATGAAAAGGCCCCAACGACCATGAATTTTAGTATGCAGAAGCTCATTCAATTCACAACATAACATCACAAGATAAAAATTAACAAAAATCCCAAACTTCCCAACCCCGTTATGTAAGCCAGTTATTATCTTTATTAAACCGGTTCAAAAGTATTTCACATAAACAAGAGAAAACCCACCCCACATGATGTACAAATTATAGAGACGAAGGTATGATCCCTACCTCAATAGGTTCTGATCGCAACGCTCCCCCGGATCAACCGTAGAAGAAGTCTGTCGGTGTCCGTCACTTCTGTTGGGTCCTGGAAAAACCTCCTCGGGTGGATGTAGGAAAGTAAAGGTCAAAGTAAAGACAATGGATCCATGTTCGGAAGTTCCGCCTCACCTTATCGATCCCGTGGCTGCTGACGGATCATAAATCAGAGCTCGGACGAAGAAGTTATGGAAGAAAGAGCCTTCGAGTCTCTTGGGAGAACTCTGCTCAGAGGAAAGGGGAGGAGAGGAGTGAGTTGGAAAGGATTAGGGGACCCCTCCTTTTATTGGATAGAAAAGAAAAAGTACACGGAGTGTAATTTATGGTACGCGGCGTGTACTCAGTTATTTCACATGGTCTCCACGCGGCTTCCAACACGGCTCCATGACCGTTGACTGGTCAACACATGGTTTGAGCGTAACGCATACGCAGGGAGGGACTACACAACGTGTAGTTTAGACACACGATGTGTACCCATTTATTTCACATGGCAAGGACACAGATCCAACATGGCACACGACCGTTGACTGGAAATGCATATACGGGGAAGGAATACACGGCGTGTAGAACTGGACACACGTCGTGCACCCATTATTTCACACAGCAAGGACACGGCCTTCAACACGGGGTATACCCAGCAAGGTGGTACACGATGTGTAGTATAGAAACATAGCGTGTACCTACTTATTTCACACGGAATGTACATGACCTTGAACATGGGGAATACCCGGCGATGGGGTACACCGCGTGTACTCACACTACACATCATGTAGTTTCAAAATTCTGGAAAGTGTGGGAAAAGTCCATTTTACCCCCCAGAACACTTTGTGGCTTTCTTTTTGACAAAGGTATGGGCCGGAGTGGTCTGTGCCATTACATCAGATACCTCTTAAAACATTCTCTTCCCCGAGAATTCAAAAACCAACCCTGGGGAACCCAACAAGATACCTCTTAGGGTTCTCGTTATAACAGGAACCCAACTAAAAACCCTAATCAAATGTGTTAGGAATTCCATCTCCAATGTTGAGATTGTAACACCCCGAGCTTTCACAATACTCTTCTCTTTTAATAATGCAATAGCTTTCATTGTACACAAGTTTGAGATTCTAACACACCACGACTAATCAAAGTAGCCGTTATGAATATTAATAGCCACTTTATAAAATTATAGAAATTTTATATTTCAAAATGAACTTCATTTTTGTATTCGGAATATTGAAATTATCCTAAGATGAATATTTTGTAATTTTCTGAGAACTTCCAATTTTCTATGAATAGTGAAAAATACTTAAAAACATGTTTTTTAATCCAAATAATTTATAGTGATAAATTATACTATTGAGTAGTTTTAAACAGTAATTAAAATATATTTTTACCATTTTATCCAATGGCGTTCATTATAATTAATTTCACTTTGAAATTGGACATAAACAATTGTCAATCTTTTGATATATATTTTTTCTTAAAAACACGCTATTTATTGTGACAACGAGAATTAATTAATAAAATTAATTAATGCAACTTATATGTTCAGAATTTTGTAAAATATACATCATTTTTGAATTCGGAATATCAATTATAGCTTAGGGTGAAATTCTGGGATTGTTCTGAAAAACTTCAATTTTTGATGAATAGTGAAACCACTAAGAGGTAGTTAAAAACTGATTTTTCGTTTAAATGAAACATTACCACTTCTGTGATTTGATTTTCAATAATCCGACATACATGGTTGTCATTAGGAAGTAAAATGTGGTTCAATGGGATTAAAATAATTTTTTGGTGAATAGTAACTTTTAAGATTAATTAATCACGATTAAAGGTAATTAGTGAAATTTAAGGTAAAAATAGTATAATAAAAATATGGAATTACCTTTAAACTTGTCCAACCACTATTGGATGAGTCATTTCCGACCAATACAATCTATGGGTCAACTTTGGGACCCCATGGAGCAACTTTGGTTGGAAAAGGACATAAATAACTTTTTATTTAATGTTAAAATAAAAAGGTCACAAATAAGAGTTGTTTTACTAAAACAATTTTTAAAGGGGGTTATACAAGTAATATTTTTGACTATAAATATGAATTAGAAAGATAAAAAGATTTAATACATCATGATAATTGTTTTATAATTTTTATACATTAAATAAATTAAATTATTTATGACACCATGATGATGGAGCGATTACCTCATTAATTAACGATTTAAATAAAATGAAAAGATAATATAAAATCTAAGGCTTACAGTTGTCCAAATCCTATTTGATGGGTATATTTCGAAGCCTTATTACCTTAACCTTGAATTATAGAAGTGTGGGACCTTTAGAATCTGAAAAGAATTGTATAATAAAGTAACATTTCATTACTTTCCAAGAGTGCCCCTCCTCTCCACTTATAAAAGGCCCCCACCACTACCACCATACTCACACATTCATAGCCTTTTGGCTCAGCCAACCTCTGCCCAAATACTCTCCCAACTTCCCTCCCTTACTCCTAGACGCCTCACCTTGGGCAGAAGTCTTCCCAAGGAAGGCTTTGGCTCAAATCAAATAGAGTTACCCGATATCAAGGTAATGTCTTCTCTAATGTTGTTTTGTTTTATTTTGCTTCTACAACCCCTTAAACTCTTTTTATTCCTTTCTTTTGTAACAAAAACATTATCTAAAATATACTAGGATGTTTTTATGATAAGGATTTGGTTTACACTTACACACACCTTTGTCTAATAGTTAAAGAACATACTGTTTCTGTGGGTGGCGAAATATTGCCTCACAAAACGATGATTGTTCAATATTCTTTTAACACCTCTAATGGTGGACATTTTGATTACACTATTTTCATATATGATATATATATTATTTTTATGTTTTCCTTATGCTTCTGTATTTCTCATGTATGGCATACTTTATTATTTCCATTATGGGTAAACGCGATAATTTCATTTTAGGAAGTGCGGACTACCGCCCCCTCAAAGTGATTTGAATCTTTAATTCCATATGTGGGATGTATAAAGGATGGATTAAATGATAGTATATATGATATTATACTGGAATTATCATATAACTTTATATCATTAAGATTTCATTAAATAAAAAATAGAAATGAAAGTAGCGTTCATGCGTACGTATGGCTTACTGTCTCCATGAACGGTGCATTTCATTTCTTACCTCTAAAAGTAATGAAATATTATAAATGCATGTATATAATGGATATATATGAGATATATGATAACTATATCATGAATTCAATTCTGGATATAATGGATATATCACCACATGAACAACTTGTAATTATAAGAAGTTTATTTTTGACTCAAGTACCAGAGATCGACAAAACGACCGTTATTAACTTAAATAATTAAATAATGTTCATAACATGGTAATAAGTGATATAAAAGGAATAAAAAACATGAAGAAGGTTCTTAAGAAATTATATATTAACTCTAGTTTATTATTCAGGAGGTTAAAGAACGGTCGAGTCAAGATAGGATGCAAGGTAAGGGATTTTCTTAACCCAATTTCCATTCTTTGGGTTAATCTCCTACTTTAAAATTATTTCATGATATTATTATGTCATACCATGTATTTGTACTTTATTTATGTGTAATTATAGTGAATAAACATAATAGATTTATTTTATTTTAAAAACGATCTTTGTAAGGACTTCGTCTCAGTCTCCTTTCATTGAGGCATATTTGGTTTTATACACAACTTTCTCTTATACGGTGTATAAACCCTTTTGACTTTTACGTTTATTCAAAAGGAATCTTTTTTATACGAAGAATTTTACTAAATGACAAAAAGGAATGTTTTTCTTGCCGTACATTTTCGGCGACAATGACTTCTTCGCCGCCATGACCATTATTTGAGTTTCGGCTTCCTCTGCAAGCCATAAGCTTTTTTAAATGATTTAAAAAGAGAGAGAGAGTTATTTCTCCCAAATGTATAAAAATCCAGTGAAAAAGTATACGTATTTAACGCAAGCTTAAAATTGTTTTCAGAAAACCCGACTCTCGAGTGTGGTAGACAGGAAGGGATTGGGCGTGGACCCATTATGGACTGTAATTAGTCGAGCAGTCTCAGAATTAGTTATTTTGTTTTTAGAAGCTTGCATAATGTTTTCAGAAAAACACTGGAGTATATTTGAGCAATTTTAGATGTAAGTATCTTAAAAAAATCGAACTGGTATTTTGATACCGCAATTAATCTCAAACAGTATTTTAAAAAATGGTATTCCTAAATGTGTATGTACCATTTTTCATATAAGGAATGCATTGGACTTAATAAGTGACGGGTGGAGCCCGCTATAGCTCCTCGATGCATCGGTAGGTCTCATGAGACAAACTAGTGTCTTGGCACGAGACCTTGACAAAATCTTATTTGTATTCTTGGCATGAGGCCTTGGCTACGTGGTTATGATCGTCTGGCATTAGGCATTCCATCATTCTGAAAATGGTTATTGATATTGCATCTGATTATTCGACCAGTAGAATATCCATGTAAAGAAGTAAATGGCATTATCTCATGTTACTTTTTCCATATTATGTTGAAGTTCAAATTTAAAAGTCTTTTGTTTTAGTTATAAATTGCCTTAAATGTTTATGTTTATTGAGGAAAGCTTCTGCTATATTGTTATCCTTATTGAGCATCTGAGCTCACCCCTTTCAATGTTTTAATATTTTCCAGGATGTGAAGAAGTATTTTATGAATGACCTGCAGGGATAGTCAAAAGAGGATATGAGTGTGGACTATAGAGACTTTGTTATTGTAGTTTTTCACTTTACGATGTAATGTAACATTTATGAATGTATCTAGTGTTTCAAAGGATACTAAACTAATCGGTCTTTCGATACTTAATCTTTTTTGATCATGACAATGTTACGAAGTAATGCACCGACTCTGCGTAACTGGGGTCGGGGTGTTACAGTTGGAATCAGAGGCAGTTTAGTACTAACCATGGAAGCTAGATTTCGATAACTCTGATTAGAGCACATATCTCAAAGATAGACTTTGATGATTAGTATAGAATAACTTCCTATAATTTTGTTTTTTTAAGGATTTTGTGAGTTTTTCGAGAAATACATCCTTGTCTGGATACGAGTAGGTAGAGGCGCCTCTAGCACAGATGTAACTAGGGGTAAAACCCGAAAACAACGCTTTGAGCTAGACTCGAACAGAAACTGGTGCATGAAAATGGGCCTTGCTTCACTCTTGGTTACGACACTCCCGGGGGATATGCTTTGGATAATTCTCGTTTTCTATACAAACCACTATGAAGGGTTATGATTATATACTTCCTCAAAGAAAACATTTTTATGATTATGGATTATATCCATAAACCGTTCAATTTACATTAAGTATTTTACACGTTTGGAATTATTCATTATAATTCATAAACTAACCTAGTTTATGCCATTGTATAGAAATGGTGCCCAGTGGAAGGAATGTGAACTCCAGAAATACGTATGATTCAAAGCGTAAGAAGGATCATATCTTTCATGGTATTAAGCCAACATTTAGAAGGGAAATAATCTCCCATGTCTTCTCAACATATGAAGAAATAGTATCATGTGTTAATAATATATGTAAATAATTCTCTGAGTCTTATGGATTTGAAGGGAAGAAAGAGAATAAAAGGATGAAAGAGAGAATGATGGAAAAAGGGACGTGGGAAAAGAAGAATTTTCCAATACATGATAACTGTGGGGAGAAACACCTTGGAACTTGCCTAAAGGGAATGAGAGTTTGTTATATGTGTGGAGAAAAAGGACACCAAGTGCCTGATTGCAAGGGTATGTAAAAGGTTTCAAATGTACAATGCTTCATCTGCAAGGAGTGGGGACACTACGCAAACCAATTTCCATATCATCAGAGTGTGCCCCAAATGATGTTATTGATAATAATCAAGTTATGATACTACCACAAATGAGGTGGAATGATTAGAGTTCTTATGCTGTTATTAAAGAATTTTGTAATTTGAGTGTTGTATCAATGATGTACTGGCTATAATAATTATGGAGTATATAAGGATTGTACTGCAGTATTATTTCATCAAGGACTTGAGATTGTGTGGAACCAAGAAAAGTGACTCCACAGTAGGTTATATTTTTGGAAAATATATGGTTGAGAGAAATATAAACCATAATATGGTTCTGATACCGAGATAGTGATTTTGGAATAAGACATGATTGATTTGGATAAATTATATTGGATATTCTTAACTTCCTTGAAATTGATTGATGCTTTGTATACATTTTTGGACACAAGATGTATATATAGTATTCTATAAGGAATAAGGTATCATGGTAATTCAGGATGTTGCAGTGTTTTAAAAGAATACATGATGAAGGTGTTCACATGTTGTTACACGGAAAAAAATGGGATCATCATTATGTTTACCTTCCTCATAAAATTTGGACTGTGAGTTGGACAGAAGTATTTTGGATAACTATAAAGGTTGGAATGGATTAAGTTGAACCTTGGATAGTAATGTTTAAGGTTAAAACATTTCTGATATTATTTCTGGATTATTATAATAGTTGTAGAAAAAGGACAACCTTCTGGTTGGGCGATAACCCGTCGCTTCGGACAAAGCTGCAAGAATCGAACCCACAACCATATTGTGACAGGCCTTTATGACCTACCACTAGCATACATGAAGTCACTGGTTATTAAAAAATATTTTTCGTAATCTAAATGGGATGCGTTAATATTTTGAACCGTGTACGATTAGTATAAATATAATATTTTTGAGTTCTATTATCTTTTTGAGTAAAATATGAGTTTGTGGTAGAAATTAGTTGAAGTTTGAAACTCTACTTGTCAAGCATAGATATATATATATACCTATATCTTATTCTATGAATAAATTAATTCTTAAACTTTAGTAAAGGGATATTAAAACAAAAAAAGGTGTTATCATAATACCTTATGTCTTGTTGAACTGATAATATTTTAAATCAACATAGATTGAAGCCTTTGAGGCCCTCAATTTGACACTTGTTTGTGATTGACGACCTCAATCACTCCCTAAAAATATTTACGTTTTCCCTCCAATTATATGTCTCTAATTTCCACCAATGTTCTCCTTATCAAGATCATAATTTGGTGGTGACTTTTTCATTTCCCTTTCCCTCTTATTAAGTGTAAATTTTATTAACCTTATTTTCGATGTGGGTTTTCTACAAAGGTATTTTCTATTTTAAACCTTTTTTTTTTCAAAGAAAATTTTCAAATTGTGAGGACGCAATTTATTGAAGGAGGGGAGAATGTAACACCCCGAGCTTTCAGGATACGCTTCTCTTTCAATAATGCAATAGCTTGCATTGTACGCAAATTCGAGATTCTAACACACCACGACTAATCAAAGTAGCCGTTATGAATAGTAATACCCACTCTTTAAAATTATATAAATTTTATATTTCAAAATGTACATCATTTTTGTATTCGGAATATCGAAATTATCCTAGATGAATTTTTTGCAATTTTCTGAGAACTTCCAATTTTCTATGAATAGTGAAAAATACTTAAAAACAACTTTTTTAATCAAAATAATTTATAGTGATAAATTATACTATTGAGTGGTTTTAAACTATAATTAGAATATATTTTTACCATTTTATCCAATGGTGTTCATTAGAATTAATTTCACTTTGAAATTGGACATAAACAATTGTCAATCTTTTGATATATATTGTTTCTTAAAAACACGATATTTGTTGTGACAGTGGGAATTAATTAATAAAAATAGTTAATGAAAATTATATGTTTGGAATTTCTTAAAATAGATATCATTTTTTAATTCGGAATATCAATTATAGCTTAGGGTGATATTTTGGCATTGTTCTGAAAAACTTCAATTTTTGATGAATAGTGAAACCACTAAGTGGTAGTTAAAAAACTGATTTTTTGTTTAAATGAAACATTACCACTTCTATGATTTGATTTTCAAAAATCCGACATACATGGTTGTCATTAGGAAGTAAAATGTGGTTCAATAATATTAAAATAATTTTTTTGGTGAATAGAAACTTTTAAGATTAATTAATCGCGATTAAAGGTAATTAGTGAAATTTAAGTTAAAAATAGTATTATAAAAATATGGAATGACCTTTACACTTGTCCAACCACTATTGGATGTCTCATGGCCGACGAAGACAGTCCATGGGTCAACTTGGGGACCCCATGGAGCCACTTTGGTAGGAAAAGGACATAAATAACTTTTTATTTAATGTTAAAATAAAAAGGTCGCAAACAAGAGTTGTTTTACTAAAACAATTTTTAATCGAGTTTATACAAGTTATATTTTTGACTATAAATATTAATTAGACATCTAAAAAGATTTCCTACATCATGATAATTTTTTTATAATTTTTAGACATTAACTAAATTAAATTATATATGACACCATGATGATGGAGCAATTACCTCATTAATTAACGATTTAAATAAAATGAAAAGATAATGTAAAATCCAAGGAATACACTTTTCCAATGCCTATTGGATGGGTATATTTCGAACCCTTATCACCTTATCCTCGAAGTATCGATGTTTGGGACCTTTAAAATCCGAAAATCATTGTATAATAAAGTAACAATTAATACTTTCCAAGAGTGCCCCTCCTCTCCACATATAAAAGGCCCCCAACACTACCACCTTACTCACACTTTAAAATCCTTTTGTCTCGGCCAACCTCTGCACAAATACTCTCCCAACTTCCCTCCCTTACTCCTATAAGCATCACCTTGGGCAGAAGTCTTCCCAAGAAAGTCTTTGGCTCAAGTCAAAAATAGTTACCCGATTTTAAGGTAATGTCTTCTCTAATGTTTTTTTGTTTTATTTTGCTTCTCCAACCCCTTAAACTCTTTTTATTCCTTTATTTTGTAACAAAACGAGTATCTAATATATACTAGGATGTTGTTATGATAATTATTTGGTTTACACTAACACAAATCTTCATCTAATGGTTAAAGAACATACTGTTTCTGTGGGTGGCGAAATACTGCCTCACGAAACGATGATTGTTCAATATTCTTTTAACACCTCTAATGGTGGCCATTTTGATGACACTATTTTCATATATGATATATATTATGTTTATGTTTTCCTGATGCTTCTTTTTTTTCTCATTTATGGCATAATTTATGATTTCCATTATGGGTAAAGGCGATAATTTCATTTTAGGAAGTGCGGACTACCGCCCCCTCAAAGTGATTTGAATCGTTAATGCCATATGTGGGATGTATAAAGGATGGAGTAAATGATATTATATATGATATTATACTGGAATTATAATATACCTTTATGTCATTATTATTTCATTAAATACTAAATAGAAATGAAAGTAGCGTTCATGCGTACGTAAGGCTTACCGTCTCCATGAACGGTGCATTTCATTTCTTACCTCTAAACGTTATGGAATATTATAAATGCACGTATATACTGGATATATATGAGATATATGATATCTATATCATGAATATAATTCTGGATATAATGGATATATCACCACATGAACAACTTGTAATTATAAGAAGTTTATTTTTGACTCAAGTACCAAAGATCGACAAAACCACCGTTATTAACTTAAATAATTACATAATGTTCATAACATGGTAATAAGTGATATAAAAGGAATAAAAAACTTGAATACAATTCTTAAGAAATTATAAATTAACTCTAGTTTATTATTCTGGAGGTTAAATAACGGTCAAGTCAAGACAGGACGCAAGGTAAGGGAATTTCTTAACCCAATTTCCATTCTTTGGGTTAATCTCCTATTTTCAAATTATGTCATGATATTATTATGTCATATCTTGTATTTGTACTTTATTTATGTGTAATTATAGTGAATACACATAATAGATCTATTTTATTTTAAAAATGATCTTTGTAAGTACTTTTTCTCAATCTCCTTTAATTTAGGAATATCTGGTTTTATACACAACTTTCTCTTATACGGTGTATAAACCCCTTTGACTTTTACGTTTATTCAAAAGGAATCTCTTTTATACGAAGCGTTTTACTAAAAGAAAAAAAGGAATGTTTTTCTTGCTGTATGTTTTCGGCGACAATGACTTCTTCGCCGCCATGACCATTATTTGAGTTTCGGCTTCCTCTACAAGCCATAAGCTTTTTTAAATGATTTAAAAAGAGAGAGAGAGATATTTCTCCGAAATGTATAAAAATACAGTGAAAAAGTATACGTATTTAACGCAAGCTTACAATTGTTTTCAGAAAACCCGACTCTCGAGTGTGGTAGACAGGAAGGGATTGGGCGTGGACCCATCATGGCCTGTAATTAGTCGAGCAGTCTCAGAATTAGTTATTTTGTTTTCAGAAGCTTGCATACAGTTTTTAGAAAAACACTGAAGTTTATTTGAGCAATTTTCGATGTAAGTATCTTCAAAAAATCAAACATGTATTTTTATACCTCAATTAATCTCAAACGTTATTTTAAAAAATGGTATTCCTAAATGTTTATGTACCATTTTTCATATAAGGAATGCATTGGACATAATAAGTGACGGGTGGAGCCCGATATAGCTCCTCAATGCATCGGTAGGTCTTATAAGACAAACTAGTGTCTTGGCATGAGGCCTTGAAAAAATCTTATTTGAATTCTTGGCACGAGGCCTTGGCTACGTGGTTATGATAGTCTGGCATTATGCATTCCATCATTATGAAAATGGTTATTGATATTTCATGTGATTATTCGACCTGTAGAATATCCATGTGAAGAAGTAAATGGAATTATCTCATGTTAATTTTTCCATATTATGTTGAAGTTCAAATTTAGAAGGCTTTTGTTTAGTTATACATTGCCTTAAATGTTTATGTTTATTGATGAAAGATTCCGCTATATTTTTATCCTCACTGAGCATCTAAGCTCACCCCTTTCAATGTTTTCATATTTTCCAGGATGTGAAGAATTATTTTATGAATGACCTGCAGGGATAGTCAGAAGAGGATATGAGTATGGACTATAGAGACTTTGTTATTGTTGTTTTTCACTTTACGATGAAATGTAACATTTATAAATGTATCTAATGTTTCCAAGGCTACTAAACTAATCTAACTTTCGAGACTTGGTCTTTTGTGATCATGCCAATGTTACGAAGTAATGCACCGACTCTGGGTAACTGGGGTTGGGGTGTTACAGAGATATTATCCACTTTAGGCAGCACAGACTCGCCTGCATGGGTTTAATCACATCCTCATTAATGCGTCTCTATTAATAATTGGGTCTTCCAACATTCATACATTAGGATTTTCCAACTCACACTACCCCCAACACCACACACTACTCAAACATGTGGTTTGGGGAAATATTCCTTCTCCTATGTCGAGATATTGTCCGCTTTAGGTGGCACTGACTCTCCAGCACGGGTTCAATCGTATCCCCATTAATGTGTCTCCATTAAGGATCAGGTTTTTCCCTTTCAACACACATCCGGACATTTTACACACTTCTAGAGAACAAGGAAACAAAAGGTCTCACAATAGACAAGCCAAGCATTTCATATATCAAAGGTACAGAGTATAACATCAACACAAAGCTCAGAAGAACAAGGAAAACACAATTCAAAATAACTCTCGGTACTGAGCATGAATCTGGGTATCCCGCTCCCAAGTTCTCTCCTCAAGGCCGCCATGCCTCCACAAAACTCGAACCAATGGAATGTTTCATCCATGGAGAACCTTAACCTTACAATCCTCGATTCTGACTGGTCGTTCCTCAAAGGTCGCGTCATCTCCCATATCTAACTCTCCCCAGTCGATAATGTGGGAGTCGTCGTGTAAGTATCGATGAAGCTGGGAGAGGTGGAAGATGTCATGAATCTTCTCCAACTGAGGTGGCAGGGCCAGTTGATATGCCACCTCACCGACTCACCTCAGCACCTCAAAAGGTTCGATGAACCTAGGTGAGAGCTTGATCACTTTCCCAAACCTACACTACCCCCATCGAGGGGAAACCTTCAAGAACACATGATCTCCCACCTCGACCTCCAAGGGCCTCCTCCGACGGTCAGCATAAGACTCTAGGCAGTCCTGAGCCGCTTTCATCCTCTCACGTACAAGATGGACTTTCTCTGTGGTGCTCTGCACTACCTCTAGCCCAAGAGCACCTATCTCACCAACCTATGCCCAGAAAATGGGTGAACGACATGGTCTCCCATACAAAGCCTCAAATGGTGCCATGCTAGTAGTATAGTGGAAGCTGTTGTTGTAGGAAAACTCTACTAAAGGCAAATGTCGTATCCATGATCCTCCGAAATCTAGAACACATGCTCGCAGCATGTCCTCCAACGTGGGGATAGTCCGCTCTGTCTGCCCATCGGTATGAGGGTGGAAAGCAATGCTAAGGCATAGATGGGTGCCAAAAGAATGCTATAACCCCATCCAGGCCCGTGAGGTAACCCGAGTATCTCGATCTGAGACGATAGTCTTCTGAACTCCATGCAACCACACAACCTCGTCTACGTACCTCTGTGCTAAGGTACTCACCGAGCCTGACTCCTTAATTGCTATGAAGTGAGCTGATTTCATCAGTCGATCCACCACTACCCAGATAGCATCATAACCACCCTGAGCTTTGGGAAGTCATGTGACAAATTCCATTGAGGTGTCATCCCACTTCCACTCGAGGAAATCTAAAGGATGCAACACCCTACTGGGAACACGGTGTTCAGCCTTCACTTTCTGACAAACTAGGCTTTTATCCACGAACTCTGCCACTGCCCGTTTCACCCTGGGCCACTAAAACTGTTCCCTCAGGCCTTGGTACATATTTCAAACTCCTGGATGTACATCCAAGGCTGAGCTATCAATATCACGAAGAACTCTCTCACACATTATCTCCGGGACAAACTACCTTCCATAGAAAAGCATCCGATGTCGGTTGTCCTCTGACCATCCTTCTGGAGCATTCCCTCTGATCGACATGATCCCACATCACTTCTTCCTCAAATAACCCCCACTGAGACTCTTCCACATGCTGCAACAAGGAGGACTGCACCATTATCTGAAACAAATAGCCTCTAACACCTTCTTCCCTTGAATCCATGTGCAAGGCAGCCAACTCTCCCATCACTTTCCAAGCATCAGCGGATTCCCGAACCACTTCCTTATGTGACTTCCTGCTCGGGGAATCGGCCACAATGTTGCCCTTACCTTCAGTGTAAGAGATCTCAAAGTCATAGTCTTGGAGAAACTCGACCCATCTCTGCTGTCGTAGGTCCAGGTCACGCTGGGAGAAGATATAACGCAGGCTCTTTTGATTTGAGAAGACCGCAAAGCGCTCCCCAAAGAGGTAATGTCGCCACAACTTCAGTGTGAACACTACTGCTACAAGATCTAGGTCATGGGTGGCATGGTTACGCTCGTGAGGGTGTAACTACCTAGACCCATAACAGATCACTCCCTACTTCTGCATCAGCACACACCCCAGACCAAGGCCAGAAGCATCACAAAACACCTCATACAACAACTCTACCTCTGGAAACCTGAGTACGAGAGCACTAACCAACTTCTCCTTTAGGTAGTCGAATTCCTTCTTTGATTTCTCACTCCATAGGAAGACCTGGTTCTTCCTAGTCAAAGCTGTAAATGGAGCAACAACTCAAGAGAAGTCTGAAACGAACCTCAGATAGTAACCTGCTAATCCAAGGAAACTACGAACTTCTTCCACGCTCTTGGGTGCTGCCCAAGAAACAACTGCCTCCCCCTTCGACGGGTCTACCGACACTCCATGATGAGACACCACGTGCCCCAGGAAGTGTACTTATTGCGTCAATAACTTACACTTCGACAATTTCTCATAAAGCTGGTGGTGTCGAAGGACTTCCAAGATTGCCCTGAGATTCTCAACGTGCTTCTCCTCTGATCTTGATTAGATTAGGATATCGTCAATAAACACAATGACGAACCAGTCCAGAAACACTCGGAAGACAAAGTTCATAAGTCCCATGAACATAGCCAGTGCATTCGTAACTCTAAATGGCATCACTATAAACTCGATGTGCCCATACCTGCACCTGAAAGCCATCTTCGAGATGTCACTGTCCTTTACCCTCAGATGATGAAATCCAGATCATAGATCAATCTTAGAAAACCAACCTGCTCCCCTTAGATGGTCGCAGAGATCATATATCCTTGGAATGGGGTAACGGTTCTTGACTGTTACCTGGTTTAACCTCTGGTAGTCTATGCATTGCCTGAGACCACTATCTTTCTTTTTTCACGAACAAAACTGGAGCTCCCCATGGTGATACGCTTGGTCGAACAAAACCCTTCTCCATCAGATCGTCAATCTAAATCCGCAACTCCCGCAACTCCGAAGGTCCCATCCGATAAGAGGCCATCGAAATCGGAAGGACACCAGGCTATAAGCCTATCCCGAACTCAACTTCACGTCGGGGGGGGGGGGGTAGAGTCACAACCTCCTCAGGAAAAAGATCAAGGAACTCCCCAACAACCTCCAGGACATCCAAAATCTCTGTATCAGCTGGAAGAACGGATAACCCGACTAACAAGGAAAGGAGAGGCTTCACATGCCGGCTTCCCACCTGATAGATCCTCTCGCCAACAAACGATTCACGCTGCCATCCACATCGGAGAACAAGACTCTTATCTGGAAGCAGTTGATAACAGCACTAATATAAAACAAACAGTCGATTCCTAGGATGACATCGTATGGCTGAATCTGTAACAGAAGAAGTTCCCCACTAGATCGATGTGGTCCCAACGTCAGCCCACTTCTCCGGTAAAAACATGATATGCTGGTCTGGCCTCCAACTGGTGTACTCAGCACCAGTGGTACGGAATGTCTCTCTATGTCTAGTCCCAAAGCATGGGCTAGACCATGTGCATCAAAGGAGTGAAAAGCTCCCGAATCGAAGAAAGCATAAACAAGAGTGCTAAACAAAAAAAACGTACCTTGCACCACCTCTGGTCCTACTAGAGCTGTAAACTCTACTGTGTGCAACTGTCCATGCCCAGCTCCTCTGCCTCTCTGATGTCGTCCACCTCCCCGAACACGCCCTGGTCGAGGTCCCTGAGGAGCACCTTGAGGTCGTCCTCCTCCCACAAAGTCTGCCCTCGAAGGATCATGGTCCTACTGCTACTGGAAGGGCCTCGCCGGCAACTGGTGCTGCTGAGGTTGGCGCTGAACCTGCCCACCTCCATCGTACTAATCTCGGGTCGAGCACCGACTCTGAACGTGCCCAAAACCTCCACAAGAATAAATCTTCTGTCCTGGGCTCGTGAAAATGGGACGAGGACCCGAAGATCTGAAATGGAACGGCTGGGGCCTTCTCACCTAGAAGGTCCCGTCACAGGAGACCTGCTGCTGACTGCTTTCCCTTTTCACGAGCCCGGTTGGATCCCCTCTCATGGTGAACCTTCCAATGAGTGTATCCTCTCTACAAATTCTACCTTATTCTGCACCGCCAAGTATATCAGAAGGGTGAAGGGGGTGACATCGTACTGGAGTGAAGGATGAAGCGCCTCCTCCAAATGTCTCGCCCGAGACTCCTCATCCGGAAAGAGATCCGGAGCAAAGCGCATGAGATCCTTGAACTTGATCCCCAACTCTCGTACTAACATACTCCCCTGTTGAAGGGAGAGTAACTCCTGCCACTTCTTCACCTTGATCATGGAAGAAAGGAATTCCTCTCGGAATTCCATCTCAAAGTCATCCCATGGAACCTCTACCTCTATCCTCTCTCCGAGGTAGAGCGTCCACCACTATCGTGCCGCACCTCTCAGGTGACTGACTGCTAGGGGGAACCGAGTACTCCCCCGGAGCCCATATCAAGGTAAAAGCGATCCCTAGCTCCTCAAGCCACCACTCGATCTCCGTATCCGATGTACTACCCTCGTACTTCTTGAGGGTCTTCCGGTGAAAAGAACGGAGAGTCTTCGACCACTGGCAATCTTCCTCCTCTCGGTCAATCCTCAACTGATCGACTGGCTTAATCTACAGGGCCTTGGCCATCTGAGCCACCCAGGGATGACATCCAGGTGCCAAAGCTGTATGGTAAACAAGGATTGACTAATCCCAAGAAGTAAGAAAAAACTCAAGGTTTTATTTTATCATTTTATTTCAATTTCATTCCCAGAACACCCAAATCAAGTAAAATACAATCATGATGATGCATGTACCTTCCCTAGGGTCTCTAACCTACAATCAATGTAGTCTCACTTGGTCGTTCTTTAGGTTCAGAGTCCTTGCAACAGATCACGGAGAGCCCTAAAATCCCATGTCCTAATCGGTCTTCCCCGGCCTATGTCACACACCAAGAATAACTAACATTGTCACCCAACCATCACATTAAATCCTCATTGTGCCTAACTCCAAACTCCATCCTATCTCTCAAACATCACCTCTGATAGCATTCTGTCATGACCCCCTCTCACCAAAGATGCCCCTCCTGAGCTGACAATGGTGAATGGGAGATAATGAATCCTGAGTCCCGCCTTCAGTTGGCCTCAGGTTGGCGACTAGCACCAAGGGTATCCGTTTTCACAAATATGGGAGGCATTGCCCTTTTATTTTTTTAATATCTGGAAAAAGGGCAATTCAACCACCAAAAAGGACAAGAACAAGTGTATAGAAATAAACCCAAACCAATCACACATGCATGTTTAATCAATTTTATAACAAGGATCAAGTACAAGAAAACTCAATGTACAATACCAAAAGAAACAAGTGTACAACAATAACAACAACTCCACTTGTCCATATAGTAGGGTCTCACGTGACCCTGGTAGTCCTCCTGGAAACCTGAAAGTAAACGTAGGGTGAGCATACAAGTATACTCAGTAGGGAAACCTAAAGCTCTCATGCCCAAGTGGGGAGACATCCTAATGTCCCGTGAGAACAACAGAAGAAACCTAGCAATGAATTCTATCCACCCAACGTCACCATCCACACTCAAGAAAAACACAATCACAACAGAAAGTAGTATATAAGAAACAAGAGTATTGGGTACCCTGCACCATTTCCCAGTAGTTATCTTCTCTTCCTAACGGCGAATGTCCTGACGCTGTGACACTCTCCCCGCCCGCACAGACCTGGGTCTCACAAACCACACATCCTGCCCGCACACACCTGGGGCCTCACAACCACGTATCCCTCCCGCCCACACCTGGGCCTCACAACCACGTATCCCGCCCGCACACACCTGGGCCTCACAATCACGTATCCCTCCCACACACACCTGGGCCTCACAACCATGTATCCCGCCCGCACACACCGGGACCTCACAACCACATATCCCGCCCGCACACACCTGGGTCTCATCCCAAAGATTCTTGGGAAATAGTAGAACCTCCCTGAAGAGTCTTGGGCTAAAACAACCCCAATCGAAACCTACCCGAAGAGTCTTAGGTGTACGGTTTCCTCAAGCCATCACAGCCTAGGGGAGAAGGAGCAGGAAGGAGCTAGTAACTAAGGGAAAACACCCTCTCCCATGAAATGGGAGTGTTCGGCACTAAGTGCTCAACATGGGTGGGGTGCGATAAAACAAAAAAGATATATATATATATATATATATATATGTATGTATGTATACCAATCACACAGCCCAACCTACGGCTTCTAAACAAGGAAACTGAGCACGTGCCTCGACACTGCTACTACGAAGTATGCATACAACAAACAACCCCACCCCATTTAGGTTTTCATGTTTTAGCAGAATTTGATTATTTAGGTCCTTAACTACTGGGAAACAATACACAACCAACCACATCGATCGTTCGTAAAACATATCCCAACCATCCACAAATCAAGTTAGGAAAACACAAGCAACACAACCAAGTCCTTCTTATCAACCAACCAACCCATTTATTATTAATCATGTTCCATCACCATGACCCATCATTCATAAACTCTTACACTTTTTATTTTTTATTCACAACCCATTGTTCGTTCACATTAAATCACATCCCTGTAGCCCCGCTACCAACTTCCATAACCACAACTACACCGTACATCATTATCCCTTTAATACCATTTATCGTAGACCCGCTGCCCGTCACTAACATAACATTCACACCAACCTACAACCAAGTCAACCACAACCCCACTGCTCACCCAAACCACAAAAACCCACAAACCCCCCCCATCACATGCCTCATATCCAATCCAACACCCACATGTTCATTATTCCAATTTTCTTAACAGGGGTGATCACACAATTGTTCCAGATTTTAAACAGCCAACTTTACCTAATTAACCAATTTCCACAATCCACAAAGATTCCATCAATAAGAAAATCGAGATGTTGAGGGAACCATTTAGTTACGTAAACAAAGTCCCCCAACGTCCATGATTTTCAGTAGGCAGAAGCTCATTCAATTCACAACATAATATCACAGGATATAAAATAACAAAAAGCACAAACTTCCCTACCCCGTTATATAAGCCAGTTATTATCTTTATTAAACCGGTTCAAAAGTGTTTCACGTAAACAAGAGAACACCCACCCTGCATGATGAAAAAAGTAGATAGATGATGTTAAGATTCCTACCTCAATAGGTTCTGATCGCAATGCTCCCCCGGATCAACCTTAGAAGATGTCCGTTGACGTCCGTCACTTCTGTCGGGTCCCGGAAAAACCTCCTCGGGGGGAAGTAGGAAATGAAAGGCCGAAGGAAAGACAACAGATCCAAGCTCGGACGTTCTCCCTCGTCTTTACGATCCCGTGGATGCTGACGGATCGTAAATCAGAGCTCGGATGAAGAAGTTATGGAAGAAAGAGCCTTCTAGTATCTTGGGAAAACTCTGCTTAGAGGAAAGGGGAGGAGAGGAGTGAGTTGGAAAGGAGGAGGGGACCCTTGATTTTAGAGGGGAGAAAAGAAAAGGTACACAGTGTGTACTTTATGGTACATGGCGTGTACTCGGTTATTTCACACCGTCTCCACACAGATTCCAACACGGATCCACGGCCGTTGACTGGTCAACACACGGTTTGAGGGTAACACAGACACGGGGAGGGACTATACAGCGTGTAGTTTAGACACATGGCGTGTACCCATTTATTGCACATAGAAAGGACATGGCTCCAACACAGCACATGGTCGTTGACTGGAAACACGAACACGGGGAAGGACTATACGGTGTGTAGAACTGGACACACGGTGTGCACCCATTATTTAACACAGCAAGGACACGACCATCAACACGGGGTATACCCAGCAAGGTGGTACATTGCGTGTAGTATGGACACATGGTGTGCACCCACTTATTTCAAATGGAAAGGACACGGCCTTCAACTTGAGGTATACCTGACGAGGGGGTACACGGCGTGTACCCACACTACACGACGTGTAGTTTCAAAATTCTGGAAAGTGTGGGAAAAGTCCCTTTTACCCTCCAGAACACTTCTTGGCCTTATTTTTGACAAAGGAATGGGACGGAGAGGTCCGATCCATTACATCATTACTTGTGTTATGTACAAGAGACATAAGTTAGATGCTCTGAAAATGGTTATGATTTTCAAGAGGAAAGCAGATAAATATTGTGAGTGTTCAACAATGTAGATGAGAACTGATAATGGTGGAGAGTATAATAATGAATTGTTTTAGAGATATCTTGAGAATCTTGCAATTCAGCACGACTTCAGTTCACCATACCCACCTCAAAAAATTAGGGGTTCTGAATGAATGAAAAGAAGTCTAGTGAAAATGGGGAGAACTATGTTACTTGAACATAGTATTTCTCATAATTATTAGAGTAAATCCATGAGCACTAATTTGTATATTCAGATCTTATGTTTCTCCATTCCAAATTTATATATGACTCCATTTTAATTGTTCTATAGAAAAACTCCTTGTCTAAAACACATACGATCTTTTGTGAGTCTGTACAATATGAAGAATAATGGCGAAAAACATGACAAGCTTGAGAAAATATGAGATGATATAATTATTCCTAGAAATTCTCAAGAAGGAATAGCATATATATGTTTTATCAAAGAAAAATGTATAATTATTGATTCTACAGATGATAAACTTGATTAAAATATTGATAATTAAAAAAAAATTATGATGATGTGGAAGATGGGGAGGATAAGAAATGTTTTGTTAACAATCCTGAAAATACTACAAAAAGTGGTAATCCTACTCAGGAAGAAGAATCAGATTCATCTATTTCATGTGATGAGGAAGAAGTTGTAAATGCCCATCCAAGGTTAAAAAAGGTAGTGGAATCTTAGAACATTATTAATGACCATCATTAGTAGGATAAAATATGAAAAACATCTAATGATGTGAAACACACTTAATTGTGTTGAAATGTCCAGAAAAATGATGTTAATGATTCTTTTGTGTATCCAAAATGGGTTCATTCTATAAATAATGATCTTGACCAGATAGAAAATATTGATACTTGGGAACATGTACATAATTCGAAAAACAATAACATTATTGATACAAAGTGGTATTCTTGGAAAAAGATTATTGAAGATGGGTAAGTGATAAGAAACCAATAAATATTGGTTTGCAAGGGTATTTAGAAATTAATGTCACTAATTTTGAGGAAACATTTTCTATGGTGGAAGGGTTATAAACAATCAGCATATTTCTTGATATTTCTGGAAAAAGAGATTATAATATCTTTCAAATGGATTTAAAATCCATATTATTGAATCATGATCTTGACAAGTATGTTTTCATTTACCGAACACATGGATTTGTTATTGGGAAGGATGATTGTTATGTGTCCAGGTTGAAGAAGGATTTGTATAGGATAAAACAGGCTCTAAGGGCATGGTATCATAAATTGGATAATTTCTTTTAGAAGATCAGTTTTATGAATGGTGGGGTTGACAATAAAAATTACATTAAAGATAGTCATTATTTTTCATTCATCTAATTTTTTATGTTAATGACATTATCATCGCTTAAAATAATGAGAGATCATGTGAAAAATATGCTGAAGTTATGAAGAAGTTATTTGAGATGTCTATGGAGGGAGAAATGAAATACTTTCTTAAGTTATAAATTTTTCCAAAGTGGAAACACAGTTTTCATTCATAAAAAACGTATGCTAGGGAAAATCTACTGAAGATTGAAATAGAATATTATAAGCTAGTTTCCACACTGATTTTAGTGGGAACCATGTTTTATAAAGATAGAGAAGGTAATGAAGTTGATCAGAAAAAGTTTCAATTACTGATTGTAAGTCTGTTATATTTGACTCACTCAAGACGTGACATCATTTATGTTGTTACATTATATTCCTGATTTTATAATACTCTTAAATAATTACATTTTATAGTTGGAATAATAATTCTCATATATATCAAAGGCACAATATATATTGGAATCAAGTATTATGGAACAGAAAATACTGATCTATTTAGGTATTCTGATGATGATTGTGCAGGAAATGTTAATGATAGAAGATCCACATGTGAAGATTTTTCGATCTAAGGAAAAGTTGTGTTATTTGGAATACAACGAAATATATTTCATCAAATCTTAGCATAGATGAGGATTATTATGTATCTGTAACTGAAGATGCTACCCATTTTAAATGGATGAAGACTTAGCTAAAAGATATACTTGATGAAGTAAAGTTACCATTACTCCTGGGTTGTGACAATCAAAGCGCAATCAATATTACACAATATCCAGAACAACATTCACGTACAAATTATTTTTACATCAAGAAACACATCATCAAAGAGCATGTGTAGAATAATGATTTGAAGCTATACTATGTTCCTGCATTGGAAAAAGATTCTAACATTTTCACAAAATCATTACCAATGGAACCATTTTGAAATTTGAGGTTGATCATGGGAGTCAAACCTCATTCTCATCAAGGGAGAGGTATTTGTTTCTATACCCTCTCTCATAATAACTATGGATAGTGTTGTCAAGGGGGATAATTATTTTAGAAATATATCCTAACGGGCTTTCATAAATGGGTAATTTCGGGAAATCTATGAATCTAACATGTTAGTGAGAGAACCATTTGAACTACTTGTTGGAGTTTGTGTAGGAAACCCAATTTTTTTTATCTAGAAATGATGAAGAAGTGGAGAAAAATGAGGAAGAAATGATGATGAAATTTTATAGTCACTTCTCTAAGACAAAATGGCGTTGGCTATAAATAATTCTTGTATCCTATAATGAGTTAACTCACATAGGCTGGAATTGTTGATAAGTAATCCTTTTCTTAAGGTTTCAATTTTCATTTATTTATGAATCTAAGTTAAAAAAAATCCTATGGGTTATGTATTTAAGACCAAAATAATTATGAAAATAATTTTTTAGGTATTTTTTTTTCAAGTATGTTTGAGAATAAATGAAATCACTTCACATTGTATAATTGGATTAGAGAATACATAGAAGTTACAATCCTTTCCATGGTAAATCTGATGATGGATTTATGGTCTAAATTTCATAAAGATCAAAATTTATTTTGAGAACATGTGATGCATTATTTATTAAGGAAAATGGAACAAAATATGTTTTCCCTTAGCACGGTTGCTTTTGATGATGTCGATGTCTATGATGGCGGAATTTTTCGGAGTTTGAAAAATTTTTGGGGTCCAAAATTTAGAGTTGGTATAACATTGTGAAAAATAGATTTCCTTGAATATCTCATAAAAATGGAAAATGGATTAATTTCTAGAAAATGGGATTCGTGAAGTATATTTCTCAAAGACGGGATGCATGTTGATGGAGTCCCCTACAACTAAGATGATCTTTGTGAATGGTAGATGAGAAAAGAATTATTGGTGAGAATTGTAGCAATGAAGTTAAAGAGAATTGTTGAAAAAAAGGGATAAAATTAATCACAGAGGAAAAAAGGATTTGTGGGAAAAATTTGGAATTACTTTGACCTTTGCGAATCTTTAAAATAACTAGTTTTCTTTGTAAAACATAGTGATTTTCAGAAGCAATTTTAGATCTCAATGATTTGCTGCTGAGCTGGTGCTGTGGAGGTTGGAAGGTTCTATAATCAATGGAAAACACAAATAAATAAGAACCTAACCCCTTGAAAATAGTATATAGATTAAAAAATAATTTTGGATTTCTAGATTTTCCTAGAAGTTTTGCAAAGGTTGTGATCTGTGTGAAGGTAGTAAGCTCTGCCATGGAAATAATCTTTGTGGCGGGGCATTCTGCTTTGCGAAAGAAGTGAACCTGGAAATGTCAAACGTGGGAATTATGAAATATTGATCTCTACAGACTAGAGATCTCTTCGAACAAGAAATCTCTATGAACTAGAGAGCTCTACTAACTAGAGATATTTACATTGTTGAGAGCTTTTCCAAGGATCTCTATAAAGAAGCACTACGAGTTGAAGATTTGAGTACCCAATTTTAGTGGGAATTGCATTCTAAGTACATCAACATATGACTTGGGTATAGGAATAAGTATCATTACGAAGTCCAGGAAGTTACTATCTACTTCTTGGTAGGAAATATAATAATTTTTTTAATAGATCATATTTTTGAATATATTTTAAGAAGAAAAGAAACATTGAATTTCCTTATTTGTGCAAAGAGGGGGGACACACGCTTGTAGAATGTCTTCCAAGTTTTGCATGAGTGTAAGGTAATATCCTACATAGTGTATTTCAAATCAATATATTTTTTTCTAGTAGATTTTGTGATACTAGAGTGTTTATATTATATATTAAGGATGTAGCTACACTTGAGGAGTGGTGATCATTTTAAATATTGTCTTTAAAGGGATGTGTGTTTTGATTTTGTTCAATAGAGAAAGAAATCATTAAAATGAGGAAAAGGTTGTTTCAGAAAGAAGGAAACATAAAATAAAAAGATATCACTGATTCAACCCCTCCCCCTCTAAGTGATACTTGTCTTATGAGTGGGAAACATCAGTCAGAAGTCACCAAATTCTATTAACCGAGGAGTGAAATTAGGGCCACGTGATGTTTCATATAGAAGGTATGGTCAAACCAATTCAAGAAATTAAAAATGATATCACTATGATATTTTATGAATAATTTTATTTTGAAATTTTTTGGATATAGTTTATAGGCCAGTAATTGGTATGGAGAATGTATTTGTGTTTGTTTGTATGTTCCATTCCAAAACAACCATAATCAATGTCTTTGTTACCGAGGAGGGATGATATTTTATTTGAATGAATTGAAAAATATAATTTAGGTTCAGAAACTCAACTAGTTGAAGGAGATTATGATTGGCTCAGAGGGGTTAAATGTGTCGGATAGGACATTATGATTTCAGTATTGTTTTAATAACACATTATTAAACCTAGTCATAGAACTAGGAAAAAAATCCTACAAAATGGAATTGATTCAAGGATAAATCAACATGAGAATACGAATACAAATATAGTATAATCACATAATATTTTATAGTTAATTTAAGAAATTAAATAAATAAATTCTGCTGAATAACATATTCATTGATGAATATGAAAATGTATATATTTTATATCATCATTTTATCATATGAATCAATTTAAGATTACCTCCATTGATGGTATAAAAATTCATCATGTACATCTAAACATCATCATAAAAATCACTTTTCTCTAGAAAGGTATATCCTAATTCACTCCTTGTTCATTTTCATTTCAAAATGAATCACATATAATAGTGTTATCCTTGATCTCTATAGATCTTATGGAGGTGGGGGGAGGGATAACTATCCACTCTAGAGGGAATTCCAAGAGAGGTTCTTTCCATTTTTTTACATATTTCTCTATGATTCATCATACACAACAAAATTAATGGAATACTTTAGGATTGGAAATAAAAAAATTGAGCTAAAATATTTCACAAGTTATAAAATAATATTTTCATGCACTGCATTATTATTTCTATAATCACTAGGGATCCCCATATATATAACAATAATATTTTTATAATTTTTTGACATGTGTAAAAAAAATAACTAATAAAAAAATTTCTTAAATAAATTGATTAATATTTATTCAAATAAAATAAAATATATATATGATTTTTCAACATAACATTCAACATTTTCCTCCATACCTTCATAATATGTATCATGCCTTTAATAATAATAAAAAATTTAAAAATTACTATCACTTATTAACCCTACAGTAAATAAATACATATTATATTCACTATGAATAAAATACATATTTATTAAATATTCTCCTCCAAAAATATTCCAATGAATAGCTAGTTTCTAAATATTAGTTATCATCTTAACATAAAAAATTTAAAAGAATAATATTTATCTAACAAGAAAAATTATATATAATATTTAATATTTAATTGTGTTTTTAAATTCACTTAGTGTGTGACCCTTCAGACCTCTTTTTTTGAGGAACTAGGATGTATACCAAAAGTACAAGGTTAGCCTCTAGCAGCATTGAAATTCAGACATAGATAATGAATTTACTATCACATTCATATAAAACATCAAAAAAATTCAAACTTCATAATACAATAATTTTATCATTATATATCTAATCCACAATTTTGCATGTTGGTGTCATCAAAATATGTTCTCGATGTCCCATTCATTACCTTACAAGATATGAAAATTTCTATAGAACCCTATGAACATGGATATATTTAGGTAGCTTCATTCCCATCAATGTTCAAGATACATAAAATGTCATTAAAGAACAAATGGAAAATTTATATTCTTGTATTGTACATTAATAATGTATTACCTGTGATATACCCAACATATCCCACCTCTACACAGACATATTTTATCATGGTTTCATCAATATATCAATTTTTATGAATAATAATATATAATAATCATCATCTAAAATTATAAGGATCAATACATATCTATTTAGATAGTAACATAAAATGACACATATAAATGTTGATTTCCCACTATGGTCACTACAAGAAAACAGTGTTTTAGCGGCGGTTTTTAGAACCACCGCGAAAAAACCGCACCTCTTTTTTATAAAAAAATTGTTTTTCTATAAAATCTTTTATAATAAAAATTTATATTTTTAACGATGGATTTTTTAAAAAACCACCGTAAAATAGAGGTAGTTTTTTGAAAACAGCCGCAAAATTTAATGAAAAAAATTTAAAAAAATTAACAAATATATTTTTTATTAATTATTAATTATATATTATTTTTTATCATTTAAAATAAAAAATAGTTTATTATTTATAATATTATATATTTTTAATGTGTCAATTAATTAATATTTATAATTATTAGTGAATCATATTTTTAAACAGAAAAACAAATTTTATTAAGTAGAAGAACAGACATCGACCTCAAATGACCATAACTTCTGATCCAAGAGTCCATTTCATCTCCACAACAAGAAAAATCGATGTTTATCAAATGAGAAAAAACCATGTGAGATATAAATCATGTGATAATCAGAGGAAAAAATATATTCAAAATTCAAAAGTCAAAAATCGAACATGAACATCAAACGACCATGACTTTTAATCCGGGTGTCTGTTTGGGCTCTACCACATATCAAATCAAATACAATGATGATCTCTACACATCATATGATAGGTACTAACTCTTTGAGTGTTTTACACCTTTTTGTTCCACTAGAAAGGCACAGAAGGCCTATGAATCAGAGGTTTTAGTTGGAGACACTGATTTATAAAAATTCAAAAATTTATAACTTTCGATCCAAGTGTTCGTTTGGCCTGTACCACATATATTATTGAATCTCATTTCATGATCTTTGATGTGACTAGTTGTGACAATGAAAAATGAGTATCAGATCATATTTTATGACTATTTCAGTGTTTGTAGGGTTTTAGTGGTTCTTAACGTTTTATGATTTATGTAATTAATTGTTATGTTATTTATTTATTTATTTAAATATTATTTATTATTTATTTATTTATTTATTTATTTATTTATTATTTAGTTATTATTTACAAATTAATTATTATTTTTAATTTATTTATTTATTTATTAATTATTAATTAATTATTAATTATTTAGTATTAGTTTATTATTCATTTTTTTATTTTATTTTTTTATTTATTCGTTATTCATTATTTAGTAATGAATTATTAATTATTAATTAACCAATTATTATTTATTAGTAATAAATTATAAATTATTAGTTATTAGGTAATATTCAGTTATTGTTAGTTTTTTATTCATTAATTAATTACTTATTATTTATTAATTAATTATTATTTATCTATTATAAATTTATTAATTATTAATTATTTATTAGTTATTTTTTAAATATCAAATATTGAATATTTCATATTTCATATTAAATATTAACATTGATATATTAATTATTAATTAAGATTTTTAATTTTATAATTATCAATTATCAATTATTAATTATTATTAATTTTTAATTATTAATTAATTATTATTTATTTATCTATTTATTTATATATGTATTTATTTATTATTGATTATTTATTGACTGTTTATTAATTAAATATTATATATTTATTTATTAAATTTTAAATATTGAATATTGCATATTAAATATTAAAAATTAAAATATTAATTATTAATTAAGAATTATTCATTTTATAATAATTAATTATTAACTATTAGTTATTAATAATTATTAATTATTAATTATTATTTTTTAATCTATCTATTTATTTACATATTTGTTTATTTATTTATTTATTTATTTATTATTTATTATTTAGTAATTTATTTTTAATTGTTATTAAATTTACTAATTGTTAATTTATTATTAGTTATTTATTAATTTATTATTTATTTATTCATTCATTATTCAATATTTATTAATTATTTATTAATTGTTTATTAATAAATTATTAATTATTTATAAATTATTTATCCATTTTTTAATATAAATTATTAATTCTTAAATCTTAATTCTTAATGATCAATTATTAATTATTAGTTATTAGTTATTATTAATTATTAATTATTAATAAATAAATAATTATTTTTTTATTTATTTATTTATTTATCTATTATTTATTAATTTATTATTAATTTTCATTTATTTATTATATATAAAATTATTTTTTAATTAATTTATTATTTATATATGAATTATATATATATATTATGTTATATATTATATATTACATATTACATATTACATATTATATATTATCTATTATCTATTATCTATTATCTATAATCTATAATCTATTATCTATAATATAATACATAATATAATATTTAATACATAATTTATTATTTATTATTTATTATTTATTATTTATTATTTATTAATTTATTTTTAATTTACTAAATAATATTTTATTATTAGTTTATTATTCATTCATTAATTATTTATTTGTTCATTCATTATTCAATATTTATTAATTTTCTATTATTTATTTATAAATTATTTATAAATTTTTATAAATTGTTAAATATAAATTATAAATTCTTAATTCTTAATTCTTAATGATCATTTATTAATTATTAGTTATTATTAATTATTAATTATTATTTATTAATTAATAATTATTTACTATTTATTATTTATTATATATTAAATATTATTTATTATCTATTATATATTAAATATTATTTATTATTTATTAATATTTATTCATTTATTTACCTATTTTTTATTATTTTATTATTTATTTTTATTTATTTATTATATATTAAATTATTTTTTATTTAATTTATTATATATACATTACTTATATATATAGTTTTTTATATACTATATATTATATAGTATATATTATCTACTATAAATTATATATTATATATAATATATTATGTATTATAAATAATCTATTATATAATACATAATATAAAATATATAAAATATATAATACATTATATATTATATAATATATAATAGATATTAGATATTAGATATTATGTATTATGTATTATGTATTATGTATTATATGTTATATATTATATGTAATATTTTATATATTTTATATTATATATGATTAGTTATTAATTATTAATTATTGATTAATAATTATTTACTTTTTATCTATTTGTTATGTATTACTTGTTTTTCCAATTAATATATGTGTGTGTGTTTGTGTGTGTATTTATGTGTGTCTAAGTATATTAAATTTGATTTATTGTCCACATGAAGAGGATGCTGGAGTGGTAAAAGTCTTTGGAAAATAAGCAAGAGGTAAGAGGTTCAAATCTCATCCAATGGAGAATTTATATATATGCCATGGGCATCTGCATGGGCATCTGCATGGGCATGTGCATGGACATAGATTTATGCATGGAGATGGATGGGCATGTGCATGGTAATAATAATAATAATAAATAATAAATAATATAGAAATAATAAATAATAAATAATAAATAATAATTAAATATTAAATAAGAAATAAGAAATAATAAATAATAAATAATAAATAATAAATAATAAATAAAAAATAAATAAATAAATAATGAATAAATAAATTACTAATATAAAAAAATTAAATATTAAATATTAAAAATCATAAAAAATATAAAAATATTAAAAAATATTTTAAAAAATTAAAATTGATTTAGCAACGGTTTAAACCGCCACTAATTAAAAATTTTAAGAAATTTAAAAAATTTAAAAAATTAAAATGATTTAGCGACAGTTTAAACCGCCACTAAAAACCCACTGCTAATTATTTCTTGACGCACGATTTAACAACAGTTTTCCAAAACCATCGTAGAATGATTTTATGGAGGTTAAAACCGCTGCTATATAAAATTTTTGGCATAGTGGGTGTTGCGTTCTCATTATCTATTAGACATTAAATTACCAATGTAATACTCTAAGAGAGGGTTCCATAATTATGTATGAGTATCCACCCCTAAGAGCAGATATATTTTTGTACCATAAAATGAAATCATCCAACTATATAACATATATTTACTAATAATATCTTGGATCATTTTGTTTCTAATCATAGCTACAAATAGTTACGACCTTTAATTCTGATAGTTACTCTCAAGACATTATCACAAATTATGTCTCACATATAAACGATATTTATTTTCTAAAATGTTTATTAGTATTCCAAACACTAAATACAAGTAACCATATAGTATATAGAATTTGGATCTTCAAAACACACTCTAATAGACTGAAACAGTCACTAGATCTAATTGTTAACAAAGAAACATTCTCTAACCCTCACAAAATATTCACGCATATTCAAAGATATGGACAATGATTTAGTCAGGGGGATCAACCTTATGAGAAAAATATCAAAGGAGATGATTCTTAGGATGTTTGTTCATTTTTTATTTGTCTGACATTGTCCCTTGTGTAAGAGCCACTATAGTAGAGTTATGACAATTTAATTTTATGATTTCCTTACTGATAGAAACTACATAAAGATATTATAAAAATATTCATATTAAAATGGACTATTTTGATAAATCATAATTCACATTATACTCAGACTCCACTATAGGGTCAATGAAAACTGGATGCTTTGAACTCTTTCAACTCACTACCCCTCAATTGATACTGAAAAAATAACATGAATGTAACTTTTTATTATTCTAATCTATTTGAAAACTAACTTCAATATAACCCCAGATGATGAGATCCTCATCTCCTCCATAAACTAATGAAAAACCATTAGTTATTCTTATATACATGTGTATTTTTGTGATAGTTGACCAATGATTTTGACCACAATCATAATGGTCTATACCTATCATGCTAAATTCATATGAACCATCAAGGCCAATACAAGACATATAATACATGACTGATCCTATCTCACAAGTGTATGTTATCCTGGTCATTATTTCTTAATCCTATTGTATCTGTAGACATATTTTCTTTTAATAATGTATACCATGTGACATTGGAACCAATACTCTATGGTAATTTTCTACACCTATCTCATTAGTTTTTTGTTATTGTTTATATGTTAGAATAGTCCATGAAGACTCTTGGATCTCACATGGTTGTTCAATATCTCTAGAATATAGGTTGTTTCACCTATGTACTTCATAATGAACCCCCTATTTTACTATTCCTAAACTAACAATAATACTGATAAATCATTTCCAATATGTATTATATAATCTATATACAATGCTATAATAATTATCACACTCCCACTAAACCTCTTGTAAACTCACGGCATAGATTGTTTCTTAATGAAACCAAATTATTTTATAAATTTTTAAAATTGATTTTTCCATAGTCTATAAGCATTATACCCTATAACACCATCATAATTTTTGTAAATATATTTTTTAATTAAATTTAATATTATTTGTTAGGTTGCGTTACAAGTAACACTTGGTTTTAATGAACATCAATATAATATATCATTATAATCTGGACTTTTATTTGGTTGGTCTGAATAAGACTAACTAAATTATTAAAATTATATTATTTAAACATGAATAAAAATAAATTCATTTTTCAGTTAATTATAATTGAAAATAAGAATATTTCGAATTTAAAATAATTTTTTTCTAAATAATATGTTTCTTTGAATACAATAATTTTTATCTTAATAAATTAAATATGTTGTTAATGGTGAATGATTTTATTGAAAATTATATATTATATATTAAGTAAAATATTTTCTATTTTATTAAATATTTTTCTATACAAGGGATTTGAATGAATCTATTTTTATTTTTTGAAACAATTGTTTTACAAAAAAATGTTCCATCGCATTTGTGACACGTATTTTTTATATTAATATTTTCCACTTCTAAAAAATATATTTTAAAACATTATTTTTAGTTTTTAAATATTAATTTTAAAATTATCTTATCATAAATTTTCAAGAATTCTCGAGAAAGATAAATTTTTTGATAAATAGTTAAACTTAATTATTATTATTAAACATTTTATTTCGAATAATTTTTTTTTAAAATTTTACAATTTTAATTTTATTTTAACAGAAAAAATATTTCAATTATATAATCATTAATAAAATTTAATTAATTTAAATCAGCTTAATGTTGAATTTTTATATAATAACTATTAGTACTTATGAAAATGTTTTGTTTGGAAAACTGCTTTTTTGTCACGCCGCTGGATTGAAGTTAAAATTACATTGTTTCACTAATAAGAATTGAATTTCAAAAAATGGATTCTATATTTTGATTTATGATAATTAATATTAGGTAATAATTTCAAATAAAATTTTCATAATGAAAAATGAAAACAATAGAAATTAATTACCATTGTTAAGGTTTAAATAGTTTGATCAGGGGCTAAACCTAAATATATGGGTATATTTTCCAATTGATCTTGTAAAATACCCATTTGATGGAAAACATTTACCTTATATTATTCCACGTTTTAATATATTTCCCATTTTAAGCCTTTTTATTTGTAATGACTTTATAATTTTGTATTATTTTAGGAAATTTCGATGTGGGGTTCCTCCCAGACAAATAAAAGGACACCTCCTATTATATCCACTCAACACATAATGAACCTTTTATTTCAGAAAATACATTATAATTTATGTTCCTTAAACTGCTACCCCAGACTTATAGTGTCTATCTAAATTGTAAATCCATCATAAGAAGAAATTATGTATAAACCTAACAAGTTCTCCAAATAATTCATACATTTCTTAGTGATGCAATTATGAATTATTTCTCCTTCCACCTTCTTCAAATTATTTATAAATATGATAAAATAAATAATTTTTTTTTTAAAAAAAATTGTTTTGTAATGTTAATTCAATAACTGATTTCCATATCATACTACATCAAATAAGAGACAGAACGGTCGATCATGTGTATATTGAACTACTTCCTAGAAAACATATGTAATTCATTTTTCCATCACCACCTATCACATATGGATATAATGATGGATTTAAATTATTTATAAATATATGATATTAATCAAATAAATATACATATTTATTTATAATATAATATATACTTTCTTTTCTTCTAATATGTTAAAAAGATGATAACGGTGTTCATTTGTATATGTGAACAACCGCCTCCCAAAAGTGATGTGATACATTTTTAATTAGTTAAAATTCATGTTAATAAGTTTAAATTTATTGAATATATATCATTTCCTTGATAATAAATTGATCATTATATGTGAATTAAAATTTAACATTCTCTTATTCTATTTATAAAAAATGGAAACATTGTTCGTGCATATGTACAACATTCCATCTCCTTGAATGGGGTAATTAATTTTCCAATATCAAAATTTATTGATGCCCATAAATATTTATATAATTAATATATATGATATTTAAAAAATTTAAAATATTATATAGATTTTTAACCATAATAAAATTATAAAAACCAAAATTACCAAATTGAAACGTGCGTGAAAAAAATAGCTACCACTCAAATTAATGATTTAAATAAATAACTTTTAATAAAAATATGATTAAATATTATAACTAAATCTTATGTGGTGTGATATATATTTATATTGTTAAATAATAGATATATAATAGACCTAATTATATTAAATATGATTTCCAAACATGTATAAAAGAAGGAAACACTTGTGTTATTGGAATTTCATCTCACTTTTATTTCTATAAGACACATGCAATACTCACCACATATATCCTTTATTGGATGTGGATCACAATTAATAATTATCAATTTATCCTATCATTATGAATATGTAAATATATTGGAATTATTACATTTGGTGTGAAAACATGAACATCTAAATTGCATTTTATGTATCTAAATGATAATTATGTCAGCAAGTTAAGGTTGGGAGACAAAAGAATAAGGGTTTATTAAATATACTCCAATAACAGAATTGAAATGCAAATATATTACTATGTATTTTTTCATTAAAATCCCTAAAACACCCCTAGTCCATATTTAAAGACACAAAATCAAGTAACCTAGATATGGTACCTTCGTTGTTTACATTGGCATAGATACAATGGGTAAAATCCCAAATGACTGGCAATTTTAGGTGATTTGGATATCTAGATACATAATTGAGACCCATTTTACATAGGTAAACAAAACTAAAATCATATTATTGGAAAAAATTTTGAATCATTTTAATCATTTCAATAATTTTTCATTATATTAATGGGAATAGGATAATCTAAGGGTGAGCTCAAAATTTCAATAATGACTACCTATAGTGGAAGCTATCATGAATCAACAAAGAAGAAAATATATGCAAAAGTAAATAACTGAACTCACATTGCATTTATTAAATAACATTAACATCAATGTTAGATACGTCAAAATCCACATATCAAGGTAAATAGGTAAAATCTCATGTCATATAATCAATAAAATGAGAATGAAATACAACAATAGATAGCATCGTAGTGAAAATATTATGGATAATAATAATAAATAAATTATAAATTATATAAAATGAATAATTATTGGTCTTCTAGATCTCAATGATCAGGATACCATTACTATCAAGTACTTTCTCAATACATATTAAAACAAATAAGTTAAAAGACATCAGATTTGGATGCCTGATTTGTGTCATGAGACCTATCTATGCTTCATGGGGCTTTGTATAACAAGGACCCAATCATATATATATGTCCAAATCATTCCTCACATATTTAATAATTAATTTTACTCATCAATCTATATGTGTAATCATGAAATACCATTTTTGAGTAAAGGTTATATATTTATCAAAGCATTAATAGTTAATCTATTAAATTTATAAATAAAAACAATATGTGAAAATTAAATATGGTTTAGTAAATGTCGATAAGACTGAGTATATCAAGAAGTGGGTGAATTGAGCACCCAATTAAATTTCTTCCTATGATGGATTATTTTTTAATCCACAAATTATTCAAGATTAATAAATCATATAGAAATATGTAGTATGATGTATATCTTAATCATTCTGAAAATATATATATAAAGATTGAATATGACTAAGATAAAAAATATAGAAAATATTATTGAATCATTTGAAATCAATTTAATTGATAAAAATACTATTTTAAAAAAATTAAGATAAACAATCAAAGCATAAATATTTTTTACAATTGAAAACCATTTCCATATTAAAGTAAAACTATGTTGAAAAAATAGAGTAGTGAAAAAAATGAATACAAGAGGTTCATTTTAAATTTGAGACATAGTCTTCTCCACTTGGTTACTAACCACAACCACAAAGATTATATAAAATATATAGATGATCCAAAATCGAGATCGAGTTTTATAATATATTACAATGTTCTAGTCACACATGACCTCATCCATAATTATTCATGCGGGTAATGATAATCAAACCACTCATATACCTCTACAACTCTTATCTATGGAAATAAAAATAAGAACAATTTTTTAGAATATATTGGGTATCTTCCAATTTATCTCATGAGATATTGTGCATACATAAAACAAATTATAGCACACACCTATCAAATTTAATAATATATAAACAGAATAAATCTAAGTGTGTAATGTTTTGAAATTCTCATTCCATTTTAATTTTGTTTTGACTCTTGATTTGGTTCTTCAATAAGGCTTGAGTCGGTTTTTCATGAAATCAATTGGAAAATAGGATGTCGCAAATACTTGTTTTCTTTCTAGGACATAGCATTGAATAAAATTATTTTGTTCAACATCTTAAGCAAGATTTCTTGGCAAGTCATCTATTTTTATTTTCAATAGGTTCAGCGTGATATCTTTTTGTTGTATAGGCTCGTCTACTATTTCTTGTGTGTGATCTCTTTTAATGTCCAATTTTCAATGATGAAGTATGCTGCACTTTTTTCAATAATAATATTAAGGAGAATATTTAGATATACTTCTTCATACTACTCATCTAACATGATTTTTTTGGAACATTTAAGGAAAAATCATTAAAATAGTAGTTATCACTATCGTAAAAAAATATAGAAATTATAATGATATAATTCAATAAAAAACTTAAGGTAATGGAAACAATGATGGTGTATTTAGCTTTGGCAGTGTCTCATTTTTTGTCAGCATCTCATGTTCTAGTTATATGATACTAGTGGTATGATATTGATGGTACGTTTCTATGGTGGTATGTTTTTTTGGTAATATGGTGTTCTTGTGGTGTGACACTGGTGGTGTCATAGACTTATCCAAATTTAGAAATATATGTTGGTGTGACAAGATGACATCCTGGTTGTATTTGAGAGGTAGATATGTTTTGTTAGGGCAATGTGTCATGACCAATGGTGTCTCAAACTTATAGATTAATCACCTATTCTGAGAGTACAAATTGATTACAAGTATAAATTTATTTCATTGGTAGTATTGAATACAATATTTTTGTATCATTAATTCCCAGAGGTAAACTATATCCCATTTTTGATGATCGAAAATCATGGAATGAATAGAATACTATGGAGGTAAAAACCTAGTATCAAAGTTTTTAAAGAATAGTAAACAAGGTAAAAAATATAATCATTCACATTTTATAGAGATTGTATTAGAGAAACAATAATAAATCATTAAATAGATAGAAATATATAATAAAGACAATATCAACAATATGTATTACGTAATCCAAAAAAAGTTATCCACCTTTTGGGATTATCAAAATGATAAAATAGAGAATAATCAATACATTAAGAAAAAGATAATTTTATAATAGTTGAAATAAGATTTCTGAATGATATAACAAAGGATGAAAAAATTGTTATTACAAGTCAGATCCCATCAAATACATGATATTCTAATACAACAAAATAAAAAGATCAATATCTATAAAAAGGTTTCATCTGTTTTTTTCGTTTATACTGGTGTTTCCCTTTATCTTGAGTTGAGGTAGCAGAATCATCCCAAGGAATAATTGAGGGGACCCAAGAAGAAGGTCCACCAATTGTTCTAGAGCATCCTCCTACAACCACAACTGGAATGAGATGTTTGAGAGTTTCAATAGATGATATTGGAAAAGGCTGCAGGAAAGGATGTAAATATTCATAAGGATAAGTTACCGTGGAATTACAATAGTGTGGATGATGTGAATGGTACACCAGTCAAGTAGTGAGTCAAGATGACATTGAAGGAACAAGAAAGGAATCTCGAGCTACAATTGTAGAAGTATGAACATGCTAATAAGCCTTAATTATATTGAAAAAATCCTTCATAATTTCAACTCCCTTTTCCATAGTCTTGTTGAAATCATCTTTATTCACTATAAAGTATTGAAGAGAAAGAGTGAGTTCCTTGAGTTTCCTAACCTTCTCTTTAAAGGTAAGTGTCGCCAAAGGAATTCTTAAATTCTCACCCATGTACTTAATATGGGAATCCATATCATGTTTGGTATATATTATCAATAGATTTAAATTGATAAACATAGTAATAGTCTCTCTACAAACATTCACATTATTTTCATAATTTTGAATAATCATGTTTTTATTCTCAGTTCCCTCTTAAAATTTCTGTAGAATCTCTAAAGGAATTATAGATTCTTTATAAGGGTATGATTGGTGGTAGATAAATATTCATCTCTAACAACTGAATGGATTATATAAGTATAAAAATTAGGTTTAGGAATAGTAGAAAGAGATTTTTATGAGGAGTTATCCCCATGACATATAATTATTCCATCCAAAGAAGATAAAACATCATATTTGATTTCCTCAACCGTGGATTTGAGTGAATTCATATCCTTACCAATTTACATTTTTCCAATTTCCATAGCCTGAATGTGATGAAACATTTTTAGTGGGATATGCAGGATAACCAACTCAAATAAATACTATCAATTTTTTAAACTAATCATTGCGAATAAGGGTTTTTTATTTCATAAAAACATGTGAAACAAAGTCATCAGCCTTTTATAAAAAACATTTATATATGCTTGAGTGACAACATCAAAGGGAACAACTAGAGAAGGATCAGGTACAATAGGTTTCATTGAACTGATCTTCTCATAAAATCCTTCAAATTCAACCTAGGATCTCAAGAATCCTTTTGGATTACCTTTTATTCAATAATCAGGTTTTTCATCCCTTATAGGGCTTCTTTCAACATCAGATAATTTTCCCCAATCCTCTTCCATAAGATAAACCCATATCATAGAATATATAATTGTTGTAACAGGGACCACACTAATAGAAATAACATTTTCTCATTGATTTCATCATCATCACAAAATAGGCAGATTCATCATGTTTTATAAACTCCGTGATTTCACAAATTTTATTGATCTTACCACAGTCTATAGCAGATTCATCATCATCACAAAATATTCCATTGGCCCTCAACATATCCGAAATGATCTTTGGGATGACCAATAAATTAGTTCTATATTTTGATTTGGTCACCTCTAATGTATGTACAATTAGAGATCTATAAATATTAATATTATCGATTTTTTTCATAAGGAATAAATTCTAAACATATTATTAACTCAATGTTGAAAAATATTTCTTCCTTGGAAAAAGGATATATTGCACAAGTATGAAAACTAGCCTACACTCCCCACCATTCCCAATAGAAATAGGTCTTCTTGGGGAACCATATCATGTTAACACCAGAAGTGATTCTTTGTAAATGAATAGGTCACTAGATTTAGGAATGTCGCCTTAATGATAATAAAAAACTACATCATGGTGTACATTCAAGAACATGTCCCACTTTCTTGAAGAGAAACTAAATATTTAACTTCTTACAAAACATTTCCTCCAATCTACACCATCATTATTGAATGAAAAAATCACATGATGATCGGTATGAGGTCCCAGTTTCAGGTAAAAATGTCCTCATTTGATGAGAACCATTCCAACCATCATTGGATTTGGAGATACTTGAGTACTAGAGACATAATAAATAGAATTCAATTCAATTCTACTTCATTTAAGAGAAACATGAACACATCTAGTAATCTCATGGATAAATTGTGAGACCATAGCTTGTGATTTTGGTTCATTCATCAGTTTCTCTAAATATCTCAACTTATATAGAGAAAGAACTAATAGTCACTTCACTCTTGGAATCTAGATAAGCTCAAAAGAATCAATCAACGACATGTTTTTTTTTTGAAATGAAAAAGGAAAATAGTTGTGCTCAACTCGTCATATATACCAAAAATATTGTCCATTGATCAAGATTTTTTTTGAAAATAACTGTGTCATTTTTATATAATTTAGGATATTTGGTATTCTAAATTCATAATTATATGTGAAATTGATATTTAATCTGAGATAGAAAAAATATGCATTCGGTTTCAATAAATAAACTAACCTGGGAAATAAACTGACGGTTCGCAAAATCTGAAAAAAAACCAATTTTGCAATGTTATAGATTCAAAGTCATGAAAAATCAACGATATGAAAAATAGAGGTATGAAAAAAAGTATGAATAAAAACAATACAACTAGAAATGGTTTGATAACTAAAGGTATTACAACTACTGTATAACAACCAACGTTATGAAAACCAATGGAAAACATATCCGAAATTTATCAATCTGAATTCATGTTTGATATAATTTATTCTCTATGAATTCAAAGGCTTGGTTAATATATCATTTAGATGATTCTCAGTTCCATTAAATTCAAGATTGATATCTCCTTTTTGAAAATTATAGCTCAAGAAGAGATGTTGTTTATCAATATATTTTGACCTGGAATGAGAAATGGGAATTTTTGATAAGTTTATTGAACTTTCATTGTCACGTTTTATAGGTACATGTTAGAATTGATATCCATAGCCTAATATACTATGTTTCATCTAACAAATATGTGCAGAACAACTACCTACAACTATATATTAAGCTTTTGTAGTAGATAATTCCTTACAATCATTTATTTTACTACACCACGAAACAAGTGAATTTTTCAATAAGTTACATGTTCTAGAGGTCATTTTTCAATATAAAATTAATACACAAAAAAATCATTATAGTAACTTACTAAATCAAATGATTTTCCCTGAGGTTAAAACAATCATTATTTAGTTGTATATTTGAGCTATTTGAAAATTATTTAAACATCATGTAAATTTGACTTTTTTGGATTTTCATGAACATGAGGACACATACACACACTAAACATAATGTATGGTCAGCTAGTATTCATGTAGATAAGATTTCCTGTCATACCTCTATAAATGGATTGATCAAAATATTTCCCACTTTCATCAAGATCCAATTTATAGGTGTCACTCGTAGGAGTATTAATATTTCTTGTGCAATCCAACATAAAATTATTTAAAACATATTCTTTGTATTCACTTCAACTCTAAATAAATCCTACTTTTTTTTAAAAATAATAATAAATCCATGAAAGAACATGAGTTCTCCAATTAATCTTATTTAAAATTCATTACACATCATTTCAAAAATATCAGTAGTGAGGGAATTTTTTGAAGATCCAAAAATAATATCACCCACATAGGATTGTACAACTAGAAAATCATTTATAATTAAATTCATGAAATGATTATCATTTTATATTCCTTTTGAAAATAATTCATAATATTTCTCATCCTATCATTCCAAGCTCTAAGATATTTTCTTAAACCATATAAATATTTAGTTAATTTAAAACATGATAAGGAAAGTTATGATTTTAAAAACTAGGGTTTTCAAAAAGACATATTCAAATATATAAAAAATTAGAAACATTATTTTGACATCCATTTCATAAATATTGAAATCTATATGAGCTGAATAGGGAAGAATGATTATTATGGACAGAATTATGGCTACATTTGAAATGGTTTCTTTATAGTCAATTCCTTCTTCCTGACTATAACCATGAGCAACTAATCTCTCTTTTTTTCCAAACTGTATTAAATGATTCATCAAATGTATTCATAAATATCCATTATGTTCCAATAGTCAGGGTGTCTATGGGTTTATCTACAAGATCCCACATATTATTTTATTCTAACTAATTAAACTCACGTTTCATTATTGTCAGAAAGAATTCATCATTAATTTCTTCATTCATGTTCTCATGTTCAAGGTATGACAAGAAGCCATGATTTTCTACCTAATTTATAACATAATATCTACTTTGGGTTACACTATCTGGATCTCCTAAAACATTATCTAAAGGATGGTTCTTGAGAGTTATAATACTTCTAGAGATGGTAGTTCTGGTTACTTAAACATTTTCATATGGAATATTTGGAAATTATTCAGAAGTGGATGACATTTCTCATTGGTTCACTACATAATACAAAGTATTGGAATTTATGTTAAGAGAAGATATGTCATCATTAAAATTTTATAAATAATTATCAGTCTCATGTGGATCAGTTTCATAAAATTTGACATGGATTCATTCTTCCATAGTATTTATCTTCTTATTGAACACTCTATAGGGTTTATTATTAACGGATTAAACAATAAAACTTTTTTTCATCACAATTTGAGTAATATTCTTCAACATTATCATTAGTTTTAATAATAATTACATTTCAACCAAAACTCTTAAGTAATTAACATATGGTTTTCTATTATTCCACAACTCATATGGGGTCTTCTAAATAAAATTTATAATAAAAACACTATTTATTTTTTAGCTAGTCGTATTAACATGTTATTCTAAAAAAAATAGTTAGGTAGGTCATACTCATTTATCATAGTCCTGGTTATCTCTTATAAGGTTTGACTTCTTCTTTCAAGGAATACATACTGCTAAGGGGTCCTATGATAAGAGAAGTTATGTTTGTAACCATTTCGTGAGAAAAATGATTCAAAATCATGATTTTAAAACTACCAACTGTGGTTACATCATATGGTTTTCATCCTAAGTCCACAATGATTTTATATATATTTATCATACATGGTACTATAAGAACATGCATCACTTTTGTGAGTAAAAATATATACATTTGTATTCTTCGAATATAAATTTACAAGAATATAAACATAGTGATTCCCATTAAAACTAAAAACTCTTGATGGTCCAATAAATACAGGTGAACCAACGCAATACGTTGGGAAATTAACACATCTCATTTTTTTTCAAAAGTGATTTTGTGTTGTTTCTATTTTTGATAGTGGTTACAGACTTTATCTATTGGGAACTCGAGATTAGGTAGGCCTCTAACTAACCTTTTTACATTAATCTTTTTAACTGATTGAATGTTTCATTGGCCTAGTATTCTTTGGAAAATCCATGATTTCTTATGAAAAAATAATCAAGTATAAAACATTCAGGGAAATTAGTGAATATAAATCTATAGCATAAAACTTTTCATTAATTAAGGAAATAAATATTGAACAATATTTTAAATTACAAACATTACATGATTCATTATAAAAATTGACATGGAAAACATCATCATGCAACTGAGAAATGCTAAGTAGAATATATTTTAGATCATCAACATATAATAAATTTGAAATAAAAAAATAATTTTTGTTACCAATCTGGCCTAGGGAAATTATTTTTCTTTTTACAATACCACCAAAGGTGACATGGCCACTATCTACCTTGATAAGAAACTTGAAAAATGTATGGTCACCAGTAATGTGTCTTGAAAAAGAATTTTCTATATATGATAGACTTCTGTTAGATATCATATAAAGAATTCCTACAAAACATATCTTCAAAAAGAAATAATTTAGGTAACCACATCTATTTGGGTCCAGAAATGTTAGTAAAAATTCATTAGAAACCCATATTTTCCTAATCGTTTTCCTACAAGAAGATTGCAGACTCTTAGAAAATACTACATTCTTTGTTCCTTTGGATTATAAATCTGTATTAGAGATTTCAAGGCAATATTTACGAAGAAATTATTTTTAGTTATTCTCCTATGTCCACGTTTATATATTATTCAAGTAACATATTTGTGAAAACATGCATTCCCATGATTTATGATAATGTCTCTCTATAATTTTTAAAATATTCAAGGTTGTTCTTAAATTTTTTATTTGGGTGTTTGAGTTTATTGTGTTCTATGAGGAGCTAAATATTTTTCTCTTTTCAAATAGATAGCTCAGACATACAGTTTACAGTTACATAATGCAGTCTTTCCAAAACGTTTTATTTGTATTTTAACTCATTATTGGTGTCTTTTAACATAGTATAGAAGTTAAATAGTTAATCATTTGTCATATTTTCATCATAACGATTTTGATTATCAGAAATATCAGATACATCAAAATAATGCATAGAATGCATATCAAAAACAGTGGGTAAAACTGATACCTCACTGAATTTTGACATAAAGAACATATTTTCTCTATCTATCTTTTCATTAGGTGAAGAATCTATGTCACATGAACTATCTTTATATTCACTCAATGTATATTTTATGGTCATTTTAAATTATATAACCATAACATCATATTTACTTTTTATTTTAGATTATGATAGTAAAATTTTCTATGACCATTCATTTTTCTTTCATAACATAAAACTTTGAAAAATCATCATTTATTCTTATAATTACCTATGCTATCATATTTTATTCTATATTACGGTTTTCTAATACCTCCTCTTCTTGTAAAACTTCCAAAATATTCTAGATATTTGATCCATTTTTTCATCATTGTATACATATATTATTCAATTTCAATTGAATAAATTACTCTTACCTTTTCATTTTATATTTTCCTTCTATTTTCTAGGGGAAGTAGTTCTTAATGCAATTGATTTTCTTTAGCTCCTCTTCCTCCTCATGGTTTTATTTATGTTCGTATTTATACATCATATTATTATAAATCATTTCATTAACTGGAATCTATTTGATATCATAGGATTCTCTAATTGGCATCGATGTTCCCCTCCACCTTTCAAGTAGACATATGTGAAATCACATTATTGGGTCCTTTTACATTAAGGATTTCCCAGCAAGATCATGGTATTAAAAACATAATTAAACCTAATATATAAATCATAAATAGGTTCATCATGCTAAATTTTAAAATTATCAATTTTTAATAGCATATTCATTAAGCCTCATATATTAAAAATTTGTAGTTACTTCATGTGAGACAATAAGAGTATCCCAAATATCAAAAAAAAATTAAATAAAGAAATAATATTAAAATCAAAATCACCTATGGTATAGTATAAGTTTTTAATGGATTTGAAATTATTATTATAAGAAGCCTCAGTTGCATTATATGAATTATTTCTCACAGTAGTTGAAATTTTATACTCATCTACTATAGATAACCAAATCTCAAAAACCATACTTTCAATATGAATTTCCAATTAAATTTCCTTTGGGAATAATTTGTCACAATAAAAAGAAAGTTCTATTGTTATTAGATTTTTCATGATGATTATCCATACTAAACTACATTTAGTTATAAAAATATTTAAATAAATAATATTGTTGAATTAACATAAATTTTATGGTATCTAACAGTCAACTAAAATAATTGATAAAAAGAATTTCAGAAAAATATTTGGACAACTATGATAACCAAATGTTGGTCTAAGTAAGTATCTCAAGTGGCGGGGGGGGGGGGGGGGGTAATTGAGTAACCAATAAAATTTCTGTCAATGATTGATTATTTTGAAATCCCCAAAATATAACATAACAACCCAACTTATCAAAATAAGTTGTATGATAAATATATCTTAATCATTTTAAATAATTCTCTAAAGATTAATTTGGTCTCAGGTTATTTTTATTAAAAGTATTATTGAATCATATTAAACAAATTTAATAGATCAAAATACTATATGAACATAAATAAATAAAAAGCATCCAAGTATAAATTTTTTATATTGTTAAAAAATGAATTTTAATGAAAAACAATGTTTAAACACACAATGGTGAAAAATATGGTTACAATAGGTTCAGTATCAAGTTAATACTTTTTCCTCTTCACATGGTGATCACTCTCAATCAATAATTTTATATAATATAAACAATTAATACACAACATGGATCATGTTTCACAATTGATAAGATTGTTCAGGTCTCACACAACCTCTTCCACAGTTATTCATGAGAATAAATATAAAAAATGACACATAAGTATATATACCACTCTTGTCATTGGAAAAAACAAAAAATAATATGGATTGAGATGATATCCTGTATCTTCTAGTTTATCTTAGGAGACATTGCATTTACATAAAATAAATTAGAGAACACACTTCTCAAATTTTAAATTTTTTAAATAGAAACATACTATATAAGAGGATAATGTTTAGAAAAGATCAATCTATCGCAATACATATTTTTACTCATGATTTGGTTTAACAACAAGGCCCGAGTTGCGTTTTATTGAAATCAACCTAAATACAGAGTGTCAAAAAATCTATTCTCGGACTAGAAGAAAGCATAAAATGAGATTAGGTGGAACATCTTCCTCATCAAAATATAACTGAAAATCAATTTTTTATTTTATATTCGTTCATCTTGATATATTTTGGTAGTTCAGAATCCTCTAATATTTCATGCATGTGTTATATTGTTTTCCCAATTTTCAACGATGAAGTGTGTAAAACTTATTATCAATAATAGCAACATGGATAATATTTGGAGCTTCTTCCTCATACTACTCATCTAACATTAATTATATAAGACATTTAAGGCACAATCATTAAAATAGTAAATAATATTATCATCAATAAATAAAGTTGTTAGAATTATATTATTCAAAACGAAATGATTAAGGTAATTTTGAAACCAACAATGTCTTATGATCTGGTGGTGTCTCGGGTTCTAGCGGTGTCTCATGGTCTAGAAGAATGATACTCATGGAACATTGATATTTCAGTATTAATTTTAGAGGTATATTGTTGTTGTAGTGTGAAACCATTGGGATCATACACTTATCAAAATTTCTATAAAGTTGGCAATGTGCCACGGGTGGTGTCACAGCTAATAGTGTATGGTTTTTTGTTGTAGGTTATGATAGTCTATAACATAGTAATATTTTGATTGTCAGTGGTATGAGTCTGATGACATGATATTGATGATGTATCATCTAGATGTATCCCATACATTATTATTTTTTCATCCTAATATCATATAATCTTCAAGGTATCTCAAAATTAGAGATTTTTTTATCAATAGTGTTTCATGAAAAACAATGTCTCAAATATTAAAATAATTCACTTGTACTCAGAATAAAAATTACTTACCGATAAACATCAAATTTATTTTTAGTATTAAATACATGATTCTGGGATCATTAAAACTAAATTTTAAATAGTAAATAATCATAAAAATTATGAAATAATATTTAGATCATTGAAAATTTTAATTTCCAATGAAAATTGATCACATGAATGTGATTGATTCAATAGAATCTTTACAATAAAAAAGTGAGATTGTATAATAAATTTTACCTATTTCTAATTTTGAAGAAAAATAACCTTGAATTAAATAAATGATGTTTTTATGTAAAACATGATTAATTATTAATTATTCATGAAAATACATTTCCAAAATGAAATTATATATAGCATATAAAATAAATTATGTACATAACATTACAATAAGCTTTAATGAAAGGAATTGAGTTGAAGAACCTCACATTACCCTTCCTTTGGATTAGAATGATTTAACCTCATTAAAAATGGTTTTATGCATGTTATTAATTTATACAAGAACCATATTCATGTTTATAATATCAAATATTATTCACTAATAACATTTTACCGCCCGTTTAATAATAATGTTTAATTATTTTCATTGTTTCATGTTCTAATTGCCTTATTTTATCATATGTTCTTTGACATCAAAATAAAAATTATTTCACAAACTATATAGTCCCATAAAATATAGAATGACATTAATTTTATAAATATCATATTTACACATTATATAATTCTTTTAATAATTTTTTATGTTTTTATATGGAAAATGTGTGACATCATTTTTTAGGGACAGTAGGTCGTATGTAGGAACGACCGAAAATATAATTCCCTATATGAGTGAAAGGGTATGGAATCGGATGATTTATTAATATTTATGTTAATAAATCAGGTAATATATATCACATATATCTATTAAATATTTCCTTATTACCTTATATTTATATTTTACGTGAAATATGATTCACATCGATTTGAGAAGCGGTACTCCACTATACACACTTGCAACATTGGCGTATTTTAAATAGTATTCAATGAAATATTGAATATTATATATTTTAATTAAATAAGTATAATAATATCAAAAAATATTATATAAATGTTTTTAATCTGTCATCATATCCTACCTTGAAAAGTAGTGATGTACATCAAATGGTATAGTTTCATGTGGTGGTAGTCCTCTATACCCACGGTCGAAAGTTTAATTTCTAATTTGGTGTAAGGTGAGATGGAAATAAGTTATGAACTTAACATAATAACATATAAATACATCATATATTGTGGTTTTATTATAGTATAATGTTCAAATAATATTTTATAGAGGTGAAAAAATAAATAAAATGGAAATTCTCATTTAACAATGTTACCCCATCATCATGGAATTTCTTTTGGTTTACACCCAAAGCCTTCATATGATGAAATTAAAAAAATATAAATTCTTATATGATGATGGTATGGGAGTATGTAATTTATTTTTTTAGGTATTTGGAAAAATAAATTTGTCTGTTAGTGTGAATAGGGGAAGAGAGGGGTCGCCTTTTATAAATCAGTGAAAAGACGTACATGGAATATTTTGAAATGAATCAGTTAATCCCAAGATTTTATCACGTAAAAAGCTTCTAAAATGAGTAATTATTGACCCTTATAGGTTATAAATACTATATATTTCTTTTAAATTTTTATACATATTGTGATTTCATTTTATCCATATTATTCTTATTTTAACCCCCGGTTAATTAATATTTAGCTTAATCACGGTAATTATTTTTTACTGATTTTTCTATTAACAATTGTCAAAATCTATTTTGACCGTGTAAGTTAATATACATTATTATGATTCCAAAAATGGTTTATTTTTTTCAAATTCAATCCCTAATATTCTTTAAATAAAATTTAATATTATACCCATAAAAGCAATGAAAATACGGGTTTCCCAAGAGAAAACCCTCATAAGTATAGATTGTTTTAATATCAACATTGAATTTTAAATTTATTCAACTAATGAAAATTTAATAGATTATTTTATAATTTCAATAATTTTACTTTAAAACCATTTTAAAATATAATTAAACATCATGAACGATATAATTGAAAATGCAGTTTTCCAATAATAAAATTATTTTTAACTATTCATTAAAAATGAAATTTTTTAGAAAAATAAAAAAATTTTACCAATAATGTAATTTTAAAATATTAATTTTACAAAAATAATTTTATTTTTTAAAATAATTTATATGAATTTGTCATCACTTATTTTTATAATAAGTTCACAAGAGTAAGATAAACTGTATTCTTCAAAACAATATAGTTTTTTCAAAGAAAAAAGAAAATGTCAAAGGATTGTTATTTTATCTACAAACAATAATTAACCACTAAATTTAAGTTATACATATGTAAACCATATAATTTTCATAATATATAAATTTTTATTCATACCCTCCATCTAAATACCTTAGTTATAATGGTTCTGTTTAAATAATAATATTTTAATAGAGTATCACATTTAATTAAAATCCAATATGGCATGCCTTGAAAGATATAAAATATTTAATACATAATTAAAAATAAATCTTTTTTAAATTTTAGGGTTTTTCATTTTGTAATAATCTTGGTGTTATGTTTCATACACATGATCATATATGATGTTCCTTTTTAATAATCTCATTGTGTTAATTTCTACCCCAATTAAATAAATTTCATCATCACAATTTATTGTTCATATTAACAAACATGAGTATGATATATAAAAATACCCATTTTCATATACCACATCATTTTAAGGGTTAATAAAAAATCCTCTTCATAATAGTCAATGGGATGTATGAAGGCCATATAGAATAGTCTGATAACTAGATTTGTAAGTATGACAACATAGGTTGGAAGTGAATATATAAACATGTTAGAAAAGAATAATGTCTAAATAATGATGGAAGGTTATTGAGATCATTGATCAAAAAAAAATAATATATCAGGGGAAAGAAAAAAAATCACAATAAATTGATGATGAGTTAAGAGAACATTTGATTCATTGAATATAAATGTTCTAGGATAACGGTTTTCTTTGAAGATCATATTCCTAAAGATGATGAATTCTTTTACCAACTTGACTGAGACCATATTAAAATATAATTACTTAATATATTTCTATTTTATTAGCACAATATTATCCTTTGTGTTTTTATTGATCAATTACCACTTAATTTCATACTCTATTAAATGAATATCCAAGATGTAATTTTATAACCCGTGATCATTTAGTATATCATTTGTATTATAAATCAATCTTCCTCTCTTGTGATATTTTCCAAAACCATAATTTTTATCACAATTTATCAAATAACACTGAATTGTAAAAATAATACATTTCATATATAGTGACCTCAAGACACGTCCAAAATATAATATTCCTAATTTGAGGTCCAAATGTTTTGAAGGAGGGTCAGTAAATTAAAATTATATTCCCTATAAAATATATTGCATCTCTTAATTTCAAATTACTAATATGTGAATACGCTTATCTCAAATAACCATTAATGAAAACATGAATTCTTCCAAAAATAAAATCTTAGTATGTATAATGTATTTCAAAAATCATTTATTGTATTGAAATCCATCAATGTTTTCATAAAACATCAAACCACTAACCAATTTCATTGCAATAAACACTATCTCATAAAATTATCATTAATATATCAACATCAGGTACATACAAATGGTTACATTTCCATAATCACTTGTTTTACAAGAGTATAAACATTTCATTGAATCACTTTTCGCAATTATCAGTACAATTATATATATGCTCTAAAATCCTTCAATGAATAGTAATGAAGTGTAATCATTTTAAATTTCATGTTCTTATAACAAATGTGTCCTTTATAAAATACCCCTGTAATTTAATTCATGAATCCATAAAAAATAACATTAATCATTCAAATTCGTCCATGGTAATAGAATAAGCTTAACTATGATCTCAAAGATTCTTTTTTCATATATTACGCTGAAAATGTGGGCATTATTTTGTATAGTTCCCCATATCCTTACAAATGATGCATTGAAAACTTAAAATTTTCTTTCTTACTCGGAAAATTATGAGTATGGTTTCCTTTCTATCAACACTTATTGAAAACTATAACTCTTATAAGGCATGTATCTGGGTGTTTCATTCCAATATTCTCCCATGTGGGAAACCCATTCGTTCCTTTTTTTCCCTTATCTATTTTTTCCTCAGATGTTCTATTCTTATATTGCTTCCCTTAGAATCTCTAATATTTTGGAAATTATTTCCCAATTTCTATATCATATGATATTCTGTCCTTATATGATGAGAATCTTTAATATAATATTTTTATTTGATAAAATTTCATAATCACATCAATGAAATGATCATTATTACTCTTTGGATTATGTAAATGCATATAGTTACATTCATTATGTTAGGTAACATTTATGAACAACTTCATTGTAACGCCCGGACCCCAGCTACCCAGAGTCGGTGCATTACTTCGTAACATTGGCATGATCACAAAAGATCAAGTCTCGAAAGACCGATTAGTTTAGTAGCCTTGGAAACACTAGATACATTCATAAGTCTTTCATTACATCAAAAAGTAAACAAACTACAATAACATGGTCTTCATAGTCCACACTCATATCCTCTTCTGACTATCCCTGCAGGTCATTCATAAAATACCTCTTCACATCCTGGAAAATATTAAAACATTGAAAGGGCTGAGCTCAGATGCTCAGTAAGGATAACAATATTGCAGAAGCTTTCATAAATAAACATAAACATTTAAGGCAATGTATAACTAGAACAAAAGCCTTTTAAACATGAACATCAACATAATATGGCAAAAGTAAAATGAGATAATGCCATTTACTTCTTCACATGGATATTCTACTGGTCGAATAATCACATGCAATATCAATAACCACTTTCATAATGATGGAATGCATAATGCCAGACTATCATAACCACGTAGTCAAGGCCTCGTGCCAAGACCACAAATAAGATTTTGTCAAGGCCTCGTGCCAAGACACTAGTTTGTCTCATGAGACATGCCGATGCATCGAGGAGCTATAGCGGGCTCCACTCGTCACATATTAAGTCCAATTCATTCCCATATGAAAAGGTTTAAACATAACATAAACATTCGTATTAAAACTAGCATACAAAATGTCAATAATTTCCCCATAAACTATGAATGGTATAAAATAACACATCCACAGTCAAACATATCACAAAACCTTCAATACAATATAGAAGTTTTGTATTATAATAAATCAACTTCAAATAAGCATAAAATCCATCAAAGGATGTTGACATAGATGAAATCAAAACACTTTTTTGAGAAATATCACTTTCTATTTTTGAAATCATTTAAGAGCCATATAAAACAAAACATTTTCTTGAAAATATTCTTATAAGCTTGTAAGGAAAGCTTTGAAGATTTTATAACGGCGGAAAGATTCCTCTTATAAAAGTCGAAAAGGGTATAAATGACTTTAACCCATATTCTTGTAAATAATAAAAATGTTTTGAAATACATTTTGAAGAAACATGGATGTGGATGATAACGAGGTCCTAGTAGATAATTATGTATAAACAACCTTGGATAATGAAGAGGTTGTGATGTAAACCCTTACCTTGTGTCCGACTTGACTCAACCATTCTTTAACCTCCTGAATAATAAACTAGAGTTAATATCTACCTTATTAAGAACCATTTTCAATTTCATTATCCTTTTTATATCACTTATTATAATGTTATGAACATTATGTAATTATTTAAGTTAATAACGGTTGTTTTGTCGATCTTTGGTACTTGAGTCAACAATAAACTTCTTATAATTACAAGTTGTTCATGTGGTAGAATATCCATTATATCCAGAATTATATTCATGATTTAGATGTCATATATATCATATATATACAGTATATACATTCATTCATAATGTCACGTAACATTTAGAGGTAAGAAATGAAATGCACCGTTCATGGAGACGGTAAGCCGTACGTACGCATGAACGCTACTTTCATTTCTATTTCATATTTAATGGAACGAAATCATAATGATATAAGTGTATAATATAATTCCAGTATAATATAGTGTATAATACCATTTACTCCATCCTTTATACATCCCACATATGGCATTAACGATTCAAATCACTTTGAGGGGGCGGTAGTCCGCACTTCCTAAAATGAAATTATCGCGTTTTACCCATAATGGAAATCATAAAGTATTCCATAAATGAGAAATACAGAAGCATAAGTAAAATATAAACATATTATATATCATATTTAAAAATAGTGACATCTTAATGGCCACCTTTGAAGGTTTTATATGAGTGTTGAACAATCATCGTTTCGTGAGGCAGAAATTCTCCATCCACAGAAACTGTATGTTCTTTAACCATTAGATGTAGGTGTGTGTAAGTGTAGCTCGAATCCTTCTTATAACAACATCCTAGTATATTGAGGATACTGGTGTTCTTACAAAAGAAATGAATAAAAAGAGTTTAGGGGTTGGAGAAGAAAAATAAAACAAAACAATATTAGAAAAGACATTACCTCAAAATCGGGTAACTCTTTTTGATTTGAGCCAAAGGCTTCCTTGAGAAGAGTTCTTCTCAAAGTTAGGCTTCTAGGAGTAAGAGAGGGATGTTGGGAGAGTATTTGGGCAGAGGTTGGCCGAGCTAATTGGCTTGAAAGTGTAAATGAGGTGGGAGAGGTGGGGGCCTTTTATAAGTGGAGAGGAGGGGCACTTTTGGAAAGATTGAAATGTTACATTATTTCACAATGCTTTTCGGATTATAAAGGTCCCACACTTATATAATTCGAGGATAAGGTGATAAGGTTTCTAAATCTCCTCATCCAATAGGATTTGGACAAGTTTATGCCTTGGATTTTTCATTATCTTCTCATTTTATTTAAATCGTTAAATAATGAGGTCATCGCTGCATCACAATGATTTCATAAATAATTTAATTTATTTAATGTCTAAAAATTATAAAAAAAATACTATGATGTAGGAAATCTTTTTGTCTTTCTAATGATTATTTATAGTCAAAATTTGGACTTGTGTAACCCCACTTAAAAATTGTTTTAGTAAAACATTTTATGTTTGTGTCATTTTTTACTTTAACATTAAATAAAAGGTGTTTATGTCATTTTCTAACTAAAGTGGCTCCATGGGGTCCCCATGTTGACCCATGGGTTGTCTTGGTCGGCCATGACTCATCCAATAGGAGTAGGACAAGTGTCATGCTCATCTCATATTATAAAAACATTATTTGTACCTTAAACTACACTAATTACCTCTAATCGCGATTAAGAACTTAAATGTTACTATTCACCAAAAAATTATTTTAATCTCATTGAACCATATTTTACTTCTTAATGACAACCATGTATGTCGGATTTTTGAAAATCAAATCACAGAAGTGGTAATATTTCATTTAAACGAAAAATCAGTTATTTAACTACCACTTAGTGGTTTAACTATTCATCAAAAATTGAAGTTTTTCAGAACAATGCCAAAATTTCACCCTAAGCTATAATTGATATTCCAAATTCAAAAATTATGTCTATTTTACAAAATTCTAAACATATAAGTTTCATTAATTAATTTTATAATTAATTCCCGCTGTCACAACAAATAGCGTGTTTTTAAGAAACAATTTATATCAAAAGATTGGCAATTGTTTATGTCCAATTTCAATGTTAAATTAATTCTAATGACCACCATTGGATAAAATGGTAAAAATATATTCTAATTATACCTTAAAAACACTAAATAGTATAACTTATCACTATAAATTATTTTGATTAAAAAAGTTGTTTTATGTATTTTTCACTATGCATAAAAATTTGGAAGTTCTCGGAAAATTACAAAAAATTCAACATAGGCTAATTTCAATATTAGGAATACAAAAGTGAAGTCCATTTTGAAATATAAAATTTCTATAAATTTAAAAGGTGGTTATTACTATTCATAACGGCTACTTTGATTAGTTGCGGTGTGTTAGAACTCGAAGTTGCGTACAATGCAAGCTATTGCATTATTGAAAGAGAGGCGTATCGTGGAAGCTCAGGGTGTTACATTCTACCCTCCTTCAATAAATTGCGTCCTCGCAATTTGAAATTTTTCTTTGAAAATAAAAGGTTGAAAAGAGAAAATACCTTTGAGGAAAACCCACATCAGAAATAAGGTTAATAAATATATAACATTAAAAGAAAGCAGGATAAGTACAAAGGTCACCCGATATAGCCCATTCTAGGATTCTATAAAAATATGGATATGGAAGAAAAACAAACCATCAAGGTCTGATGGAGAGTTATAGAAAACAGGATTAGGAGAAAGTTTAACCATAAGAAAATCACAAACATGTGATTGGTTAAACGGTCATTGAATCCCCAGTTGGAAAAGTTAACCGACAATATTTTTGTTTTAAGTTACCTTTTATAATGTTGAGGAATTTATTTAGGAGATTTACTAAGAACATAAGGGAATATACATACTTGTTATGTATACTTTCATTCGTTAATAAATTTTTACCACAAACCCAACTTTTACTCCAAATGGTAACGGAACTCAAAAATATTCTATTTATCCTAATTTTATAAGGTTCCAAATGTTAACACATACCATTTAGATTAGTAAAATTATTTGGTAATAACTGGGGACTTCCTGTAGGCTAGTGGTAGGAAATAAAGGCCTGTCGCACTATGATTGTGGGTTCGATTCCTGCAACTTTGTCCGACGCGACGGGTTATGCCCCACCCTGTAGGTTGTCCTTTTACTAAAACTATAGTATTATAATATTCCAAAAATAATCTTCAAAAATGTTTTAACCTTAAACAATACTATCCAAAGATCAACTTAATCCATTCCAACCTTTATAGTTATCCAAAATACATCTGTCCAACTCACAGTCAAAATTTTATAAGGAAGGTAAACATAATGAAGATCCTTTTTTCCATGTAACAACATGTGAACACCTTCATCAAGTATTCTTTTTAAACATACTGAATTACCATGAGCCCTTATTCCTTATAGAATACTAGATATACTTCTTCTATCCAAAAATGTATACAAATCATCAATCAGTTTCAAGGAAGTTAAGAATATCCAATATAATTTATCCAAATCAATCACGTCTTATTCCAAAATCACTATCTCGGTATCAGAACCATATTATGGTTTATCTTTCTCTCAACCATATTTTTTCAAAAAATTTAACCTACTGTGGAGTCACTTTTCTTGGTTCCACACAATCTCAAGTCCTTGATGAAATAGTACTGCCGTACAATCCTTATATACTCCATAATTATTATAACCAGTACATCATTGATACAACTCTCAAATTACAAAATTCTTTAATAACAACATAAGAACTCTAATCATTACTCCTCATATGTGGTAGTATCATAACTTGATTATTATCCAATAACATCATTTGGGGCATAATCTGATGATTTGGACATTGGTTTGCGTAGTGTCCCCAATCCTTGCAGAAGAAGCATTGTACATTTGAAACCATTTTCTTACCCTTGCAGTCACGCACTTTGTGTCCTTTTTCTCTACACTTATAACAAACTCCCATTCCCTTTAGGAAAGTTCCATGATGTTTCTTCCCAAAATTACCACATATTGGAAAATTATTCTTTCCCCTCATCCCTTTATCCATCATTCTCTCTTCCATCCCTTTCGTCTCTTGCTTCGCTTCAAAGCCATAGGACTCAGAGAATTCTTTACTTATCTTATTAACACATGATACTATTTCTTCATATGTTGAGAATACATGGGAGACTATTTCCCTTCGAAATGTTGGCTTAATATCGTAAAAGATATGATCCTTCTTACTCTTTGTATCATACGTATTGCCGGAGTTCACATTCCTTCTACTGGGTGCCATTTCTATACAATGACATAAACTAGGTTAGTTTATAAATTATAATGAATAATTCCAAACTTTTAAAATAATTAATGTAAATTGAACAGTTTATGGATATAATCCATAATCATAAGAATGTTTTCTTTGAATAAGTATATACTCATAAACCCTACATAATGGTTTGTAAAGAAAATGAGAATTATCCTAAGCAAATCCCCCGGGAGTGTCTTAACCAACAGTGCAGCAAGGCCCGTTGTCGTGCACCAGTTCCCGTTTGAGTCTAGCTCAAAGCAGTGTTTTCGGGTTTTACCCCAAGGTACATCTGCGCCAGAGCCGCCTCTACCTGCTCGTATCCAGACAGGGATGTATTGCTCGGAAAACTCACAAAATCTCTACAATAACAAAATTCTAGGAAGTTCTTCTATACTAATCCTCAAAGTCTATCTTTGGGATATGTACTCTAATCAGAGTTTAACTAAATCTAGCTTCCAAGGTTAGTACTAAACTGTCTCTGATACCAACTGTAACGCCCTGAACCCAGCTACCTAGAGTCAGTGCATTACTTCGTAACATTTGCATGATCAAAAAAGATCAAGTCTCAAAAGACCCATTAGTTTAGTAGCCTTGGAAACACTAGATACATTCATAAGTCTTTCATTACATCAAAAAGTAAACAAACTACAATAACATGGTCTTTATAGTCCACACTCATATCCTCTTCTGACTATCCCTGCAGGTCATTCATAAAATACCTCTTCACATCCTGGAAAATATTAAAACATTGAAAGGGGTGAGCTCAGATGCTCAGTAAGGATAACAATATTGCGGAAGCTTTCATAAATAAACATAAACATTTAAGGCAATGTATAACTAGAACAAAAGCCTTTTAAACATGAACATCAACATAATATGGCAAAAGTAAAATGAGATAATGCCATTTACTTCTTCACATGGATATTCTACTGGTCGAATAATCACATGCAATATCAATAACCACTTTCATAATGATGGAATGCATAATGCCAGACTATCATAACCACGTAGTCAAGGCCTCGTGCCAAGACCACAAATAAGATTTTGTCAAGGCCTCGTGCCAAGACACTAGTTTGTCTCATGAGACCTGCCGATGCATCGAGGAGCTATAGCGGTCTCCACCCGTCACATATTAAGTCCAATGCATTCCCATATGAAAAGGTTTAAACGTAACATAAACATTCGTATTAAAACTAGCATACAAAATGTCAATAATTTCACCATAAACTATGAATGGTATAAAATAACACATCCACAGTCAAACATATCACAAAACCTTCAATACAATATAGAAGTTTTGTATTATAATAAATCAACTTCAAATAAGCGTAAAATCCATCAAAGGATGTTGACATAGATGAAATCAAAACACTTTTTTGAGAAATATCACTTTCTATTTTTGAAATCATTTAAGAGCCATATAAAACAAAACATTTTCTTGAAAATATTCTTATAAGCTTGTAAGGAAAGCTTTGAAGATTTTATAACGGCGGAAAGATTCCTCTTATAAAAGTCGAAAAGGGTATAAATGACTTTAACCCATATTCTTGTAAATAATAAAAATGTTTTGAAATACATTTTGAAGAAACATGGATGTGGATGATAACGAGGTCCTAGTAGATAATTATGTATAAACAACCTTGGATAATGAAGAGGTTGTGAAGTAAACCCTTACCTTGTGTCCGACTTGACTCAACCGTTCTTTAACCTCCTGAATAATAAACTAGAGTTAATATCTACCTTATTAAGAACCATTTTCAATTTCATTATCCTTTTTATATCACTTATTATAATGTTATGAACATTATGTAATTATTTAAGTTAATAACGGTTGTTTTGTCGATCTTTGGTACTTGAGTCAACAATAAACTTCTTATAATTACAAGTTGTTCATGTGGTAGAATATCCATTATATCCAGAATTATATTCATGATTTAGATGTCATATATATCATATATATACAGTATATACATTCATTCATAATGTCACGTAACATTTAGAGGTAAGAAATGAAATTCACCGTTCATGGAGACGGTAAGCCGTACGTACGCATGAACGCTACTTTCATTTCTATTTCATATTTAATGGAACGAAATCATAATGATATAAGTGTATAATATAATTCCAGTATAATATAGTGTATAATACCATTTACTCCATCCTTTATACATCCCACATATGGTATTAACGATTCAAATCACTTTGAGGGGGCGGTAGTCCGCACTTCCTAAAATGAAATTATCGCGTTTTACCCATAATGGAAATCATATAGTATTCCATAAATGAGAAATACAGAAGCATAAGTAAAATATAAACATATTATATATCATATTTAAAAATAGTGACATCTTAATGGCCACCTTTGAAGGTTTTATATGAGTGTTGAACAATCATCGTTTCGTGAGGCAGAAATTCTCCATCCACAGAAACCGTATGTTCTTTAACCATTAGATGTAGGTGTGTGTAAGTGTAGCTCGAATCCTTCTTATAACAACATCCTAGTATATTGAGGATACTGGTGTTCTTACAAAAGAAATGAATAAAAAGAGTTTATGGGTTGGAGAAGAAAAATAAAACAAAACAACATTAGAAAAGACATTACCTCAAAATCGGGTAACTCTTTTTGATTTGAGCCAAAGGCTTCCTTGAGAAGAGTTCTTCTCAAAGTGAGGCTTCTAGGAGTAAGAGAGGAATGTTGGGAGAGTATTTGGGCAGAGGTTGGCCGAGCCAATTGGCTTGAAAGTGTAAATGAGGTGGGATAGGTGGGGGCCTTTTATAAGTGGAGAGGAGGGGCGCTTTTGGAAAGATTGAAATGTTACATTATTTCACAATGCTTTTCGGATTCTAAAGGTCCCACACTTATATAATTAGAGGCTAAGGTGATAAGGTTTCGAAATCTCCTCATCCAATAGGATTTGGACAAGTTTATGCCTTGGATTTTTCATTATCTTCTCATTTTATTTAAATCGTTAAATAATGAGGTCATCGCTGCATCACAATGATGTCATAAATAATTTAATTTATTTAATGTCTAAAAATTATAAAAAAAATACTATGATGTACGAAATGTTTTTGTCTTTCTAATGAATATTTATAGTCAAAATTTGGACTTGTGTAACCCCACTTAAAAATTGTTTTAGTAAAACATTTAATGATTGTGTCATTTTTTACTTTTACATTAAATAAAAGGTGTTTATGTCATTTTCTAACTAAAGTGGCTCCATGGGGTCCCCATGTTGACCCATGGGTTGTCTTGGTCGGCCATGACTCATCCAATGGGAGTAGGACAAGTGTCATGCTCATCTCATATTATAAAAACATTATTTGTACCTTAAACTACACTAATTACCTCTAATCGCGCTTAAGAACTTAAAAGTTACTATTCACCAAAAAATTATTTTAATCTCATTGAACCACATTTTACTTCTTAATGACAACCATGTATGTTGGATTTTTGAAAATCAAATCACAGAAGTTGTAATATTTCATTTAAACGAAAAATCAGTTATTTAACTACCACTTAGTGGTTTCACTATTCATCAAAAATTGAAGTTTTTCAGAACAATGCCAAAATTTCACCCTAAGATATAATTGATATTCCAAATTCAAAAATGATGTCTATTTTAAAAAATTCCAAACATATAAGTTGCATTAATTAATTTTATAATTAATTCCCGCTGTCACAACAAATAGCGTGTTTTTAAGAAACAATTTATATCAAAAGATTGGCAATTGTTTATGTCCAATTTCAATGTTAAATTAATTCTAATGACCACCATTGGATAAAATGGTAAAAATATATTCTAATTATACCTTAAAACCACTAAATAATATAACTTATCACTATAATTATTTTGACTAAAAAAGTTGTTTTAAGTATTTTTCACTATTCATAAAAATTTGGAAGTTCTCGGAAAATTACAAAAAATTCAACATAGGCTAATTTCAATATTAGGAATACAAAAGTGAAGACCATTTTGAAATATAAAATTTCTATAAATTTAAAAGGTGGTTATTACTATTCATAACAGCTACTTTGATTAGTTACGGTGTGTTAGAACTCGAAGTTGCGTACAATGCAAGCTATTGCATTATTGAAAGAGAGGCGTATCGTGGAAGCTCGGGGTGTTACATTCATACACTTGATCATATAATAACATTATTTTAAAATCTTTATAATCTAAAAAAGTGTAAAATTTATATATATTTAAAAAAACAATTCATTGAAAATCTCATAATAATAAGAAATGTTTCACTGATAATGTTTTAAAAATATATATTTACAAATACTTAATGATGTTTAGTAATGAAAATGTGAATTATCGTTAGCATATTCCCCAAGAGTTTTAATCTTGGTATAGAGTAAGATTGGTATTTTTTTACATGGTAATGATCAAGAGAGGACCGAAACAATGTTTATTGAAGTTATTACCAATGGGTACATCTATTTTAGAACCATTTCCACTTGTAGTATCAAGATAAAGATGTATTTATATTTTAACCACATAATATCCACCTTACCAATAATTTAGGATGTTATTTTTTTGAATACTCAATATATATATATATATATTGTAGATATATTCCCTCATCTATTTTTTCATAAATCCATATCCCAACGGTTCTACTAAAAATCATATTATACCAACTATAATGTCCCTGAATCGATTAACATGGATCCAGTGCCTAATTTAATATATTGGTATATATACATGGGATAAAATCCCAATGGGTCGATAATTTTATTAGTTTTGGGGTGAAACATATATACATGATTTTCATTTTATTGAGGGAAATAAAATAAAAGGCATATTTAAGGAAAACAATTGTTATCCTTGAACGTATTACAATAAATCTTCCTCATATTCTAGGGAAAGGAAACAAATTAATAGTAAGATCAAATAACGAGTAAGGGTCACATAAAATAGAATCTATCATAATTAAATAATGCATAATCAGTAGATATTGTAAAATAACATAATTCACATTTAATTTAATCATATAATTTAATATTATAATTTCATAAGGAATAATTAATATATAAAAGTAAATAACAAAAAAACATGTAAATTAATCAATAAACTGAGAATAAAATATGATAAAAGATTATATTAGAGAAAAATCTCGTGGATAATAATAATAAATGAATTATATATGAATTTAAAGAATAACTATTGGGTTTTATGATTTCATGAATAGGTATACCTCTACTATGAACACATTTATCCAAGCTAGTTAACAACTACTTAAAAAGACCCATATTATTTGTCCAATTGATTAGTCTCATGAGACCTGTCAACACATTGAGGGGATATATATAACTGACTCCCACCTATATATTTATTTCCAAATAATTCCACATATTTCTAATAGACTATATAATTCATGAATCAATATACATTATCATCAAATATCTATATTGAGTAAAATATATGAATTTATCAATATTTTCCCAGTTAATAAAATAACATTAAATGTAAACAACATATATAGAAATGGTATATGGTTTAGGAAAATATAACATCATTTGTATGTGAATTTGAAAATTTAGTAACATTATAGGGTTTGATGAAAAAATATTATAAGAAATTAATTATTTTAAAAGAATGTTAATTATCCAAAAAGGATGTGAGGTTATACAGAAACTCCACATTGAAATTTTCAAGTAAAATCATCTTTGAAGAAAAAATTGAAATTGAAACATTATATTAAATTAATTACTAAGTAATCATGATATTACATATCCAATGGAATGTATTCATGAAATATAATAGAATATAGGTGAAAAATATTACAATATGCCTCATTGAATAGAACATTAGATGTAGTCCCTTTCTTCAGGCTTACTTTTTGTTTAACATGATTTAACCACATGTATAACTGTTTTATGAATGATATTAATTTACAATAGAACTATATTAATGTTTATAATATCATATATAATCTTTTTATTACATTTAAAAACCAGTTTGTTAATAATAGTTTATTATTTTCATTAATCTGCATACTAATTGCCTTGTTTTCTCATATAAATTTTTTTGGAATATTCTACTTCTACCACATATTATATTTTACCATAATATATAAAATTATATTAATGTTATAAATATCATATTTACACATTATATAAATTTTTATAATCATTATTGGTGTGGGAACATGGGGAATGATTAACATCTCTTCATGGAGGCGGGTGGCCGTACGTACGCACGGGCAACGATATTATCCCCTTAATGAGTGAAAGGGAATAGAAGTGGGTGATATATTAATGTTTGAAAAATAATAATTTAATATATATATCACATATATTCATTAAAAGTATTATATTACATTCAAAATAAATTTTATGTGAAAAAAGAATCGCATCGCTTTGCGAGATGCCAGTTTTCCATACACACAAGCGACATTATCATAATTTGAATGGAAGGTAAAGTGAGAAATTATATTTGATGTTATAAATCCATAATTATTATCATATCATAGATATAATTTATTTTTTATGTAAATAATTATATTCATCCTTTAAATGTGGTGATGGAAAATTAATTATATCGGTTTGTGATGTGGTAGTCCTTCGTACACACAATCGATAGTTTTGTTCTATATTTGATGGACGATATGATGGATATAAGTTATTAAATTAACAAAATAAAATGTATTTAAATTTTATATAAAAGAGTTATTATATTATATTAAATAAATAATATTTTAGGGAGCTGTAACAACAAATTAACATAAATTACTTGTTTAAAAATGTTACCTTTTGTTCGGGGAACTACATATGGTTTACACCAAAATCCATCATGGGAAGGATTTACGAACCAAAATGTGGATCTTGTTGGTTTAATGGGATTATTTATTTTATTTGGGAAGGTAATTCCCTACCCAAATGGATTTTTATGTGTGAAGTGTGGAGAAGAGGGGTGACCTTTATATGAAGGGGGAGAATAAACTAGGAATTGTTTCGAAAAGAATCTATTAATCCCATGTATTTTTCATGAAGAAGCCTCCCAAATGGTTCATTATCAATAAATAGAAGATAAATGGTCGAAATATTCAAATAAAATCAGTTTTGACAATTTTTATAGATCTTTATTAATCCTTATCATCTTAGTTTATCACCGGATAAATTAGTTTTTTCCATAACCTCAGTAATTATGTAATACTACATTTATTATTCATAATAGGAAAATTTAATCTATCCTAATTATTATATATAAATTTTTATGATTATAAATTTGAAATCCATTTTTTTAATAATAATCCACTGAAGTGTTAGAATCCTACTAAAAATTATACCCGTTGATGCATTGAAAAAGTTATTTTCCAAAGAGAAAATTCAGTAATTATAGAATGTTTTAACATTTAATTCAATATTAAATTGATTAAAATGACCTAAATTATATTTATTATAATCGAAATTAAATAATATTAAATATAAAAAAGTTAAAAATAATATAGAGTTGAAATTAATTTAAATGAAAATGCAGTTTTAAAATAAAATCCAATATTTTTCACTATTCTTCAAAAAATGAACATTCTCATAAAAAACAAAAAAAAGTAACCTTATTCTATATTTTATATGGGGATTTCAAAAAATAATTTACTTTTATCATCTATATTATTAAAATTTTTATGAAAATAATTTTATCATAGGTATAAAAAATGTACCAAACTCGTTTTCTTAAAAAAATTTGTTTTTTTTAATAATAGTTTTCTCTTTCAAATAATTATTATATTACTTATAATGAATATATAAGAATTTAATATATTTTAATAAAATTTAAAATCTAAAATGGTCATAATTTAGGTATTATTGTTCATACTTTCCATCTTAACTACTAATTTATAAAGATCATGTTTAAATAATAACAGTTTAATAGAGTATCATGTTCCATTCAAACACAATATTGGAAGAACTGAAAGCTATAGAAGAAATATATGTTATTTAAAATATATATATATATATTAAATTCTAGTGGTGTTACAGTATCTTATCATTTTCATGTTCTGTGTCATATACACTATATAATATAATATTTCATTATTTAAATCTTTGTATGTTACACTATAAATCAATTTTAGTTGTAATTGAATGACATATTAATATTTCACACATTATTTCCAGTAGACAAGACTTAAATATGGATGAAATTTCTATTATATATATTAAGGAAGTGGTAAGTATACACGGAGTACCATATTAAATTTTATAAAAATTCCATATGATGTTTAACATGATGTTCATGTGAAGTCATTATAAAGATCAAGATATGGAGTTGAGTTTCAACACATTGTATCATCATCATACAAATGGTCAATTAAAGAGAAAAATTAAACCCCTATAGGATACACTAAGATCATTTTTATTTTTTTCAATGTTGGTTGAAAAGTAATACTTTCTCTAGTTTAGATTTCTTCAAATAATAGCTTTCACTAAAACATTTAGATGGAACCTTATGAATCCCTCAATGGAAATAAGCATGGAAGTCCAATTTTTTGGGATGAAGATAAAGGAATTAATCTATAGGTATTTGATATAGATGTGTAAATTATATATAAAGTTAGATCTATTAAACAAAACATCATGGTAACTAAGAATCCCAAAACAATTATACTAAAAATCATTAATTTTATCTAATGTTGGTAGTTGGTGATATATTTTATATGAATTTATCCATGGAATAAGTGTAAGATATTTGGAATGAAGGTGAATTTAGACCATGTGTAATTTTAACATATAATAACCTTGATCGATTTGATATGGTTTCATTCCACTTTTCACTTCTAACGAACCTCTCCTAAGTCTATGATGTGTTCCATGTATCTCTTAGAAGTATGTATACATGTGACCCTTCACATGTACTGAACCATAAGTATAAATCTGTGAATCATGATATCTCTTATTAAGGACAACATGTAAATATTCATTATCATAGAAAGAAAATTATATGAAATAAAAAAACTCACATGGTAAATGTTTGGTAGTAAAACCCCCAATTAGAAGAACCTTCATTGAAACCTAAAAATATTTGGATGAAAAAGTAACATTTCTTTCTTTGTATCAGAGTAATAATATTTTGAGGGATATATTCTTTTTTATGTGGGGTATATTGTATCAAATAAATATTGTATGAATTATTTTATTTTCAAATTAACGTTATTTCTTTGATAACTTATTTTATAATCTACACTAATTTTTATATAATTGAAATATAGTAAACCATATTAATTGATCCATTTAATTATTGGGTTCAAGATTTAATAATTAAATAATAAAAATTATATTCCTTCACTTGAATTAGATAAATTATTTTGTTCTCAATTATTTATAAATAAAAATGAAAAATATTATAAAGTAAAATAATTTTTTCCTCAAAAACTATTTTTATTCACAAAATGAATTTTTATCACAATAAATAATATAATACACTATAATTGAGTTGTTTTAATGAAATATATATTTTATGTTATACCAAATTTTTAATCATTCATCTAATATTTTTTTCTTCGTTACATAAGAATAAACATAGTTCTATTTTTAAAAATTGTATTTGATTAAAAAGTGATTTTTTCTCATTTTGAAAACTAGTTATAAAAATTATCATTTTACCCTTTTAGAAGATATATTTTATAAAATAAAAAAATATTCATATATATTAGAGTTGATTTTTTATAATTTTCTAAAAACATAAATATTTTAGTTAATACTGAAAATTATGATTTTTATTAAAAACATACTTTCATGTAAATAATGTAAAAGATTGATTTTTTTAAAATGTTTTTAAAAGTAACAATCTTTATAATATGTCGTTATATATATAATTTATTTTATTATAATAAATTTAATTTAAAATTTTTATATAATAACATTTTATACTTGTGGAAATGCTTTCTTCGGAAACCCAGATTTTCCTAACACCTAAGTGTTTAATTTTAAATTAAATAATTCCATTTCATTGAATTAAATTATATAAATTGGATTAAATATTTTTAATAATACTAATTAATTATAGGTAATATATTCAACTTATTTGATCATCATAATGAATAGTAAAAATAGTGAAAATTAATTATCGCCATTAAGTATAAAACAGGTTTACTAAAGTAGTTAAACCAAAAGATATGTGTTTTTAGTAAAAATTGTATAAATAATATTGTATGTATTTATTTTTAACATATATTATACTTTATTCTTATATTTGTCCTTTTGGAATCATTTTTATTGGGAATGACTTTACTATTTTTTATTCATTTAGGAAATTTCCATGTGGGTTCCCTTCCCTACTAAAAAATTGAAACCACATATCCAATCTTCTGTAAAATTTAATAGAGTTATTTATTTTCAAATAATTTCCAGAAAACCATTTCTAAATCCCCCCCCCCAATACCTAAAGTCACAGGTTTTTTATAAAACCATCATATGAAGGCTTTTGGTATAAACCATAAAATGTTATCCAAAGAAGAGTTATATCTCTTAACCATGCTTTTTTTGTTTTATTTTATCTCCCATATCCTTAAAATATTTTCAAAATATGACGAAATAATAACATGAATATCATTCATGTAATGAGATTTTATTTTTTTAATATAATAACCTATACCCATCTTTGTGTCCATCAAATGTGAAATGGAACTGTTGATCGTATATATAAGGGATTACCACCCCATAAACTGATGTAATTCTTTTTTAATCATCACCTATTACACATGTATATAATGATATAATTTTATTATATAAATTTTACTTATGAAATTAATATACTTATTTAATTATAATATCATACATACATTCTTACTATCCAAATTTATTGACAAATGATAATTTTTCTCATGTGTACATGAGGACTACCGCCTACATTAATTGATGTAATATGTTTTCCATTTATTTTAACATGGATAGTTATAAAGTTATATTTAAATAATATATATGATATATTATATTATTGAAAGATAATTCTCAGTTAATATATACCTCTCTTCCATCTCATTTTTTATGAAAATTTACACAACGCTCATGCATACGTAAGACCTACCCCCAACATTAATGATGTAATTAATTTTCATATATATAAATATGAGGGATTACTCTAAATATATATATATATATATATATAATTAATATATATGATATTCATATCATAAATAAAATTCTGTAGATGATGGAACCATAGGAAATGTACAATAAACAGAACAACCGAACCAAAACCTATAGGAAAAATGTGGAATTTATCATAGAAAAAACTAATTTAAATAAATATTTATTAATATTTTGGTTTTAGTTTGTTATAATTAAATAATATACGGTAATATATATATATAATTATATTTATGTAGTATATTTATAATAAAATAATATTTTTTATATAAGGGGATAAAATCCGTATAAAGTATGTTGAGACTTGAGGTAGTGTATTTTTGTCTCACTTTTATTTATGTGAGACAAAAGATATATTCACCACATGTATCTTTTTTATTTTATCTATAATGAACATATATATATTTTATGATGATTCATTTGAAATTATTTTGGATTAATGTATCCATTTAATTTTTTTATGGGGAGTATGATTACTTAGTTTTTGAAGTGGTAAGGGATTTATTTTATAATTTATTTATTTAATGGGATTGATTATGATTGATATTCTGATAATGAAATTTCTTGATATATTTTCTAATAAACATAATAAATTTCTAATATTATAGTTATTTATAAAAAAAATATTTTTCCTTTTATTTTGACCTCTTAATATAATAAATATTCCAAAAAATCAAGTTAAAATGACTTTAATTATCTCTTCATCGAAAATCAATTCTTATATGTGTCCATGTTTTCTGAAAATAGTGTTGAAAAAATACTTTCATTAATCTCTAAATAATTATTATATAAAATTTTACCCATTTTCTAATTTTTTAAATACAAATATAGATGGAATCCAATTGTGTTTTTTAGACTAAGTAGTAATGAATTTAGAAAAAAATTGAAATGAATGATATTTGAACATGACTGATAAGAATCTAATTTCATACCATCATGTAAACTAAATGCATAGAATATTACATTACATGGTTTTTTTAAAATAAAATATTTTTAAAAAATGTTTTTAAATATTTTGAATTGGAAAATTGATTTTCAAGTTGAAAAGTGGAACTTCCTCAATTATTTTTAATTGTATTTTAAAAGTAATTTAATTCCTCAATGATAAAAATTATAGATTTTAATTATGCACTATTGGTTATATGATCAAATTATACCAACCTTGTTCTTTCTCTTAATGGATTATTATTATGATGATTACATTTTTATGAAACCAATTTTTTTCATGACTTATTTTTATGAATCCCATTTCCTTTCCATGGGTTAAGCTATTGTAAAATGTTTGTGAAACCCATTTTATTTTCTTGGGTTATGTTATGATTAATGTTTATGAAACACATTTTATTTTCTTGGGTTATGTTATGATGAATGTTTTATGATATTTACGAACATATGTGTATTTTTTTAATTTGATGCATGTTCATGGAATTATATAAAACTCCCTTACATTTTGTAAATATTATTGTTTTATGATCTCTAAGGGTATGTGGGTGGTTATCCCAGCACTAAAAAAGGATAAAAAATAGGTTCTCTAAAGACCAAAACATAATACATGGGAGGTTACCCCATGCCAAAAATATTTTGAATGAGAGGTTATTCGAATCCCGATGAAAATACAGGGGTCATTATCCCAATCCTATCATGCTATAAATATCATTATAGGGTATACTTGGTATAATATTTTGTTTTCATAGGGTTATTCTAAAAATATTTATCTCATTGTAATTTTATATTCTGATAAATTATGTTCTTTGATTAATTTATAATTCATTTATTATCAAATTCCATAATTTATTTTATGGCATATAATTATGATATATGATATTTAGGTATGATTTTTAAAATTATATTCTCAAGATCTCATACTGTATTTCTCATGTTATGTTGATATATATGTTGTTTACCCTTACTAAGTATTGGTTCTCACCATTTACTGTGATTCATTTCCCTATAAAATGAATAATTGTATTATATATGATATGTCGAATAAGGATTATTATATTGGATAACAAAGTAGGATATGATTTAGTTCTCATATAAACTAGTTGTTTATGTATAACAGTTTCTAAATGCACATGACCTATATGATTCGAGTGTCGATAACAAAATTGTGTATTGAATATTCATATATTGATATTTGATATATATTTTTGTAATCTATGGGTTTCTATATTAAATTAACTAAATTATTTCTATAACTATCATAATGTTTTGTCATTTCCTGGAGTATGAAACCATTATAGTTATGTCATATAGTCATCATCATGAAATATATTATTAATAAAATTTATTTTCAAAAATATCTACCAAATTTTATAGGCATGTTTTTCTGTTATGGAAAGTATAATTTTGATATATTTAAACATTGAAACTATATAAATGGTTCCTTAATATTAATTACCGTGATGTGGTTTATAAACATTATCCACTACACATTATTTATTGGTACCTAATTTACTATTCATGTCATGTATTACCTTGAATACCCATTTACATCCAATAAGATTTATAAAACATTGTGGGTCGAAAAATATCCAAACATTGTCATAATACATGGAATCCATCAAAATATTCTTGAATTTTATCCATATGGATGATTTTGAGAAATCTAATGACTTTTTATAGGAACGTGGTCCATTATTTTCAACCAATAATTAGTCACAATATTAGGTGACTAGAAAAATATATCTATCATATTCTATAACAACTCTGCTGCCCCTACATAGTATTTATGTTTTACGAAAAATATATTTGGGACCTGGGGAAATATTTCCCATACCAACTCTTATGTATAATGTTCTTAGATGATATGGTGAAAATCCTTAAGGAGGATTGTTGGAAAAAGGTGGAATTCATTAAACTCAAACTTTTTCAAACTATCCTTCTTGAGGATGTCCACCATATCATTAAAGATAGATTTTCCTGCAATTTTCACATTCTTATATGAGTGGTTTTATATATCGTATCACCTAGTTTCCATGGGATTCCACATAATGTTACACTTTATGGATCATTGTGTTTTTTTTCCTTAGATGCCCTCAATAAATTCATTACATCCCAATACATGAGTGTGTGACAACAATGACTTCACTACAACCATTAACTAATACGAAATTCTATTTTCTAAAATAGTTGGTACTCCATTAAGAATCATCGAATCATCATGTAATGAATATAGGCAAATATATAATGTGAAACTATTATGACTCATTATGGAACATCCAATTTCATGTTTCTTATTGTTTCAAAGTTCACTAAAACCATTACACTATAGTGTATAATTTGGAGTGTGCTGATATTGAATCTAAAACTCCTAGATAAAGTCAATAAAGTCCTGGTCAATATATTCACCCCATTGATTAGATTGAAGTATCATTATCTTTTAATCAATTTTATCCTCTACTTAATTCTAAAATTATTTTAATTTCATAATGGCCTTGAACATATACATTAGTATGTAGATATATCCATTATTACACAAGTTATCACTAAAAGTGGGAAATTGTGAATATCTAAAACTAATTTTATTAGAAATTTTCTAAAAAACTAGTTTCAAAAATCATAGAAGAATTGTGTCCCTTTCATAGTATCCACTTAATAGTTGTTTAGTCATTTTTCCTTGCAAACAACCATGACATCATTCAATTGGTCATAAAAAAATGAGTATAAAACCCCGTCTTGATAGCATTTTATCAGAATCATTTCATTTACATGACCAACATAGTTATTTCAGATATGGTTATTATAAGAGTCATGGGAAAATGATTCATTATCAATTTATAATATTTTCTTTTCATGGTTTTATACATAAATACTATTATTTTGTTGTTCTATATCATTAAAATGATATATCTATAAAAAAAGAATTAAATATTTACATATTTTAAAAGAATCCAATTTATGTCAAGGATATAAAAATAATTATCATTATATGAAAACTATAAGAAAAATAATAATTAAATAAAACCAAAATCATTTTGGTTTGAAATGGAAGGTGGTAGTCTCTTATAGAAAATTATAAAAGTTGGGATACATTGGCAGTTCAAAGATCCACCAATCCTCTGAAAATATATTAAAATATTTTTGGTTATAACATATGGATATATGTGTGAGAACCGAATGATTTATATAATACAAAATGTATATATTTAGAAATATTTCACTCACTAACGAACACACATTTTTCATCACTTTTTTATGGGTGAATTTCTTCTTCAAGTGGATTAACATTCCATGTGGAAAACATTAAAAATAAATTTATTTTTCTTGTCATTGAAAATTCTTCTTCTTGGTAGGATCGTGCTTCAAAGATCTATATTAATTGTGATTCTTGGTTAACTTTTAATTTTTAATCATTTTCTTTTTTCCCAAAAGGATTGTGGTATTATCACACATGTTGTGCTTGTCAACTTAGTGATTGAGGGAAAATTTTGAAATGCTCTTCTTAGTATTCCTCATGATTTAATTGATATTGAAAATAGAAAATGATGAAGGTAGTAAAGATATAATGATATCTATGCTGTGTTCATCTAGAAATTTATTGCCTAAGATATCTAACTGATCAATATGGTAGATAAGATTTGCGAAATGAGGTCTATAAGGTGACAACTCTATAAGAATGTATGTAAACAGAGCATTAGGGGTCTTGTATCTCACTTCACCAATCATCTCTTAATAGAGTTAAAAAATGTGATATATCATGTTATATTCATCCCTATCATAATATTGAATTTAAATCTCATGGTCATGGATGATATCCCGATTCATTGGTCATCTGGGGATTCATCAAAATGTTCTTATAGAGGGATAATTCTTTAAAAGTAGCCTCTTTTCCCTGTACATAAATAATAGGGTTTTCTTGGACATATAATTTCCATTCATGGTATATGATAACACACACAAACCTATTCCATCTATGAAAAACAATTTCATTGAAAAGGTGTTCATGTTCAGGTATGGATCACTATGATGTGATTAAAGCCATGCATTCCATTTAAAAAACTAAGAAGATGAGAATTTTAGAACATTATCTGATGAAATTAGAAAATAAATATTAATATTATAAATCTCAAAATATTTTATATAAACCTAATAGACTTAACCATTAGTTTTATAATATCTTTTTCATTGAATATTATAGTGTTAATAATCAATATTTCTCTTTATATAACATAGAAGGTGGTCTGTTATGCTATTCAATGGTTTTTAAGTAGGTGTAACATAAAAACTCTATTAACTTATTATTCACCGATCATTAGATTGAACTCCCCATTATTAAAATAATATATTTTGATTTCCTCAACAATTTAACTACTAGTTTAACTATTTCCTGTAGATAAAATATACCCATAACGTGATCTATGATAATTTGACGTAGAAATCAAGATTAAAATTACACTACTTTAAAAGGACATTTAACTGCATTGTCCTTTATGAGCTCTAGAAAAAATGATGATAAAGGGTACGCATTATCAGTTAAATTTTTAGTGCTGTTAAATGGTTCCCTTTATTATAACATTATTATTTATTGATGATAATGTAATTTAATAAAATGAAAAAAAATTAAACAAATTAAAATTAAAAATGCGTATGTTAAAAAAAATACAAAATCTATTAATTAAATAATTATTAATAAAAATGAATAGATTTAATATAAATATATATAAGTAATAAATAAAAATAAATAGTATATAATAAATTTTTAGATATATAGAATGATTAAAATATAAAAATTAAACAAGTAATAAACTTCACATTTGTAAATTACCAAAAAATTAAACATTTTATAATTTAAATAATTCTTGATAAAAACAAACAAAAATTAATATATGTTTATGAATATTATATAAATTAATAATTAGTTTATATTTTTTAAAAATGAATAAATTGTAATAGTAAAAAAATTAAAAATAAATACATTTTAATAAGTCAAAAAAATAATTAAAAATTAATAAATTACAAAATTAATAAAAAAAATTATTAATCAAAAAATTATTAGTTAAAATGAATATTTTTAATATATATATATATATATTAATTTTAAATAATAATAAATAATATATATTAAATATACATATATATATATTGAATAAAGTGTTATAATTAAAAAAATATACTACTACCTAGTTCATTTTAAATGGTTTTTATACATAATTATTTTACTTACATTTAATATAGAAATATATTCTTATATATAAATGTATTATATTTCTTAAAATATGATTTCATATAATACAAAATATTTTTGCTTACATGTTAATTACATCATATTTTGTGAAGAATGGTTTTTAATTAAAAATTATTATTAAGTAAAAATACTTATTAATTACATAAAGAAAAATACATAATTAAATATTGTTTGATTTATCAATTAAAAATTTATTAATGGTATATTACATTAATTTCACATACATATATGTAATTCATTTTTATATTTTATGGATACACCAATATTAAAATAATTAATGAAATCTTATTATTATATAAACACATTCATGTAATATTTCAGTAATATATTCTATTTTTTCAATTATTTTTATAATTTCAATACAACTAGATAAATTTAATATAACATGTCTTTAATTAGTAAATTATATTTATTTATTTTTAATATTATTATAGTGATGTATTAATTCATTTTTAATATTTTTTATTCTTTGTTTTTATTTTTTGGGGTTTTAATCATTTCCAATAATTTTTTTGTATATAATAATTTAACATATTTTAATAATTTCAATATATATTCATCTTTATATCAATATATATATATATTCGTATGTTTTAATTAATTCATATTTGATTGAAAAATTTTATCCATTTTCCAATATGTACAATGTGTACCCATTTTTAATTATTCAAATTCACACATTTTTAACATAGATGCATTTGCAATTAATTATTCCTTAATAATGTAAAAATATAAATAATTTTTTATAAATATGTATATTTATAAATATATATTTAGTATATTTTTGAATATAAATATTTATATTTATAAATAATTAAATATTATTTTTTCAAAAAGTATTTCTATAATTATAAATAAATAATTTAATAATTTTAAATTTTTTTGAAGAAGGAATATATATACAATATTTATATTCAAATTCAAATTTATGTTTATATTTAAATTTATATTTATTTATTTATTTATATTTATATTTATATATATGTTTGTATATATTCCTATATATATTTTTAATTATATATATGTAATATATATATATATATATATAATTCTATAATTATCTATACAATTATATATATATATATGTATTTTTTTTAATAAAGTATTAACATAATTATAAATTAAAAATTATATATTTAATAAATTATAAAATTATAATAATGGATATATTTTCTATATATATATATAATTACACAGATACATATAACGATATAAATATAATTATAATTATGACATTATAACAAATATATTCAAATAATGAATATATTTACAATATTTATATTTATATATATTTACTAAATGCGTATAATTATAAAAATATATAAAATGACAAAAATGTTTTTATAATTGTATATAAATAATTATAAATATATTTATAAATGCATATTTACTATATTCATAAAATCACATATTTATAGTTAGAAAAAAAAATTACAATTTTTGTAGAAAATACCTATATAATTATAAATATATAATTAAATACTTAAATAATTATAATTGAATAATATATAAATATATAATTATCTAAATGGATTTAATTATTTTTTATTGATAAATATAATTATAAATATTTTATCAGTGCTAATTTTTTAGTGCCTATAAAGATAGATTTTAAAAATTCTTGTTTAGCACAAATAGTGATAGTTTTTTAGAGTTATTACTAATTTATTACTGATAAATGGTTTCTTTTTTAGTTATTTTTTGGAAAAACTGATAAATATATCCAGATTTGTTTAGAGAACCTTAACTTTGACTATATCAATAGTTATATCTGATGCTTTCTGAGTACGTTACAAGTTATCAACACTCCACCTCCTCGAATCCAGGATTGAATCAAGTCTCAAACACATCCAAGGATTAAATGAGTGATGTCTTGATCAAATCTGAGTCTCGATCGTATCCATGATTTCATAAATGATACCTCTACATTATCTCATATGAATCAGAGCTTGAATCCAAGGTATGTTATTTTCTCTACATCCTCATTCTTTGATTTCTTTTTTGGGTTCCTCTTAAAGTGATTCTGAATTAGGAAGAGTTATTTTTTTATACAATCTATTGATTTTTGAGCTCATCAAATTTTGGTTGATTTCAATGAATGTTTGTGGGTATTTTGACTTAATTATAATGTATGGATGATCATGTTTTTGAGTTAATAACCATCTTTTATTCTCATACAAATGTTTAGAGGTTGGTGTTCAGGAATAAACACCATCATTTTAGCACATAGAGAGTTAGGAATCATCTCTGATGATATTTATAAACTAGGTGAAATCCTCATAACATGAAGGATGTATAATAGATTTATTCCTTCATCAAATGATAACGAAGATACATGAATACACCTATGCTAGTGAGAGTCACACTATTCAAAGTAGATATAATACAAAGAATGTGCTTCCATCTACATTCAATTATTCCATTTGGGGAGTTGGTAAAATTTTTAGTGAGTTATTCTTGGGTTATTTTCAGTTTTTTCATTATATTGAAAGTAAATTATCCTTTTAATGATGTTAAATTTATCATAATATTATTGAGAGCATGCTTGAGTTCATTACCCTGATGTTTATTTTGGTTCTGACATTGTGCCATTCACTGGTGGGTATTCTTATATTCTTCCTAGGTAAATTAATTATGGAAATTAATTTTATTATATTATAATTACATAGAATTTATCTATTTTATTGATAATAAATGAACTCAGGGGATTGAGCATATAGATAGATGGGTTGCATGGAATGATAAATGTGATTCCTATATGGTTAACTTCATAAAAGTGATGTCTAGTGCCAAAATTATAAATAAATGTGTTATATGTGTTTTTATGTAAATTTTGATATTTAGGAATACCTAATCAAGGAATATAGACCATAGTGAGATAATATATGGGTTTATGATCATGATGTATAAAATGTAACAATTATTGGAATAAAATAGCCATTCTATATGTTATGGGATGATAATAATCTCATTCGATGGTTTTTTCACGTTATGATCCTCATGATGGTTAGTTGGGAAAATCCTAAGGGATATTAAAATATTACATTAATTTGGTGAACCTAGGATATAATTATATGATTGATTGAGTGTAAACTTTGAGATTGGATTGTGTAATTCATGGTTGCAAATGGTTTCATTATTTTCATGGTTCATGAATAAATATATACAGGGAATTAGGAAATATTATATCACAAGGGAAGTTAATATCATGTGGTATATAGTGTATATTATGATAGGCCATATGGGGATTGTCATGGCGAATTGATGTATCCCATAAGGGTATAACAATGTATTAATATACTAATTAATGTTTTTCTTAAGGTAGTGATGTGCTAATAAAGATTATATGATCACCTTAGTGATGATAATACTTGTGGTATAAAAGTTATTACAATCCATTGAAACATAGTGGGATAACATATAATGGGTAGGATGGATTATTTGATCATATAAATTACTTTTTCAATATATTTGATGTGTGTGTGATGGCTTATAGCCTACGGAATATGATATTTCCTAACTAGTGATCATTTATAATGATGATCAATGCAAAAGATATATGATCTTTTAGTAACTTAAATTATTATATGATTGCTATTATGTGAGGGATAGTTTTGGTATGTTTGAATTTAATTTAAAATATAAACATTAGTGATTCATCATGGCCTAAGTTGAGGGAGATGTGGCATTTCCATTGATGTTTGTTTTTATTTATGGGTTTTAAAAAGTTAGGATTAACCAATTTATTGTGTCCCCCATTATGGGGTTCTTTCCCAAGGTAACCCATTATATTAAGACTTATCATGTTTCAAATTCAGTTCCTAAAAATAGGATATGGTGTACCCATTTCATGATTTGTATGTAATAAGAACATGTGACAGTTATTCTAGATGGATTTTCATGGATTCTAGGGGTTTGAGGTTGAATCTCATAGAATCCGTGAAGTGGTTATTTTCAGAGGGAGATAAATAATTTTTTCTCCTTATATGATTCAAATTCTAACATCTTATTAGTGAAATTATTTTAAAGTCATGGAACAAAAAATTTATTAAATTATTGAATAATTAGTATAATTGGATGGAATAAAATGTGGTAAGTACATTTGATTATCATAGGTTTTTGGTTAGTAAGAAATGACATTACTTGCATGTGTATCTTCATTATTAATATTTTAAACATATTCTCAAATATATTAATTGATGTATATTTTAGGTGTACTATTAGTATTATCATTATTATTTTTATACTCACACCCTATACATGATCCACAGTGATCACAGAGATCTTATATTTGAGATAAAAGCGAAGGAAAAATAATATTAACATAAATTAGATTCAATGCATCTTGGTGGGTATTATATTTTGTTCTCATGTTACTTTCAATGTCATTGTTGAATTTTCATATGAAATTTTAAATCTTAGAGTACATTTTTTTATTTTTCATGTTTTAAGGAGACAAAAATAATTCTTATTATCTTCATCTCCCAAAGATTTATAATTCCTTTTTTTCTTGATAATTATACCTAATAAAATCAATTTTTCTTGAACTAATATAATGTATAGTCATCCATAATAATCAATGATACTTTTTATTAGATGATTATGACTAAATGTGGTTCAAGAAACCTAAGTAATGTTCTATAAGATATGGATGATGAGTATCATGAAAAAAATTATATAATACCTTGTTGGGGAATGAAGATGATTAAAATGAAATTTTTTTCATTAAATTTTTTATCTAAAAACATTTTCTTCACAAATATTTTGGGAAGTCTGGTTTTATCATCATTCATTTGCAATATAGAATAATAGAGTGAACATATTGATTCTTGATGAGGCGTTCTCGAAAGAATGTGGTTTCTTATTCTTCTAAATTGAAAATTTTTATATTTTCTATTTGGATTTGATGTTTGAAATAAACACACAACGCATAATCAATTAGATCCACCTCAATCTGATGCATGGTGTGAAATGTATGAATTGAACTATATGTTTTTAGTTTATAATTTACATCATAGTTCAAAAAACACATAAAATAGTCAAAACTAAGAAAGAAAATTTATTAATATTTTTATAAATTAGGAATTCATATAGATATATCAATATTAATTGTTTAGATCATCCACACATCAATAAGATGTACATAGTGACATATATGTCTCAATGTTCCCATTATCAGTTTAAAATTGAAATTTTAGTTCAAAATGTGTCACATATTGATAAAAAATAAATTTTCATATATTATTGTGATAATTTAGAAAAATTATTCATAAGTCAGTTATTATGTCTAGGAATTAGTCTCACACCATGCTGACTAAAAATATGACTAGGATGACTCTATATGGGGGCTTGTAGTTTTAAATGACATTTTAGTGGAAAACATAAGTGATGTAATCAAAACAAATAAAAAAAATTTATATTGTTTTAATAGAATAATAAACTGATCATACTTTATTTGGGATATGTAGGAATTAGATGCACCTTAATCTGATTCATAGTGTGGTCGTTATCAGTCAAAGTGGATCTTTTTATTTAAAATTGAAATTATTATTTTTTAACTAATCTAACATACTCAAAACCAAGTAAACTCATTAGTATTATTTTTTTAATTAAGGAATATAATCTATATTTAATTTTTGACATTTAGGGATAAGAATCACCTCAATCCAACACACTATTTTCTTTAAATGACACAAGGTGTCTATTTTCAATTTAAATTTGACATTTTATTTAAAAAAATTACACTCATATAAAACCATGAAAACACACTTAGATTTACTTCATATTTTTTAAAACGATTCATTGGAAATTTTTAATGTGTATGAATCAATATAACATCCAACAGACACATGATGTGACTAGTTATGGCTCAAAGTGCATGTTTAAAGATTAAAATGAAATTTTAGTACAACAACACAAGCGGAATACTCGAAACTAATAAAGAAAATGTATAATATTTTTATAAATTAATAAAATGATACATAATTCATTTGGGTCATGTATGAATAAACCGTTTCCCAATATGATTCATTATGTCACAGGGCACAACCAAACAGTTATTCATGTTCCAGGGTAATAGTGCACCCTAGAAAAAACACATACTATAAATTATATTTTTCCTAAGATTTATGATCTATGCCTCCAATTATAAATAATTACCCATTTTTTGAAAAACATCAAGATACATTATTTTTCATATTTAATATATTTCAGAAAATATTTCATGTTACACCTTTTCTCTAAATCTCACTCCATCTCAATGCCTTGTTCTATAAATAATCAATATAATATTAAAAAACAATATATGTAAAAATTTCATTCATTAAATTAGTATTCATACTTTATTAAACATTTTTGGGGGTGGATTTAAGTTTTGAATATTAGTTTTCTACTGTAAAAAGGTCTAAATTTATGATCTTCTAGTTATACAGCAATCATAATTCTTGTTCATTTATCAGCTGTATAAGTGATCAGATTTTCATGGGTCTATATGGTAGTTTTCTTCCCAATAATTGGTATCAATTAAATCTGTATTTATTGTAAAATTAGCTCAGGTATGGATTTATATGAATTTAATAACTTAATTAATAAATTAAATTGATCAAATTTCGGCTTTTAGAGATTTCATATAGAAGATTATCTAATTAAAAAGGAAATGAAAGATTAATTGTCTAGATTTAATCTAGTTTTGATAGAGAAATGGTAGGTATATCATGGATATAAAATGATTGGTGTTGTTAAGAATGTATGTCAGAAGAAATTTTGGTTTTAACATTTTCATTTTCAAAATGATAACTCATGTTATATATATGTTGATATATATATATATGAAAAAAAATATGGGCCTTAAATATGATTTCATGTTGTGAAGGGTTTTTAGAATAAATTTTTTGGAAAGAATATTAGTGAATGATCATTTGAATGAAATCAACATGATTTTTGTGATGATTGAGTAATTCAAATTTAACTTTTTCTGATTATGTGTTAGTGTTTCTAAGGTAATCATGTCTTCTGCAGTGTTAGGATGATATGATTATAGTAGTTAGTAAATCCAATTATAAAACTAAATTATTGTTATTGCTGATGGATGCAGATGATCACCTAATCAATAGAAAGTCTATTAGAGAAATTCATCTAATGAAAAATAAAGAGAGAATAGTCTATGAGATTCAATTGGTTCTAGGACAACTAGATATAGTTGAAATAAGAAATTACACCTAATGAATAATATAATGGTTAAAAATAGAATACTAGAAATACATTGATCATTGGTAGGAAAAAATCTATTTTTTGAAGGAATTTGGAATGACATGTAATGTTTGAATACTCTAGTAGAATATTAGGTGATTGAATATGGAGTGGCATTCTATTCAGAAGGTCAACATATATTTATTGGTGACAATGTTTTAAGGATGGTTGGTAAATTCCATTTAGTTAATATTAATGACATATACATTATTGAAAAATGTAATTACAATAATGGAACAAAAAATGAAAAACTATTTAATATATTGGGTGCTTTCCACATTCCTAGACTATAAAAAAATATTATTTAATTTCAAAAAATAGGTATTTTTTTATAAAAACATTATTTGAAAATACGGTATCAATGGTTACCTTGGAATCCATGCTGGATTCAAAAGGAGTAATGTTTGGGACTCTAGTTGACCAAAAATTCATACTGAATTGAAAATATTTTATGTTCAATATTTGATGATATGGAATAATGGAACATTATGTTTGGTCACATTGGTTATAAGATCATTAATCTGTTTAATTTTAAAGAAATAATAATTCATTCTCACATTTAATCCTGAAATTGTGATTGTTTTGTGTTTGAAATATTGAAAAGAGTTACCTTAAACATTTATGGTTAGAAGCCTAAGAACCTGAAGATGGCTCTTATACATTAAGATGTTTATAGATGTTCCCTTTTTCAATACTATGTTGGTTTTATTCACCATGATACTTTTATTTTTTATTCTATAAGGAAATAATTAATTAAATTATTTATTCATAATTTTGATGCATTAAAAGTGTTTATTAAATAGAATTATATGGAAAATAGTGAGTGCGGCCATAATTTAAAATGTATCTGATCATAGAATAGTGGTGAGTGCACCATTAATGAAATTTGTTACATATATGAGAAGGATGGAATAAGGGATGAGAATATGTTACTTATAACATTATAGTACAATATTTTGACTATAACAATTAATATGACTCAAATATATGAAATTAGATGCATGAGGTTGCACTTGGGAATGGAAAAGGTGATTTTGGATGAGGCAATCAACATGGTATCCTATATCACCAAAATATTTCTATCATTAATAGTTGTGTATGATCAAATGGAGGATATGTGGTCTCAAAAATTACTGTAGACAAATCATCTAATATTCTTCATAAGATTATAATATTTACATGTAAATTCTATAGATAGAGAAAACCATGAATCAAAATAAAAAACGAATTTCTTATGATTTATGTTGTTTAAAATTTTTAATGTAAACTTTTGGCTACTAAAATGAAAAAAATCATTATAATTTGGAATTATTTCCTTGATGGAAAGTTTTTATGTAAGGACCATAACATGTTTGAGCAGTAATTTGAAGAATAACTAACTATAGAGGTTTGTAATTATCAGAGTACCGGTAGTTCTCAAGTAATAGAGAACTCATATGTATGTTCTCAATAAACAATAATTCCATATTTTATACCTTTTAGTCAACCATAATGATCCCTGGTATATGAATCTTGAGTGGGATATCATGATTTATGGGACCCAAATATAATATTATTTAATGTTTGAGTACCAAAAATAATATTTGAGTCAATAAGATAGTGATCCATAATCTAGAGACTAGTTTAGTGGTTTAGGAATGATATAAATTTCCACTATTATTGTAAGTATGTAAACATGAAAAACACATGGAATAAGATTCTCATAGTTACATTATGAAGTTAGTGTTACCCATGAATGTGGAGATGGATTCATTAATGTTTGTCAAATAATTGTATAATCTTGAATCGGTGGAGGGAAAAAAGGCCCATGAAAACATGTGATTTTAATATATTAATGAATATGATGATTGAAAGAACTAATTCATGGAATGTAAGGTAGTGAAATATTTCCAATTAATAAAAAGAGTTTATTTCATAGAAATATTATCACCAGTAAATAACCATTCAAAAATTTATATTATGTTATATATATTTATATCAAAATATATCTATCTGTATTAGAGAGATTAAAAAATTATTTCCATCATAATGATATGGTGCAGAAGATCTATATGTTGAAACATATAGGATTACCAATATATGGGGACTATAATTTCATTAATTATATGAATAATATATTATATGTCTTAAATAAATAACAATATAAATATAGTAAGGAATTTATTTCATTCATGACATATGAACTGTTCATTTTGTGATATCCATATCATTATTTTTATCATGAGTAATTATAAAATTGGACATGCATCATACTGATTTATGTATTTATAACATATTGATATTAGGAAAATATTCATAGAAAACATGAATGTCAAAGTGTGAATTTTGAGGAATATTCAAAATGAAATATCTTTGATATGAAAAAGGTATTTGGGGATTAATATCAAAAGTGTTTGTGAATTTGGGATAGTGGTTATATCTTAGAATGTTTATATATGAATGATCATAAAATGGATTAGGGTATCTATTAGTAATCTTATCCCCACCCTCTCTAACTCCTTGCCTTAAATTACCAAATTCATAGGCACCCACAATGGATTTTGAGGCCATGTACATAGATAATGTACCACATGAATCAGTGGTCTTATATTTGATGTATAAAATGGTTATTATACATCTTGACCATTCTTATAAAATGGTATTTTCATGTTTGTATATGAAGAATCTATACAATGTACATTGGGAGGATGTGAAATAAATTCTTTAATATTTTAACGGTCTATAAGATCAATAACTATGTTATGGAATATATGATATATTATAGGGGTTTGTATACTCAAATATTTTGGGAGACATAAAAACACGGAAAATACAATAGGTTTTGGGTTTACTTTGTGATTAATTATAATAATTTGGTCATAAATATTGTAAAGTTGTGTTAATCTATGTCAGAAGAAAATTGATTATATTGGCAACATCGATTCATGGAATAAAATGGTTAGATTGAATAGACTTATAAAAGATCATAGAAGGATTATTGAAGGTTCAAAGATTTACTATGATAGAAATAGATCCATCCACATGGCTAAAAATATGGTTTTTTTTCTCAGATGAAGATTGCCAACCTAATGTATTATTTGATTAGAATTTTTTAGGAGGAACTAGATTTTTCACTATATAAGACATTGGGTATCAATAATATTATTGAAATATTAAATATAGTTATTCTTTTGTAATTCATGAGACAACATTGATCTTCAGTAGGAAATGGGTGAATTAAATAAGGGAAATAAGGATTACACTATTTCATGTTCTGTGTTGGGGATATTCCAAGGTTCCCTAGAACATAATTCATGTGGGTTATTTTTAAGATGTCAATTTTTTTTAGTTAATTGGAATTAAGAGGAGTGGGTAATGGGCGGGGCATGAGCTATAGAAAAAAATTATAAATTTTTTAATGTATGTAAGCCCATCATAAGCTCACAGCTACTAATGGTTCTACGGAAAACTATTAAAATTCTGGTAGTCTAGTAATTTTGAACGGTAATCTAGTTTATAACAAACCATCTAAAGACATCCTTTATGATATATGACTTTAGTAGATTAAGTTATACTTGATTGATTGGTTTTCACATATTGTATATGTGTGGGGGTCAATTAGTAAAATTTATGGAATATGTTATTCAAAAAGGGTGATAATGGATACCAGCTAAAGATAAGTAACATTTACATAGAAATATTAATTTATAACCCCTATATTGTATTTTATTTTAAATTAATGGATGAGGTTATAGTGTAATTTCCTCATGCTTGTAGGGTATAGTCTGATAAATGTTAAATTCTATTACCATAAATTTATTTCTATTTATACATTGAATAATTTAATATTTAATTCATTTCCGGTAACATGAATATTTGGGACGCTAATTTTATGTATGAAGGTGACTTTATTTGGTGAGTAGGGTTCTAAATCGACCAATATATGTTCCACTGTTTAAGGGTGAATAAAAGTTCCAGAATCAAATTTTTGTTACACATAGTCTACAATGTGTGATATTTAAATTGTCTAATGATCATATATTTAGTGATATTATTCATAGTGTGTGGGATTAATGATTCATGGGTTTTTTTTCATTTTTTTTAATCCCCTCAAAAATTGTTATACAAGCTCATGTATCTTTTAATGTAAACCAAAAACCCATTATTATCATAATTTTTTTGTTTTTAATGGAATTTAAAATAAATGGATATGTCTTATTATTTTATTGTATAACATTAAGTGGTTTCACTTATTAGATGTAATTTTAATACTGTTGGCATTATTATGGAAAATGAAATATTTATATTTTTCTATTCATGTTATGTTTAATGTAAATTCATTATGATGAGATATGATCCCATTATATGGATTGATAATGCATCGAGTAATAGTATGTTATCCATATGGAGACATAAAAGAAATTGTCAAGAAATATATTTATTTGTAAGAATTATTTTAAGAGTTATTATATATGTGATATGGGGAAAATCTCCCAAGGAACCTACATGTTTATATATGCATGAAAATGGATTTTTTGGATTTTTTTTCATAAGGTAAGAAAAAAAGAGTTCTATTAAAGGAAAAATTTATGTTCTTTTAAATGTGAATGGTTTATTTTTAATAATAATTATTCAAGTTTTTTAGTACACCTTCATGAATTATTATTTTTTATTTATACATGATATGAAATGTTTTAGGAATAACTTTGGAAAAGAAATTTTGTTTAAGGTGTGAGTAAATTATTATTTCAGCTCAGTGATTATTTTAAAAAAAAGGAAAATAAATATTTTAATTGTAATTTTTTCATAAAGAGATTAAAAATTTTGATTTCTTTTTATATCCCTTGATGAGATTTGTTTTTCTTCATCCCATATTTTCAAATTCACTTTAAATGGATTAAATACATATAATATCAATATAAATTTCATTATTGGCATGTCATGAATGAAGAAATGTGTCATAAATGAAAAATGAGTTTAAACATTAGATAATGTTTTTGTGGAAAAATAATAAACTGCATGGAATTTTCCACATTCATATGTAATATTTTTATACATAACATTAAACTCTTAGCCTAAAATATCCTAGAAATTTAAAAATGTGTAACCCATTTTATTAATTGTTATATTTTGTTATGTGTAATTATTTATATTATTAGTCTAGTATATTAATTTTTTTATCACTGAGTCTGGGAATAAAAATATGTGAGTACCAATCTAGGGTATTATAGTTTGAATCAAATGAAGGGTTTAGATACCTTTAGAGGTAAGTAGATTATTATATAAGAATTATTGATTTTTTCTAAAAACAATAAAGATAAATTATTTTTCCTATGATAGTGAGTAATCAGAAATCGATAACCATAATGTCTAATATTTTATTAATAATTATGGTTATCTTTATTTGAAATTAATGTTTTTAATAGAATATTTTTTTATTTGAGGATATATTAGTATTTATCCTCCTCCTAAGATGGTTTATTAGAATTTTATTTTGTATACTCACACTATCAATTTTTCTTGTATATGGATCAAACTAGGAGGATATATATTGACATTTAATATTAAGGACAATGTAAAAGATATTTTAAAGGGAAGCCAAATGAGATAATGTGTGGGATTAAAAATGTAGTGTTTTTTCATGATAGCTTATTTCATGTTGTTAATAACAAACTGAACCTATGTTGGTTTCCTGACACAAAAAAAGATAAAAGAGAGTTATATAGTTGTTTATGTGATAAATATCGTAATGGAAATGAGGTTTATATATTATATGTATCAATAATGTTGGTATAAACACCCAATGAAATATCTCTTTGGCAATGGACGATGTATTATGTGTGGAAGAGGACACCCTGCAGAAATAAACTATCGAGGTAAAATGAAGTGTTTAGTCTACTCAAATAAGAGGAATAAATTTACTCTAAATCTATCACTAAAAAGTCAATATTATAAATTTAGGGAGTTTTGGAATTATTTTTATCAGTTACCTGTATTGAATGATCAACATTAGGAACATAAATATCATCTAAATAAACTTTTAACAAAGTTATATGATATTACAACTGATGATGATGAAACATTGAATGACCAATAAAAGGTTTGAATTATATTTTTTGTTATGTTTAATATAGAAGATATTATTATATTTATATATATGAATAATAGGAAATGAATCTTATTTTCTATAGGAGTTAATGAAAAATAAGATAGAAAATTTTGAATACTGGTCTACAAAGGATGTTTAATATGTGTTGTGTTTATATATAGTGTTACATGAGTTATGATAGCATGAAATTTTATTTAAGGAATGAGGATTTTAATGGTAATCATAAATATAATGTACTTGACACCATTTTTGGTTATAAGTGATAGGTTTTTAATAATATTAGGATACATTTATTGGGTTTTAATACAAGACTATGGTATATGTTACACATAGTTCTACCATGTGACTAGCAACTATATAAAATTTTATTTTTATTGGGGATGAAATATTTAAAGTAAAGAGAACCATTAGTGTTAATCATATATTTTATATTTATGTAATTATTTTTAATTAAGAGAAATACTTATTATATTTTTTTGGAACATATGTTTTATCATATCGATAACCTTGTGATTAAAATATATTTTTTCGTGATTAATAAAATAAATACATTTTGGAATAAGTTCAATATATGGGGAAAATGACATGATTATGGTAGAATATTTTATTTATCTGGGATATAATTTTATTTGATCAATAAATCTCATGGAAAATTTTGGAAGTATATACTATATTATTGGGGTTTTGGGGAATAATGTTTTACTTTTTTTTATAAAGTTTAATTCATATTGGATATTTTCATTTTGATTGCCATTTTTTCTAACTAAATCAATAAATAAAGATGATTAACATTTCATCCTTTAGTGGATCGTATTATTAATTAAATGTTAATTTTAATTCATTACACATAAAAAATTCAGGAAAATTATTAATCATCAAGATTATGAGATAAACCATATATAGAAAATGCTCAATAGAAAACCAAATGATGAAATTTCTCTTATGGTAAGGAATTATATCACGTAATTATATTATTTTATAATTATCTGTATTAATGATAAAATATTTCCAAAACACTATAATGAGGATTTTTAATCCATCATGTCTTATATGAAAATATCACTCATATATCAATGTATGTTTATTAAGACTCATTCAATAGTATGAGTCTCACAATTGTAAAATTCATGGTTTAATAAATATTTGTGAAATATTAGGTTTCATTATCTTGAAATAGAATATAATTTTCTTTTTACATGGATATTTAGATGACATGGACTATAAATGAATTTATTTACAATTACATATATTTATTTCCCACTCTACAGTCCTTCTCTCTTCCTCTATTTTAAGGATCCATTATTATAGATATATTTATATTAATAGTTTTCAAAACCCTATTACTCTCTATGGTATTTTATTTGAAAATTAATTACACTATTTCCAATCAAAAATGAGATAAAAATACAATGATTCCATTTCTTTATGGTGAGAGAATGTAACATCTCAAAATATGAGAACGTAATACATTAGGTAAACATCTAGTGAAATAGTGTGTGATATAAGGAACACAAAACTAATGTGGGAAAAAATTTAAAATTAATATTATTAAATGATAATAAATTATGATTATAAAATATTCAAAAAATTTATTACAACTCATGGGTAATTTATAAAATACATAGTTTAGAATACTTAATGTTTAAAATGTTATTTTCTATACAAGTGGGTTTTATTTAGGTTTTTAATTTTATTTATAATTTATATTCCTTAATTAATAAAATTAAAATTTTAAAAACTGGAATTTATTTATTACATAATAATTTCATAAATTATTTTATGGTCATTTATAGTATTTTTTTGAATAAATTATTTTGGGTAAATGGTGAAAAATACTTGTTTTCCTAACACTATTTTTGTAGAGTTATAATCTTATAATATTGAATTAATAGATTATAAAACCTTTTTTCTAGATACAATATAGATTTAAAAGTTTTATAATTCCGTAATCAATCTAATATTTAACATAGAAAATAATGTTTGACATTTTTTAAAAATAAGTAATGTATTCATACAAATAAAAAACTATTTTTGGTTTTTCACTTTTAGTCATGTAGTAATAAGGCTCCTTTTAGTTTTTTCAGTTTTTAACTAAAATAAATATCCTTTTATTAAATCTAATCCAACTAATTTAGTTATCATTATAGTTGGTGTTTGTGTAAAATAATATATTATTTAAAATAGTTTTTTTAAAAATGATATTTCATCATATTTCATTACCGTATATTATATGTTACTTTAAAAAATTATTGAAATTTAGAATTAGAAAATCAATTCCATTATTAGAATTATTATTTTCAAAAAAAATTAATGAGTTTTATAACAATTTTAGTCATGATGAATATGTACTATGTTAATTTTTTTTCATTATTTTAATGAATAAAATGATTAATATGGGTTAAAATACTAGATAATCTTTTTTAATTTCTCTTCAATTTGACTAATTTTGATTTTATTGGTTTATTTCAACCATAAATTATCATTTATTTGAAATTATACTAAATTGAATTCACTCATTTTGAAAATACATTTATTATTGTTTAATGATCTTAATTTTTACAAGGGTGTCACTCCTCTCATTTATAATAGGCAACCTCCTATTTTCCCAACTTCACAAAATGTTTTCACTCTTGCTGTAAAGACCCATTTTTTCATGAACTTTTTTTAATTATATAGAATTATTACGATTATGCGAAAATTGATGGAGAGTGATTCTGGGGCCCAGAGTGCCCTAAATTAATTGTGAACTTTTATTGGGTACATTTAGTAAATTAGTGAGCGACATTTTCTACATTTTGAACTGTTGCTCGACATAAAAATATAAGGCCACCATTGAATCCCAAGAACTAGGATTCCATTAAGAGATGATTTAATTTGATCATAGTAGGTCTAGAAAAAATGTTTTGTTTTGTGACTTTTTCAATGAAATGAAATAAAATAATTTTATTATTTTATATTTCTTTCATATCCTCCAACAGACAAGAAGATTTTAGGGCTAGTGACGTGTGAAGCCAATAAATGGCTTCACCTGGCAGTCCTAAGTAACGACGTCATTGGGGAATTAGGAAGGTTACTAATTAATGAGCTCCCTTTAGTTCCCCAAGTCGTTACTTACCCTCCCCCTCTCCCATAAATATGGAGCTTTGGGGGAGGTATCGACACATATCTCCAAGAAATGAATTGCTGAAGGAGTGCCGCAAAGCTAAACCCTTAGAAGACATAGTGGATCCGAACAGGAGGTGATTAGTTACATCTAACCATGAACCGAAGGGTGACGTACGAGTAGCCTCGTTGAGAACCAGTTGCGGGAACAGAGAACACAACCCACATTAAAGCGCAGACATTCTCCAATGGATTTACATGGTTGGGGGTTTATTCTTTTAAACATTTTAAATGTTTTTCTCTTCCCTATATAGAATAATACGACGAACATGTACCAACCGACTAATGGGTTGATCCAAAATTCATTTGTTTTTACGGAGATTTGTTGTGGGGTATCTTTGTAGGGATTTGATTGTTGTTAATTCAATTGATTATTAACCACTTAATTTCCCCTCATGTTTACAAGCAAATTCAGAGGGTGTGGGACTAACGAATCCGGCCCAAAACCCTCCCCTATCTTGATATCCATGCGCCTCCATCGAAGACCGCCAGCGTGACGACATCGACCAACTACATTGGGGATATCACGTCAACGGATGACATAAGGGGAGGTGGTAATAAAAAGTCGTGACGGTCATTAGAGTGGCTGGACCTGACATGCCGCAGAGGAGGTGCAGCTTACCGCCGCATGCTACCGACAAGAAAAGGGTCACTACTCATCAGCCATGGCACACAGAGAAGGCGGCTGACTCATCGCCCCATCCCGGACGGGAAGGGCGGTGTCGCGTGCTGTCAGTGAACAAGAGACCATGGTCGAAACCGCGGTGGAGGACGCAGAACCCGCACCTCAGATGTGTTCCATAGAGACTGAGTGGCACCCATGATATTCCCTATCTTCGCAAACCGAATGACCTCCGGGCCATTTGGGAGTTAGAGAGACCGAGCCCCCCCTGCATCGGTTAGGTGGAACCCACAGCGCCCCCCCCCCCTCATACGGGGTTTCCGGCCTAGCGGGGCCGTGCCCCTTGATGGCTGCGACATCCCCATTTAGAGATTTGTCGGACCTCAGCCTATAGGCCGAGCCCTCCGCGGCCAAGCCCAGACCGGTTCGGGCCGGACCAGGGCCCAATCTGGCCCAGAAACACATGAAGGGCAATATCTTGAGAACCATAAATCCACATGAATAACAGTATGCAACATTAAGACACTTGGATTGAGACAGTATTTTTGGTATACTCCACTTGTGTTTGGAAGATAGTTGGAGTATGTCGGGTTTGGATCAAACCCAAATCCAATCATACCCCCAGAACTAAAACACTTATAACTCATAGATCGGACGTCTGATTGATGTGCCGTCATTCACATGGGAAACCTTAAAACATGAAATTCCTTTGGGTTATTCCTTTTTCTAGCTTAGTGAGTATTGAGGTATGAACGATATCTTGAGTGGTAGACTCAACAAAACTCGAGTGCATCGTATGTGAGGAATCGAGTGGCTGGCTGTGATCGTAGGTTAGAAACAGATCATATGGAGGATAGTACTTAGAGATCCTATATGGATGAGAACCTAGTGGTACTGTGTGGATCAGCACCTATCGGTCCTATGTGGATCATCACCTAGAGGTCCTGTGTGGATCAGGACCTAGCAGTCCTATGTGGATCAGGACCTAGCGGTCCTGGGTGGATCAACACTTTGCGACCCGATGAAGATCATCCATAGAGTGGACCATCATGATTCAGAGATATACTAATAATGGGTAGATCAGATCTTTTGTGGGTCATTTAATGGGTTAGTTATCTATTGATCATGTGTGGGTCATACTTTGTATGTTCATCAGTAGTGCCTCTTGACAGAATCAAATGATCTCGCTTCATGAATTATCATTTGTAATTCTATAGCTCACTGAAAAACCTGGCTCGATCTGAGATTCTTTTTGAATAGTTTCTATTTCTTGTGATTTGTGATTGAGATCATGGTTTTTGATTTTCCATTGTGGAATTCTTAAATACATTCGAGGGTCTCGGTTCCCTTACCGGTTATTTTTATACTCACCCACGAATGGGATTTTCCCACACCTTATTGTGTCTTCTATAGATGACAAAGAGGTGGGAAATAGTGTAAGGGATCTATGAATAGGTGGTACGTGGAGGAGAAAAGCATACATGGATTGATGAGGGAGCGATCTGTACCTACCCTTCAGGTACGATTCTCGAAGGATGACTCAGTAGCTGTTTTCCCTTTTTTAGTTGAATTTTTCATTCCAGTTGTACTTTTACTTCTACAGTTGGGCTTGTATTCCGGAACCAATTACATAAAGTACTCTTTAACTACAACATTTTACATCACAGTTGCTTCTTGTGGTGTTCTTGGACCATGTGATGGTATTGTTTTAAAGGCAATGTCTTCCCATTTTAGGGAATATTCCTTTTGGTGCAAGTCTCCAGCCCCTGGCCTATGAATGGAAGGCTTGGGGTAGTCACGACACGGGCCCCGGGGGATGGGTCATCATAAAGTTGTATCATAGGAGTCGGTTCTACTGAAGAACTAGGACTCTGATCATTTCAATGTAGCAATAGTGTTTAGTGTTTTGAGTGTGGTTTTTATTTTGGAGAGTCAAGTGTTTGTGTGACGGCTGATGTATCCATACACCATGAACCTAAATTCTTATTTCCAATGTAGTACACTAATGCACATATTGTGTGTATTTTAGGTGTTTTTTGGGTGATTTATTTGAGTCCGCTCACAAGTTATAACTTATTAACTGTGGAAATCCTATCTTTTTTCAGGATGCATCCACGTAGATGGTTGGCAATGATTCATATGATAGTACACGATGATGGCCCACTGAGGGTTGAGGACTTGGTGAAGGGAACTCTTATGGAATTAGCACCTTCGTGTGGGGTACCCGAAGCACCACTACCCATTAAGAAACCATTTCCACCAGCCCCATTAGAAGAGGGAGGACGCCGACTGGGAGCGTTGCACAAGTTTATGCGGAAGAGGCCTCCATGGTTCTGAGGTGCGACAAACCTGTAGGTAGATGATGACTGGTGAGAGGCTGTAGTCAGAGTATTCAACTTGGTTGGGACACCAGTTGACCTTATGGTGATCCTAGTAGATAGTGTATTCTAAGAATCAGTAGGGAGATGTTGGACCATGATTCTCTAGACACACAACAAGGTGACATTAGTATAGGCATACTTCAAGAGACTTTTTAGGGTAGAGTTCATCTCAGGAACCTTAAACTCTTTGCATATAAAAATGCTATTTCACTTACAGCAGGGCAGCATGACAATGGTGTAGTTCTCAGTGATGTTCACTATTCTCTCCCGCTACTCTACCTACATGGTATGTGACTCTTTATTTAGGGACCATACTTTTTAGTAGCGTCTCCGATGGGATATTAGAGAATCAATGATACTGCTCAACATTCCGATGCAGCCTAGGGTGATAGAGTGAATGATTTTGGTGGAGATATTCCTAGATGAGTAGGCACCCACAACAAGTGTAACCACCAAACATCATGTAGCAGATTCAACTGTATCAGGAAACAGGCAAGATGACACAAATGACATAGCGAGCCACACTGTCTGGTGGATGACCCGGGATGCAAGGTCGGCGGTACGGGGCTAACAATGTACAAGAAGTCAGGAAAGGGACAAGAAGTGTTACACGTGCGGTGGGCAGGGTCACATGGCTCATGACTACCCGACCTTCCCTACAAATGACCATCAAATAGTTTAGTGACCACCAAGGCAGAGGAATAGGTTTGATCGAGGAGGTCTGCATGCGGTAAGAGGACTTGGTAGAGGATATAGTCGTGCAATAGGTCGTGGGAGGCGATTTGATGTTCTACTGCCACCACCACCAGGTGTCCCACCCCTGACCATAGGGAGCAGGTAGACTGGGACGAAATCAGATATAGGAAGCTGAGTCCTATGACCGCGGAACTCTGGAGATTATTAGTGGTATGATCTGTGTCTACTCCACCTTATATGTAGTAATTATAAACACAAGTTCAAGTCACTCTTTTATTTCCACAACCCTCGTTATGAGCTCAGAGATTCAGGTACATCTCTTGGCTTGATCCTTCCTGCAAGAGACATCTACGAGAGATAATTGGATGATTACACACAAGTTACGACAGTATGATCTTACTCTAGGAGGTGAGTTCATCGGCTGGGATCTCCTAGTAGTGGCGTCGAGGCCTTACGACATCATCTTGGGTATACACTGGTTATCCACAGTCCATTCTCATATTGACAATATTAGGCACAATGTGTGGTGTGTCCGCATGAATGGGACAAGGTTTTCCTTCACCAGTAAGAAGGGAACCTTTGTAGCACATGATGATCTTACCTAGAGGATGTGGTAGCCAATTAATCACCAGTTGGATAGCCTTACCCTCGGAGTAGTTGATCTTGGGTGTCCGAGATATCTTATAGTGGTGGACCAGTATGTCGATGTCTTTCTTGATGATGTTCCAGGACTACCTCTAGGAAGAGAGGTAGACCTTTCGATTGAATTTTACTTCGAGATGACACTCATATCTACACTATCATATCAGAAGTATCTTGTGGAACTTCGTGGATTATGGGTATAGTTGGAGGACATGGAAGGAAAGGGGTTCCTAAGGCCCAGTGTTTCTCTAGGGGTATCCCCAATTTTTTTTACCAAGAAGGAAGATGGGAGTTTGATACTGTGTGTAGACTACTCGAGCCTAAAATAGGTGACCGTGTAGAACAAGTATTCACATCCCAGGATTAATGATCTTATTGACCATCTGAAGAATGCTCATTGGTTTTCTAAGATAGACCTCAGATCAGGAAATCATCAACTTAGGATACGATATGAGGATGTGTAAAAGATGGACCTCAGATGTCTGTATGTCCATTATTAATTCTTGGTTATGTCATTTGGCATGACCAAATCCCTTGCAGTATTAATGGGACTCATGAACATGATCTTCAGCCATACCTCGACCGCTTTGTAGTGGTTTTAATCGATGACATCTTGATATACTCAGTGACGGACGAGGAGCATTACTATCATCTGCAGATAGTTCTGGATACACTCCAAGAGAACCAACTTTATGTTAATCTTTTGATGTTCTAGTTCTGGATTCGAGAGGTACACTATATGGGAAACATTATCTCTGAGGCTGGTGCTAGAGTGGATCCAGCAAAGATAGAGGTTGTGCTTGCTTGGGAGCCACCCCTGAGTGTGACTGAGGTGATGAGTTTCCTAGGATTGGCTAGATACTACCGGAGATTCATTCATGACTTTTCCAGAGCTGTGGCACCCTTGTCAGCATTGACAACAAAAGGGACATCCCTTCGTATGGATGGAGAGATTCCAGCAGAGTTTTCAAGAGCTGACACATAGACTGACGAGTGCCCCCATCATTAGGCTACTAGAATAGGAATTTTGGTATATAGTTTACTACGAAACATTAGGGATCGTACTTGTGTGTTTCCTTATGCAGGAGCAAGTAGTGATTGGTTTTGGTTTGTAATAACTGAGACATCATGAGCAGAACTTCACTACCCTTGACCTGGAATTAGAATCAATGGTCTTCACCTTGAATATATAGAGACATTACTTGATGGGATAAAATTTTATTGTGTAATCTGAACACAAGAGCCTCATTTATTTATTCACTCAAAAGGACCTGAAACTGAGATAGCGGTGATGGATAGAGTTCCTCTAAGACTATGACTTTGAGATAGTCTATAATCATTGAAAGGGGAGCGTGGTAGCAGATGCAATCTGTATGAGTTCTGGTCTTCAGTTTCTAACTGATGAGATAGAATAGTTACCTGAATTGTAGATAGCCTTTATGGGTAGGGATGGAGAAGGATACCTCCAGTCTATGGTTGTTACTCCCCCGCTTATTCTTCCAATCAGAGTGGCACACCTTGAGGATTTTGACTGTGAAGATCGACATGCTCAAATATAACCAGGATAAGGACATAATGGATTTTTTGAATTTGGGGAGCATGTCATATTTTTCAGAGGACATACCACGGTACCAGTGGAGCTATGAGGGGAGGTTTTGAGGGATTTCCATACGTCCCCTCTAGCGGTACATCCTGCTGTGGAATAAAAGTACTGGGACCTCTGGCATCAGCACTGGTGGCCGGAGATGAAGATGGTTATAGCAGAGTTTTTTCCACGAGGCCTCACTTGTGAGCAAGTGAAATCCGAGCATTATGCTCCAGTAGGCTTAGTATAGACACTAGACATTTAGGAGTGGATGCGGGATGGGATCTCCATGGAGATTGGGACAGAGCATCCATGTACCTTCAGGGGGAATGATTCTATCTAGGTGATCATTGACCGAGTCACCATATAGGCCTAATTCATACCTATCTATGAGTAGGTATCAGTAGAGGGCTTGGAACGCCACTGCATATAAGAGATTTTAAAACGTCATGGGGTTCCATCGATGATCATCTCTCACCATGATGCATGTTTTACATCCCAGTTGTGGAAGGGATTACATGAAGAATTCTGGAGTCTGTTGCATTTGAGCACCACCTTTCATCCTTATATGGATGGTCAAATAATGTAGACCATAGTGACATTGGAGGACATGGTTCGTTCATGCGTCCTATATTTTTGACGCAGTTGGGAGGATAACATTCCCTTGGTGGAGTTCGCATACAACCAAATTTATCACTCCACCATCGGTTTGGAACCATTTGAGGCCTTTTACAAGTGACTTTGCAGATCACGTCTATGCTTGACAGACACATTGGAGTTAGTACTTATGGGTCTAGAGTTGGTACGAGCTACCACTGAGAAGGTGCAGGTCCTCCAGGAGTGGATTTGGGCTACACAAGGTAGACATTAGTCTTATGTTGATAGAATATGGAGAAAATTGGAGTTCAAGGAGGGGACCATGTATTCTTGTGAGTCTCCTATCGGTGGGAACTATGAAGATTTGGATGAGGTGGTAAGTTATCACTGAGGTTTATCAGTCCTTTTCTGATACCTTAGAGGATAGGTGAGGTGGATTACTGCTTGGAACATCCACCTTTTTGGGAGAGGGAGCATGATGCCTTCTACATATCTCAGTTGAGGAGAGACGTACATGACCCATCTCACATCATCGACCATGGAGAGTAGGTCTTCGACGACGGGGAGACCATTATAAATGTTCTAGTGGGGATTGAGGTTCAACAGGAATGAGTACTTCATGGGTGGTCAATACCTATGGTGTGCATTTGCTGGTAGCACAGGAACCTCTAGGAAAGAACATGGGAGTGGGAGGCTCATATTCATGATTAGTTGCCCCCATTTGTTTTCTTAGTCTATGTTGTGGATTTCGGGGACGAAAAGCACTCATATGGGGAGAATGTAAGGGGATGTATTTCTATTAATTTTTTTAAAATATATGGAATTATTATTTGTATGTGAAAATTTACGCTGCATGATTCCGAAGCTCACAGTTCTCGGAAAAATTTCTGAACTTATTTTCAGGTACGTTCAGTAAATGCATGAGTGTCATTTTCTAGATTTTGAATTAAAACTCGGATTTAAAATTCGAGGGCACCATTAAATCCATAGCACCGAGATTCTCATAAGGGATGAATTACACTGATCGCAATATGTCAAGAGAAAATGTTAATTTTTTTTTGACTTTTTTAAAGGAATGAAATAAAATAATTTTATTATTTTATTTTTCTTTCATATCATTCAATGGTCAATAAGAGTGTGGGACCAGCGATGTGTCAAGCCAATAAATGGCTTGACCTGCCAATCTTATGTAACAACATCATTGGGGAATTAGAAGGGTTCTTTATCAATGATCCCCGATTAATTCCCCACAACGTTACAAACCCTCCCCTCTCTTATATATATGGAACTTGGTGGGAGGTACCGGTATAGCTTCGCTAAGAAACGAAGTGGTGAAGGAGCGCCAAAATGCTGAACCCTTTGATGAGAGAGCTGATCCCAGCGGGAGGTGATGAGTGACACGGAACCACAAACCGAAGGGTGACGTATGAGTGGCGATGTTGGGAACTTGTTTCAAGAATGAATAACACGACACACCTTCAAGAGTAGACATTCTATAATGGGTTTATGAGGTAGGGGGTTTATTCGTTTACACATTTCAAATGTTATCCTCTTCCCCGTTCTTGAATAATATGAAGAATGTAGACCAACCGACTAACGGTTTGATCCACGATTCATTCGTTTTTGAGGGATGTTGTTGCGAGGTATCATTGTAGGGTTTTGATTGTTGATAATTTAATGTATTATCAAACAATTAATCCTCCCTAATGTTTATGTGATAATGCAGAGGGCGTGGGCCGAACAAACTCGTCCCAAAACCACCATAATCTTGTTATCCTTATGCCTCCATGGAAGACTGCCAACACTGCAACACTAACTAGCTATGTTGGGGAGAGAGTGTTGATCCATATTATAAGAGGATGTTGCGGCACAATGTTGTGGCTGTCATCATAGAGGTCGACACCGGGCGGCTGTAGAGGAGGTGGGGTGCGCCGTCGCGCGCCGCAGGTAAGCAAGGGTCTGCAACTCATCACCCGCAGTGGTTAGAGAAGGCGTCCGACTCATCGGCCAGCCGCGAAAGGGAATAGAATCACCTTGTCATGCACCACCAGTGAATAAGGTATTGCGATAGAAGAACCAGAAGAAGAGGGGGAACCCACACCTCTGGTCGGTTCTGCGACGATTGAGCGGCGTTGCCGCCTCACAAACCATACGGCCTTCGAGCTGTTCAAGAGTTTGGGAGATCGGGAGGTCACACTTCCCACACCGGCTAGGGAGGAAGCCACAATGCCCCCTGGACCCGGTCTCCACCCTAGCGGGGCTCTTCATGCGAGATGTAAGCCTTTTCGGGGAGAGCCTCCATTATGGGTCGCCCCATTGCGGGCCCGAACACCCTTCGCGGGCCACCCCCTGTAGGTTGGGACACCCCGCTTGCGAGATGAGCTAGACATCATCTCAATGGGCTGAGCCCACTGCGGCCCGGCCCCGACTGGGTCAGACCGGACCCAAGACCAACCAAACCCGGGCCCAACCTAGCCTGGAAACACATGAAGCGCCATATCTTGAGAACCGGGAACCCGCCTGATGAACCATCTGTGGCACTAGGACACATGGATCGAGATGGTCCTTTTGTTATACTCTACTTGAGTTTTGAAGATAGTTGGAGTATGGCCGGGTTAGATCAAACCCAAATCCAACTTAGCCCCCCCCCCCCCCGAACTAAAACACTTATAACTCACAGATCGGGCATCCAATTAATGTGATGTCTATCACATTGGAACCCAAGCGACATGACAATATTTTGGGTTGCTCCTTTGCAGAGATTAGTGGTAGTTGATCTACGTCATATATCTCGAGTGGAAGAATCTACAAAACTCAAGAACACAGGGTGTGAGGAATCCAGTGGCTACCTGAGAGGTAGAGGTTGGAGATAGATCATACGAAGGTTATTACCATGTGACCATATGTGGGTCAGCACCAAGTGGCCCTGTGTGGATCAGAACCTAGCTGTCATGAGTGTATCGGCACCTAGATATCATGTGTATATCAGCACATATTGACCTGAAAAGGACCAGCCATAGAGGGGTCGGTCGTTGTTCTGCAATATATGAATCTTGGGTGGATCAAATACAATTTGGGTCATTACGAGGGTTAGTTACATATCCATCCTGTGTGGTTCATCCTCCGTATGGCAAGAAGAAGTTACTCATTAAAGAATTATATGATCTAGCTTCACGATTAATCATCTATTCTTCTATACATCATAGAAAAACCTTGTTTGAGCTGAGACTCTTTTTTAACAGCGTTTATTGCTTTGTGATTTGTGACTGAGACCAATCATTTTGGTTTTCCATTATGGAATTCAGAGAGACCGTTGGGGGTCTCAGGGTCCCTATAAGATATTGTTATACTCACCCATGCACGGGCTTTGCCGACACCTTGTTGTGTCTTCGGCAGATAATGAGCTGTTGGGATGAGGTTTTGGGAGCTAGGACTTGGTGGAACGTGAAGAAGACGGGAGGAAATGAAGTGCTGAGGTGGTGATCTATACCTACCCTTTAGGTAGGATCCTCAAGGGAAGACTTAGTACCAGTTTTTCCTTTTTCAGTTGTATTGTTGTTTTCAGTTGTAAATGTACTTTTAATGTTGGGCATGTATTTTGGCCCCCTTTACTTCCAACACTCTTTTAATAAAGTAGTTTACTTCACAGTTTCTTCTTGTTATATTCTCGGAAAATTTGTTTGTACAGATTTAAAGGAAATTCCTTCCCATTTTAGGGACTACGCCTTTCGTTGCTAGTCACAAGCCCCTGGCCTATGGAAGGCGGTCTTGGGGTAGTCACGGAACGGTCCCCAAGGGATGGTTCGTGATACTATCTCTTCCAAGATCTTCTCAAATCCATCCTCACATAAAATATGTCTATTTCTCCCCAAAATCCCAAACATGGAATGATTGAGGTGTAATTCAAATGTTGATATCCAAGGAGGTATAAGTCTAAATTGAATTAATTCATTTTTATTTCTTCTTATATATCTATAAACTCTATTCAAACCATCCAAATACAATAAATTAATTATAATTAATTTTCAAAAATAATATCTGGATAATTGAAATTCAATTTTCTACCTCCATCGTATCCCATGGGAAATGAAAACCTCATTTATGAATATATATAGAATATCATCTTTATGAGACGATGTTTGTTTTTCATCGCCACATGAGATGGATAGTTAAAAATATGGATTTAATATAAAAATAAAATATATATGAAATTATTATGGCTACATAATGATAATAAATTATCTACATTATTACCCTTCCTTCCATTGGAAAATTGAAATGTTTCACATTCATATGTGTGAAATACTGCCTCTACAAAGTGATGAAATTCATTTTTCATCACCCTATAACATGAATGGTAAAAATGCTGGATTGAAAAAATAAATATTATATTTATATTATTATTATTATTCAAAAAAATTTTTAATTTATTTTCATTATTTCATTTTTATGCATCATAAAAATCTAAATATATCTCACGTACACGTGGACATTAACAACTCCAAGAAACATTGAATTTCGTATTTTCCACCACTACCTTACATATGTTGTTCGAAAAACAATATTGATTATTTAAAAATACAAATTATATCATGTTTATGATTTTATATATAATGGATCCATGATAAATTTGACCATTTTCAACAAAGAATGTTGTTTTGGAGTAAAGTAACTGAAATGCCCAATGAAAACATAACAGATTTAGGAACTAAATAAATCGGGGTAATAAAAGAAATATTCAATGAAATTATTGGATGTTTGTTAAGGATGCATTATAATCAAAATATATTAAATAAAAAAATTATGAAAAATTTTGGATTATAACGTGTATTGAAATCACCTCTAATAATATCAAAAATTTTGGGATTAAATGCTTCATCCAAATTAAAATACCAAAAGGAATTAGTGTCCAACACATACTGCAAAAAAACGAATTGAAAACCATTTTGTCTTACCTATAAATATGGGTGGCGTTAAAATGAATATTATCTATAGAGGATAGTAAATTCATCCATTACTTGATGGGAATTTGTTGTACCAATAATGGTCATATCATGAGTAGTTTCACCACCATTATAGAATCACTTTTAATCCAAAAGATACCCCATCAAAAATTCAAATTGTAATTCCCTACATAGATGATATCTAAATTATCATCTTAAAAGGAAATACAGATTAAAATAAAATGCTAGAAATAGCCTGTTATAAATACCCTATATGTTCTGAAGATGGAACCATAACCCGTGGGTCTAGGTGAACTATGCATTATACCATCCACATTAATTTTAATCTATATTGGGGGTTGAATATCCACCTAATCTACTTGGGTTGAATATGATTATAGTGTAAACCATAGAAACGAAAAATCTTGAGAATAAGTAGATAATATATATTAGTATATATAGATAATACCTACACATTAAAAGATATAAAAATATCCTTGATAATATCCACAAGGGAACATATAACCAAATTATTCACACCATCATAACTAATTTCATCCCTAAAAATCCTAAAATTGTGACTATTCATAGCCAAAAATGAGATTAAAATATTCCTTACCTATATAATTTAATCCAAATTATGTAAAATAATCATAAATTCTTCGTGGATCCCAAAATTATTGAAGGCTTAATAAAAAATATTCTTACCATGAATTAAATGTATTTTATAAAATGACCAATCAAAAATAGGTGTTTACTATATTTCTAATTTTTTTTAAAAATTTGGAGAAACAAGAAGTTTATTTTGATCCATCCATCTGAATCTAATCATCTGTTTGAAGCGGATTAAGTCAAATCATCCATATGAAAAGCTTCATGGATGGAGAGATAAAAGAAATCCCAAATATACTCATCAATCATTATATATTTTCATCAAACCCCCAAAAAATTATTATAGAACAACCAATGTAGATAATTAAAAATCTATAGAAATTCCAAAAAATATTATCATTCTCTTGTAATTTCAAAGAATTAATTTTTTGAATTATATTCTGTGTAAGGAATGATTCAAACAATCACAAATTATCAACATTGTTATATATAGAAATATTATATAACTAAGAGGGATACTAGAAAGAAAAATTAATTATGTAAACGATACATGTTGTATTCCATAAATTCATTTTCAATTATCAAGAGGATATCCATTGATTTATCATCATTAAATCCTCTTATTGATCCCTAATGATTGTCTAGAATAATGGAGAGAGGATGGAAAAATTACAATGTGCACATTTCAATGGTCCTAGCCCAAAGAATGTCAGAAGATGCCTTCTGAGAAGTAATCATGGTCCATGTATAACTAGACACAAACGAGTGATTGAAAACATTATGGTTCTTATTTCCATATCCCCGTATTTTAATAGGAAAAACACATTAATTCCATGAAACTTTGACATGATTATTTTCATGGATACAACCCATAAAGATGAATTTCTTATTTGGTTGTTAAGGTGATTGATATGTTTTTTGGTCCGTTTATAAACAGGATAGGAATAAAAAATCCTTGATATAATCATGTAGATCACTTGGAAAATTCTAGTATCTTATGACACAGTCTTTCATTTCTAACAAGACATTTGTGGTGTTATTCTAAGAGAAACCCCATCTAAAAAGATGGGTTTGACCCCACCCATGAATAACATAATACCTATGTATCTGAAAAAAATATCTCTCTACATAAAATAATGATAATTTATAATTAATATTTCATAACAGTGTAAAATACTTTTTTAATGATGTCTACGGATTTATAATAGTACATAACCAATAGAACCAGATATTAATTATCGTAAAAAGTCATCTTATGAAGTATAAAAATTTATTATCAGAATCACTAAAGATAATAATATCTTATGTATAGAAACGATTCATTAGAACCATGAGATTTATAGATATTTTAATAGTAGTGATGCCATTTTTCAATATATCAATAAAGTAATCTAATACGTTATTCCTCAACTATACCAAAAAAAGTTATAATAAGGGTCACCATTCCTAACACCCTTGAAGATACTAATGTACTCTTTTCATGAAAAATTAAATATAATATACATCCAGATAATTTAATCAAGGATCTAATGATTAATTTAAATTTTTTAGAAAACTCATAACATTGAAATATATTCAATAAAAAACTTTATTTTAGTGTGTTAAGGGTTTTTGAAATATACAATTTGAGAGATATGTTACAATTCAGTTCTTCCTATTGATGAAGGTTAACAATGTATGAAGCAGTGTATAAGAACTCCTAAATCTTTTTTGGGATGAATCCAAGCTTATTTGAGGAAACAAACCCATTATAAATATGACCATGTATATTGGAAATATTTATACCAATAATCTTATATAGATTATTTTTGAGTTAAAATATGCTGAATGTGATCCATCAAAATTGAATGTATAGCCATATAAATTAGGCCATTGAGTTTAGAATTAATAAGGGAAGAAAGTATCAATATTTAGTGATATTTAATACAACCTAACTCACGTTTGGATGAATAACGATCCATTGTTGGATGAATCATCAGTTGATTAAGAAATCTAGCCCATAATATTTTTCCACAATGAATGAATTTGAGGAATTGTTGATAACCTTATCTATGGGGGTCATGGTAGTAAATCCATTTTTTATCTCACTAACTTGATTTTAAAAAAACTTCCAACAATTTAGGGCTCAAATGACAACTATATTCATAATCAAATTGTTTCATAAAATATAAAATAACTACATCACTGATTCCATCGTCCAAACTAATTGTGTTTAAATTGAAAATAATGGAAGGTATTTTATTCTTATTTTTCATGTTTTTATTAATTTGTTGAAATATAATATATTTCACACCCTTATTTAATACATTTATGTATTAATTGATCATTCAAAAGGGAACCCCTCATTCTAATATGAGTAAAACATTATGGGTGCACTTGAGCTCTTCTATTAAAGGACGATCCTACATGGGAGATTGTACATGTTAATAAGATTATATTTAGTCTTGTTAATATCAACATATCAATTAGAGAGCATATTTTCTCTCTAAATTCATATATCTAATTTGGTATTATTGATTGTTTTCGAAAACAACTTAAAGGAATCAAAATTCTTTTGGATGGACCACTCTAAAGAGATTATATCTTTGTACACCTCAAAGTTTACCTAGGAGTTGTTTAATGTGAATGTATTTTGAAATTTATCAACAATAATTAATAGTATGTGTTAAATTAAGGAGATATATAAGTGAATCCTTCGAAAAAATATATATGAAATTAATGGTCTGAAGTCTCTACCCAAAAGTGATACAAATTATCTATCTAGTTTACTATCTTGAAAACCACTCACAATATGCCTCAAATAGTTGAAAAAAAATAAAAAATATCACAAAAATGCATATATATATCGATAAATATTTTCAACTCTAAGGATTACAACCCAATTTGGTTGGAGCTGATATTCTCATCAACATTTTAAACCCAATTAAAACCTCCCATAAGAGCCCAGCTATGATAAACATAGTTTGATATCGAAGAGATATCCTCCCAAATGACTCTTATAAAAATTTAATTTTTAGGGGAATTTAAAAAGGATATTATGTGATATGAATTAAAATATTATATTTTAAAAAACACGTTTTTTTATTTCTTAAAAGATAGATTCTTTAATATTTTTATTCTTTATAACACATAATGATTCCACTTATCTAGATATGGTATTGGGATCCATCCAATAATTTTGAATCTTATTCAATTCAATGATCATGAAATAATAAATTTCATCCATAGGTTCATCAATTAAAAAATATATCAATTTTATTGTGAAATTAAGTGACAATGGGATAAAGAAATATCATCATTATTTGTCCCTTGATAGTTCCAGATTAAATTAAACTTTTTTTTTATCAAATGTATTTTCCATATTATGGGGAAACTTTTTTTACAACCATAGAGGGTGTCTTGTATACTGTAACATTTTCATTAAATAACTTCTAGGATTTTATTATTAATATAATGAGTCATTAACATGCATTAATTTAGCATCATAAACATGTATTCCATTAATAGGCATCATTGTTTCCTTCTCAACCACATATTCTTATAAGTTATCACTAATGGGTGTGAATTTTTTGTTGGATGTCAACTTATCGAAAGAAGAATCCTCATTGGGCCTTCTCTGAGTAACCGTGTTTGTGTAAACTTGATTAATTATATCCTTAACCATATTATAATTAGGATTTACAAACTCAAAATGATCTCTCTTGGAATGAATAAATATTGAGGGAGAATCCCTCACTATGGACTCAGCTACCATGTCAGTTGAAATCATAAAAATATGTAATGTGGAGAAAATAAAATCCTTTGTTGATTTGAGATCCTCAAAACTATGATCTAGATAATAATATGTCAGGTGAAAACACCACCTAACTTGGAACATTCAGTTCTTAAGGGGGATACAAAATTAAGACATCACCAACAATCTCAATAGGAGGGATTCTATCATCAGTGGAAACCACATCCTCAGTTGGAGAATTAATATCATCACGAGGATATTGAATAATTTATTCACCATCCATAACAAGAGGTAGAATTATAGCATCATCAAAAACCACGATAGAATTTTTAGAATAGGCCTAAATAATGTAAGGTTGAAGGTAGATCTTTATAAGAATTAGTTTTCGATACTTTATCTGTAGAAATAATATATTTTCCTGCTAGACTAGTATCAATGTATGGGGCCATTTTCTCAATAAATATTACATCATGACAAGGCTCCACTCCATAGGATCTAACAACAAGAATACATGAATCATTCCATGATACGCAATGGGCCTTCTATTTAACCTTCAAAAAAACTTTTACCATAATGTAAAAATTATCATCATGGTCTTCAATATTGTAAAAATCAAAAGGTAACCTCATTCCTCTTACATTCAATAGCCACATATAAAATGGGGTTTAAAGAAACACAAATGCATTGGTTTCTCTGATAAAAAATCTTATAGTATATGTTATCCTCCATGTTTTTAATTAACTATTCAATAATTATGGTATAGTGGTCTAACTCCACCATATTTTGTGCATAATCGGAATATATATCCCTTTTAGTCTCGTTATGAAACATAATAGGATTTCCCACAATTTTTTTAATATCTCATTCGATCGTATGGTTATAACAAAACATTTATATACCATGAACATGTAACCAAACATATGGAATGGTGTTCGACTAATCGGTCAGGTCAATATTCTTATACAACTCTTTGATATTTACAATTATTGTATTCCAGAAGAGAGTTCCTAAACCCCATGATTTCCATTTTAGATCATATTAGGGAAACCTAATATTATATTACACATTCAATAATGTGTTCATTTTCCAATTTATGAACCCCCAAATTAATGCAATTTTCATTAACATGGTTCAAATATTCCATGCCTCCTTACCTTTGGAAATATTTAGTCATGAAAACATATATAACTTACAAAATTCCAAGAATTCCTTGAGAAATTAAATAATTAAAAATTATTATTATTTTGTTATATAATAGATTTATTTGGAACATCTAGAATTGAGGTTAGGTATTCTTACTCAAATCCAAGTTCAAAATTTTTCCTTCAAATACTTTTAACCATATTCATATTCACGTTGTTTTAAATTATTATATAATGTCTTTATTTATAATTTTCATATTTTTATTTTTCATTTTAATCCCACTTGAAAATTTTAATAGGGTTTTATAAATGAATCTTTTAATCATATTTCTTATGGGTCTATTTGTATACTTTTAAAAAAGTTTAAAATAATATTATTCTAACATTCACCACATTGATATGTTTTCTCATATTTATATCATTTATTTGTATTAAATATTAAGCATAAATATTGATTTTTTTTAAATAAGATCAAAATATTATTATTTTGGGAAATTTGTAAAAATGTTTTTAATAAAAAATTTATCCCATCACATTATATAAGATAATTGGAAGCAATTTACATATGGGATGGAATGTAAATTTTGGTGGTGTTACAATGGAAAATAAATGATTTCATATTTTTCTGATCATATTGTTCTTTTAAAATTTTTATGATGGTGATTGGGAATGGGATGAAGCTCTATAATTCATTTTTAATGATATGTTCTACAAGAGGAGATATAATAAAATTAAATTTTATATTTATATGTCTATAATTGTGATTTGAAGATTGATTATAAGAGTGATTTGAAAATTAAATAATAGGGTACCTAAATTTTATTATATAATTGATAATTTTATACTATAGAAATGTTTTTTAGGTAATAAAATGTGCATAGGATTAAATGGTGTTTTTATTATCCTCTAAATGTGAATGATTTGTTTTAAAATAATATTTTCATTAATATACCCTCCTGAATTATGATTTTCTCATCAATCATGTTATAAATTATTTTATATAAAACATTAGTAAATAATGTTTGTTTTATGAGAGTGTAAATAAATATTTCATCTTAATATTTATTTCTTTAATTGAAAGTCATCCTTTTAATTTTTTTCCATTTTTAAGAGAATAATTGATTCCTTTTTAATGGAACCCCTTATTGATATTTTTTCTCGTAAAAAAATTTTTAATTGTTTTTCATAAACCCTAAGGATTAATATATATTACATGATGGTTAATTTGATTTTTGTTAAATATGGATTTTATCCCCAATGAAACATGATTGTAAACCTAGAATCCAATTTTTTGTTGAAAAAATGGTATAATACAATGATGTTTCAGCTTTTTTATATATTGGTTTTAAATATTATAAAAAACTATAATATTAAATGATCATGGAAACATAATAATGTTAAACCCGTAGTATAAATGGACTTATTATATTACATGTATTTATAGTTTTTATCAAAACAATATGTAATTTGTATGTTTTTATCATTGGATCTTGGTGTATGGGTATGATGAATTATAGAAACTCTTGACTGAAAGGGTGGTGTGTGATCATAATTTATACTATGGTGACTTTTTGGTTTATACATGGACTTCAGGATGAATTAATGAAACACTATATTATACCTCCACATGATGACATGGAACTCGAGTGATGGGTTTTCCTCAAGAGATTGGACTATTCAAGGGACATATTGGCTGAGGGATGCATTCAGATAGGTTACATGGATCCTGGATTGGAGGGTTATGTTAATGACATGGGTTTCAATGCACAAGATATGAGAGTGTTAGTTATGTTGTATAATATATCATGGAAATAATAGTTTTAAAAAAATAAGTGATGATTTTGGGTGGGTTAGTTATATGGTTTGATCAGACTTATTTTTAATATTTTATTTGTCTCTTATTTTATATAAATTTGGGTTAACTATTTATCATTTATGTAGTGTGTATGGTATGAAATTAAAGGACAACATATGGTGTTTTTTTACTCACCTCATTAATATTAATCAATGTTTTTATATACTCATTGTTCTGTGTGTTGTAAATAAAAAGAGATATATTACTTTTTTAGAGGAGGGAATCGCTATTATAGTACTCAGTGATCGAGATAATATCTTGGAAGTAGTAATCTTGTGAATCATAGGATAATTCCACATTATAATAGGTTTCTTTATTAGATCATTTTCTTATATACTTTCTCGGTAACATTTCATTTATATATATTGTAATCCTAATCACATTTACATTGTATTCTAGAGTTTGGTCATGTTTTTGTTAATTTGTCTAATGTATTTATATTATTCTCGAGTACTTTATTGAATGATAGTCTATACATGAGGGAAAATAATCCCTTATAATATGGTGACTCCCTTATAATATATATTCATTATTTCATGTATATTTTATGAATCCAATGTCAGTGAAATCTTGATCATATCCAATAAAATATGTTAGGTATATGATGTTATAAATTGTATGAGTTTGATATGGTAATTAAATTTTCATAGTAGGTGTATAGATGGTTTGTGTTAGAAAATTCAACTGTAGGATATAAATTTTTTATCTAACCTATTTGTAATGAAAATAAAGTTAATAGGGTGTTATGGGTATAAAATAATTTATTAATAACTTATAGGTGTTTTATTAAATCATTATCATTGGTTTAGTAAGTGGGAGCTATAAATCATATGTTAGTAAAGAGACATTCCAGTATGATTCTAGCATTCACATTTTTTTATTATTTATGCATGGGTAAATGATCACATGAAAAAAATGGTTTGTTTTGTTTGTGGGTGAAAATGGTATTTATAGGAAATAATTTCAAAAAATGGTAAATATGGTCTTATTTTGTTTTTCTATATTCATCATTTCTAGTATTGATTACTTTTGGTGAATTTGTTATGTTTTTATTAACTGAACATGAAATTTATGTGTAATTGAAATATAAAAGATTCATTCTTTTAATTATAATTAATTTATGAAATGGTAATGGGAAACCATTCCATTATTAGATAATATAATAATTTTATAATTACTTATCAAAATGAAAATTCCATGTTTATTATCTTGATCTAATAGTTCGCATGTCAACACTATAGAGTAATATTAAACATTAAATAGTGAATTTTTTCATCCATTCCTTGAATGTTTTCGTGAAATGTCAAACCATAACTTAATTTCCATGATTTATAAGTAGTGTTCATAATGACCATAATTTTAAATGAAAGATGTTATAAGTTGAAATATTTTTATTTTGGTTATATTTAAATAATAATAAAAAATATACTTATTCATTCCATGTTATGTATATAATTACTAAATAATATATATTTTAATTATTATAATATATTGTAAAATTGATAAGAAAAACATAAGATAGCCTAAAAATAATAATGATTTTTTCGAAAGTCTTATGGTTGTATGGTACAGGTTATGAACCATACTTAAAATCTATATTATAGAATCTTTGGTTCTAAAAATTTTCAATAATTGAGAATGTCAGATATGTAATAAAATATTATCAATTAAATATGGATCTATAACATCATGATATGTAATTAAACAAAGAAATAATCTGAAATAAATAGTTATTTTCTCCATAGATCGACCAAAATTTATATGCTCCAATTTTTTTGAAAATTACATATCTAGACACACTATTAAATTTATTCATTTATTTGATATTGAATGTATTAACTCTCATAGTGAAATAAAAAAAGGTGTGAAAATTAATGATATATTTTATATTGGAATGTATGTTATCTATGTTTCTATACTAATATTATTTTTTAGTGATGTTAATGTGATATTCATTATAAGTATATGTTCATTGATAAGGAGGTTTTCAATTTAAATAGTTTCATTGGAAGGTTTCGTTGTAATATAACCATGTGGATTTAAAATAAAATTTACAAAAAGAATTTATTTTGATTTATTAGAAATGTTTACTAGCAGAATTATTTAACACACTATTTAAGTAGGTCAATTTAAATGGTATATATATGAAACAATCACTGATGTAAAACAAGTTATTTTTTAAAATCAATAATTTTTTCTTCTTTATGAAATATTATATTATAAAGGTAATTGTGGTATTTATTATAATTTAATGGGATTTGACAAAAAGTATTTATAATTTTTTTTCTAGAGTTCATAATATACAATGTATTTAATGAATTTTATTAATTGTGATATTTTATAGATAAATCACTAATTAAAACATTATAATTATAAGGACTTAACAGTAAATATTAAATAATCTTGTAAATTATTTTTAATTCAATTTATTACATTCCCAATGAACTTTTTAGTTTATAAATTTATCTAATTAGGAAATAAATCATATATATCAACCCACAAGCATAAAAGTTGGGTATTTCAAAAACAGTATCAATTTCTTTCATAATACAAATTTTCTTAATAAAACAAAAAATATCTTCAAATCATTAATCTTGGCTTATCCTTTTCTCTTACCCATGAATAAACCCTATGAAAGTCATTTTAAAACCTGAAATGATCACAATAACCTCGGTCACGTATGTAAAATAATGGATCCATTAGTACATTAATAATTAAAAACATAGGAAATCATTTTCCCAATGTATTCTAGTCAAAATTATAGTTACATATACATACCTTATGAAAACATGAGATTTAAATAACATATAGAAAACATAAATATAATGATAAAGGTAACATGGGGAATTACATACATAAGATTGTGACTCTCATGGCTATCATATGATTTGTGAACATAATGGTTTCATTAAAATGTAACCCTCATGGATACCTTATAATGTGACCCTCATGGATACCCTATGGTGTAGCCATCGAAGTTACACATGGAGTAACCATACAGTCTCCCTCCAGCATAAACATGCCCAATGAATTATAGGGATACATATTAGTTACACCCTTTATATAAAATAATTCCCAAGAACAATGACACTAAAAAATATAAATACTTGCATCATAAAAGTATTCCATTAAAATTTTGAAAAAAGAAATTTAAAAGAATATTTTTAAAGATAAGTCGGTTACCTTGAATTCATCATACATCAATCATTTTCAAACCTCATTTATAATGGTTTAACGATCTTTATAAAGTTATTATAGAAAATTTTCATATTTATAACACCTCATTTGATCATTTAATAACATCATTCCACCCATTTACTGTTATTTTTTTAATTTCGTTCTTGTGATCACATTTATTTTAAAGTTTCCATGGTTGGTTCATTATAGATTATCATGTTGAGTGGAATAAATTCTACATAAGTGGAATGAAATTGTTTTAATACATTTACCTAATTTGAAATGTTACCATATATCTATTTTTATGATATAATTATGATTCATTAGATACAATGTTAATGAAAATGATTTTTTTTTTTTTGGTTTTACCACCATCATGAACACATATCATTTTATTTTATATCATGTTTATATATTGGTTCCAGAACAATATATAAAATATAATATGTATTTTAAAATATTATTTAACCATATTATTTATTTTATGACAATCCTTCAATGCGATAAATAAAATAAGAATACATCGTTATTGATTACAGTAAATCAACACATCCCAGAAAATGTTTCCTTTTTTAGAATAATAGAATAAGAGGAGAGATTAGATGATGGACATTCCATTAACATAATAAAATTTAATTATATGTAACATAGTGGAGTTTTTAAGTCACATTGGAATGGGGAAGTAAAAATAAAATAACAAAGTAAAAGAAATAGAAAAATTTTATGTCCAAAAGGGGTCGAGATACCTTAATTAAGGGGTAAATTAGGGTGAGAATATTATTTTCAAAATTATTCATTCCCCACTAAATCTTGAACAATTTATTATAAGTGGAAAATCATTTTAACTTGTGTGTTAATAATGATCATATAATTTCCTTCTTTATAAAACGATAATTTTTTGAATGTAATGCAGAAAAGAAATCACAAGGGAGTGACAATTTTTACATGCTTCACCCTCACTGGGAAACATCCAAGTTGCATATAATGGTGATCTGCCTATTGTAAGAGATTCAATAAGATTACTTCCAGTATTGATGGTTATGGAATGATCTCATATATACCTAGGATAACTGACGTTACAAGGTTTATGGTTAGCTCACTACTTTCCAAAGGGTCAATATATATGTCTCTTTATTTAACTCACATGTGGTGGAAGAGATCTCATTCTTCCTCTTCATTAACTCACTATTAATGGAAGGTATTCACCCACATTTTATAGACATGTATGTTCATTAATTAACAATAATGAATAAATCTATTATTATACAGAGAATATCTGTTGAAGTTCAATATTCATCCAAATAATGTTTACCACATTATCATTGATTTACTGTGAAAAGTCTTTGGTACAACATTCATGATGCTCACTACTTTTGTTAAGCTCCATGTTTGAAAAGCTCAAAGAGTCTTCATAAAAATATGACCATTTGTGAAGATGGATTAGCATTCATGAAACACACCACTTTCTTGATGCTCAACTAGAAATCATGAAGCACATTTATTTTATGAAACTTACATAGTCTTTGCGAATTTTCGTTACTTTTGCAATGCTCTTAACATTCGATTAGATTTTATATCCTTTTATAAAATCTTAATACAAAACTCTTTAATAAACCATCTTTGTGATCCTCCTTCGTGGTTATGGATCCATAATATTTCGGTTAAGTCGCACTTGTTTTTCTAATGGGGTAAGGGATTAATTATTGGTGTTTCCCCCAATTCCAAAACCATCCAGCCACATTTTCACCATTTTGTGATGATATTTCTTTTCCACAATAATACTCTATTTTTTGAATCTATAGGATGATTCAATGTCTCTGATTCCTTTTTTTAATTAATATCTCCCTCAAACCCATCAAACTGTTGCAATTCTCTTCACCTTCACAATACACGATGCTAGTCATTGTTACATAGATCTCCATCGACCTTCTTCATCTTTAGAGAAACACAATTAATGAATCTCATGATCCGGAAACACTATACTTTCCGATATTTTCATAAATCCTTCAAGTAAATACACATTGTACAACAAAATCCATCCTATAATTTTTAGGCCCCAATAATTTCGCAAGCATTTGGAAACAGTGTCACCTTTTCTACACAATTTTTTATACTACATCTAGGGAATTTATTCCTCTGTCATGGATTATTGTCAACATGTCTAGTAAACAATCTCTCTGGATATCCCCAATGAATCTTGGAAACCCACTTTATCAACAGACACAATCAGCCTAAAAATAATATAGATTTACATTAAGGGATATTTTCCAAACTATCTACCCCTTTGGGTTTTTTGACAACATTTCACATTTTGATACCTTTTTGAAGCTTCTCCCATCCTCTAAAAATCATTTCAACATTAGGTTTAGATAGAAATCAATGATTTACCCATAATACACTCAATTCCCACATGATTCATGCTCATTGTGAGAAACAAGAGTATTATGCAATGCTCATCAATGAATCACTTCATTCCAAGACCCCAAATATACTTTCATTACAAACCTCAAATATCATGATATATAATATTTGATTATCACAAATAAAGTCATTAGATTTAATACACCCCCTATCTAACTTTTCCAACAAATTTCCTCTCACCTACCTTAATTAACACATTTTATCCCATTTGATAGACACAATTTTTCCCCCTTTGTCAATGAACTCGAAGGTTGCTCTATTGTGTTCTGCGACATGCTAAAGAACACTGATCATCACATTCATCAAAAAAACGTCATACTTCAAGGATAGGGAGTCCCACATCCACACTTTTTCAATAATTGGGAGTCAACTAAACTCTTAGAGCCCTTCGATGCTGTGAAAATGCTTCTTTAGGTATGCCTTTTGTCATAATGTTTGTAACCTATAGGTCTGTAGGCACTTACTCCTACTTCAGAAGACATTTCTCCCCCTTCTCATTGATAAAATGATACATTATTTCAATGTTCAATGTCCATGAGTGATTTAATATATTTTTTCTGAGATTTATAGCACAATAATTATCATAAAAGATTCTGATTGGAGATTTCACTTCAACCCCCATATCATCAAGTTGTTTCATCATCAACAATAAATGTATGCATTCTTGATTATCCAAAATATATTAAAATTATGCGGTGATCAATGAAAAAAAAATTATTTTTATTTATTATCCATGAAATACCCAATACACCTTGATAAAATGCACCACCTTCTATGGATTTTCTATAATCTAGTGATCTTGATCAATCTGCATCCCTATAGCCCAATACTCCTCCTATGATTTTTAATTGTGTAGTAAACTGAAATCCACCATGCCATTGATATACCAAATTATTTTTATTGACAATATAAATGTGGATTTCCTGAGATAAAATTTATAGTTTTCTTCCTATAATGTGGAAAAAACAATATCAAGTCTTGTTTTTGTTATGTATTGTAGATTACAAATTATTTTCTTATATTCAAAAGATTATCTATAATATCCTCATCACCCATGAAAATTCAATTCGGTTATCTACCAGATCATATTCTTGGAATTTTCCATTCAAAATATTATCATAACATATATATAATATTTATATTGAGAAATTAGTGTCCCATTATTTCCTTTAGTTAATTTTAAACAAAAAAATAAGTCACTTGACAAATCATTGACATCTCAAACTCACATTTCATGTCTTCAGAAAACTGTATTCATTACGATTAATAAGATCAACCAGTGATTATTTAATGGATGTGGGTGAGATTATTAGGAATTTAATTAGGTTTAATTTAAAAAATATCTTTGGATTTTAGGTTTGAGGATAATAGGTTGTGAGGGAGTGGTATTTACAATGGATAGGAGGAGTGTTTCTTGATTATTTATTCATCAGTTTATTATTTTTTCTCATGAAAATGATTGATTTAGAATTTTAAAATATATATATTATAGTAATGGTGTATTTTTTGATATTATTGGATTACATCACCATACATCATCTATTTATCAGTAAAACCATTCATTTGTTTAATAACAAAAATTACCATATTTTACAATTGACAAAATATTCAACTATATTAGAAAAATAAAAAAAATCCTATCCTAACCATTTTTTTCAAAAGTAGAATTTAAAAAATAACCCTATTTTATAAAAATATGTCAACAAATATTAGAAATGTAATTTCAAAAAAATTATAATTTAATTAAAAATACAGATCTTTAAAATAGAATTGATTTTTAACTCATTGAACAACTAATTATAGACTCATAATATCATCATATAATGAAAAGATAATAAAATACTTATATATGAATCTTTTTTTTCTGGAAAAAAATGTTTTAAATCATTATATTTATTACAAAAATAAGAAATAAATATTTATGATTTATAAAAAAAATGAACACTTAATTTATCAATATAAAAAACATTTATTTAATTATTCCATGATATAAATATATCATATTTTCAATTTTAATATACATTATTTTTCATCATACTTTCAAAGGACATGTCACTATTCTATTATTATAGATTCCTTATTTTCTAGAAATAAAACATCTTTTAATATACAATAATAATGAATTTAACTATTTAATTTTATAATGAAAAATAATGTTCTATAAGTACCAGGTTTTTTACAATAATTTTTTTCTAAATTATAAGACCTTGAAAATTGGTTTTTAGGATTATTATATCATTGTTGATTAGTGGGTGGAAACCATGTGGTGGCATGTTGGAATGGGAAGTGATGTGTTAATGAGACTAGGAAATTTTTTTTGGATATTATATTGGGAATATTATGTATTATTAGTTTTATATGTGTTAATTATTATTTTTACACATTATGTTTCTTGTTATTATATGTTATTTTACTGGATGTTCCTGTTTTATTTGTGGTGTTTGTGTGGTGATTGGGAATATAGAAACATATGATTATTTTGTTGTTATATGGTAAACATGTGTCAATATTGATTCTATTAAAGAAATATATTCCATGGGATGAGTATCAATACCTCTTCTGGGTATCAGGATAGTCATAGATCAATATTGGTCATCATGTTCGGCTACCATTTACATAGTCTAGTTTTTTTTTTAAATTCACCATATTAAAAGTGTATTTGTTATTATTTGTTATATGTAGTGGTTAATAATATTCAATTCCATATTTGTTGTTACATTTCGATAGACATTCTATCATTTTCTATAGAATTTGTTAACATTTTCAATGAGAATAGGTTGTTAATATTGAAGGAGTGGAGTCTTCATGGGCCAAGTTGGAAAAAATATATTCTTAATCCAAAACCAATCTAAGGGAAATGTGGGTCTAGTTAGAGGAATGGGGAAAGAATTTTCATTTTTCTAGATATATTACTGAGTTGAATTCTAGAGATGTTTGGGGTTCATCAAGTGTAATTTCAAGATAGGGAACCTAATTTTATGTTTTCTGTAGTATAGATGAATACATAGTCATTTTCTAGGTTTTAGTATGGTGTGAGACATTTTCTTGGAAAGATTCAATGTTATTATTTTTGGAAACCTTAAGGAATCTTACCATTTATGCTAATTCTTCTATTTCTAATTATTTTTTCCATTGTCCTCATGATTGGTCTCACTAATGACTATTTTTATTATCTTTGAGTCATTATGATATATTATGTAATTAATTTCTTATCACATGTGTTTTTATTATTGAAGATTGATTATATGGTTTCATTATGTGTGATTAATGGGATTAAACACCAACATACAATAATGTCATGAAAACTAAGATTATGTCATGGTTTTTCATCAGGTGACTCTCTTTCCTAATTACAGTGACCAATTTTTAATAATTTCAATGGGTGAATTTTTATATTTAATATCATTAGGTAAAAGATTAATTCTGGAATGTCATTGATGGGTGGGTAATGAATAAGAAATATCTCTTGTTTTTCAAGACAAAATTTTGGACTTGTCTTATGTGAGGATAGTTTCAAGTGGATTATTTATTCAAATCATTGGATGTTAGTGAATTTCAAACACTATAAAGTGGTAATGTTGTGAATATTACCTGTACTTTTCAAGCTGTAAGAATGAATTAATCTAGTCATTGAAATTGGAATTTTTTCAAAAATATTGTGTAATAATCGTAGTAATGGATCAACTCATTTAATTGGTGTGTTTCATTCATATTCATGGGGATAATGTTTATAGAAGATCATTCTATTTTTTCTATCTCAGATGTGTTATTTTCAAATGGTGTACTGATTTCCACAATCTCTATTAGATAAGATATACTTCCCATCACGATCATTACCCATTATTCATCATATGGGATAATTTAGAGCATTTTATGATCATCCGCGTCAATATTTTTTTAAATATAATTTTTTTGTTGTTTTACAATATTTTTAAGGGAGATAAATTATATATTTTCTGAATATTTATTATATTAGGTAACATTCACTAGCCTATGGGAGGGAAATTATCTCTTTAGTGTGATTGGGAAAATTTTAATATAGTTGGATGTGACAAATGTGGTCTTCTATAGTGAATTGTAGTACAAAATATCGAGCTCTAAGATGTATACCCAATACAAAATAATTTTTATCTAGGTAAAAAGGGGTAGTTTACACCATTGTAACATAGTTATTTTATATTTTCTATCATATAGTTCTTGTTTCTTATACGAAAAAATTTTCATATTTATTTAGCTATGCTTGATTATTTTACATATCTAATCTTTAGATGTGTGTTCCTTACTCTGTAAAATACGTTTCTTTAAATATTTTTTAGCTTACGTGAAGTGTTCTATTAGGTTTTCATCATGTATTGTATCTTTGGATTGGAATAGAAAACTATTGTGGTCTCAAAACATACCTTGGGTATATCTTTTTTATTATCATATTTGATTCTATAAGGAATTATGGGGGAGACATAGTATTGATTTATACCAATGGGTCGTTCTTTTTTCAGGAAACTACCAATGTCTAGAATTATTATATGAATATAAAACCTCATTGTGGGTGGAATGTAACAACATTATATTAAGGTATTTTACAATTATATATTATATTTTTATGTTATGAAATGGTTTGGGTAAGTTTTATGATATTCTAGAGTGGTTTTGTAGTATTAAAGTGGGTTTAGAGGGATTATGGTTGGTGTGGGGTTAAGGGATACCATGTAAATATTGAAGGTTATTCTAACATTATGTTTTCTTCGGTGGACTGATAACTATAATTATTTTCTTAAATTTGATCGATCATTAACCGATTATGCTGGATATAATCATCACGATGATGGAAATTTTTCTATTAAACATAGACATGGATAAACCAAAAACATAGGGAGAATATATGCATATCAATTTGATAATTAATTTATATTCAGTCAATATAATGCATATATACTTTTAATATTTTTCTTTAAGGATGATGTTCATAATCTAAAGACCTATTTAGAATACCTTCATTGAATTGGGAAATAAAATAATAAAATCCATTGATTGGTGATCCACACATTCTCCTATGACCAATGAATGTCATTAATTGATTACTAGATTATAGTGTGGTGGATAAATCATATTAAGTTTTTTTTCATGATAAATTCATGATCCTCCCGTAATGAAATAGTCTGTCTCATGTTATTCTCATTCTTGATATGTGGATCGGAATTTCAATTTGAGAGAGAATCATGTTGAGCACAATTATTATCAAATAATTATTAAACATAAAAAATAGTCATAAAATTTCATTTATTGAGTAATGATTTAGGTTAAAATATCAATTAATTATATATTTTCCCTGAAATATTATAATAATCCTAGTTATATATAATTCCACATAAAATAATAATAATATTTTATGGTTTTATCTAAGTGAATAAAATGATGAATGTTATTTTATCGGCATTGAAATTAATATTTATAATTGGAAATGATCTTGGTCTAGTCATCTTCATCAATATTTATTGAAAACATGATAAATATTTTCTAAAAATATTTCATTCATAAATAAACAAATTATTCAAAATTTGGAGAAATATTATTTATTAAATTTTCAATAATTAAAATAAATATTCTATTAACAGTATGGTGAATAAATATTTAATATTTTCAACTTGTAAGATAGGAAAAAATTATTTCTCATTCATTAGATTAATATTTTTACCATTCTTTATATTCAAATATAAATTAATTGAGATCATCAGAACCACATAGTGTGTGAGACTCTAGGATTATTTCTTCTTGCCATTAGATGGGTTGTCTAAAGCTAGTATTACTGCATAAGATGTGGTCAAGTAATCTAATAGAATGAACCTAATGGAATTACATGGACGGCCATGTAGGAATGATTACTATCTAATATAATACAATTTTCACAAAATATCAGCAAGAAGAATTCACTTCTATGTAATCAACCTATATGGTTGTTACGTCTTTATTTGAATATTTGAAATAGATGTGGTATTATATCATAGGCATGTAATTTAAGGTTCCTATTCAATTCCAATCAATGTTCTGAGATATAATCTTCCATAAATATGGAATAAGAAAATACTTGAATTATTTTTTAGTATCTTTTTATTCATTACACACCCAATGTACCATACTTATAATGAACAAAGAGCATCATGGATTTTTTCAGTAAGTTTAAGGTTATGAGTCATGAAATGTATTAATCATAATAATAAATTATAAGGACCATTACACCTGATCACTAGTAGTAATGTATGATGATTCGTGAACTTGTTTAATTCCAACTATTTGATCTATTCCCATAATAACCCTTATTAGAGATTAGCTTGTGTGAACTTCATGGGATTAAGAATTATACCCTTACGAGTAGTATCACCTAACAATAAACATACTATATCACCATAATAGAATGTTATATTACCATAAAACTATGTTTAATAATATAATCAAGTAATTTAAATGTATTCAATGTAGCATGAAAATACTAAAACATTATAATTGGGATTGATACCATAATACATTAATACATGAAATTCTAGTCGAATAATGAAAAACATGTGATAATATTTTTAATTACTTGATTATTCATTGGATATACGTTTAATAAAAAGTTTAAATAGTTAGTTAAATAACAGCAACACCAAAAAATCTACTTTGACTAGTTCAAATATCCAATGACATGCAATCTTCAAGACCACACATGATGATCATGTTACTGTTGAGTTAAATATTTATTAAATGATTCTTTTGTGATTTATTCTATTAATATTCAACAAAATGTAACTTTACTTATTTATGAAAATTCACTTAAGAGATGGTATTTACAATGGAAATTCTTTTCCACTAATGAGATATTTACTCTATAGATAGATCCAAATCTGCAATATTATATTAATAGAGTTTGATGGTATCTTTACACCTATGTTCTACATAAAGATTTCTAATTTAGTTGGGTATCAAAATTAGATCTTTATCTAACTAAAAATCCATAACATAATCATAATATACTAATTAATATACAACCATTGATTACATTGAGATTTTCTAGCACCCATAATCTACATATAGATTAATGATTTATCTTTCTGGTTATTTCAAGTAATCATAATCTATTTGGAATCTATAATTTTTATTTCTTCTTATGCATAGTTACATTTCTCTTCTATAGACCTTTATTATATCCTTTGCATGCCTCAGATTCATAAGGGTGTCATTGACATCCATCCGATTTTGGTGAACTAGTTTATCTTGATATCATCCCACTATGATTAAGGAATAGGTTCCACCTATCCAAGTTCATAGCATAGCATAAATGACATTCCCAATAACAGATTCCTATGGAATCCTTTCCATCCTCTTACTTTCCTTATTTTTCTGATGGCACATTTTCCGTGAAGAGTGAATGCCATGGGTCTTTGGAAAAAATAAATTCTTGGATTATTCCTTACCAAATAACATTAGTATCCTATACATTATGTATTGTGACTTAGACTGAGTATCCTATTGGATATATAATGATGTATCCTGATACCATGATATATGATTATTCTATAAAGTTCTTTAGGGAGAATTATTTATTCAACCATGAATTAAGACATTGTAATATAGGTATTTAATTTCCAATAATTATCATGTCAATGAAATATACTATTAATACAATGTATACACTCCCACGGAACTACTTAAAGACACATGTCTCAAAATAGTTCATTATAAAAATACATTTTTTATGGAATCATCAAACTGAATGTTCTCTGACATGGATTCATAAATTAAACCATAAATGGATAATGTCAATTTTTATACTTTATAAGAGTCTTTTACTATCACAAACTCTTCATATTGTGACATATATACATATTTCTGAAGTTTCCCATTATGGTAGTGCGCTCTGATATTCATTAAACTAATCTCGATTTCATGGTAAGTCTAAATGTCATATAAAATTATGATGGATTCTGACATTTCAACAGGGGAAAGGGTTTCTTCATAGTCTATACCTTGTTACTATCATAACCATTTTGTATCCCTTTGTTAATTATGAATATTTAATTGTCCACCCATGTCCAGTTTCTTCATGAATTCCCATTCAAATCCAATATACATTACATCCAATGGATTATCTACCAAAAAAAATACATTTTTTTGTACATGGAGTCCATTGTATAATTCAAATATTCATTCCACTTGGTATCATCTATTCCGCATACAAATTATTTTTAGGTTAGACGATCATTATCATCAAATTAAAATGAGTCACCATCCTGGGTGATTAGAAAAACATACATCTCCAGTTCTTTATCCTCCCTTATTATCATACGCAGACTTCTGTATTTGGAACTTCTTCTTCTATGGAGATTTATGGAATTAATTATTTTACCAACACTAGTGTACCATGAGCCTATAATTTATCAAAGTCTATCTCACTCACACTATATCTATTAGTTATGTTCTCCCTCTCATAGAATATGGAATCTCTTCCAACTATTACATTATTTATGAGGGTTATAATAGGTATTATCCCATTTTTCATGGGGGTATCCTATAAAGGTTCACATTCTTCATAAGGGAGAAGGTTTATTTCTTGACTAGGATTTATGAAATTCTTCACATCCACACACTTGTATAAATGAAAACATTGGTCTTTTTTCCATTACATAATTTTTATGGAATAATATTTGCCACATTATTTTTCACTAGGTTACGAATTCTTTGTGAAGTCTATAACATGTATCCTTAAAATGATAATGGAAGAATCTCATAGATTATCATTGGTAACAACATGTATAACAAATTATTCTTCCTTCTTTCACTTACAATACTACGTTTAGGTGTATAAGTAGGATTAAATTGAGATATATTCCCCAACTCCATTAAATAATTAATGGGGTCTGGATTGTTATTTCCTCACCATAGTCTATGTAGATTATCCTAATTATATTACCAAGTTTGTTAATAAAATGATTATAGGGTCCTAAAATATCTCAATGTAAGTTGAGTTATACCTCATGAAGTATAGAACTTTTTATCTAGTAAAGTAATTTTTAAATGAAACTATTCTTGAGTAACCACCCATTTATTTTACTATAATTGGTCCATACACATCAGTATGAACTAATTAAAAAATATCATTGAACCTTTCATTGGTTAAAATAAATAAAACATGTTAATTTTTTTACATTATAAACATAAACGATATACACCAAGTGGATTTAGTTCAAATAAATCTAAATTTTCATCTTTTTGTAATTTTTTCATATTGTTTCAATCTATATGACCTGGATTGTGAATCCATAGTTGGGTGTTTTATGATTCAGCTGAATTAATTTCATTATTGATTGGAATTTAATATTTCATATAATCTAATACATAAATACCACAATTTAAATTTTTTGTACCATAACAAATGTTATTTGTTTAAAATAAGTAACATTTATTCTCAAACATGAATATAATTCCATCTCTCTCATGTTTGAAAAAAAATTATTGTAATAGATGGAATATAATAGTACAAATTTTAAATCAATACAATTTATATCAAAAACATGTGGTGGAAGTCCCCAACATCCATGAAAAAAGTATGGCTTTACTGGTTTCTAGTAGATATATCTCCCCTCAATCATTCCTCCAAAATCAATATGTTTTCTATATTTCAATACATATGCAAGAACAACATACTATATCTAATACCCAGTTTACATAAATAAATATATTTCAATCAATTAAAACACACATGAAGAATCTAATTATATCTATTCATGGGTGAATTTTTTCATCCAAATTCTATTATTTTCACATGAGAAACAGATATAAACTAATCCTATAATATTCATGTGGATACATCCTTTCTTGTAATGGTTTTTTTAAAAGTATTTCGTCTTTGAGATTTAAACTCGGACATTCCTTTTATTTTACATAATGATGGAAGGATTTTTTTAGTTCACTAGGTGATGAAGGTGGATTAAATCTATCAGATACTATTTAATGTTTTTCATAAGAAAATTAACAATAAGGTAAGATAAGTTATTAGGGAGTGATACAACATTAATATCAATGAGAAATTCGTCCGGGAGATTGTATTCTAGAACCTCTAGGTACTCAATTTAGAAAAAAATGTATGATGTGAGCCCTATCTAGCTAACTCTCTCATAAAATAATGTAAAATAGTTATATGTATATCACAAACAATTCTTGTATTTCCCTCCCCCTCTAATGACTATATAGATGATCAGGTATTCTATAAGAATCCATGTCTTCTTAAGACATTGTGAGTTCTAATGAAATAGATCAAATCATTAAACACAAAATGTCAACCGTATCACTCCAGTGTTTATACTAGATTTTTAAATATTCATCACTAGCCTCCTTTTCATGAGGATCGGGTAATCAAGATTCTAGAATGTATGATTTGTGTTCATGGTGCAACATAGAATGAAACAATATGAATAATTATTTGAAGTAACATTCAGTAATGATATGGTCATTGTCCTATATTTCTCCTAGGGAAAATGTGGTAGATAATATTCCATTCATTCTACAATTATAAAATAGTGGGTTATTAGTTTTTCATTCAATTGTATTTTATGTGAGACATAATTAATAGAATGTTCACTAAGAATTCCACTATTTTATCAAGTCCCAATATCCCCTACAATTGGAATCATAGTGTTTAGTTGCTAGAAAATTCTCATGTCAATCTTCTATGTGTCCATTCTCAAAAGCCCACAGTTTTTAGTCAATCTAATTTAAGGTATTTACATCAATATGAATTTACCTATTGTGGGCATCCAAATCCTTGATCCATTGAAAGAGATTTCTAGTCGATAAATCCTAACATGTAATTCATCCAAACGTACCACTAAATTTCATAATGTCCTGAGAGGGATACTTATCTTCAAGTGATAAGGTTATTTCAACCAATAACATTCATAAGAACTCCATGAGAAAACTAAGAATTCCAAACAATGGTTGGTCAGAACCATAGTTATATGGTTTTCATTCTTAATTAATGAATCAAAGGTCATTCAAGACATAATATTCATTTTTGAAAATATTTTTGTTATGTGTAATAAATTGTGATATTTTATTTTACATTTAAATTATTTTTAAAGTCTATTTTAAATTTTTTATTTACCATTTTTTTGATAAAAATTCTATGCATAATCCATTTAGATATATTCTAACTTTTAAAATTAGTTCATTTATTTGGGTGACCATAGTCTTGAATCCAAAAAATAAAAAATTATAATGAAGAAATAAAAAAATAATACAGGACCTGATTATGTTATTATCTAATTTTTGATTTATTGAGCATACAAAAAAGCATCCAATGACCTTAGGGGGACATCATTATGGAAATATTAATATGTGTTTTAGAATTCCTACAATATAGCACTTTGTGACCTAGGTTTGTTCCATCAAAGTTTCATCTTAAAACATCTCCATAAATGTCATGATAATCCTTTTATTACATGAATTTATAACTCACATGCATGTCAGGGGAACTAAATGATATGTTAAGGGAAATTACATAATAAACCTTGGAAATTCATGTCCTACAAAATAATGGATGGAGAGATGATTCAGATTCCATCATATTTAATTTAATAATTAATAATTGAAAAACATTAAATAAATTAAATTAAATTAAACCAAAGAACTCATTGGTCTTGGTCCAGATCCAGGATAATTATACACAATTCATAAAATCACAAAAGTACACTAGTTAACATTTATTTTATTCATTGTTTATTATTATGTTACAAACATTGATTTAATTAGATAAATAATAAATTAATACCCTTTCATCTTAATGAAAATATGGATTCTCTTAGAGATAACAATAATTATTATCTTTATGGAAAATAAATGGCGTAAAAAATAATTTTAGATAATTATAATATATAAATTTCCCATTTTGAATTCTAAAAAACCATTATTAAATTGTAAATAAAATCAGTTTCTGATCAATTTAATAGGATTTTAATGATGGAATATATTTCTTAAATTTTATTATAATATTTTCTTTTATAATTAAATTACAAGATGTGTATATACAAGATATATTCCATCTTCCTTGATTTTAATGTATGTAGGATAAACACGTGAGGCATCGGTATGTTCCTTGTTCATAACTGATGAAATTTAATAAAAATGTCAACAATGTGATTTATTCTTTCAATGCCTCCCTGCAACCCACTCAAGGACATGGAATGCTCATCTGATATGGGAGTGCATGACAGTTACTCAAGAACACGTCATGTGTTTCACTAGTTGTCTTTCAATATGACCTACTAAATGAATCAGTGTGTCTTTCGAATGTGGGATGTACGGAATTCCACGTCAGGTTCCCCACTGACATGGAAAAAATTTTATTAATGTTCTAGTATGTTAGTATTAGGTAGTGTCAAATAGAGTCTATGTCCAAATGGTTATTGTAAATTGTTCTTCAACACCACATTGAATTTATAACCCCTATAAAAGTTATGCATAGTATTACTCATCAAGTTGTGTGGTGGGGTAGCCCATAAAATATGTCATGTGCAAAAAATTCACCTCATATAGTAAATGATATTAACTTCATATATTGAATAATACATCCATGTGTAGTGAACTTGGTTACATGGGCGGTACTCTAGCAAGTCGTTATGTAACCCAGTCCTACCATCCTGAATCCTTGGCACTTACTAACAGAACCTCTGGTCATTATTTATCTCTTCTTAGACTGTTAAAATAATATGATTCTTGAATAACATATATAAAATGTCTAAATAATTTTATTTCTAAATTGTAATAAATAAATAATAATATTTTAATAAAATCTATCCACTATTGTAAATATAAAAAAATCATGTAAAAAATTATAATTTTAAAACATGATTTCTTTGATGCCACTTAAATGTCATGGGTATAGTTGAAGAAGCCTGTTGGGATTATAATCATAAATGTTTTTTATTTTTTATGGATCATTGGAACATTTATCAAGATTTATACATCATGAACTATGATATTTTTCAATCAAATATATACATAGTGAAAACTGGTTCCTGAAGATGATATTTACAAGTTAATTTTATAATTGATGTATTTTAGAAATATAGAATGAATATCCGGTCAGATGATCATTCATTAATGAAGGTGTTGATTATTTTAAAATATAATTTGTATTACATTCATTCCATAGGGAGGATCTATGTGTATAATACCTCTAGAAGTGATCCAAACATACTGATTTTTCCCCAAAAGACACTAATATATTATAGAGTGTTGGTTTGGTCGATCGATCATATTGCATTTTCTATCACGATTTCTTCAAGATCATTCAATTTTGTAGGAGATATTATTGTTCTATACACATTTATGAGTGGATAAGAGAATGTGGAATTTGAGAGATTAGATCATTGTATTGTTGATTCTTTTTTGACCCTAGAAAATAGACATAACGATCTAATTTTTATTTAGGTTTTGGGTCAAAATATTAATGAATCTCATATAATCCATCAAATAAAATAATAAAGATAATTTCACTCTCATGACATATAAAATTAAAAGATTATTATTTTATTTCATACATCAATGGGTGAAATGATAATTATTATTTTACCAACATGAAAATTAATATTTATCGTAAAACACAGTCATGTTATACTCATATTACTCCACATTTGTTGAATACAGAATAATTGGTTTATTCATAAATTATAATTTATTCACAATATGGTGACCAATTATTTATTAAACATTAAATAAATAAATAAATATTATATAAACAATAAAAAGAATAAATATTTATTTAATATTTTCAATACTGAAAATATGAAAATCTTTTTCATCGGTCATGATAATAATATTTAATCTATTAAATAAATTAAATTAATGTATAATAAACACCAAATTACGTACTTAGTGTGTTACAATATATGATTACTGCTAATTAGAATTAGTAATTTTATTCATAAAATTCATAATTACTCTCAAGCAATGGGTCATGTCACCCATGAGGAAGAACATAATTTCATAACATCAACAACCACACAATAATACATATTGTGTAAATTAATACCTTTTATCACAATATCTAATTAGTATTATTGCACATATATGTCATCAACTTATATACAAGACACATATTTCATTGAATAACTAAAATAAACACATTGTTACACCATAGACACTTAATTTGAGGAGGTAGTTCCTTAAAATATAATGGGATGAGAAAACTAAATCTATAAAGAAAAATGGAAACAATCCTTTTTAAATGTTCCCATTAAAAACATGTCATTCTTCAAACAAACCAACATACGGAATATCCCACAAACATATGGTTTCTTAGTTATGGTCAGAAAATCATAGTGGGATATTCATGACAATTGTTAGTGGTAATCTTAATGTTTAAGGATAATTATACATTCTCATGGATAATTATATATATTGACACATAAAAATGTAACATTCATACTGGAGAGAATGTTATCGTAATCTTCCATATTGAATATTACTATGTGAATAATTCATGACACTATGCCTCATTAGATTATGAGTACTCACAAATGTCATTAAACATACTATGTAACCCCTCATAGAAAGTTAATTAACCACATACTAATATTTAAAAATATCATTATGGAATTTCATTGTTCTCATTATAGTGGAGAACTATTTGATCTTATAAACATGAAAGATATCCTATGAAATTATTACATAAAATTCATAAAGAACAATGAAAAATATTTATTAAATTGTTTTATTAATATATAAAAAATCATTTAATTTGCATGTAATTAAAAGAAAAAAACATTTGGTTATAGGAAAAAAATAAAATTGATGTCCTAGGTAACAGTTTAGGATTTAATAATGGTGTCTCGGTAGGTGCGTGGTAGGTGCCTGATTTGGGAAAATAGTCTGATAATCACGTGGTTTGATGATTTTTGTGGCTGGTGTAGATTCATGAATTAGTAGAATAAATTTATAAATAATGCAGCTAAATGATGTACACCATCAAAGGGTTAAGAAAATTAGATATTAATTCATATTTCTTACCTATATCACTTATATTTCCTGATGCAGCTAGTTCACCCAATATGTATAGTTCCATAAGAAAAATTTGGATATTTTCATCCCAATGAAACTCACAAACATTAATTCTTGGGAAATGTAACATAGATATCAAAGGTAAGACTCATGTATTTACTATTAATTTATTTTTCACTAATTTTGTTTCAAGAGGAACCCTTCTATGGGTATTTTAATCAATGATCTATTTGTTTCGGTTTTTTATCAGTTTATTGTTATGAATACTCACATGTGGTTCTCTATAGCCCCAATCATTGAATGCATGTGTTATATTCATCATGGAAAGCTTGTGTGAGGTAGTTACCTTCTCTATTACATTACTAATTTTCATATTTTATAGGTTTATGGTTTTAAAGATTCTTTAATTAGGTATTTATATGAAAAATAATATTTTTAATATTCAATGGATATTTTATTGATGTAAAATGTTTTTACGAATAATTGTTTTCCTAAATCGAATTAAATATTTGAAAAAATTCTTATTTAGAACATATGTTTTAAAAATATACTTTATTTATAATATATAATATGTTTTTGTATGGGCATTGTATCTATTAATGAGGAATATGGATCTACATCACTATTTATTTGAACTAAGAAATCATGTTGAAATGGGGAATCTCTAGATTTCATTGTTGGTGACTGTTCATAATATATATTATTGGTCCTTTTTTGTTCAGTCGTAGTTTTTAGGTTGAAATGGTGGTACACTGGATTGTACCTTCAAGTGATGATTTTTTTCCTGAGGGATGGGTTTCACTGATGAGTTTTTACAATTCATGGGTAATATTATTTGGGTGATTCATTAGTTTGGTATGTATAGATCCATGATGATAGGGTCAAGCATATGACATGCGTGTTTGTCCACATGACATTGGTGTGTCAGTTATAGTGTAAAATTCGTCCAAGAATAAATAGTTCCTTGAAGGAAATATAGATTTTCAAGTGAGTTATTTACATAGTATACTACATATTATTTATTATATTTTATCATTTTCATGTTATATATTAATGTGAGTATTAATTTTCTTGATTAAGTAGAATGTGTGAGAATTATTTAGATGATTTCATATTGAATTTTTGAACTATCCTCCCTACATATGAATCTTGGTTTATATTCATTCATTTTTCAATTTTTTTTCTAATTAGGGGATGCCACTTAATTTCTTATAGGAGGTAATTTATGATATAATACATAGTGGTAGATCATAGGGCATCGATGTTGTAGTATTGTGTATCATTGGAGTGTGCCACAATGGAACTTGTTCTACGGTTGGGACTTGGTGTTATAGTATTTCTTCTTTCCATTATTTGGTATACATTGTGACTATGATTAGTTTCACTTTATCTATTGGATTTTGGTCTTGTGATGATTCATGCATTATATATATTCATATTTTATTGGTGTTTTATGTTGTCGTTGTGCTTGAATATAATGAAAAACCATCCTCCATGTTTTTTTGATTCCTTTGAATTTAATTTAAATATTTTATTGTTTGGAGATACACCTAAATGTAGTGGAATGTTGATACTCTCTAATTTAAAATTGTATGGTCATGATTTTATATTGATCGTGATTAGGTCAATTGATTCATGTGTGTTTAGATGCCTTGAGATGTAAAGTCATGTCTAGTAGATAGATATTGATCATGTATGGATAATATGGAATGTTCTTTTTACACTCATCCCCTGAAATGGTTCAATATTGGATGGTGATGACCATACACTATCTCACCCACTGATCATGGTATTGAACACCAATTTCAATTTCATTTATCTTACACCACCCACCCACTACATTTGAATGAGATAGTTCATATATTACTAGTTGAAACATGGAGATAAGAAGTTCCACCAATATATCTGGTGTGTGATATGTTTATTATGATGCATCAGATTTTGTCTCTCATCGTCCAAAAAATCTAGGATCTTGGATGACTAGATATATAGTTCTATCTTTGGATAGTGTATTTCCTCTAATGCTATAATATTTAAAATTATCCTTGGTAAGGTTTATTTTATTAAATTCCATATTATTTTTACACTACTTACTTTTGAGATGTATATTTTATCCAATATATCATAAATGGATAAAGACATGAATTTATTTCAATTATTCCTAGATAAATGGATATGGGTAATTATTTATGTATCCCTAATGGATGAATATTATTGATGGTAATACAATTTTGTGGTGATTCTCTTCCTCACCTATATCTTAGGGGTTGAGGTGAATGCTAATGCAAAAATTATTATATCTCCATCGTAACCATTGCATTATGATTGACAGTACATAATATATAGTTGCATTTTTGGAGTTGGTTATTTATTACAGTATTATAGTATGTAGTTCTATCTCAATATAATCTTATTTCTTCTAGTGTCCAAACATGTATATGTTATTATCTTTGGAGATGTGTATTACCCATAGTTCTTCATATATTGTAAGAGATGTGTGAATTTTATTTTGGCCCATGCATTCTCATGATGGGGTTGAATAAGGTGTGATATTTTTACTATATTCACTCCTAAAATTTAATTCCCCTATCAATATTAAGACCCATGTCGTAGTTAAGTGGTCTCGATCTCTTTATTCACTCCAAACACTCCCCACCACATAAAGTGATGAGATGGAATAAGGGATAATTATCATATATCGTTATTATAAATTTGGGCCATAATATGCAAACATAATATGTGTTGTGTTCAAACCCCATTGAGACACATATTATAACTACTATATTTTAGGTATTAAAAGTGTATGTGAAGGTATCATGTACTCTACAATTCTATCAATGTATGTACAAGAATCACCCAATTTCATTTGCCATGATTCACCCAATTTCCAAAATATATCTCATGATAGTAGCTTCCTATTGAAATCGATTTAGAGTATCCACTATAATGGTTGAGATTTTTATACTTAAACCTAGTGTCTTCAATCGTATACAAAAAAATTCATGAATGATAGGATCCATATGCTTCCAAAGTCTTCACATCACAGAAATAAGAACTTATTCCTCAATGAATCAGAATTCAACTACCAAAATGTAATCATCAATACTATATAGAAATAATCCTTGTTTTTCAATTAAATAACAATGATATTTTATAAAAGTAAATCAATCATCAATGGTTGTCAAAATAAGAGATGTGTTTTAGTAGTAGGAGTTCACGTCAACCTCTATCTCTATATTCTTCCACTCTATAATAAAATCGTAAGGTTTATTCTTATTATCATAATTCTTCTTATTCGATGTACTTGATGTGTTATCTAAGAATTTTCATGGGTTTCTCCCTTTAATACTCAAAATATCATCTTCTTCACTCTTTTATTTGATAAAGAGGTGATAACAATATAATATTATATCAGGGTATCTATCTTATACCATATTTTTATTTCCCGAGACATATTTTATTCTTGTATAAAAATATATATAACTCTCCCTTGATATTTGAATGTAAAATATTCCAATGATTTATTTTAAATTGTTGTGTAATAATTTCTGATTCAATCATCCAAGAAACCAATGATATTATTCACAAAAATTCATAATAATTGGGGGTTGTTCTTACAATGACCCTTGTATTTATAGAATAATATGTTTTCATTTCTATTAATATTTATGAATAAAATATTATTTTTACATTATAGGGGATTATTTGTATGATAGCATACTCAACAGGAACAAACGGGTTTCTTTGAAATCTTTCATTTCTCACAACATTGAGTTATATCGAAAAATAATATAATAATATTATTATTTTAAAAGGTAGTTAATACATAGTCATTGTACTTGTGGGAATGAACAGAACACACTATAATATTATTATACATGTTTTTTAGAAGAATTTCCAATTATCCAATAAATATTTTATGATTAAAATAAGAATGAATCTGATTTTAATAATTAAATACTATAATATTTTTAAAAAGGTTGTTTTACAGCCTTTTGATGGGAAACCCATTATAAATTTAGGATTTGGAACTTATATATGTTATATTTGGAAAAATAAAATTATTCTATAGAATAGGGACACCAAAATTTACTTTGGATAAATTTTTACTAATATTTTGATAATATTCAGTTATTTAATGAAGAGTAAAAAATATTACATTTTAATTCAAAAGTTCTTTTTAATATAATTTATTTATACATTTATATTTCCATTTTAATTGGTTTTAATGTATAATTGGATAATTTATTTAACATTTAATCCACTTATGGTCATTGAAAGTAATTTCAAATTTTAATTCGATATAAACACATATCAATCTTTTGGTTGTTTTTAGTTCTTCAAAGCACTATTTTTAGTTTTGAAAATAGAAATTAATTTTAAATTAATTTTTAAAAATTATTGTATTTTTAATTTGGAAAATTTATTCAATATTTCTAATCATAATATTAAAATTGTAAATATACATATCTTTTATTTTTGGACAATCCAAATAGTCACTTAAGTATTTATTTTTTTTATCATTATAAAACGGTAAATTTGGTAAATAAGGAAAAAATAATATAATAATAATATAAAACTACCCTAAAACATTTATTAATCCTATTTTATGATATATATCAAACAATTACCATCCCTATGCTGAACGATTGGTATTTTAAAACTACTTGGGTGTGAAAATGACATTTTATAAGAATTATTTTAAAGTAAAGAGAAACTTCACATAATCATGTATCATTAAATTTAAAAAAATTATATGGGGTTATATTGGTGATCTATTGAAATATAAATATCATTTTTAAATCTAGAAATATTTACTACTTAATTTTATATTATATAAAATATTTAAACACTAAGTAAATAAATTTTATTATGACATAATGATGATGTCATGATTTCTTCATTAATAATTCATTCAAAAAATGATCTTATAAATATTAAATAAATGTAATTTTATTATTTTAATTCCATAAAAGTATTTTTTGGTTGATATTGACATATTATCTTTGAGTTAATGACTTTTTTCAAAGTAATAATGATTTTTGACTTTAAAAAATCAATTACTTTATACTGTCAAAATTGACATAATTGATTTATTAAAACACATATTATTTTATTAAATTATTTAATACTTGTAAAAATATATGATTTAGACAACTGAATTATATAATGTTAAATATTTCATTAATGAATCACTTATGGTTCTATTTTAATTTTATAGTAAATATAGTTACTATATATTATGAAATTCAAGAAGACGTGGTAAGAGTTAATGTTTTTATCTTGGGTTTAAATCTAAAAGAAAAGGTTCACTTTGTACCCTAAACTTGTTTAAACCCTATTGGTTGAGTGGTTGTAGACCCAAAATAATCTTATATATGAAATAAATTAGTTTTGGAGCATTTTATACCTGAAATCTATTTAAAATAAAATAATATTTCAATTCATTTTTAAAGTTCCCCTCCTCCCTCTAATAAATTCCCACCACCTCTACACACTTAATTACACCACTTAATCCCCTTGGCTCATCCATAATCCAGTAAATTAATATCATATCATCCCTTCATTCCTCTTATAAGCATTACCTTGGGCAGAAAGTAATTCATGAATGCCTTTTGGCTCAAATCAAAAGAAGTTACCCGATTTATAAGAATTTAATGAATGAAGAAGACAAGTCAGACACGAGGAAAGGGCCTTCTTCTCAATATACTTTTTATTGGGGGAATATTTTCTTTTATACATGACCTTTTTTTATGATGCATAATTAAACCCTTTGACTTTTAATTTCATTTAATGGTTTTCAAAAGAGATCTTTTTCTATGAGGTGTTTTACTAAATGTCAAAAAGTAATGCTTATTTTTAACATATGCAATGACACCGAACTTTCCATCACTGCAGGAATTATATGATATTTGGATTCCTTAAAAATTTTTAATTTTATTAAAATGAAAAAAATTATAGAAACCCTTTTTACATATTTTGGTATTGATAATTGTTTTGGGAAAGTATTGATTATGTCAGTATCGTGAAATGATTTACTCTGATTGCAATGTAGAAAAGTTATATTTCTTTTATGATTGCTTTATGTGTTAGGATTATGTTATGGTTCTTGTGAATTAGTTACTTATATTGATTTTACATGATAATCTGATAGAGGGTGAGCCCGAGATAGCTCTTTAACGCATTGGTTAATGTGATGGAGGTAAAAGTTAATATTTCTCCTAAGAGAATTAAGGAATATACTGTGATGGGTATTTCTAACATAGCTCCTGACGTTGCAGTGAAAACTATAATGTATATATGTTATAGATTCCTAATATTACCTTAATGATTTATTATTTTTATGTTTTGTTCAAAAATATTATTATTTTAGGAGTTATGTTAAAGATATTATGTTTTATTATTGAGAAGTACGAATTTATTGATTTTTATATATTCATTCACTAATGTTTTCTTACCATATTTTATATCCCTTACTAAGATTTTTATGATCATCTCATGTTTTTTAATTTTTTTCATAGGGTATAAGGAAGGTTAATAGAACGGAAGAATTTAAGATGATTTATATCAAGAAAATAAATCTTGTTTTATTTATGGAGTATTATTATTGTGGAAGAATTGGATAGAGTAGAAGTGCCTAATTTATAATCATTGAGGTGTAATAATTATGGACCAATTCTTTAAAACCCTGAACCAAAAAAAATCTTGAATTTAAAAGAAATCAAATTCTAAATCAAAAATAAATATTTTATAATTTTTAAGGATGGGGATTCACAGTTTGTATGAGAGGAAAGGTTTAGAAAACATAGGGATTATGAGTTTTTATTAAACACATGGTTAATATCTATGTCTATTCCTTCTGTTTAATCCTGGTTTTATAAATTTTCATATAAATTAACGTTAGTTACAAATGTAAGGAGGAGTATCTAAACCAACATTATTATATCTACCTAATGAATTGCTTGAAATAATTATAACAATGTCAGGTTTGAATGATTGCGAAACTTTTTATAACATGTGTATCACCTGAAATAAATTATTTGTGATATCAATCACCTATACAATACCTCGATAAAATTGTGGATCATGGGTTTTATTTAATCAAATCATATTTTCTAAATAATATCATATTTTTATGAAAGGTAAATATTATCAAGGCATAATCAAATATTTTACCCTATCAAAATATTTTGAAGAAAATTATGATTTTGAAAAAAGAGCTGAAGAAGGAGACCCTTTTGCCACCTATTTATATTTTATTTAAAAATATAGTCCTTCAGTAAATGATTTTGGTATTTTAGAAGAACAATTTACCGAAATTGTCAACTCAAACTAAGTCTGACAATTTTGTAGAAGTCATGTTTTATCAGATGTTTTGAAGTTATGTGTCATACATGATTATTTTATGAATCTATTTTTCCATGAACACCCATATGACCCAAGTTTTTCAAGTTGTATTTGGATGAATGAAAATAATGATTTTGAATAATATATAAATCATTGTTGCAATGCATGGACCTTCGACATATGTGAACAAGATGATGATGAAACTTTTTGGACACTATAAGTATGGTATGATTATCTTTTTTTTTGAATTATTTTATTTTATCATATGGAGGTGAAATAAAAAAATTAATATATATAATAATTTATGAAAGAATATGTTGAGGTCATTATGATTTTGGATGAAAATGAGAAATATATTAAAAAAAATTGCGGTTAAAAAATGTTAGTGTAATTTTTGAGTTTTATAGAACGGAAAATCGACAACATGGGTGACACCCCCATCGTGTCTAGAAAGGCTATATGAATTGAAACCACAACCTAAGGGTGACAAGGGCGTATCAGCTTCAATAAGACTATGTGAAGTCCCTTGTTAGTGTGACTTATTTTTTTTAGGTAAATTTTTTTATAGATCAAGAATAATTTGAATTTGGTATCATATGTTTTATTAAAAGGGTATATGTAGTATTGAAAAATGATTTAATGATTATGTGATGAATATAATTTTGGAATATGGTTACAATTTTGGGAATACTATATGACTAAGGAAAATAATTTAATAGGGGATTTTATTTGAGGAGAAATTATTGATTTTTTTCCAAGAATCTATGTTATTATAGTGTGCAGGTAAAGATTTGGGTTATTTATGGACATGATTAAGCTATCCAATAGAACATGTGATTATATAAATTAATTTTAAGAATGAGACTGTAAGGGTAGTTGATGTTATTTGGACATAGATGGTATGATGTATCGTGGAATATTTTGTGATCAAATACTTATGAAATTTTGTTCTCAATCTTAGTTTGGTTAATATTTAGTAATTGTAAGAAGAATTGTTTATAAAATGTTCTTTTTTGGACCTTGGGGTAATTTTTGTTGAATTTCAGAGATTAAGAGTAGTATTTATTTCTATAAAGGGCTATTCTATTCAAAGGATTATTTAATCTTGTACTAACCATTTCGGGTTTGGTTACTGTCTAATGATAAGGGAAATATATGGTTCATCTTTTTTGGAATATGAGATTCTCAATATGTTTATTCTAGCGCTTTGGGTGTGAAAAAAATTATAGTTAATACTCATTATTTGTAGAAAATATGAGTTTGTGGTATATATTTATTAAAGGGTGAAACCATAGTTGAAATGTAAGAATATTTCCTTATGTTTTTATTCAATATCATAAATAAATTCCTAAAATTTTGGAAAATTCACGTATTAAATGTTTTTCGATAACGTTTCCTACTAGGGAATAAAATACCATTTAACCAATCACAATTTTAAGGGTTCCTGGTAGTTAACATTCACCTGATCATGTTTACTATTACACTACATCAGAACATGATGGTTAGTATTTCTTCCAAATCTTTGTTTCCCTACATGGAATCCTAGAATATACTATCTAAAGAGACCATTGTAATTATATTTCATTATTTTAAAGGGATATTTTTATTGAATATTTTTCTAATGCGGTATTTTCAATGATTTTTCTGAGAACAATATTAATATTTTGATGGAAAAATTTTCATAATGGGGAATGATATAATGACCCGAGTATTTATAGAATAATAAATTTTAATTTCTATTAATATTTATGAATAAGATATTACTTTTAAATTAAATTGGATTATTTTTATGATAGCATGATCTACATGAAACAACAAGTTTCTTTGAAATCTTATATTGCACACAACATTTCGTTATACTGAAAAATAATATAACAAAACTATTATTTTAAATGATAGTTAACGCCTAGCTGTTGTATTGGACGGAATAAATATATCTAACTAAACTATCATTATAGTAGTTTGTTAAATGTCTTTACATTTATCCAATAAAGGTTATAGGCTTAAAATAAGAATGAATCTGATTTTAAGCTTGAAATGCACTAATATTTTTAAAAGGTTCTTTTACCGCCTTTTGATGCAACCCATTTTTCAATTTAGATTTTTCACTTTTATATGTTCTATTTCAAAATATAAAATTCTTCTATATAAGTGATACAAAAAAATTACTGTGGTTAAATTTTATGCAATTTTCTGATAATGTTCATTTTTAAATAAATATTGAAAAATAAAACATTTTAATTAAAAACTACCTTTTCATCAACTTTATTTATAGAGTGAGATTATCTTTATAATTGATTTTAAATTATAAATGGATTATGATTTTTTAATTTAATCCAATTATTTTCATTGGAAGTAATTTTAAATTTTAATTGGACATAAACACATGTTAATATTTTCGTAGTTTTTATTTCATAAAAACACGTTTTTTAGGTTTGACAACATGAATTAATTTTAAATTAATTTTATAAAATTATGTATTTTTAATTTTGAAAAATGGAATCAATATTTTTAATCATAAATATAAAATATTGTTAGTATGTATGCTTTATTTTTTGACATTATGAATAGTATCATCAGTATTTATTTTATTTACCATGTTAAAAATGTAAATCTCATAAATAAGGGTAAAAAATAATAATATAATAATATAAAACTACCCTAAAACGTCTCCTAGTATTATTTGATGATATAGTTGTGACCATGATCATCATTAGGCCCAACATTTGTCATTTTTTCCACATGGGTGTGAAAATTACATTTTATAAGAATTATTTTAAAGTAAAGAGAAATATAACAGAAATATATATTTTTTGAAAAAAACTTATATGGGGTTATATAAGTGATATTGTAGAGACCCAAGCTCAAAGTAAATAGAAATTACATTACATTTTTGGAATACATAATACATAACAAAAAATGACACCCAAGGACCGTAATAGTTTACTGTCTGTGGAATCGCAGAACATAATCTCCCAATCATGGTGAATGATCTTCAACATCTCCCACAAAGACCTTCCACTTTTGTTTTCTTATATAATAGAATTCATTATATCCTGTGGAAAAGATATCATATAAAGGTTGAGCTCAAATGATTAGCAAGGGTATTCATGGAGAAAATAAAACAAACAGTATACATTTGAAAATCAGAAAACAAGTACATAAATTTTAAACATCAAGATCATGAGTAGTGAAATAATTCTTAGAGTACATAAGGCATAGATAATAAAGGAACATTAATCATGATAGAATATAATTGGAATAAAACATGTAATTGTGGCATACATTAAGAACATGATATGATTTCTATAGTAGCCAAGGCATTGTTTCCAAGACCATCATAGGGGACACAGTCCCTTACTGAATCAAGTTCACTCCTCATTCCAGTCTTGTATCACTGAACCGGAATAACATTCCATTCCAAACTTGTCTATATCATGAGAAAATAATCTTTACCCAATTCATTGGAGAAATATATATTCCCGACCCATATCATATTGAAATTATTCTTATGTGTGCCACAAAATAATCATAAGTCAATCACCATAACCCAAAGAATAAAATAGGTTTCATAAACATCATCCCATCATAATGAAATCCATATAAAAAAATGGATATCATTTCATCATAAGAAGAATCAAACCATGTAAACTATAGAGACATTATACTTGAAACATAATCATAATAAATAATTTCATCTAATAAGGAAAATAGTTTTGACCAAACACTTGAAATGAATTCTTGAGGAAAATATCATTTCATCTGTAAAATCATTTTCTTATCAGAAAATTCCATTCAATTTTAAAATAAAAGGATTTTGTTTAACATAATCATGAAATATTGTAGTGTAAGATTCATGAAAATTATGTGTTATGAAACTATAAAAATATGTTCCTTCTGTATATGTTAAAAAAACATTCTCCTCGTACTTTTGACGGAAAAGTCAAAAAGTTCTTCATATGGTAAACAATAGAAATATTTCATCCATAACACAATGTAAAAGTCAATGAGGGGTAAAAATGACTTTAAACATACATTGAAAAATATTAAACACTTAAAAACATTTTTACAGACAAGGATGAAAAATATAACACCAGTAACTACTTAATTATAAGAATTCTCGGATAAAAAATGAGATATGAATAATTATCCTTTACTTTAGGTATGATATTCTTCGTATGTATCAAAACCTCTTTTTTAATGTTTTAAATAATTTCATTTACTTATTAGAAAATAATTTTAATTTTTATGATATCATATATGGTTCACTTATTACTTTACATTACCTGTTCTTTTGTAAATTCCATGTTAAAGCAGCATTTACGGTAAAATCGTTTCATTTATCGTAGGTTTTTGGAATTATTGTTCATGATATTATTACTTATATAAGGATTTAATTAATTAAATAATGTTACTAAAATTAGATATAATATATATTCATCATATAAATATATATGATAGATCGATAAATGGAATGAAATACACCGTTCATGGAGACGGTAGACCGTACGTACGCATGAACGCTATTTTCGTTTTCTTGTTAAATTGAATGGAAGTAAATGATATTTATATATACATAAATACATTAGAATTATTATTTCATATGTTTCATTATTACTTATTATATATACTTAATAATCATTCTTGAATGGTTAACATGAAGAATGAATCTCATCGCATCATGGAGACGATAGTCTGTACGTACCCACGAGGGAAAATATCATTATTTTAATATTAACATAGTATATAATTGGATGGTATATAATATATACAGAATCATCATAATGTTAAATTTATTATTTATATGATTTATACTCATTATTATACCCATAAAAATGATAAAATATTTCAATAACAAATTACACCACGACGTGGAGGCGGTAAGCCGTACGTACGCACATGTGGTGACTTTTTCATTCATAGGTTGGATAAAATAACTAATATGGTTGTACTATTTTCATAATAACATCACAATATATAGAATATACTGGAGTTATTATTTTATAATGGAAACAACACATAAGGAGGATGTTGAACAAGAATGGAACTTGAAATAGGTGGCGAGATATTTACCTCTTCTCTGGGTTATTCCTTTTTATTTGATCCAAATGTCTCCATAGGATGGCTTTATGACAAAAGGAAGGCATATATACTATAGGAAGGAAAGTATATAGGGTATTTGAGTAGGGTTTGGGAGAGCCAAATGGCATGGGAGAAGTGAAGTTGAGAGAAGAGGGAGTGCCCTTTTATAAGAGAGGTGAGGGGTACCTTAGGAAAAACTTAAAATATTATTTTATAATAAATTCATATTTGGTTTATAATTGCTCCAAAGTGAATTATTTAAATGAAATGGTGGGATTGGGTCGAAATCCTCTCAACAAATTTGTTTTATACAAGTTTAGGTTACAATTTTAACATTATTATTTAGATTTAACTTTAAGATAAATAATATAACTTTTACCGTGTCTTCTTGTATTCTTACACTATATGGTAAATAAACAACTATAAACAGCCAATATAACCCCAATTGGTTCATGAATTTCATATATATCATTATATATGTCTTTTTGCCAAGCAATAGATTTTTAGGAATAGAATATCAATTAATAATTTAATATTTGTTTTAAAACCTCTTTAAGGCAATTTTGACACTATTTGGTATTTTATTTTTTCTAAATTTATAAAAGCATTATTACTTATAAAAATTTCATATAACAGACCCTAATATGTTATATTAACCTATAAAATTAGTTTAATTCATAAAAATTTCAAAATACATTTATTTGTGTATTTATAATATCAAATTTGTTAATATTTCATTAATAAGGTAATTACTGCATCAAAATTGTGTCATAAATAAATTAAATTATTTAATGTCAAAAAATTATAAATTAAATAAAATTATTCAGGAAATCGTTTTAGCTTTATAATTAATATTTATGGTAGAATTTATCTTAGGTATAGCCTAATATTAAAAATGTATTACTTAGTGAACATTGATTTTAGCTCTTTGAACTCTTCTTTGAATTAAATAATAATAATTGTCCTAATCTAATCCATGTGTACCTAAATGGTCATATTTTATTCCTAAGGCTTTTTTGGTCGAATTAAACTTATCCAATAGAATTATGACATCTGTTAGGGTAATAATAATATCATTTTGACTCTTAATCACCCTATTTACTTTTAACCGTGGTAAATAGAAGTAAAAAGTTACTATTCACAAAAAATTATTTTTATCTTATTGAACCACATTTTACAAACTGATATCAACTGTGTCTCTCAGATTTTTGAAATTTCCCTCACATAAGAGGTAAAATTAAGTTTCATGTAAATTTGAAAATTCTCCTAGGAGGTGGGTAAAAGACGGTAAAAAGGTCAATAAAAATTTCGTATATCTAAAATTATTATAAAAAGACTCCAATGAATTACATTGAAAAAGTTTAGGTATTATGTATCTTTTTGAACTAAAATATATTTAAATAAAATAAATTATCATTCAAATAAAAAGTCAGTTTTAACCAATAAATAAGTGTTTTCACTATTCATCAAAAATTGAATGTTTTCAGAAAAATAACAAAAATTCACCCTAAGCTAATTTTGATATTCCGAATCCAAATATTAAGTCCATTTTGAAAGATAAAATTTATAAAATTTCAAAAAGTGGGTATTACTATTCATATCGGCATGTTTATATAATATTTTAATAACATATCCTTGTTTAGTGAAACCCGGTATTGCGTACTACACACGCTATCGAGGAAGGTCGTGATTGTGTGAAATGTTATTCAAGTCAGGGTTGCATGTATTGAAAGTTCCCTTTGGTGTTTCGTATAAGATAATGAAAAAGTATTTCATTTATAGATTACAAAAAATCAATACTTATTGTTTTGTAGAATAATTTCCACAAAACGAACTTGAAATTGTGTGTAACACGATCCAGGAATAGTGTTGGGTATACTGCAAGATAATATGGTGTGGAGTATAGTACAAGCTAATCTTGGTGTAGTGTAAAATAGAAACCATCAATGTAATTAAAAATAATATTTCTCATAAAATCTCAGGGTGTTACATTCTACCCCCCTTAAAATGAATTTCTCCCTCGAAATTCATCGGGGTTATAAATGGTTTACAACATGAAAGTTTCATTCATATAAACCCACATCATAAAATGGAATACCATTACATAATTTTAAAAACTAATGTATGAAACATTATGGTTACCCAATTTTACTAATCACTGGGTTTCCACATCGGAGAACATAGGTGAAAATATGGATATAGAAGTGAAATCTAACCATCATGTTCTGATGGAGAGTGGTAGAGGACATGGGTATGAAAAATAAAAAAAACCCAAATCCCAAAATTTGTGATGATCTAAGGTAACATACAATTCATTAGATATGAGGGCACTAGGACAAAATTTATGGTTTTCATGATCATTTCCATTATGTTGAGGAATTAAAAGAAATACTTACTTGATTTTGGTACAATCTCACTATTGTTTGTGCCTTGAACAATTTCGACCTCATCTCTTACAGAAATGAAGTGTAATTTTTCTTCCGTGATGTGTTAGCAGATCATTCGATAGAATGATAGGTCATTCCATCTATCTCAAACATAATGTTAGCGAAATTTGTATACGTAATTCCATCTTATAGTGAGATTAATCATATATTGTTCCAAAAATGGACTTATACTTCATCGCCTAATAAAATAAAACTAGTTTCTACTAACCAAGGACTTTATATAAGCTAGTGGTAGGCAATAATGGCATGTCACACATCGGTTGTGGGTTCTATTCCCCCAACCATGTACGACGTGATGGGTTGTCACCCATCCTACGGGTTTTCCTTTTTCAAAAAAAATTATTATAACATTTCAGAAATAATATCAAAAAGTTCCAGCATTAAACAAAAATAACTGATGTCTAACTTAATCCATTCCAACCCTTAGGCTTTTCGAAAATTCTTCTGTCCAATCTCATAGTGTATAGAAATAGATATCTAGAGATTTCATCAACCAAGAATGTGAATACCATCATTTATCCCCCATATATCTTAAGATATATCTTGTTGGTCACATTCCAAACATGTTAATACCTTAATCATGTATTCTTTTGAAACAAAAATGAATACCCATTGAACCATAGTGAAAACATGAATTTCATAAAATTTAAACTCTTTCCATATACAAAAATCCCAAAATATCTATATACTCAAATCATGATATCACTTTGTCCTTATATCAGTCATGAGCTCGTGAATACTATCAAACATATTATTTTCTCATTATCCCTTCATTATGCACTTATCATCTGCTTTCTAAAAATATTTCAATCACTTTTCATGGTTACCGGTACCATATAATTATTGAAAACCATAGTAAACCAATACATTGATATTTTAATATTCCACAATACTATAAATGATATTCCACAACATTATTTCGAATTCCTGTTACATAAACACATAATAATTTTACTACATAGTTGTCATACTCAACATCACAATTAGTGATCACATGTGACTTCCCTTTGTCCTTTTCCTTATGAAGTTGTTAATTTCGACCATCATTAAACCTTGGAATAGGGAATTGGTAAGCATAGTGCCACATTTTCTTGCACTATAAGCATTGAAGTGTTGGTGGTGGATTCTCTGTAGTCCTTTCTTTATTCTCATTATTAGCTACCTTTTTTCCATTACTTCAATACTCACCTGATCGATGAACTTATTTTCTAGACATGAATCATTTTCTAGTACCTTTTAGACAATCTCTACCATGCTTCATTCCACACTTTGAGCATAAAGAACCATTCACCTTATTTTCACCATTGTTTTGATGTTTTTCCTTGAACTCCATCATTCATTTCTTATCAAAACCATGAGATGGATTTGGCACACCAACATCCAATTCTACTTTTATAGCACAACACACAATTTTTTCAAAGCTGCTGAAGTATCTTATTTCTAATTCCCTTTGAAGACTGGGTTTTAAGCCACTAAAGAATTGATCAACATTACTTTCAGGTTGGATGATAAATCCAGATTCATACCATGAAAGCCTTGTAAAATTCTCCACGTATATACCAACAGATTCGTCATCCTTTTTCTTAATCTCAAGGAACTCCTTTTCCACCTTTGTTGGAATAATACTAGGTAAGTACATATTGAAAAAACATGTTCTTGAACTCATCCCATTCCATTTATTCAATTTCATATTGTGGCCTTGTATTCTGAATTAGAGTCCACCACTAGTCTGATTCACCTTCTAAACAGTAAACAACTAAAATGAATTTTTCATGTTTTGAATAGAAAAGTATCGAAAATATCTTTTCAATGTTAATAATCCATTATTCAGCAACAAGTGGATCAGAAGACCCACTGAAAGAAGGCGGGCATTTCCCCATGAAGGATTCAATAGAATATTGTTCCTTTCTCTTCTCATTTGGATGTCCAAGACTATTCATAGCTTTTGTAAGTATACAATTAATATTTTTCACTCCATCTCCCATAACATTGGTTTGTTCAGGAGTACAATCAATGCATTGTCTATTATATTGATCAACACGGTTACTTCGTGTTCCATCCATCGTCTAAAAATCAAAAAGAATAGTGTGAGAGGAAATAATCGTGCTAGGAAATCAACATAATAAAGGGGAGTACATTCAATCTCTAACATCTTAGGTTTAATTCTATGATCATTACCATAATTATAGGTATATAACCTATACTTATACTTAACCTTAGGAACATCTCTAGAAATACCTTAGAAATAACTCTAGGGATCTAATGTTTTTGCATCCTAGTTTCCAATGGTTAACTAAACCTATCCTCTGATACCAACTGTAGAGACCCAAGATTGACGTATATGGACATTACATTACTTTTTTAGAATACTTAATACATAACAAAAAATGACACCCAAGGACCGTAATAGTTTAGTGTCTTTGGAAACTAGAAACATAATTTTCCAATCATGGTGAAAAATCTTAAAAATCTCCCATAAAGATCTTCCACCTTTGTTTTCTTACCTAAAACCATTCTTTTTATCCTGGGGAAAAGAAAACATATAAAGGGTGAGTTCAAATTCTCAGCAATGGTAAGCATGGGGAAAATAAAACAAACCATATACATTTGAACTTAAAAACATGAACATAATGTTTAATAATCAAGATCTTGAGTTGTGAAATAAATCTTGGAGTACGTAAGGCATAGATCATAATGGAACGTTAATCATGATAGAATAACATGGGAATAAAACATATAATTGTGTAATCCATTAAGCACATGATATGATTTCAATAATAGCCAGTGCATTGCTTCCAAGACCATCATAGTGGATAGAGTCCCTTACTGAATCGAGTTCACTCATCGTTTCAGTCCTGTATCACTGAACCTGATTAACATTCCATTCTAGCCATCTCTATCTCATGAGATATAAATCATTACCCAATGCATTGTAGATAGATATAGGTCCCACCCATATTGTTTTGAAATCATTCTTACGTGTTCCACAAAACAATCCGAAATCATTCACCATAACCCAAAGAATAAAATGGGTTTCATAAACATCATCCCATCATAATGTAATCCATACAAAAAAATGGATATTAGTTCATCATAAGAAGAATCAAATCATGTAAATGATACAGACATTATACTTGAAACATAATCATACTAAATAATATCATCTTAGATGGAAAATATTTTTGACAAAACACTTGAAATGAATTCCTGAGGGAAAAATCCTTTCTTCTTCAAAATCATTTTCTTTTCACAAAATCCCATTATATTTTAAAAGTAAAGGGCATTTTTGAAAATAATCATGAAATATAGTGGAGAAATATTCACAAAAATTAGGCATTATGAAACCGTAAAAATCTATTCGTGTCGTATAAGTTAAAAAAAACATTCTCCACGTACTTTTGCCGGAAAATTCAAAAAGATCCTGATGTGGTAAAAAAGAATGATTCCTTCCATAACACAATGTAAAAGTCAAAGAGGGGTAAACATGACTTTAAAAATAAAAGGATTAATATTAATCACTTAAAAAAACATTTTTATAGACATGCATCAAAAATATAACCCCAGTAAATACTTACATATAAGAAATCTCAGATAAGAAATGAGATTTGCAAAATTATCCCTTACCTTTGGTCTGATATGCTTAGTACGTATCTAAAACTCATTTATTATGATTTAAATAATTACATTGACTTATTACAGAATCATATTCATTGTTATGATATCATATATTGATCACTTATGAATTTATATTACCCATTCTATTGTAAATTTCATCATAAAGCAGAATTTTGGGTTAAATTGTTTCATTTATCGTACATTATTGGACTTCTTGTTCTTGATATTATTATTTATATCCTGATATACACAGTCACAAAATTTGAAACAATAAGATAGATATAATATATATTCAACATATAAATATATATGATAGTTCTATAAATGGAATGAAATACAACGTTTATGGAGACGGTAAACCGTACGTACACATGAATGCTGTTTTTGTTTCTTTATTAAATTGAATGGAAGTAAATTACATATATATATATATACATAAATCCAGTAAAATCATTATGTCATATTTTCCATGATTTCTTATTGTATATACCAAATAATCATTATTTAATGGTTAACATGGAGAATGAATCTCATCGTATCATGAAGACGGTAGTCCGTACGTAAGCACGAGTGACAATATCATTTTTTTGATATTATAATCATATATAATTGAATGGTAAATAATATATACAAAATCATAATAATGTTATATTTATTATTTATATCATTTATACTCATTATTATACATATCCAACTTATGAAATGTTGGAATAACAAACTACACCATGATGTGGAGATGCTATGTCGTACAGACGCACATGTGGTGAATTTTTAATTTATAGGATGGATAAAATAACTAATATGGTTGTACTATTTTTATAAAAACATAAAATTATATAGAATATACTAGAGTTATTATTTTATAATGGAAACAAAAAATAATGAGGAAGTTTAAAAATAAAGGAATATGAAATAGGTGGTGAGATATTTACCTCTTCTTCGGGTTCATCCTTTTGATTTGATCAAAAGAGGTCCTTAGGATGGCTTTCTGACTATATTAATTCCTCTAGGATTAATGGAGGGTAGTTGAGAGGGTATTTGGGCAGGGTTTGGTAGAGCCAAATGGCTTGGGAGATGTGAATTTGAGAGATGAGGGAGAACCCTTTTATAAGAGGGTGAGTGACACCTTTGAAAAAACTTAAAATATTATTTTATAATAAATTCATATTCGGTTAATAATATCTCCATGGTGACTTATTTATAGTATAGGGTAGTTATGGGTCAAAATCCTTTCAACCAATAAGGTTTAGACAATTTTTGGTTACCATTTTAACCTTATCATTTGGATTTCACTCTATGTTAAATAATATAACATTTACCTTGTCTTCTTGTATTCTTACACTATATGGTTAATAAACTTACTATAAACTTCCAATAGAACCCCAATTGGTTCATTAATGTCATATATATTATTATATAAGTGTTTTGGCAGAACCTTGTATTTTTAAGGATTGAAAATCAATTAATAATTTAATATTTTGTCTAAAAACTCTTTTATGTCAATTTTAACACTATTTGGTTTTTTGTTTTTTTCAAAATTAATAACAGCATTATTAATTCGAAAGAAAATCATCTATCCAACCATAATATGTTATATTAAACTGTAAAACTATTTTAATTAATTAAAAGTCTCAAATTATATTTATTTGGGTATTTATAATATCAATTATGTTAATATTTCATTAATAAGGTAATTACTGCATCTACATTGTGTCATAAATAAATTAAATTATTTAATGTCTAAAAATTATAAATAAAATACAATTATGCGGGAAATAATTTTTTCTTTCTAATGAATATTTATAATCTAATTTATCTTATGTATAACCCTGTATTAAAATGTTTCACTTATTAAACATTGATTTTGACTCTTTTAACTCTTCTTTTAATTAAATAATAATAATTGTGCTAATCTAATCCAAGTGGACCTAAATGGTCATATTTTATTCATAAGGTTCGTTTTGGTCTAATTACAAATATCCAATATAATTATAACATGTATTAGGTTAATAATAATATCATTTTTACCCTTAATTAACCTATTTACTTTTTACCGTGGTAAATAGAAGTAAAAACAGTTATTATTCACAAAAAAATTGGTTTTATCTTAATGAACCACATTTTACATTCTGATATCAATCGTGTCTCTCGGATTTTTTAAATTCCACTCACAGAAGTGGTAAAATTAATTTTTATGTAAATTTGAAAATTCTCCTAGGTTGGTAAAAGACGGTAAAAAGTTCAATAAAATTTTTATATAACTAAAATTTTTATAAAAAGACTCCAATGAATTACATTGAACATATATAGGTATTATTTATCTATTTTGACCTAAATTAAATTTATATAAAATAAAGGATTATTTAAATAAAAAGTCAGTTTTGACAAATAACTGAAGGTTTTCTCTATTCATAAAAAATTGACTGTTTTCAGAAAAATACAAAAACATCACGCTATGCTAATTTCAATATTCCAAATCCAAAAATGAAGTCCATTTTGAGAGATAAAATTTATAAAATTTCAAAAAGTAGGAATTACTATTCATAATGGCTGGTTTATATAATAGTTTAATAACATATCATTGTTTAGTGAAACCCGGTATTGCGTACTACACACGCTAACGAGGAAGTTTGTGATTGCGTGAAATATAAGCCAAGTCAAGGATATATGTAGTGAAATATCTTTTTGGTGTTGTGTATAACATAATCAAAACATAATTAATTTATACATTAAACAAAATCTATACTTACTATTGCTTAGAATAATTTCCACAAAACGAACTTTAAATTGTGTGTAACACGATCCAAGAATAGTGTTGCGTATACTCCAAGCTAATACGGTGTTGCGTATAGTAAAGCTAATCTCAGTGTAGTGTACAATAGAAGACATCAAAGAAATTAAAAAGAATTTTTCTCATAAAATATCAGGGTGTTATAGATATCTTAGACTATAAATAGTCATTAAAAACCTAAAAATATTTCCTATATCATGATATTTTATTTTTAATTTTTAGACACTAAATAAATAAATTTAATTATGACACAATTATTATGGAGTTATTTCATCATTAATAAATGATTCAACTAAATGATATTCTAAATATTAAAATAAATGTAATTTTATTATTCTGATGCTATATAAGATTTTTTGGATGATATTAACACATAATATTTGTTTTATTATTTGGGTGAAATAATAATGTTTTTAGGATTTTAACTAAAATCAATTATTTTATAGTGTAAAAATTGACAAAAATGAGTTTTTCAAACAAATATTATTTTATTAATTAATATAATATTCAAATTAATATAATATTAGACCCAATGACTTATATAATGTTAAAATTTTCATTACTAATCAACTTATGGTTTCCTTTTAATTATATAGTGAACATGGTTCTCATATATTATGAAAATGCTAGAAGAGATGGTAACCGTTAATGTTTTTAACTAACAGTTAAAACTAAATGATAAGGTAAATTTTGTGACATAAACTTGTATAACACCTATTGTTTGAGATTTGATTCACAAATAATAATCATATCTTTGAAATAAATGACTTTGGGACATATTTTAAACTGGAAAACAAATTATAATATGATAATATTTCAATGCCATCCAAAAGTGCCCCTCCTCCCTCTTATAAAAGGCCAACACCTATACCCACTCAATCACACCACTCCACCCCAATATATCATCCAACATTTACTTAAATAATCATCCAATAAGTCTCCCTTAATCATAGATTATTTACTTTGGGTAGAAGTAAAATAAATAAATCATTATGGCATAAATCAAAAGAAGTTACCCTATTTAGAGAAATATAAAGAACGAGTGAGAAAAGTCATTCTCAAGGAAAGGGACTTCATCTCAATATCCTTTCATTGAGGATAATTTTTGTTCATACACAACAATATTTTATATGGTGTATAATTAAACCATTTTACATTTATTTTTTTAATGGTTTTTAAAAGTAATCTATTTCAATGAAGTGTTTTACTAAACAATAGACGGAATGTTTCTTTTTAACATACTCATTGACAACAACCTTTCCGCTGCCATGAGAATTAAATGATATTTGGATGCCTTAACAATTAGTTTTGTTTTTAAAAGGAAAATAACTAACATATTCCCTTTTTACATATTTTGGTATTGAAAATTATTTTGATAAAACATTAATTATTTCAACATCATGAAATGATCTATTGTGATTTCAATGCGGAATTTTAATATTTATTTTATGTCTGTTTTATGTTTTATGATTTGGTTGTGATTCATGGGTATTGTTTGCGTATATGGGTGGTTATCCGATAAATTGAAGTTGGGTGAGCTTGAGAGTTCTCTCCAATGCATTGGGTAACATGAAAAAGGTAAACATTAATGATTCTATTTAGTTATTTAAGGAATATATTGTGATGGGTATTACAAACATATCTCTTTATGTAGCTATGAAAGATAGGATGTAATTATTTTATAGATTCCACAGGATAATTTTAGGATTTATTATTTCTCTGCATTATTCATAAATGTTATTATTTTGTGAGGTATGTAAAGGATCTTATGTTTTATGATTGAAAATGTTGATTTTTTTGATTTTTATGTATTCATAGACTAATGTTTTCTTTAATTATTTTATATCTCTTACGTTGATTTTTATTCCCAAACCATGTTTGTTTACTTTTTTTCATAGTGTATAAGGAAGGTTAAGAGAAATGAATAATTATATGAAGAAGAAAAAAATTTATTTGAGGAGTTTTATTGTAGTGGAAATAATATTTGGATAGAGTAGATGTGTAAAAATTGTAATATTTGAGATGTAATAGTTATGGACTAATTCTATAAAACCAAATACCTGAAATGTTCCCCAATCTAAAGAAAAAATCGTCATCAAAAATCAAGATTATGTAATGTTCAAGGTTGGAGACTTAAAATTATTCTATAAAACAATTAATAGGAATAAATTTTCCTTACATGCTAATATAAATTAATACCATCATAGTGGTTCTAACTCCCAATGATACGGTTCTAGCTCACTTTAAATAATCAGATTCATCTTGAATATTTATTATTTATAATAATCACAACCCTAATATATAATTGTGTTAATTATTTACATAAAGAACTATTTTTATCTATTTTAATTATATTTTAGAAACACTTTCAATAATTTGTAAATTATCATATCATTTTACAAAATATATAATAAAAAATGTGATTTTAAAGAATTATAAATATCACTCTTGTGAGTTCCATGATCATACATATGGAATAATATTTTGGATTCAATAAAATTTTTTATTTAGGATAATCATTTTTATTATGGACCAAGAAATATATATTACAAATGATTTCAAAAATAATGTGTATTAATGCTTTATAAAAGAATATGTATTAATTATAAAATATTACCCATTTCATATTATGATATAATTTTATGCATTCGAAATTCTCAAATAATATCTCATATGACATAAAATTATAAATTCAATATCACTAAAAAACTAACATAAATACAAATATATCACATATCACCCAATGGACAATTTCATTACCTTAATTACACTCTCAAAAATATATTATATACCCTAAAAAAGATCATAGATATTTAGGAATATGAAATTACTTTATTAAACTCTCAATCCTAATAAAATAACAGGTATATAATAAAAATATAATAAATGTCCAATTTTTTTCAATAATGTAATAATATTTAATACACATGAAATGTTGGTCATATTTCGTCTCAATCATTAAATTCCATAATTTCTTCAACCCGGTCCAAAAATATTTTAATTCACTTAGGGATTCTAAATACATTTAAAAAAACCTTAAAATAAAATAAATTAATAAATAAAATATCATAACATTCCCAAAGATATTAAAATTAATTTTCAACATCATGAATCATATGATTACAAAATATTAATTATTTCTATAACCTTTACTATCACAACTCTTACATCCTTAAACTCATATTTTTTAAACATTCATTCATAATGTTATTATCTACTAATTATTGTATTATTCGTGTTCAATGATCCTTGAATGACATGTCATTCACATAAAAATATTTTTTACTACTTTAATAATATATTTGTTATATCATTATAAGTTATCCATGCATTATCTATCATCTCATTGAGATCAATGGATCTACAGTAGACAGTGGTGCCATCTCTTATAGCCAACATTAATTTCATTTCAAAATTTCACATCTCACTAATCATAAAATATAAATTCCTACCCATTTTCCAACAATATGTGATTGAATAAACATACTCACGTTTATTAGGCTCTTCTCTAGTCACCTAATATATTTTATATTTTATTTTATCTTCATATATATATATATTGATAAAAAATATAACAAATACACATCTTCATCATAATCCAATTATGTTTCTCAATCTCCATATTATGATTTGTGGGAAGTGACTAATTTAATTCAAAATTAGCTACTTTACTCCTCATTAATGAATCTAAATTCAACAACGATAATGTAACCGAAATTCCCGTCATCTCATTAAATTTTCAAGAAATTGATATAAAATCACCTCCACTTTATTAAATTGTATAGCCTTCTTCAACATATAAAGAAAATATTGTATCAAAATTCACCGAGAAATGAGTCAATAATTATTCAACTATTTTTATATGTTACACCCCCTTATTTTTTAGTATCTATATATTTAAATTTAATATCCTTGATATCTTACATTGATAGCATCATCGGGCTTGGACGGGCAACAATACAACAATAAATATTAGTTTTTTTAACATTATCCATTATGTTGGTATTTTTTTATTGGATTAACTATATTATAAAAATGTGGTTTAAAATATCAATAAATTTAATTCATTGATTACAAATTAAATTTAAACTAAATTAAAAATCAATATAAAATAATGAATGGTTTTTTATTAAAAACAATTTTTATTCCCACAATAGGATTTTATCATGGTAAATTAAATTGATCATTCTTAGTCAAATATCACAATGAAATATTTATGTTATATATTCAGAAAGATAATTAATATTAATCGTATATGTTTTATAGGATTAGGATAAGAATAAAACCAATTTTAAGCATAAATGGTTATATATATTCGAAAGGTAGTTTTACAACCATTTATTGGAGAAGCATTTTAAAATAAAATTTTTAAACATTTAATATATTCTATTAGAGAAAATAAAATTATTTTTTATAAATAGTAATATAAAAATTTACTTTGGTTTACTTTTTGGTATTTTCTGATATGTTTCATGTAATGATGAATAGTGAAAAAATATTTCATTGTAGTTGAAAAAAAAATCATCATCTAAAAATATTTTCTGTTAAATTATATTTTTAACTAGTTTTAAGCTATAATTATATTGGTTTTATTTCATTTAATGCAATTATGTTAATTGGAATCAGTTTTACAATGAATATGAATTTAAAAACATTAAAATATTCTATACGTTTCAACTTTAAAGACATGTTTTGTCATTCTATCAATGTGGTTAATTTTAAATTAAATACCGCATTATAGGGGTTTTTAATTTTTAAAATTAGATTCCATATTTAGAATAAGTGGGTAAAAAGTATTTAAATATTTTTCTTTTATTTTGTTGCATATGAATATTAAATTTAGTAATAAATTAATTAACGTGGATAAGGGTAAATCAGGTAGTTATGGGTAGAATCAATATTACAAAGACTATAAAATTTCACATAAAATTATCCTTATTTTATTGTATGAGAGTTTTTAGACCCAATTAATCCTTAGGATAACCATTTTAATTCAATTGGATAATAGTATGACATTTATAATAATATATTCAAAGAAAATTTAATTTTTTCACACAATGGAATTTAACATGTAAAATATTTAAAACATGCTCTTATATAGTGTATCATTCTGATTATAAAAAGTATTTTTAATCTTAAAATTATTATATGAATCGTGGTAATTTATTTATAATTTTTATGAAATAAATAATTTGAATTTATTCATTGAAAATATTGATGTGGTAATTTTTTAATTAATAGACATATCAAATAATTATTATTAAAAATATTAAAATATATATTTTTTAGTATATTTATTATCATCCCAAATTTTATATATGACATATAAATTTAATGAGTGTATTTACTGATTTGGATAGAAGACATCTTATGTATTTATATTTTCAAAATAGTCAAGAAATGAATATTTTTAAAATTGAAATTAATGATATGTTAAATTAAATAATAAATTATTAAATGATAGAATGTTTATTAAAATATAAAATTCAATAAAATTATTGATATAATGTTGGAAATGTAATTCATTACTCCATTATGGTTTGTTTGGCATCTTATATTATCTAAATTATAAATTAAAGAGTAAAAAAACACATTGTCAGGATAACAAGGAAAGGGTTTAACTAATGGTTAAAACCAAAATATCAGGATATCACCATGACCTAAACTTGAAGAAAATTTATTGTATTATTAGGATTATACACTTATCACTTTAATATATTAATGTATTAGTGTGATTTCTACTTTTTTATGAAAATAACTTCTCAATTATTTAAATCAAATATTATTTCAAAATATCACTCTCTTTGTGCTTAATATATTTTATGTGATGCCTTTGGGAAAAAATCATGATATGAACAAAAATAAATTTTTCATTGATATACATTAAATTATTTTATTTATATAATTTTTTTAATTTTTATAAATTATAATTACCTTAAATTTTTTATCAATGGTAAAATTATATTTATTTATTTGAAAAAAATAAAATAATTGATTTGATGTGAATTAATTTTTATATATTATAAATTATTTAATGTCTATAAAGAATTTTATAAATCTATAATATATATTTGAGATGTTTTAAATTATTATATTACAATTCCCACTTTGTCATGACGTATTTTGTAACGACCCCAACATTTATTAATGAAAATTCCCCTTGATATAATTAAATGACTTATTATGTAAATTACTTATTAAACATATTCACTTCCTTGGTTTTAGGTTTTTGGATTTTAATATGCCGTTGAGAATTATTACAGTGGTTAATATAGTCCTTGAATAGTGAACACAAGATTAGTATAAATATAGTGCTTTAACAAATCCAATTCACTCAGACAAAGAAACTGATGACCTCCTCCAGTAGAATTGATCTATATGAATCCCATTTTTCAATGATTTTGAATGAGTTATCATCACTGGCCTTCGCTCTGGACAAATCCCAAGATGAGCTTTAACACTTTAAACTTGAATAGAATTGCCTACGAGTGAAGTGGTAGTTAATAGAGATTACCACTCGAGCGATGTTATCCGAGTCGATCCAATTGTATATTACCATCACACACCTTATCCTTAGGCCTTATGAGAGTGTTATAAGGGGTTATGAAATAAAACCCTATCTAAATGATTGTGTGAATTATTGTTTTGGGTAATGAATATAAAATATTTTTATTATTACATTGTTATGGGTTTTTAATGAAAAAACAATATTTGTAGTTAATATTCAATTTAGAAATATATTTTGATGAATTACTAGATTTTGGGGTTAAAAATATAATAATAATATAGTATAACAATATTAAATTTTATTAAATATAAATGATCATATAATTTTAATACAATTTTAATTTTTATTTATTTTTAAAAGTTGTTTTTGGTAAAACAAATGAATTTTCAAGGAATTTAATTTGTTATTTTAAAAGTAAAAATTCACATATTTTGAAAAAAATTTAAATAAACTAAATATTATATTTGGATTAATGGTGTTGGAGTTATAGAATGGTGAATTTTTCCTAATTTTATGAGATAATCGAATTTTTGGGTAAAAATTAAATACTGTTTAAAAATATAATGTATTTTATGACATCATAATGACCCAATAGTGTTGTAATAAAATACTATAAAACATATATTCGACCAATATAAGTTTTTCCTTTCAAATAATGTGATTTTAGATCAGTTTGATCAATATTATAGTGCCTTAGTGGACCCTCCAAGAGTTATAAAATATTTTAACTTTTTAAGATGATTTCCTTGATAGTGTGACTCACCTCCACATAAGAAAACATAATATTTTAATATGTTCATCCATTAGACATATAAAATAATGTTTTTCACTCCCCTTTGGTAAAACCCATGGGGGATAAACCATGTTTTTGTTTGAATTTTGGAATACTTAATTATATAGAATCCAAAACCTATGTTTGTGAAATATTAAAGAATTTCCCTCTCTTTTCCCTTTTAAACCCACCGAGGATCCAACTATTCTTAACTTAGACCCATTTGATAATGTCCCTAATCTACCCTCCACTATCTAGAATCCTTACAAGGTACCCCAAGATCTCACAAATTCCCTCCTCAAGCTCTTGAAGTCAAACACTCATGTAAGGGATCCTAAATTTCCTTCCTTCCATATTTATGTCCATGTTACCTTATACTGTTAGAACCTTTTATATTCAACTAAAAATATTGGGGTTTTATTTATCACATCCCCTATACTTACCTAGTTATTTTTTAATGATGAATGACCCCTTTCTCTCTCATTAAATCCTCCCATGTACACCTATTACCATGCCAAAATTATGTATGGGATTTCTCTCTCTTCATTTAGATTCATGAAATTCTTTTATATTATGAATCTGAATCCTATTACATATATTGAAATATCATTTTTCAGTACCCCCATACTGTCTATTTCTTGTATAAATGATGGGATACCCATTTTTATATCATCATCCCATTTTACGATTTTTATTTGACGTCATTATGTTGGAGAAGATTCAACAACATTTCTAAACAAAAATCATTGTGTATGTGAATACCATACCCAATTCTCTATCAAAGGTAATAAACATTATTCAGATGTACTTGTTGATTAAGGAAACAAATTTAATTTTTCCACATCTCTTATTTGTGGAATAAATTATCTCGTTTATTGAATCCATATTGAATGATCTATATACCACACATATGCATGAAATGAAATGATTAAGAAGTGTGTACCCTGATTGTGCTCTAATGCATTGGGTAAAGAATAGTATCATGATATTCCATGTGATATGAGGGTTTACAAATTCTATTTTATGTTTAATTAGGGTTTACTCATGAAAATGAATGTACATTGAGGGTTTACTCAAACTTCATCTGTAATGAGCCTTAGCAGTTTCTAATATCATGTTAAAATTTGTTTCCACATCTCCATATTATGATAATCATTCTATATCATGCCTTTCTGTCCAGGTTTCTCGTATTCTCCATTGATATGCCTATTTCCTAACATGTATTCTATTCTTCATTATATGCCTTTTTTACTCCGTTACTGTCCTTTATAGCTCACCCATTTCAAATGTGTGTATTTAGGCCATCCCATATAATTATATGTATGAAGGAATGTTGTGGTCATATAAAACATGTTTTCAACAAAGATGTTGTATTTTATGACTTATGATTTTATGTAACTAGTACTTAACCATGCATTCCCATGGCAATACGTTCAACGACTACTTTCAAGAAGACAAAACTATATTGCAATATTAATAAAGAACATCAATATTGTATAAATTGAAAAAAATAGTGATAATTAAATATTGAACTATAATCGGATAAAATATATAGAATTTAAAGCATATTAAAATAAGAATACGAAAATAACATAGAAGAATATGTAGGATAATATTGAAAACATATTGAATAATATATGATAATACATACGGAAAACATAAGTATGACATCACTATACAAAATAAACCATAGAATTGTTTTGAGGGAGAATATAACAGAAACATATGAGAGAATATATAAGGAATGTAAAATTATTTGAAAACATATAAAACATATAGGAGAATATAGTGGATAATAGTCAATAGAAAAGAAAAACAACATTTAAAAAAAGAAATGAATGTGTATGAAAATATAAAAGAATAAGGAAAAGTAAATAGGTCACGTTGAAGAAAAAAATAATAAGTATCAATTTTCAAATACATGAATAAAAATAACAAATCAACAGTAAATAGGAAATTACATTAAAAAACAAACATGAATGAAATTACATATGTATTAATGTAACTGAGATATTGGAAACCCTATTCTATACAAAGAAGCCGCCTCTATGAACAAAGGGACCCCCCAATGAGTAGGCGTCCTTGCCAAAATGTTTCCCTATGAATAAAAAACATTTGAACCATCTAGTGCATGCCTAATTTTCTTGTGATTATATTTCAGCATATTTAGCAACATGTATTCCGCTTAATCTAGCTTCTTCCTCCTGTCCATTACAAAAACTATCAAAATAGGGCTTTCCCTTTCTTTTTCCTTTGGTGAGAAATCCATACATGACATTGTACCAAATATGAACACCCATATATCCTTATTGAAGTTACCAAATGTGAATTTAGTGGTATATAATAATATAATACATGCGGACAAAAGGTACAAATCATAGATGAAACAGCTCAAAAAATGATTCATATCATAGTAGAAATAGCTCAAAAATGATTAATTTGAGATATACATATATTTGTAACAATAAAAATAATTTTTTTGTTTTCTAATTCCATACAAAACAAATAGATAAGATTTTAAAAAAATGTACATAACATAGAACGAAAATCATAAGATTATGCTATCAAATAATTATCATTATCAGTAGATATTATCCAAATAAAACAACTTTAAATGTAAAAAGCAACACCATGTTAGAGCTTTAAATAGTTTATAGTTAGAGTTAAAAATTTCCATTCACCTATAGATGTATTCAAATAGTGAAAACCCACTACCTTTAATGGGGAAAGTAATTATAGGAAAAAAATTGTAAGGATAATCGAATACATTCCAATGAAATAAATGCTTGTCAATCATTAAATCCAGCTTTTTTGTTGTAGTTATCTGTGAAATAGGATTGCAGCTCAATGTCATAGCTCGGTGATGTTGTTGGCTCTGGGTACATTACAACCTTCTGTTACACCACATTATCGGCGTCAAAATCGATCATAAGATTTTTCCAACATTAAAGGATGAATTTAATTAATTAGTTTCCAATAAAAGTGATAAACGTGTATAAATGATATCAAAATTTCTTTCTAAACAATTACTAAAAGAATTTATTTAGCTATAGAAATGTATTTGGCTTAATAAATTCACAACAGAATGCATATTGAAACTTGAAGAAATTTTCAAAAACAACAGAACATTTAGTGAAATATATTTAGCTATATAAATAAACCTAAAGATAATTATGTACAACAGAAACAAGAAAATTTGTTCAACAGAACCATGCAACGATGAATTGATCTAGTGAAATTCACAACTACAATAGAAGTATATGTCAAATAATGCATTTTTGAAGCAAATGAAAAAAACATAATTATAATCAGAGTAATGATCTGCTTCCATCTGAGTATTTTATAGTCCAATAATGCAATGACTATAATATCCATAGAGGGAAGAAATAAATAAGTACTAGAGTAGATGTAGTATTAGATGTATGAATAGATGAATTGTTAGGGTTGTCCTTTTCCTAAAGCACTATTGTGAAACAAAGATGACAATAGTGTAGAATATGCTATTTTGTAATGCATAATATGTTATTCAGTGGACATAATATGTTCTTGATATGTGTAGAATTTGTTATTTATGAACAGGAAAATGTAACTATGTAATACAGAATATATTATTTATTAATGCAGAATATGTTATTAGTTTTATAGAATATATTATTTATTTATGCAGATTTAGATATTTATAAACAAGAAAAAGTACCAAGGTCATGTAGAATATATTATTTATAAATAGAAAACCATACCTACATAGTGTTGATTATGTTATTTAATAAAGTAGAAGACGGTAATAATGGTTTAACCTTTATAATATGTATATATTATATGTTCAACCAATATGAAGTGTGATAATGGATGATCAGGGTCGAGAGATAGTGTAAAATTTAATAGAACAGAAAAATATTCATATATTCATAGTTATATTGACACCATAATGACAATAATCTAATGCGAATATATGATGTACCTATCGCAGAAGACGAAAGGATGTTTTTAGTTGTTTTACAAGTTGAATTGTTGATTGTAGAACTGAAATACATATGAAGTAATATAGAAAAGGGAGATATTAAAAAGAAAATGAGTATTGTTTTGGCATACTCTGATGAGGAGGCAACGCTTGAAGCTGTAATAGTATGAACATTATTTGGAAGACCTTCATACAGTATAGATTATGAGGATATTTGTTTCAAGAAATAATGAGATAATAAATGTAATGTTACTTATTAATTTTTCTAAGGAGAGGATGCTCACAGAATGAAACGGTGTCTCATGTGAGGCTATCCATTCGGTGTCTTCTCTTGTTTGATCCATTAATCAACGTTGAAAGATTAGAACAATCTTCATAGACTGACAAATTAAGAGAAGTTATATTTGAGGTAGATATGGTCAGATGTCGTTTCTATGTTAATTTACTTTTTATGATAATATGAAAAGATATTTATCGTTTATGGATGACAGTGATAGTGGGATTCGTCTTCAACTTTTTTTGTTGATAAACGGTGTCGTAGGTTCAGCTGTTGATTAATTATCAAAAGTAAAGGTTCCAGTAAATATTTGAGAAAAATGAAAACATTTATCATGTCCGTAACGTACATGATAGACATAGATATGTATTTTTTTAGTTTCTTAATCAAAGGAAACCATTATGCGGTGGACATGTATAAATAATGTTACCGTCAATGGGTACAGATGATGATGGAAAGCATGTTCCTCTATTTGTGATTCCTAGTTTAGTATGGCGATTTTTTGTATTGATGTTTTCTATAGTTTTTGTTCCCGAGATGGTGAAGAGGACATCAATATGTATATAGGTGGAATGATATGTAAGAGTACAGTTCCAAGTGTATAGAATACAGAGAAGAAAACATGGTTGTCATTGATTCATGAGAAATCTTCTTTGTAATCGCGACTCTCTACATGTCGACGGGGATTGCATCCTTGTAATATATTTCAAATTATGTCGTACTGAAGGAGTTGAAAATAATAAAAGCATGTAGATGTAATGGAAATTTTTTCACTTATATAATGTTGAAGCAAATGTGGATGGGGATCCAACATCAAGTAGAATATGTCCAGTTAAACAAATTCAGTTGTACAAATATGAATCTTTAAATATGATGTTCACATAAATTAATGTGGAATAAATGAATAAAAAATGTTTAAATCTACAATGACCAAATATGCAGTACACTATAATAAGGTAGATAAAATCATAATAAACCATGGTGATAAAACATTATAAATGTATGACTAATAACTGTTTTACTGCAACTAAAAGATGAAAAACGTTAGAGTTTTAATCTATAGAAATCAGGAGACATACCTTCTGAGGAAAATTTGAACACTTGCTGGAACTGGAATCCAAGGGTTATGAGAGCCTTATGTTTAAAGAAAATGTGGATGGGGAGAAAACACTAATTATAATATGTCCAGCTAAACAAATACACTTGTACATATCTGAATATTGTAAATATGAAGTTCACATAAATTATACTAGAATAAATGACTAGAGAATGTATAATTCTACAAATACCTAATCTGCAGTATAGTATAATATGGTTTATAACAGCATAATAAACCATGATTTATAAAATATTATAAATTTATGAATAATGACAGGTTTACAGCAACTAATGTATGAAGAACTGCAGAGGTTAATTGTATAGAAATCAGAAGTCATACCATGATGAGGAAATTTAGAACAGCTTCAGGAATTGGAATCCATGGGTTATGACGGATATGAATATTGTAAATATAAAGTTCACATTACTTTTACTGTAATAAATTAATACAAAATGTATAAAGCTACTAATACCAAATCCTCAGTACAGTATAATATGGTAGATAACAGCATAATAAGAAAGGATGATAAAATATTTTCAATGCATGACTAATTACTAGTTTACTACAACTAAAGTATAAAGAACTATAGAGGTTAATTAGAAAAATAAATGCCCCATCTGCTGAATTAGAAAAACATATGTATTATTTGAATGTATGGAAAATTTGTATGAAAAGGGAAAGGTTAAAGATCATTTTATATAAATAAAATTAATAGAGGTTAATTATCATAAGTGATAAATATGTTAAATATTTCTTTATGTGACATAAAAAATTGAATCATTAAAACCTGATTCGAGATATAAAGTAATTAAAAACAAAAAAAACTAATACAAAAACAGTGCCATTTAATTTATGAATAAATTATATTCCAACAGGGTATACTAAATAAAATCATATAACATCACCAAAACAAAGCAGCAGGAAATGCACCCAGAAAATATCATACCCATGATAAAATAGTTCTGAAATCCCTCCACAGAATTCATGCAGCCCCTCCTAGAAACATTGCCCAAAATATTAATCATACACATGCATGATATAAGGATAATTGTACTTTAGAAATTCATATGAAAACCATTATCAATAAATGGTTGAAATAATGAAATGTGAAACATTAACAAAAGCATTATAGTATTCAATTTTTCTATAGTGGGGACATGGTCACATGCATGACAAGAATGTAGTAATATAAAATATACTTTTATCAGTGACCAGATTAAAATATTTCTATTTATTAAAATAAAAAATGAAATATAAGAAAAGGAGGATGTGAGAGAAAGGGTTTTGATCAGGGAATTCAACCATTTAATGTTCCACACTAAATGATTTCAAGGAATAAATAATTTAAAAAAGTGAAAAAATAGTTGAACAGGGTAAATTTTTACAGAATATGAAAAAAATAATTACTCTCTCTAACCATATTCATCAACAGGATGAACATATGTCATGTTCATTAGAAAAATACAATAGAACACATGTGACTATCCATCAAAAGTGTAAAAATTATTCCATGTACATGAAATAGGAGATTCAGAAAGGTGCAAACCTCTTAACCATTGTTCTCAAATAAATGTTCCATGCCCAGAAAAGTCATATAGAATGCTCACTCTCACATCTCGACCTCATAAATCCTGCAAAATAATTCCAATAATAAAACTATCAACTAAACTAAGCCTTGCAATGTGTTCCCGATGCAACCTCAAATTAAAAAAGGGACAATCGTATCACCTGATTAGTCTAGGTTCCTTCATAATTTCTCTAGTCATACAAAAATTAGATTTATAGATATATTAATGGATGGTATATATGATTTCCACCATACCTATTTAATTATCTCTTTGTATAGTAGTGTGATAGGAAACTAAAAGAAATTGAGTAGTACACCGACATGATAACATGGCTCTCATGATTGGGTTGTTCCAGTTAGTCCAGGTTCCTTGATCGTAAATCATGACTTTAAAGTTTCTCTCATGATTCATGGAATCCAAAATATAAATAATAGGATAACGATATTGATAATTAAGAATCACATTTCACTATTTGTTATATTCAAACTCAAATGACATAATCAAGTGAAAGAATTGAAATCAAAGAATATATTAATTAATTTATTCAGAATACATAAATAATGGAAAATATCATGTGAAAAATTACATTAAATGTGGATAGATTTCATCATATAATGGTGTATGAAAAGATATTAAGTTCACAATAGATTTAAAAATTAGTTCATAACTTTCTTACAACCCTTTCTATACGGGTTAACAAAATAAAAATAATACATGAAATCATGATCATCCGTATCCTTCTAAAATTAATCAATCAAGGAAATGAAAAACACTATAAATGATTTCTTATCAAACCATTTAGAAGGATTCATCCATACCATAGACAATGCATCGAATCTTTTAGGCACAATATTTTCTCATTATTGATGGCGCACCTCCTAAAAACACAAGTATTGCATGTCACATACCTGAGAAAAACAAATCATACATGCCAAAAATGTTCATATAGATCAATTTAAGCAAGGGTAAAATAAAAAAAAGACCAAAAAAATTGTGAGAATTTAATTTTGAATATATAAAAGGCGACCTTGCATGCTGAAAAAATTGGAATTGAACATTTATGTATAGAAAAAACAACTGAAACAACTCATACCTACCAATTGAATCCAAATTAAAGTGCAGTTAAGTAAAAATAAAGAAGCACATGATTATTGAAGTATTATTAACCCATTGATTTCTAAAAAATATAAAATTTATGAGTACTTAACCGTGAATCAGATCAACATGATAAATTAATTGGTAAAAAAACAAAAAAATCAAACCTCCTTGAGCCATAAATTATATGTGTCTCTTATGTTTATCCTTCTCCATGCATGTAAATTTAATACAATCATTCCTCAAGCCCATGCAAATTCATCAGGACTTAACTTCATTACTATGTGAGGACGATAAAAATTGAAGCATCGTTAATAGGATAACTGCATTTCGATATAGAAACTAAAATTGTATAAATATATTGATGTTTTTTTATGTATCAACTTCATCTGAACTAGCACATTCACCTGAAAAAATGTGCTCATAGATGCGAATCCATCTCCTAAAATTAATAGAGTCCACACAATAGTTACCAGAAGAAGGAAAAAATACAGTATGCATTTGCACATAAAACATGGAACTAAGAGAACAGAGATTTGTACCAAAAAATTCATAAACTAATATTATGTCTAGAAGATTTAAGGAGAATATGTAAGATGTAGTGATAGTCCTAGAACCCTTTCAAGGTACTGATTTCATTTGAACCGATCCATTCCTAATAAAATACATGTTTTTAGATGCGAACCCAACTCCTAAAACCAAAAGAATCCACACATCAGAGTCCGCAAGAAGAAAACATTGAGAAAAATGGGGGAAAATTACTAATGTGGTGAGAAAAAATATACTAACCTAAGGTTATATTTCTAGACCAAAATTCAGATAAAGAGGATAGGGTAATATGATATATTTCAACCAAATTCAATCCTTTTGAAGGAATTTAATGAAGGTCATCCTAGTCGAACCACATCTGAGCTTCAAAGCAAATCCATAAATCGATTTAAGTGGGTTATCACATCAGAAGTCCTTTTAGAGGATAGGGTTCCAAATTTTTAAAAAGGTATGAAGCTGAAGGAGGAGCTAAGCTCAGATTTGAAAACTGAGTGTGTGAATAGTTGACGATGTAGACAGAATCGGAAGCACTCCACATTGCAGATCATTGAGTAGAAGAAATATTCAATTATTTTTATGAGTAGGAAAAGAAAACTGAGAGCGGGAGTAGTGCGGGCAGGAGGAGATAATTGAAGAAGGGGTGTGATAGAGTAATCGAGGAGGGGAGCAAAAACTGAGGGGATTTGAGGTGGGGAGCGGGAACCGGAGAGCAGGGATTGAATGTATACTTGCTTGTGGGATTGTTTGTGGGTGATAAAGCTTATATCAGATTGTGTAGGTGATGAAGATTGAATATAGACCTTCTTTAAGAGAAGGAGACAGCAGGATCCAGAGGCGACAGAGTTCACAGGACTTGCAATGGGAGCCGAAGTTGGAAATGGTAGTCGTAGGCGTGGAAGATTGCTCGATTGTATGCGAGATAGGATTTCAGGTGGATTTAGTGAGGAGGATGATACATCTGCATCTTTAGGTGAGGTTGTGGCGAGGTATTCCATGGGAGGAGAGTGAGGGCATGGAAACCCTAATAGGGAGATGGAAAACTGATGACAGTGTGGTTGGGTGATGTGATCGTGTTCAATGGAAGCGTAATATGGATGGAGTAATTGTTAATTCGGCGATGTGGTAGCTCAATTGGGTGATACGTAGTCATAAAAAAGTCTTCTTTAGTATATATATAGATATAGATGTTCCTAATTTTCTAATACAATATACCACTCGATCCTCAGAGTTGTCTTAAGTGCAAGTTTTTATTTATAAATCATTTGTTTGTGTGTAATAAATATCAGGGTTTTTATAGTTTGTATAAAAGGATAGGTTTATTATTTTTGACATTTGTATTAAAAAACCCTAGTGAAAGCCTCATGGATAAGATGATGTACAATAATAAAATACCTAATTTTTTTTAGTATTTTGTTAGTGTATTATCATGAAAATACATCCATGTATGGACATGAACAATTAGCGGTGCCTCTTGCCCATATGTATCTAGGGGTAAATCCCAGAAATAACACTTTGAGCTAGAATAGAATGGGAAATGGTGCACAAAAATAAGCTTTATTTCACTCTTTGTTTGACACTCACAGGGTATATCCATTGGTAAATTCATAAACTCAGTATAAACCATTATTAATGGAATAAAGAAATGCCCCTAAGAATATATGTTTTGAAGTAGATCATGGATAACATAGATTGAAGCCTATAAATTCAGAAGATAAGGAAATAAAATGCAATTTATATGTTATCCATTTTTGGCTTTTAATTCTAATTTATGTGTTTCCCCAATAATTCTTATTATTCTAGTCAATGGATGGTAATTAGAGGACTCAGTCTAAGAACTGATGCAAAGATCAATGTGATGACTGTTCTAATGAGATTCCTAATCCAATAGGAGCAGTAATCACAAAATGTGTCCCAATAGACTCTTCATTCACTCGTGTTTTTAATTAAAACATTGTTTTATAGGAACGTACACCACCCCCCCCCCCCCCCCCCCGTAAGGAAGAAGCCATAATCGAGAGCTTCATGAGACAATTTCCTTCTAATTTAAATGGATTATATGATCCCTCAATCATCGAAAAATGGATCACCAATATTGAAAGGATATTTTCAATCCTTCAATGTTCCAAACAAGAGATGGTTCTTCTAGTTTCTTATTGTACGGAGGGTTAAGTGAATCAATGTTGTACATTGATGAAAAATATGAAGCCTGAGGAGAAGGTCATGGCTTCCTAATGGATGGATTTCAGAAAAAAATATCGATACATATTTTCCTGTCACCCTCTGACATCAAATTGAAAAAAAAATTATTTCCCTCAGGAACAAATATGATGAATCTGTTGGAGAGTATGAGGAAAACCTAACAAGGATTTCACAATAAACCTTCACCTTTGTAATTACCCTAGAATGCAAGATTGAACTCTTATTTGGTGGGATAAAACCTATCCTACAGAAATCCCCAGTGATCCGTGACTTTGATAGCTATGAAAACATTACCCGATGTTCCCACAATGTTGAAATTAAGATTGATGAATCTCAACGGTATCATGGGGTTAACTTGATGAATGTGGACTTTAATTCTAATAGTATGATGGATAAATCCAATTGTGTTATGAAATTACAGCACCCCACTTAGAAAATGTGTGGAAAAATACAACCTTGAAATTTCTTTAAGGGGATGATGAAATGCATTAGGTATGGAAGAGAAGGGAGCATGGCCCTTAATTACTAACACCGAAAAACCTGCTTATGCGATAGATGAGAGAAATGGTCCGTTCGAACCTCAACACATTGTTTATTTATACAACTGCATTTAACAAGGGGACTTTGCAATCCAGTGACCTAAGGGAAGGGTTTTTTTAAGGCAACTAACAACCATCAAGATAGAAAGGGAGAGTGTTTTTCATCACTACAGATGAAGAGAACCCCAAAAACAATGTGGGTATATGTATTCTATTTATTCATTCAAAAAGAGATAATTTAATTTTTTATTCGGGTTCAACACATTCTTTTATATCATGAGAGTTTAGTAGAACAATCCAAACACCACAAAAAATCATGGAAGTAGATATACCAATGAGAATGGATAATGGGAAAATTATTGCATACCATGAATATAACTCCTCCCCTAACACAATTTTTCGATAGAACTACCCAGTGAACCTTTCTATACTATCTCTAGTGGAATTTAATGAAATTCTTGTTATAGATTGGATTTCTATATATAGAGGAAACATAGAAAAATTTGAGAGGGAAGTAAATCATCTTATGGCTAATAGACCCCCGATTCTGTACAAGTAGAACGAGGAGGATGAATGTTCTTTAGCTCCATCCTCTGAGGAAGGGATATTACTTATATACAGGAATGCATATCTTTCTTAGATTATTTAGTCTAAGGAATAAACCATCCTTGAATACATTCATATTGGTAAATAATTCACTGAAGTGTTTCTCGAGGATTTTTTTGGTATTTCTTCTAGAAGGGATGTTTAATTCTCGATTGATCTAATATGTGGGGCATTACAAATATCCAAGACTCTGTATCGAATGGTTGTTCTTGAGCTTGAGGAGCTAATGAAACTAATACAATAGAATCTGAATAAAGGTTTATAAGACCATGCGATTCATCATGGGATGCACCCATTTTCTTTGTTAGCAAGAAGGATTGGTCAATGTTCTTTTTCATTGATTATCGTGAGCTCTACAAAATCATGAAAAAGAAAAAGTATATTCTTCCATGAATTTATGACTTGTCAGATCAGATATGTGACACACAATACTTCTTCCAGGTGGATCTACTGTTAGGATATTACCACATAAGGTTGAATAAGGAGGATATCCCCATTACATATATTCATAAATGGTACAGGCACTATGAATTCATTGTAATGAATTTTAGAGTCACAAATGATCCATAAATTTTAATGGACTTGAGGAATATATTCTATAGAGATTACCATAATTTTTTTTGTAGCCTTCATAAATGATATAATAATAAACTCTAAAACCAAGGAGGATCACGATGAACATCTAATAACTATACTATAGACCTTGCGAAAGGATATGATCTATGAAATATACACCAAGTGTGAGTTATAGTAGAAGAAAGTCACTTTCCTGGGTTATATCATCACAAGCAATGGGATATCTGTGGATCCCTCCAAGATAAATTCAATAAAGAGATGCCAAAGGACCACAACTATGACAGATATCCATATCTTCCATGGGTTGACTTGATATTCTCACCAATTTCTGGGAACTTTCACATGATTTTTATGCCCTTTTTTCTAGTCTAACTCATAAGGTAGTAATTTTTTCTTATCGTGATGAATTCGAATATAGAATCACAGATTTGAAGAGGAGGCTTATCACTATGCCTGTTCTCACACGACCCACAAATGGAAAAGAAATTGTCATATTAAGTGATGCTTCAATGAATGGAATGGGATGTGTGTTAATGAAAATTGGCAAAGTCATTGCCTATGCTTCAAGGAAATTTAATGTTAATGAGTAAAACAATCCAACACTTGATCTGTAGTTAGTTGTAGTAATATTTTCGTTATTAATTTAACGACAATACCTCTTTGGGGAGAGGTTTAAAATATTTACGGATCACAAAATCTTCCAGTATATATTCACATAGAATGATCTAAATATGCACCAAAAAATATGGTTAGATCTGATCAAAGACTATGACTTATCAATAAATTACTACCCTGGGAAAGTGAACATGTTTGAAAATTCCTTAAGAAGAAAGGATCCAATGATTCTATCGTTGATGAAAATTGAATAGGATCCAATCTTCTTAGATTTGATGAAGATGGACATGGGAATCATATAGAATGGATCATCATTAATACATTCACAAAATATTTTTCAACCATATCTTTTGGAAAGATTAAACTATTATCAAAAGAATAATGTTGGAATTCAGAAGAAAGTGGAAACTATCAAAAAAGGTAAATCCTCAATGATAAATTTTAATGAATATGGAATTTTGGGATTTGGGTCAAGAATATGTGTACCATAAATTCCAGAAGCTACCGCACGGTGCACACATGAGCGCTTGAGTAGTGCGCAGTCCGCAAGGTTGCAATAATCAATTAATAAGACTATGTAAATAAAAATGAGGCCAAATTAAAATGAGGCGGATAATAATACTAATACTTATTTTTTCTATTTCTATTGTTGTTATTATTATTATTATTGTCGTTGTTACTTTAATATAACAATTAATGTTAATGTTAATTAAAATTTTCATTTGGAGTTATTTTAATGCTTTATTATTATTATTGTTATTATTATTACTATTATTAATATTATTTTTTATGTGTTTTGTTTTCATTGTAGATTAATGTTTTGTATTATTCTGTTTATTTGATTCCATTATTTTTTATGCTTCATTTTTATTATTTCCCCCCCAAACCCAAACCCTTGCACCACTCTATCTCCAATTCCCCCCTTCCTTGGCCCTACTTTCAAGCAGCAGCTACGACGCTCCCTTCCCTCCCATGCGGCCCTCTTAATCTGGAGGGATTCCAAGTCGGTGCTGCCTCTTTCCTACTGTGACCAGCCACCCTCCGAAATCCTTCCCTTATCATGTCGCACCAACAAGCACCCACTAGACGCATCTCCCCTATTTGACGGTGTACCCCTTGTGCAGCACCTCCGACCGGCTGTGCCCCCCCCCCCCCCATGCGAACACACTCACCTCTGAAGACTTCTCTTCGGGTGACCGCTCCCCCTTCATCCCTCCCCGGCGACCCGCGACCCTCCTATCACTGGAAGACCAGACCATAACCACACCTCCCCCTTACTGCATGCAACTCCTCCAGATGAGTAGAATGCAAGACCAGGACTCCTGGTCTCCTCCTGTCCGGCCACTCCCTTGTGCAGTAGCTACCACTTGGTTTGCTTCTTGATTTACTGTTTTGGGTTTTCCCAAAACCCTAAATGTATGGTTTATTGGTTTTTTAGGGTATTTCTCCTAAATTTTTGTGGTCTTCTTTGTTGCGCAGGCTGGTTTTGGTTTCGAGCATGTGTGGTTGTGGTGCGAATGAGGTTTCGCACCTACTTTGGGAGGGCCATCCGTGATCGAGGTAGGATCCGTCACTTTTCCCCATTAAATATAGGAGCACTATGAGTGGCTGTGTTTTTTTATTACTTGAATATATATTAATTATTTTAGTGTGTGTTGTGATTAATTGAATTAGTGTAAAATTTTTTCATTAGAAATGTTATGTTGAGTTTGATACATTGTACCTGGTTTATGGGATGTATGGTGCATTTTTTAAAACCAAATTAGTATTGTTCAATATATTTCCATGAAATTGTGATTTTTGTTTTTTGGACTATGCAAGTTGTGGGTATTATATTTTTGTATGCTGCGGGTGAACGGTTGATCAAAAAAGTGGGTTTTTGTTGGGTTTTGTGTGTAAAGTAATGTGTTACCTTCTAAAAAATTTCTTTAGAATTTCATTAAATGATTTATTAAATAATGGGAATGGTGAAAATCATGTTTTGGAAGTATTTTTGTGAGGTGCACATAATTTTTAAAAGAGGATTCTAGATTCTGGTGCATTTTACCTAGTTTCACAAACTTTAAGTTTTTCTCTTAGTGGCATGAGTGACTCTTTAAAATGATTAGTGATTTATTATTTAATGATTTGGTTTTTATAAACATGTTTGTGAATTTTAACATGGTTTATTAAATATTACAAATGGTGAGAAGTATGTTTTGAAAACATGTCAAGGTATTTTTACATCGTTTTTTTCATTTTTATTATCTAAATTCAGTGGTTATGGGTTTTTATTTATTGTGTGTTTGTTGTGTCGCATTGGAGAGGTAATTCTATGAAACTGCAGTCGTCGGCTTGGGCGTACTTGTGCATCAGTGTAAGGTGCGACACACCATTTTTTTAATCTATGAGCTGAGTTAGGTCCCCCACTGCACTGACATTTAAATTCATAATTTATTAAATTCTTAATATATTATTAATTTTATTAAATGAGAAATAATATAAGATAATCAAATTTTTAAATGATTACTTCATGTAAAAAGAGACAATTATTTTATACACAATGCTTGAAATATTTTTTGATGAACATGCACCCATTAGTGAAAGAATTATCATTTGTCCTATAAACGAAATTCAAGGAATTTAAAATGTAGTTCTGGTTTATTGATAAATTATTTTCTTTGATGCGTGAAAAAGTGTTTCGGTTCTCTTCAGAAATGAGGATTTTATTTAATATTGGTGAAGGCATGTTTTGCACTTTAATAAAAAAAATTATTTAGGAAAACTCTCTTTGGGGTGACTCAGGGGTGATCTTTGTTGTACGTTGACTGCATTATTTTTGTGTGATGTATGTGGTATATGATTGAATTTGTTGACCAACCCCTTTTCTTGTTTATTATAATTTTTGACATGGGAACCGGGCATAGTAATTGAATTTTCTAAGAATGATTGATGCACTAGTGTAGATTAAGCACTGGCTTGTGGCCCTTAGTATAGATTATACTCTGCTAGGGGAATGGGCGCCTTGGTTAGGGCATGGAGGGAAACACGAGGCTTTAGGGAGTTATGACGTCATGGAGAGTAGGCATGCCTTCAGGATGAGTCACATGTATAGTATGTTCAGAATTGTTCACGAGCTCTTAGGTTCGACCCATGTTTTCTGTAGTGTTTATTTCTATATGGCGGATGACTGAGAGGTCTAGTTCGGTTGTTGGACCATGTGTGTGACTTATTCCATTTACCTAACTTTGTGTTGTCTGTTTTGTGTGGTTTACCTTTTGACTAAAAACTAAAATTTAGATTTATAAATCATTCGCAAAAAATGTTTTAAAATGGAATGCTCTTTTTTTTTGAAAAATTAAACTTGTTTAGAAATGAAAAGGGGAAATGGACAATTACATGTTTTAGAAATGAGAGTGTCCGTGAGAACCAATATTTTTTATAATTTAGTTAAAACCTAGAATTAGTAAATTATTTATTTAAAGGTAGTGTAATGGGAATAATTTTCTGGGCACTCCTACTGAGTTTTAATACACAAGAATATAGTGTTTTCCGGTTTTTAGTTTTTGTTGCAGGTTCGATTCGAGCTTACTCGTCGTGGGTGAGAGTTGGTTGTGGTTTGGTGAGCGACTCTCAGGGTCATGATGAGTTTTGGTCATGATCAAGTTAGAATGTGTTGTTGGCCGTTATTTTTCTTTCATGTTGTTTATTTACTTTGTGTTGTTCTATTTTACTTTCTACTTCTTTATTTATTTTTATTGGGACAAATAATTCTCATTTATACTCTATTGATGCCTTGGCACTTGTCGCCATCACAGGAGGATCGAGAATGCCTCTGGGGCCATGTCGCGGACCGGCTCGGGTGACCGGTTCAGGGTCACCCGGGTTGGTCCGTGACGTTTATGTTCATGTTTCTCTTATTCTCCATTGACATGAATATTGGTTAAAATTTATTTCATTACTAATTTTATTCCTTTTTTACTCCATTATAGAGATTTATAGCTCACCCTTTCTTTATGTATGTCTTCAGGTTATCCCACACAATTCTATGCACGAAGGAATTTTGTGGTCATGTAAAAGTTGTTTTCAATAAATAAATGTGGTCTTTTATGTCTTAATATTTCTTGCAATGTTCTTAATTTCCAGATACACTAGACCACTTAATCCTTATAGTTTTCTTATATGAAATTTTATGTAATAAATCATGTTTTAGTGTGTAATAAATATCAAGGATGTTATATATTTGATGTCAAATTAAATGAATATTATCAAATTTGAAAATAATGAAATTTTATTGAATTAAAATATTATTAAATTATTTAAAAAAATATAAATAATAAAAATGGGGATATGATAACATCGAAAATTTATTAAAATAATCAATTATATTATATTTTTATATTATTTTTTATATTATAACCTTATGATATATTAATGTTTTTATGGTTTACAAATGCACCCTTCACCTTATCTATAAAAATGCACCACCTCCATCACTACCTCACTCCAATGGTATCCATTTACCTTAACTCAAATATAACTATTTATCTTATAAACATACATATTTATTTAATACATTTTATTCTCATTCCAAAAGACCTACCCTATATCACATTATTAGAGATTAAAGGAAGTCCGCCAAATAAGATGTAATCGTCTTTATCGATTATTTTATGTTTTCATATTATTTTAAATTTACATCATTTATTGGTTCCATGTAAAAGTAAAAAACTATAGTACCATATATATTATGAGATTTTATTATGATTATGTTGAAACCATATTTTACCTTTTCTCCATACTATGAAAAATCAAAACACTGTGCATGAGTACATACGAATTACCGTCTCCACATTGTGGTGTAGTATATTTTTCATCAATAATATATTTGAATGAGTATAATTATAGACATAATGGATATATAAGATAAATATAAAATGAAATTTATTATTAAATATTTAATTCACCATCCAATTACTTTCCATTTTACCCATTAATGGAATGATATCGTTGCACATGCGTACGTATGGCCTACCATATTCAAGACGTGATGTGATTTATATTCCATTTCTATCATCCTATAATGAATATAAAAATATATATATAATGAAAAAATCTGATATCTATGACCTAAATATAATTTTTGGATAATATGAAGCTATATTATATATAAAAAATCATGACATACATGGGAAAACATACATTAGAAAATCAGGCAGTTAACACCCAGAACAATAATCCTAATGAAATATTATAAACAAGAATGTGATAAAATGATATAAGTGGATTGCATAAGATATCATAAAAAGAAAATTGGATTTGGTATAAATTAATATAATTATTGTAACCAAAATAAATTGGGTTAAATCGTGTACAACCAAAATGATGTTTGAGGTACAAGATTTTTGTCTCACTTTTATTTATATGGGACATATGCCTTATACAAAACTTGTTTTTTTGTGTCATGTATATAAAACCCATGAATGTTTTTTATTTGTATAGTTCTGAATATTATGTTAATTTTATATCCATATAATTTAATTTCATTCATTGTCATATTCTTCAACATATTATAAAAGGATTATAATTTATCACACAATATAATCGTTACTCGGGATTGTTTTTATTGAAGTCTCCACTCTGAAATATTTCCCTTCTATGAAAGTGTTTTCTAAAAAAAATTAAGAAATGTTTTAATACTCCCCATTGAATTTTTAAAGTCATTTTTACACCTTTTAAATATTTACATAATCATTTAAAATGAATCTTCATATCATTTTCCAAAACATGGTAATTTATGTCATTACTTACTAATGTAAAAGGATTGTTTTCTTAACTTATACGTCATAAAAATAATTTACCATCATCATTAATTACTAGAGTTCTTAAGATTCCTCTAGACATTTAAAATGTTCTTTTTTTAAAAATCATTTAATAATGACCAAACTTTTAAATAAATGTTTTCAAAGTAGTAACAATTGTCTTATCCCGCTTTTAATTATCTGATATATAAGTATTAATCACCACTTATTAGACCAAGTCACCACCCTTAAAAAAATTCCCTAATTATTTCTTTTGTTTTTTATTTATACTACCCTTTGATATATCATAAATATAATTTTTATCATGGTATTAAAATGTTTCAAGGTTTTATGGGACACTTTAATTTACATTTTATTTTTTAAATTGATTATTTGATATATGAATAATTATTTAGATTAGTATGAAAATGGTCTGGGACTATTTAATATAATCCCTTTAATTTATCAATAGCATCATTAGACCAATATGTTGACCAAATTATATGAGTTTCCTCCTGATATGCTAAATCGTCTTGTGAATGGTATTGATGGTAAAGCTACCACATAACTAAAAAACAAGGCATCCAATAATTAAGTGTTTACTCTATTGGGAATTAAATTATTATTATTATACATGTGATTATTATTTTTTAAATTATATATAGATGAATTTCATTCTCCACTTATATATTAAATGGAATGTGTTTCAATTATTTACCATTCCATATTGATTGTTCCTTATCTATTTATTTTAATGGAATGTGCTTTCAGTATTAAAAATTCTAAATAGATTTGTCCTAATAGATTTATTTTTTCTTCCATTATACATACCCTTATGTAGGACCTTATATCACACCTATATATTCCTTCCCTAGGAATCCACGAATTGTACTAGAAATGATATAAAAGGATATTATAGATGGAATAATGTTATCCTAAAATGAAAAAATGTCGTAATAAGTGTATTCATTTGTAATAAAAATCTCATTTATGTATCAATTTTACCATGACTGCTAAATTGATCTGTCCTTAAAACGTAATTTCTATTAAATCATTTCAATATAATGGAAGTAGTCACAATATATAGGATTTATTGTTTCATGGAACTAGATTTGGAATCAATTGATGTTTATTATAAAGCATAGGAACTTGATTTAAGAAAACATATATTAGGGAACAAAAAACATTGTTTTAGTATGTGTGATTAATTTATTTGTGGAATAATCCATTTCCATTTTATTGAAATATTTCTAAAGTAAGGGATAATATTTAGGAATTATTTGATATTTTACATTAAGGTAATTATGGGTTATTATAATATTGGGCATAAAAATGAAATTTATGAAAGTACATTTTTTGGTAAAACATTTTCTTTAATATAGAATATATTAAGGTTATTTTGTAGGATGTTTATCACATTTTTTGATAATATTATTATATTTTTACATAAAGGACCACATTAAGGCTATGTTACAACACATCATTTCTGAAAAGGCCATGTGGTTTCAACTGACAACTGATGGGGGACCATGGTGAAGCTCTTACCACTATCCCATGTGATGTCCAAGTTAGCATATTTTTTTTATAAGCTATATAATGGATTAATGTTATTTTAATTTTAAAGATATTTTTTATCCAATATAATTGGTGATTAAGAGATTAATTTTATTTTACAAGATGTTATCTATATTTTTAATCTTATAAGATGACGTTAAACTATATATATTGACTAATAAAAATTGAATTTTATTTTGAATCCAAATATGATTTAATTTTGGACTTATTTTGATTCAGTTTATTTATTGAATGGTTAGATTATCATTTATATTATGTGATTTAGGAAATTAAATTTCTTATATTAGATATTAAGAGTGATTGATATTAATTCGAAGATGGTATGATCAAATACTTCTAATTTTTGGGTTTCAATTTTATTATATAATATTTTTGATCGATGATAGATATTTTTTTAATGATCTATTTTAAACCATAGGTATTAAAATATAATTAAAGAGATTAAAGTTGTTTTTTTCATATAATGGGTTATAATTTTTGTGTAATTAACTTATCTTATCCTAACAGTTTTTTTGGTTAATGTATAAGGACAAGAGAAATAGTTAGTTATACTTCTTTAGAAATTGTCATCCACAGAAGTTGATTACATTTTTTTATTAATAATAATTTCATTTTAAATTATCATCATTTTGAAATATATATGAGTTTGGGGTGGAAATTTACCAGTGGATGAAACTATAATTATCATTTAAAAATGTTTCCCGTCATAATTAGTATGTCAAATTAATTAATTACCCACCATTATGAAACAAATTTTGTAATAAAGAAATTATTTTTTTACATTTCATACTCTGAAATAAATATCATTTAAACTCATACAAAATTTATTGATTTGTAATGGTTAACTTTTTAATCACCGTATTCTCTATCACTGTCAATTAGAACAAGAAATATATATTTCTCTTCTATGTCAATGTTTTCACTTTCCACTATTTTATATGTATTCAAAAGCCAAATTTTATGGTCACCTGGTCATTTCACTTTCCATCTTTTTAATATATTGTTTTATTAACCATATCTTCGATGTGGGATTCCCCCCAAAAAATAATGAATCACAATGTTATTATCAAAGTCAATTTTAGAATTGAGAGGAAAAAATTTATTGGAAGAGGTTAGAATGTAACACCCCAATAAATTATGGAATTTATATTTTTATATTTCATCTATTTGATATCGTACATTGTAAGCTTCACCGGGTTTAAATGAACCACGATGTACTATTAAATATATTTTTTAACAGAAGTAGTTATGTTGGTGGTTGGTAGTGGGATTAACTAAATTAATAAAATATCGTTTACACATTTTTATAAAATTAATTTATTTATGACCAATTAATTGTAAATTAAAATAACATCCAATTGAAGATAAAGGTTGTGAACTATTTTAATGCCCACAATATAATTTTATAATAAATTAATAACAATTAGTAAAATATATTAATGAAATACATATGTTCTATATTCCATAAAATAAAATCATACAATAATTTTGAAAACATTATATAAGAATAAAACCAATTTTATGCATAAAAGGTTTTATTTTTTAAAAAGGCAATATTACAACTATTTAATCGAGAAACTATTTTAAATACTATTTTAGACCATTTTAAAAACATTTTTAAAAAAATGGAAACATCTTATTTCAGTGTTGGATATAAAAATTTACTTTGGTTGAATTCTTCATATTTTTATAATAAGTTTCATTTTTTGATGAATAGTGATAAAATTCTTCATTTTAATTGAAAATGACTTTTACATCTAAATAAATTATTATATAAAAATAAATTTTCAAATAGTTTAAATTTATAAATACAATTTTTTATATAATTTCATATGATTTAGTTCATTCTAATGAATTTTCAATTGGATATTAATAAAAACGTTAATGTCTTTTGTATATTTTCAGTTTAATGGCATGTTTTCTCATTCTGTCTGTAAGATTAATTTTCAATTAATTACTGAAAATTATTGATTTTGAATTTTAAAATATATAATATTCATTTTTAATCAATGGGTAAAAATTATATAAATATTTTTCACTAATTTTTTTCATATGAGTAATGAATTTTTATAGTATATTAATTACCAGGGTTAACGGTAAATTATGTAATTATGTGTAAAAATAATAATACGAAGACTATAAAATTATTATAGAAATTATAAAAAATTTATTTGATGAGTGTGTTTTGGAAACAATAATCATTGGGATGAAATTTTTACCATTGGAATCCACGTTCATGAGAGTATTACATTCATAATATTATATTCCAAGAAAAGTTAATTTTTCCATTATTCTTTTTTAATCAAGTGAATTTTTTTAGAATGAATTTTTATAGAGGATATGTTCGATTAAAAATATTTGTTTGTATAATAATATTTTTATCCTTATTATGTTAATTAATAATTAATTTTTAAGAAATAAATAATAAAAATAAATGCATGTACAATGATGATGTAGAAATGGATTAATTAATTGAAATAGCAAATAAATGTTATTAAAAATATAAATAAAATATAAATTTATATAATTAATATCATAAAACATTTCTACATTCACTGGACATATTATTTATGTATTAATGGTTTTGGTTTAATGTTATCTGAGAATTGATATTTTTAAAAAACATAAAAATAAATACTCTCAAAGTTGATCTTAATGATATATTAAATTAAATATCATATTAGTAAATAATATAAGTTTCATAAAAATATAAAAAATGGCCAAATTATTGGGATATGGATTAAAAATTTTTCTAGGACCCATTTATGGTTCGTTTGTAATCTTATTATTGCTATTTTGAACCGTAAATAGTAAATAATCAAATGGTCAAGGTAAGAGTTAAAGGGTTTAACTAAGGCTAAAATGAAAATTTAATTTTATTGTAATGACCTAAACATGTCCAAAATTTATTTTATGAATGTTATTCCACCCTTATAAACATAATATCTAATTTTTTTGTTTTAATAGAAACTTACCCGCGAAAATTACTTTTTTTATTTAAATTAAAAATAGATACAAAACCTCACCCTTTTAGTATTAAATATCATTTATGTGTTCAAATAGGTACAAGATCAAGATATAAATAAACCTAAAATTTTATTTTTATTAAATATAATTATTTTAATTATGTAATTTTATTCTATTTTTTTAAATTAATTAAATACCTTAAATGATTTTTCAATGATAAAATAGTAATTATTTTGTTAACAAAAATAATAATGTATTTTAAAAGTATTAAAATTAATATAATTGAGATTATTCAATTTTTTTAAGGAATTTTATAGATCTATAAGAAATATATTATTATTTTTGATGAATTTTATTCGAATTACATCTTTTCCATGATGTATTTATTGTCAATGTAATACAATAGTATCAAATTTGACAATAATGATATATTATTAAATAAACATATTTTGAAATTATTAAAAATCCAAAAAATATTGAATAATTGTTTTGGATAATATGAGTTCTAAAATGTATAAAAAGTCATTTACAAGTCATTTTAAAGTCGTTTTACCTAGAATATCATTATTATGTTTTCATATTTTGAGGATTTGTGAAAGTAACCCTCCCCTCAATTATAAAAGGCCACCTCCTACCTCACATCCTATACTAATCTGAGTTATCTAGCTCAACCAAACCCATAAAATTTATCTTATAAAAATAAATAGTCATGTTTTATAGGATATTTTCCATCCAAAAGTCTTACCCAATATCACTTTACAATATATTGAAGGAAGTCTTCCAAAGATGAGGTAATATTCTTTATGGACTCCTTCAAGGTCTTTTCGCAATCTACATCATATTCATGCATTTTTTACATTATAGAGTAATAAATAAAGTATCATATATATTTTGAGCTATTATTATGATTATTTTACATCTATATTACCCCTTTATCCCATCCAAAAAAATGAAAACATCATGCGTGCATATATACGGCTTACCATCCCAATGTCTTGGTGCAATATTCTTTTCATCACCAATTTACTTGTATGGGTATAATGATGGAAATAATGGATATATATTATAAATATTAAATGATTTTGATTTTGAAAAAATTAATATACCATCCACATCCTTACCGTTTTACCCATTAATGTAATGATATCACCTCTCATGTGTATGCAAAGACTTATCATCTAAAGGACGTGATGTGATTCATATTCCTTTATCACCATTCAAGAATTATTATAAAAATTTAAATAATTAATAAATACTGCATATATGACCTTAATATCATTTTTGATATGATGATACTATATAGTATATATATGAAAGATAACTTACACAAAAACATGAATAAAAAATGAAGGAGTTTACACCCAAAACAAGGGCAATATTGAATCATTATAAACAGACGTATGATAAAATGGTATAAGAGGATAATATAAGATATTAGAAATATTAAATTGAGTTCATTATAAATGAATCACAGGTTTTAAATAATTATACCATAGGATAAATTATATATGACCAAAATGAAGTGTGACATATGGGATTTTGTCTCACTTCTTTCTAGTAGGACACTTTCCATATACACTACTTTTTTTTGTGAAGTGTATATACATCCCATTATTGTTTGTTATGAATAGTATTCTGAAAATTATGGTATTTTAATTTATATATAATTTTATTTTATTCATGGGAATTTTATTCTACAGATTATAAAGTGATAAGTATTTATTTCACATTTTTATCGTTACTCATGATTGTTTTTTAAGTCTCCACTAAGGAATATTTATCTTCCATGTTAGTGATTTTTTAAACATTCCCAAATTTTTTTACTATTATACAATGATTGATTAAATTTCATTTTTCCACTTTTTTACTTGATAAAAAATTATTTACAATGAATATTCTTTTTATTTTCCAAAATAAGTTACATTATGAATTTTCATAAAAATGTTACACAAATGTTTTTAACTTATACAACATTATTAGAATTTATCACCAACATGAAACCATATTTTTCTGAATATTACTCTACATTTCTACATAGAAATTTTCAATGAAAACATTTTCTTTTATGAATGGATGAACTTTTAAATAAATTATTTCAAATTGGTAATGATTTTATCATCTCACTTTTATATACATTAGAGATAAGCCATATTCACCCCTTATTTCTTATTAGTGGTGTATAAATACTACCATCAAATATTTCATAGATCTCATTTTATTCATGGTATTAAAATGTTTCAAAGTGGTATGGGTCACTTTGATTTGAAATCTATTTTCTAAATTGATTATTCTATATACGAAGAATGATTTAGACTAGTATGACACTGGTTGGGGAACATTAAATATAATCCCCTTAATGCATTAGTAGACTCATGAGATGAATAAATTGGAAAAATAATATGGGTTTCTACCTTATATGATTAATTTCCTTTTGAAAGGCATTGACAGTAAAGGTACCATATTCCTAGGAAACATGGAATCCAATAATTATGAATTCCTTATATTGACAATTAATTTATAATAATTATTATCCATGAGATTATTGCTTCGCAATTATATATAAAAGAATTTTATTCTCATATTATTTATTTAATTTTATATGTTTCAGTTATTTACTATTCTATATTGATTATCTCTTATGAAGTTATTTTAATGGAATTTGTTTTTAGTATTGAAATTTCTATATATATTTTTTATCATTAATTAATTGTTTCTTCAATTGTAATTACACTTAATGAGAATTTTCTATCACCCTTATTTTTTCACCTTTTCTAGGAATAAAACATGCATAATATTAATAATATACAAGGAGATTCTAGATATGATAATGTTATCCATTAATGAAAAAAATTATTTTTTAATTAGTGTATTCGTTTTTTTAAAAAATATTATGTGTGTATTTCATTTAACACAAAAACAATTCGTTCATTGGGCTAAATTATTTGTTATTAAGGCCATTTTAATGAAACTAAACACTAAATTATTTATTTCTAGGATCAAGGGAATATATTATACTTGATAAACCTCAATGTAGAAAATAAGATTGAATAACTCAGGCCTAAAATTTTCAATAAAAATGTATATCATGTGTCATCAACTCTAAAATCACATTCCATGGGTTGTTCAAATAGAATCTCCATAATATTTATAACCATAATTGATCATCAAAAAAATTATCAAACTTATTAATGTGAATTAATTAATTTACTCCTTTTATATGATTCAGCATAACTATCACTCCACCTTGATAAAAATATTTTTCATTATAAAATCATGTATGGGGAAAGTGATTATTCTTCTTAAAAATTATAATTTTACATTGGATCTATTTAATCATACACATGGTTGTTCTTCATCAATGATAATCTCCAACAATCCTTTAACAACAATTATAGTTTATCAATAAGGCATTAGGTTCTCCGTGAGGGATTAATATTCTCATTTTATTGTGATTACTTCTTTCAATAAATTATCTATTTTAATTTACATCCATCAATTCCCATCACATACGCACAATAAAATAGATAAATAGGAATAATTTAATTTTTGAATCAACTTATTATTGAGAGAAATTAGGAAGAGGTTTTATTATAAACCCAAAATCCATTTTATTTTCTACTACTGTTTTTTAAAAATCCATAATTCATGTTTCTCTTTTATTTCATACATTAATATTCATGGGAATCATATATTTCATGTTTTCTTCAACATTAATCTATGTTAAAATAGATGTTTTTAATTCAGATATTAATTAAAATTACCCATTTTTGTATCTCCATATTCTTAGACCGTTATAATTTGGATATCCATATATTTAAACATTCTATATATACATGCTATAACATATTTTTATATTTGGATTATTTTATCATAATAGTAATGTTGGTACATGGAGGAACATGAACTTTCTACTTGGTTTTCAATTTCTCATTCATTCTAGGTAACCATTTCATGTAATTACAATTAATAACTCCAAGTTGTCTTCCACATATATTCTTAATAAATTTTTGTCACATTTTTGGATAACCTCTCATGAAACTCATTTTCTTATTCTCTGATTTTTTATATTAAACTAATATTTCATTCTGTCTCTTTGATTGATTCTTTCTTCGGTTTATCTTGGTTACTTCAATACAAATCTCCATAGAATATTTATACTGGTATATAGTGTGATATTTTTTACTATATTAGAAAAATATTAATTTCTTTGAAATCCTTTTCATTATTATTCGAAGGTTTATGTATATTCACATCTTCACACCCAAAGGATAACTCATATTTCATTTTTCATTAATTTTGTATTTTTTTGAATTCCTTTATCATCAATATAATAATTATACTTGGTATATTTTTAATAACACTCATAATTATACCGTAAAACTATATGGACAATTTTGTATCATTTTTCAAGACGTTAAAATATATTTTTTGTGAATAAATGTCTCTTATTCTTAGAATTTTCCTTCTTTACAAAATATTTTGTTTTCTCTAATGTTCGCGTCCCCTTAATATAGTCCTTATAAAATCTCTTTAACGTGAAATATTATTCCAATATTAAATAATTATATGATAAATCATCAAATATATCCATAAATAGACCATAAATAATTTTATTTTATCTATAGTAGTAATTTAGAATGATTTATATAGTTGTTTTTTTGGTAAAAACCATTATTTTAGTCTATCATTGAGAATATTATTTTCTTGGATATACATAAATCAACACATGAGTTGGGGGTTATTTCAAGGAATATTTTTTCAATTTATGTCTAAATTATGATATATAAAATTTACTGGAATTAAAAAACTACATTATTATAAACAAATACACATTTGAAAATGCATAACGTTTTATTAGACAGTGCCAAGGTTGTCTGTATAGATGATATCAAGATCTTCCTAAAATAAATATGATTAATTTTTAGATAATAATCTCATTAAAATATTTCATGGAATCATCCTTTATTTTAATTTTTTACGATGATCCTACATGATAGTTTTTTAGTTTTATAAATTTTATATCTATATAAAGACACAAAAAATTTAAAATGATTTTATTTTATTCAATTCATTTTACTTTATCATCACATACCACTATTATATCAATTATATGATCTTTTTGATTGTTTCATCCATATTAGAGAAAATTATGAGGCTGCATTATTTTTCTTATTTTAACTTTAAATTGAAAATCTTTTACAATCATTGATGTATTTTATAGCTCATTAAATGCATGTATATTACCTTATATGATTATTTCTGATTTTATCTTTCTCATTTCTATCTTTCTACATTTTTTTAGTCAAATATGAGTTTTCATCCTAAAATTCCAAATATTATTATATGGATTCAACAAGTTGAGTGAGTGTTTTCCACTATTGATATTTTTTAACATATGTTCTCTCCATATCATCAGATCAAAAAACAATATATGATTTCTCTTTATATAGTACATTAAAAATACTAAATATATAATTGAAAACATGAATATAGATATTCATCAAAAAATATTTTCTTTTATGGTAGAGTTCTTCAAATAATTCAATTGAATATCTCTTCTAAAACCCTTTATAGTATGATGTTGATTCTCTAAAAGGTTTATTACCAATAGATATAGAATATGAAAAACATCATCTTTGATTAAATTCAGGTTGTAGTAGATTCTAAATTTCATTTTGTGACCATTATCAATTAATATTTCCACAATTTTCTCTTTATTCATTTGGGTTCTGGTTAATTCCTTCATTTTAGCATTGATAAGAATGGATACATAGTTATCAATATGGTTAACTTTGAAAATTTCATCAAATACACACTTCCTATTTTTTAATAGTCAAAAATGATAAAATATTATAAATATGATCATAGAGAGCATGGATTTTATTTTATACAACTTGAATGTACCAGTTTAACATATAGTCACCAAATAATTGTTAATCAAGTGTGGCTATTTTACTAATCTCATTTTTACCTATTAATTCTCTAATAAATATTATATAATGTATCTCAATAAATTAATATAGATCTATTTCTGGACTCTCAATACTCACTACCACATGAAATACCATGAATATACAATAGACAATCTATATTCATGGTTTTGAATGATTTTGCACTAATGTCGGTACATATATTTTTTTATGGTTAACTCATATTGAGACAAGGATTATGAATATTAGATTGTATTGATTACAAGTGAAATTCATGTTATCATCTATTCTATAAAAATCCCAATGGTTGGGATGTTATCCTAAAATTCTTGTGGGCATGTGTCATCCAATATCCAAAATATATTTCTTGGTAGCTCGTCACTCTAGAAATCCCTATATTTAACTAATTTGAATACTAAAATTATTTATATTAAAACCACCAATCTCTATTTTTCCTATATGAAATCCTGGAATCAAATCATCCTTATAATATATAAGTCATATCATAACTCAGATAACATATTCATCCTTAAAAAAATGTTTCCAACTACCCTAAACATAATCATAAATAATGCTAAAAATTTAATCCTGTTTTGCAACCCCATATGAGTACAATATTAATTAAAAATGATATCATTAGATATCCTTAATAAAATATATAAGCAGTATTAGTATATGTAATTTTCGATCTACCCCTGTCAATCAACATATCTAAAAGATGAATACCATTTTGGTTCTTCTTGCTCTACACTTTCATATTATTTGACACACAAGATCATTGTTCTCATAATTATCATCAAATTATCCCTTTTTATAATAATAACATTTTCTTCTTCATTATTTGTCTTTGATACAGAGGTGATCTCTATATATTATTGCATTGGGTAGTCTAACTCTTTCTATATTTTCCTTTTCTTTATTATCTTTTATAGGAATATAGGAATATGTAAAAAATAATTTTCTATATTTTAATATGTAATTTCTCCTTGATTTTCACTAGTATATTTAACATATAATTATTTTTAAAATCTTGATATAATATTTGTCCATTCAATCTTCTATAAAGTTGATGATTTTATTCAAGTGATATTAGAATAATTATATCCACTTTTATTAAAAAATATATAGTAATTTACTCCTACAAATTGACCTACCTAAATAACATCATGGCTTGGAAAAATCTACATGGAGTAGATATAACTCAATTGAAAAAATATATTTTATTTTTATGTTCTATATTTACCATGAATCATAATACTATTGTGAAATTATGTTGTATATTCCAAAAATTAATTTTTATATTATTTTACAAAATATATTTTTGAAATAACTTCCAAAAAACATCATTATCTTGACATTTAACAAACAAAATAATGTCATTTAGGATATAAAATATCTTATGTATCACTTATATAAGTGTAAAATATATTATGAACTGTATAATATTTCATGCTCAGTTTCATTCTCTTTTAATGTAAAAAAAATAGTTTATACAATATATAATATATGGTAGGAAGGATTCGGAAAAACATATGCATCCATTAGAAAGTATTTTTTATTATATAAGATAATATTCCATTCCACATTCACATTTTCTGTGTAACGTATTTATTTATATTAAGTATCATCATAATAAAAATTCATAACAACTATAATTTGTGGTATCAACAAGTGATTTATTCCTTTTTTGGAATTCAATGTTTTGGAATATATATAACATATTAGATAAAATATCATATGTATTCATTGAAACTAAAAAGTCATTATAAAATTATACCATCCGAGATAATATTAAATACATAGAGAATATCCCCCATTTAGCCAACTTTATATATTTTATGTATAAAAAAATTTACATTTAAATTAACTCTTCATTTTTAACCTCAATCACATAATTATAGAATATATTTAAAGCCATAATGTACTTCGGTAATTCATCTTAGGGATTCTAAAAAACATCTATGCATGTTTGAATAATTTTAACGTCTTTAAAATATTATAATGATATTAAAATTCTGTCAAACAGATTTAGAATGTCTAACAGCCAATGTATACTCAAATTTTGAGTATTTAAATGTCCTTTAGTACATCAAATCTTTCATTCTTAATATCAAATTATTATAACTATAATTTAATAAAAATTTTATTACCATAATAATACCTTTATACTCAATAATACATTAATAGAATCTAAATCTATAGAAAATCATTCCAAACAAAAAAATGATGAAACACAACTATAAAAGTTTTTTAATTCACTTACCATGCACTCGTCAAGATCAATGGTATATTATTTCCTATTTTTCCTTCTCCAATAACAAATAGATCTGGTTATCCACATATAACTTAGCACAATAATCATCAAATATAAATTTCATGGTGTGGAATTTTTCTAGGAGATATTAACATGGATCAGCCACAATCAATATCCTTTTACATTATTATAACGATGGAAGAAACATACTCTTATTTATTGGGCACTTTATCAATCACCCAATACATAAAATATTGAAATTTTTCAGGTCTAGCTGGGTAATGATTCACTTGATTCTATATATACATCCTATTCACACATCTTATATTGGGATTACCTAAAATATAAGTATATGGGTAAATATGAGTAATTTATCTCATATTATAATATATAGATTCATCCTTGGGGATGCATATTTTATCCTATGGTCGAACAAGTATATACTTCTATCATTAGAGATCTTTTTTCTTTTAATTTATGACTTGTATTTCCAAATGTTATTCACTGATATTTGGGGATTTTTATTTCTTCATATACTTCCAAGATAGGTGTTGGCGTTTAATTCATCTAGTATTTTGTTATTAACGTATCTATGTTGAATTTTTCAGGATTGAAATTTATTAAGGGTTGTTATTTTTTATTGGCATTATGTTTTCTAGAATATTTTATGTCTAGTGAGCTTGATGATTAAGATATATTAGTTGATTAGTTATATTTGTTCCTAGATGTGGTTACATAAGATAAAAATAGCTGGTGGCATTGAATATTCTACACATTAATTATTTTTTAACCACATGGAAACTATATATTTCTCAGTTCTAGTTTCTTATTAATGACTGCATTTAATAAAATAATTCAATTTGAATATAGAAAATATTTATTGATTTGTTTAACTATTCAAAATATCACTCTAAATTTGAATTTAAAAATAGATCATATCATGTTGATCATTTTTGAATTATATATAAACATGGTATGAGTTATGTAAAAAATATTTTTTAAGAAATTATTTCATGGAATATTTTTTTGATGTCTCTACAATTATGATATTTTAAAATTGGTGGTTTTTTTATTATGTGATATACAAATTAGGAATTAAAGAGTGTGGTATTACAAATTGTATTTAAAATTATATAATTTTTCATAATAAATTTTAGTTTGGGAGTAAAATGGGTGAAATGAGGTCATTTATAATTTTATTTATGTTTTTTTGTAATGTATTGATAATGATATGTGAAATATGTGGGTATTTATGTTTTACTAAAAATTATATTTAATGAAATATTATGTCTAGATTGAGGATGTTGTTTGGAATTTTTTTAATGTATTTTGTGTTCAATTTTTTTTATATCATTATCTATGATAGTTCAATGGTGTTTGAAATTAAATAAGTAAAAATATATTTCTATCAAAAAATAGAGTCAAAATAAATTAATTATCTCATTAAACATGGTGTTATTTTGTATTGGTAAATGTTTCTTGGTCTTAAAATGAAGGTCTAAAAAAATGTTGATGTTATTATGTTATCATAGTTTATGAGTTTTATTTCTTTTCCTTTGGAAGGAATGATATGTTAATTCACGAACAAAATAAATGTTTTTTTTCTTAGGGTGTTTGATAATTTGAGTTTCATGAGTTTTTTAATGTAGTTTTTTTTGGTGTAATGGTGAATATGTTTTGAAAAAATTGATATTCTTTATAAGGTTGTTTATAAGTTCCTCACCCTTATTGGGATTTAATTTTGGAAAGTGTTTTTTAGGGTTTCTTGTATAAAAGTGTTTGAAATTTGATTCTTAATGAATATGGTTCCTTTTATATATGATTATGTTGGGTCACAAAATGTAGTTTCAAGGGGTTTTGTATCTAAATCATTGTTGTAATAAATATTATTGTTTTTTTGAATATATATTTGGTATTAATTAAATAAACTTGTCTTAAAATAAAATATTAGTTTAAAAAATGCATTGTGTAATTTTATATATTTTGTAATTTTTTTGGGCCACCGTTAAATGAATAAAATGTTATTTAATGTGTTATTATTTTATGAGCCTTGATCTTATTATGATTTTATACGTTGAATATTTTTTTACATTGATGTGTTGAATATGATTTAACATAACTTGTGTATACAAAAATCAGAAATACTGTGATTAATTTTTGTCTATTAATAGTAATGTATGTAAATGATATTATTAATTATTAATTATTAATTCTAAATTATTTGGAATATTCTCAAAACCTATGAATTGTATAAATAATATTTAATATGTGTAAATGAGTAAATTTATGAAAACTATTATGATGAAATATATAAATTGATACGATGCGAATTATTTCATAATTTCTTAGTTATAATGTATGTTTTGTGTGTATTTATTTTTATATTAAAAATCTTATGGTGAGGATAACCATGAGTGATCTATATTATTGGGCATTAAGTGATAGAAATTTTGAATGTTATTATTTTATTTTCTTGGGTGTGGAATAGTAGTTTCATGACTCCATGATCTTTTCAATGTTGAGAAGCGTTATGGCTGTGAAATTGTAACATCACATGTCTCTAGACTAATGTTTTTGGAATAAAAATATTGATTTAAATGATAATGATGTGATTAAGTAAAAATATATATTTTAATTTAAATTATTATGTTTAAATGTTTCTTAGGATGTTGATAATAATATTAAAATAATTATTGTTATAGAGAAATAAAATCCATGTTTAAAAAAAAATTAAATTCATATATATATAATAGTTGAAGATAATTATTTTTCAAATAAAAGGATAAATGTTAATTGTGTATATTTTCATCGAAAATATACATATAAAAATAAAATTTTATTTTTAAAAAATAGAAAAAATATTATTCATATTAAATAGTTATAAATTCATTAAATGTGTTTCATGAATGAATGGAAAATCACATGTCTTGATGTGTTGAACAAACATTTAATCAAATTTAACGAAATTTAAACATGTGTATAGGAGGGAATTTGGGGTTCCAAAAGTGAGAGGATTGTACAATGGGGTTTCTTCACTCACTTGTCCCCCATCTATTTTATTTTATCATTGTCTCTAAATAAATTCAAAACATCTATCTTCAATATCCTATACAATATTAATTCAAATGTTGAGAATTAAATGGTGTTAGATTCCCTTGAATGATTATAAACTAATCCCTTTATTTACTTTCATATAAAAGAGTAATTTTTTAATATTTATCTTTATTCAAATTTATGCTTCTATTTCACTAGGGAAGGAAATTTTAATGTTTTAACCTTTGTTTTCCATAACCTCATAGTATAGAGTCATCACCCAATACTTGTTGTAGTATAAATTACCTTGGTGTTTTAGATTTTAATTTCATTTAATTTTTTAATTGATTTAGTGATTTAAAAATTAAATATTTTTTAAAATATGAATTATTTCCTAATTTAATAAAATTATTTTTTATGATTCGTTAAGATTTGTGTGCATTTTTATAAAAAATAATTAAACACTAAAATATTGAGACTACATCAGAATTTTTATGTGCTAAAGATGAATATTATTAAATAAATTTTGTAAATAATAAAAATATTAATTATGAGTTTAATGTTGTGTAATATGGATAAAAATGGTGTATTAACATTTTTATTACTATGTTCAATCACTGTACACTAAATTATATACTCATGTAATAAATATATTCATTTTAGTATGTTTTTTTGGATAAAATTTATTGATTATATGCATGTTTAAAATCAACGGTTTCTCCTAAAATGAGAATATTTTCATGAGGTAACATCTGTAATATAAGGGTAACCACACCTAATAAAGTAGAGAGTCTATTTTAGTGATTTTAAACTATTTTGGTTGTATTTTTTAGGTATTAAAGTGATATTTTATTAATTTAATTTTTTTAAATGATTTATAGTGGGGATAAAATTTAAAATGGTTTTTCATTAATAATTTCATTGAACGGTGAATTTAAGACACATTAAATGGGGAATTTTATGAAATATGTTGCTATAATTGATATTTTATCACATGAAAATGAGACCAAAGAGATATATACATATATATGTTTTTTAATGATTAATGATGTAATTATAATAAACATTTTCTGCTTTGATTGAGATGTGTGGTGGTGAACTTAAAAAGCATTTTTTTGAAAAAATTATTCATTAAAGAGACTAACACATTAAATGAACTAGAAGAGATGTTTGTGTGTTTGGAAATTTATGGAAATGAACATTATAATGTAAATATTTACTGTGTACAATCTAGAATTACATTTCTTATGTTTGGTAAAAAAATTGGGAAAGGGGAAAGTCTTTCTATTATAGTTTTATTTACATAAGTGCTTAAAATTGGGATTATTGTCGTTGACATGTGTATAGGAAATAGTTTGTAAAATCGAACAAGTACTAATGAAGGGAGAATGGAATTTTAAAATTGATTAGATCTGAATGTTTTTTAATGGGCATAAAAGGGGATTATTTGAATTTATATTCTTGGTAAATGGTTTTTTTGGAGATAAAAAAGTGATTGGTTATTCTTGATGTTTTCACGTGTTTTCAAAAATGATTGAGTTATTCATGTATAATAAAATGATGTTGAATTTTTGATGTTGTGATGGATAAATTAAAATAAAATGTAGTTGATTCTAGATAACATTTTTATTATTATCTATTTCCATAAAGAAGTTCACGTTTATCAGAATATGTATTGTATAAGATTAATGGAAGGATGAGGAAATCCATGTGATTATATATTCAATGATTTATATTTAGAAAAAAATCATGTGATTATATGTCATTGTCATATGAGTTTATGATGAGAGATGGGAATTTCTTATAATATCCATGACTACTAGCATTGGTCAAAGAAGAAATAGTTTATTCATGTGAAAAGGATTCCCCTACAACCTAATTTCTTGATAATGTGATAGATATTAAATCAATTTTCTTACATTATTTTTATAAGATCTTAATTTTAATCCATGAGATAGAATTGGTTGCATTGGTTATTAATGAGTCTTATACTCTCACTAATTTCATGTACACACTTTGTTTACATATATATTATATTCTTGTTGTTTTATATCGAGTAAATTGGCCCGTGTAGTTGGGAGAATGTGTTAGTTGACACAATGGAGTTGAGATTATATGCTTATGGATCTATGTGAAATTTATTTTTAACACATTATTTTTCATTTAGTTTCAGTCGTGTTATCTAATTATTTGTTATTGATGTTTACGTTGGTTATTTTTCAATGTTTAACACACGTGGTCATTTGGGATATTGATATTATATTTTATATTTTTTTATTGTTAACTTCTTTTTATATCATTTAATGAGATGTATATTCAATTCGTCTGTTTTAATGTTTGTAACCATTAAATAATAAATATATCCACATTTCATATAATTATAATATTGAATCTAGTATCCAATATCAACTGATTAAGGAGTTTACAATGGTCCATATGATGTTTCTCCTCAGTGGAATTGCCAAACCATGGGGTAAGTTACATGTGTCCATAAGATATTTCATATACATTCGACTTAATCAAATAATTTAGTTTTTTAATAAATTAAGTAACTATGAGAAATAGATTATATTACACTCAAATAACTAACACAAACATTCTCAATTCAATGAGTATATACTAATTTGGTAGATAAACACATAACATATCATTCAACTGGATATATATTTGTATCACATTCCACTCATCTAAATAGAAAAGTATATCATGTTACTATTATATATTCATCATTATACACTTTCTCATTGCATCATAATTGAGTGAAAATATGTATTACTTTTCTTATATAATGAAAAACATAATATTGTATTAGAATTTACCAACTACATATTTAGCAATATACTCAACCACCCCCCTAATTATCTCAACCTCAATGATATCATAAAAAAGTCATCACTATATAATTATTCTTATGCAAAATATATTTTCATCCATGAAAAATTAGATTGAATATAAAACATGTACTCATATAATACCAAAGACATAGTGTAAAACTCTTATTTTGTTATTCTTGATAGGTCATCTAGTAAATAAAAATAATTTAACTCTTCATGAGTGAACATTAAATATCAAATTGAATCCCAACCAATTCTAATATTCACATGTCATTTTATACTATAATATTCTATGATGTCGATTGGTTATAGAAAACTCAAATTTATGTATTGAGAGGTCAATTATTATTTTATATTACATAATAAATCTTACAAATATGAATAAAGGATTAAGTATATATCACCTTTAAAATACATTATATATTAATATTTTATAAAAATCATGGAATAATTCTATGAAAAAAATATATAAGTGGTATTTTAATTATGATAAACCTGATGAACAACTAGGTAGACCATATTTTTTACTTTAAATTCAATTTTTTATTAATCGAACAACACTAATATGTAATTCTTGCCACATATCTATGTGATCTTATGATATGTCATCTAATTAAAATCCTTTAAGTATTTAACATCTATAATTAAATAAGTTTTGAATATTGGTGAGATTGGGATGCATAATACATGGGTTTTACTCTTTAAAATTAATATTATATATTCCTTATATTACAACATCCATTTGTACGATGATAATACAATATTTTTATTAAATACCTAGAAATAATTCTTTACCCATCATCCTCAAAGAAATTTTTCTTTGAGATATTTCTTTTGGATCATTTTTTTATAAATTAAAATATAACTCTTTTAATTAAGATCATTTTTAACAACATAGATTAAACTCCTTTTCGATGCAAATAGATATTCACATAGAATATACTTATAAAATCATATTTTTTTCATTTAACATCTCTAGTTTCAAATATAGCCTCACTAGCATGTTATAAATTATATTTTCTATAAAATATATTTCTATGAATCATTCCATTTTTTATTATTAAATAAAACATATTTCATTTACAAAGGAGTATTTAATAAATATCTTATTAGTAACCATATATCATGTGGTATTGTATGTGTTTTGATAAACATTATTTATATGAAATTTTATTCATTAATATATTTACAAAGGTTCATGGGTGCAATTTCAATCATATTTTAAAAAAACATGTATAAAAGAAAAACTTTTCATGAATTAAACTCTTTTACTAGTATTATAAACCAATTTAATAGAATTTCAATAATAATAAACCATGTGTATCAAAATTAACAACTTATATTACTTATAAAAACAACTATTTACAATTATATATCTTTTTATATAAGATAAAATTAGATGTAAATATGTATCCTTCATTCGAATCCATCTTGATCTTTGAATTGATCCATTGTATCCACATTCTAGATGTGGAATCCCTTTGTTTAAACGCATTTATATAAAAAATTAAATTCTTTTTATATCAATAATTCTTATGTTTTACAGCACTATAAATATCCACATTAATTTTTAATGTATAGTCGACAACCTATACACATAAAAATATTTGAATTTATCTTAAAACATTAATATCTATTATGTGTTTTCCAGTGAGTTCCATGAATATATTTAAATATTATTTATTTTTTGCATCCCATTACTATTATTTTCATTATAGAAATGTGTACCCTCCTTTCTAACACCTTCATTCAATATTAATGACCATGATTATTATTTCACATTTCATATCTTTCTTATGAAATATATTTTTACACGTAATTTCTATTATTACAACACCGAATCTAATACCTTACATGTCCTCCACAAAAATAAAAAAACATATTAATGCTATAGGCTAAAATTATAAATAAAAAAATCTTATTGTAATTCACATATAATTTTTTAAACCATTATTTTATTGATAATTTATTTAAACCGATTTACAATTGAAGTCATAATGGTGACCCTAAGCTCTCCATGTTATTATATAACCTAATCATATTGAGTACATTAGTGGAAGAAAAAATTCATTCATTTTTCTTATAAATAATTAATTTAAAACTAAATTCTTCCCATTCTATATTAGTCATTTACATATAATTTTAATATTTTATCATCTTTAATGCCTATATATTTTCATTTTTCTTCATCATAGGATCCATTGATAGGTGAAAGAGATTTGAGACATGCGGAAAACCTTTATTATGATTATATAAAGTATATATAATTTTTTGTTAAACATATTCACCATTTGACTACACTAAAAAGACTCTCCTCCACACATTAAATTTTTCTATAACATTGAGAACTATTCTCAATATTATATTGTGATCTAAGAATTTTTTTTCTTCGAATTCTCATATTCATTAATTTATCTCAAATTTAACATTAATGATAATTCCATTTATATCTGTAATGTAATTTTCAATAAAATGTGTATCATGTTTTACAAGAATTTATATGTTATTTTTTTAAGTTTATTTCCATTAAAATAAGAACACTTTAAATTATTCATCATAATGATTGGTGGTAAAATATCACTTTATTACTAAATCATTCATTGTGATTTGGAATTCCTCTTATTTCTTTGATATGTATAGATACAACTATGTGAAGAAAATCATATGCGACTCTTGGATTGTTTTCTTGAAAAAATATTTTCCAAATATATCATATAGATTATCTAATTTTTATTCATATGGAATCATGACGTTTAAGGTTCCCCAACTACGTGGGATCCTAGATCATACCAGATATAGAAACATATTCCAATTAAGACAAGCATATTCTTTTTTCCTTACACATAATCATTCATGGGTACCCTAATTTGGTAAAACCCAGTGACATGGATGATAAATGTCTTGAAAAGTGTCAAATTATGACGAAAAAATAGTATTTTAAAGGGGGTTTAACTATATAACCTTCTCAAAACATATATTCCCTTTATAATTGATAGACTTTGATGATTTATGTTTCAAATATTTTAATTTCAACCAAATTAATAACCACAAAAATAATAATATATTGTACTTTCTATATATGATGATTTTTTGTTTCCAGGAAATAAATTGAAACTATATTCACAATTATATTAATAGAGCTCGTGAATAAGTCTTATAAAGACCTTTCTTATAATGTTTCAGAATCATTTAAAATCAAATACACATTTGAGTATGTATTTAAAAACAACTAGTTAACACTCAAATTTCTAAATAGAGCATAATTCCCCCACCTATTCATAATACTAACCCTACATTCCCCCAATCCATTGATCAATACACAAGATATATATTATTTCTAATATAGTCAAAAAACCTAATATGAATAAAGAATAACCAACTTCTAATATGAAGTTAATTACCTATAAGTAAATAAATTTATTTTATAAGTGTTACTAAATCATATTATGTGTATAGAATGTGACTATTTATATGCATCACCTAATATTTTGATAATTAAATTTAACACATTAAATTAAAGCATACATTCATTCATAATTTAACCATTTTATAGTCATGAATAAAATAAATGAGTAATAAACTAAATAAATAAACAAATAATAAATATTGATATGATATAAACATTTATAATATTTCATAAATAAATAGATTATAAAAAATTTGTAATTAAAAAATAAATTATAATCATTCTATGAATAAATATACATGAACATTTAATTTTTTTAATATGAACACTTAAATAATACCAATTTATGTTTTATTTGATATGAAGTATTTTATATTTCAAATATATGATATTTATTAAAGAAAAAACATTTATATTACATATTAATATTTTATATTCAGTAAAAAAATTTATGTAACATAAATATCAAAAAATTTATTTTATTAATAAATAGTAAAATCAGTGAAAAACAGTTTTGTATATTGTGAATAAATTTCTAAATATGTCATTTTTAATAAAAAAGTTATATTAGACAAAATATATAATATTATATTTAGCCTTATTTTTTAATTTGTAATCAAATTAAAAATTAAACAACCATAAATATTTTCTTTAAATAAGGATCACAACCACCAAAGTAGTTTTACTATTGTTTAAATCCACCTTCTGGCTAGACATGCTTCTAGAAGGCCCCTTACAGGTGATGTTTTTTGAAAATTAAAATAAAAAATATTTTTCTTGAAAAAATATAATTACATATCATGAGATACTATAAACTTCAATGGGAATCATCCAAAATGATATGATTTTCTAATAAAAAAACGTAGTTTCTTCTATGTGAATCTTTATTTTTATTTTGAGTTATATCAATTCTAGATCATAATTTTTATGCATATATAACTATAATGGAGTGGGTGAATTGTTGGTTTAATAACACTTCATTTGTATCACTAAATAAATTTAGTTTAAAATAATTTAAACTAATTCAATTCATAATATCTTTTAATGTAATATTGATTTAATTGGAGAGGGTTATAGTTCCAGTTATAAAAGTATCATAATTGGGATTATTGAAATAATGTAATCCATAGTTTGTAAATGAAATTAATTGTATTCACGGTTGAAATTATTTAAACAGAGTAAGTATGTAAAAGTTTGTAATTACAATGGACATGATGATTAGAGTAAAACAATATAATAATACAATCATAAAGTGTACGAAATCATAATGAGTAAATGAAAATATTGTAATCACAATGTTCTGTATTACGATGACCATAATCATATTATATTACAAAAGTATCATAATTGGATTTTTATGATAAAAAAAATAATATATAAAAAAATAATATATAAATTCACTTGCTATTGTAATGTACTAGAAATGAAAACAAGTAAAATAATTCACTTCCTTTAACCTAAAGAGAACGGTATCCAATTATCTTTGATAGAGGTCCATTGATATATACTTCTAGAAAATTCTATCATACCCACACAAGGGTAATCCCTCAATATGATGATAGGCGTCTGTCTAGTTATCCCCATATTCCCTCGATTAAGAAGGTAATCAATACCTCTATCTTCCTCACATTGGAATCCCTTGATCTTCAAATGAATTCCACATATGCCTTGTTATCCATGAAATCCCTCAATCAAAATCAATAATGATCAGTTTCATAATAAGAAAAAGAAAACTCTTGAGGGTAACAAGTATGAATAATTATTAGTTCATAACATGACTTTAGATTCATTAACACGATGCCAAAATTTGATAGAGATAATGAATTCATTATAAATTAAGTAGCACATCATCATTGAGCTCGTTCAGATGATTTGGTATTTATAGGATAATGTCCCATTGTTCATCATGGATTCTAATTATCAGATATTATCCTAAAAAATTTAGAGGGACATGGACATATTTCACTTTAATGGTTATCTTTTAAAAGAATCAATGAAATCATTTTATAATGTATATTGAAATAGAACACAAAACATTATTTTGAATAAATGGGTTTCCTTTATATACAATACCGTTTCTCTAGATATGATAAAATGAGTCTAAAGAGAATATATTTCTTCCAATTAAATAAAATTTGAATAATAACTAAGTATGATGTTCTTAGTTAAGAAAATGATTACAATTTACTTTATCAGTGTGATATTGAACATTGAATTTGATACAAATCGTAATTGGAATTTCTGATGAAAATCATATTCATTGAGTACAATTTAAATCAAATATGGGTTCATAATGATAATCATGTAATGCAGTAAAACATATGAATACAACTAAGATCTCATTTATATGAAAAGTAATAATGATTAAAAATAAAAAAAAATTCCTTAAATTAAATAAAATATATGGATTCATTTGAAAAAATAGTTATTTATTTTTAAGACAATAATTAATTTAATATTCAAAAGAATACTTATGATTCAACAATCATCCCCTTTTTGGAAAGCATAAACAAAAAGTTAAAACAACATAGATTATTAAAAAATAAATAGTTTTCATATTCAAATGGTAATACTTAAACATATCTCTCTTTAAGTTTTAAAACACTATTAAATATAATTTTAATATACTATCTTCCCTGTAGGATATCAAAATCTTAAAGATCTTAATTTATAAAGGAATGATCCACCTTGCTAAAAGTTTCTCCTTTTAGAAATTTCTCACCATCTTGAATATATTCTTCACATTTATGAATTATTATTATTCCCCTTTTATGAATTATCCCCCCCCCCTTGATTTAAAAAAAGAATAGGGAAGATCTCTTAATATCTAAAAAGGTCTAGAGTTACAAAATAGAAGATGGAATAAAGAATTTGATCATCTACAAAAATTAAAATACCATTTAAAAAATTGATAAAATGAAATAAAAATGTATATGTCAAATTATTTCATTTAGAGATTAGAAAATAGTACAACAATAGTTCAAGAATATTCATTTATTTTCCTTTTACTCCTCCTAATTTTTCTCATTGAGGTCTAAGACTATAGTTTTGATTTCCTTTAATTCTTTATCGTGTTTAATCATTTTATCAAGATATTATTTCTGAGATTAATACACCTCTTCCTTTTCTCCAAAGATCTGGTCTTAGGTACGAATCACTTCTTGTTGGGATTTCATCATCTCTTCCAATGAATGAACATATACATCATGATATTTATTCTTATTATATTGTACTTCAATACTATCAATCATCAAGATAATTTTTTTTTCAATTCATTGGTCTCATACTTATAAAAAATTTACATTTAGACTTATTATTGAATAAAATTCATCTTCATTTCAATCAAATTGAAATATTAGAACTGAAATTCATATGTCCCTCTCACTAATTTCAAATTTTGATCAGGGTCACATTATAACATTTTGAATTCATTTGAGAGTTCATTCACTACTAATCTTAGATCATTGATTTACACTAAAATAAGGTTGATAGTTTCATCAGAATTATGTTACAATTTTAACACCTTATTAAAAGGCTTTCTGTGTTCCTCCGTATTTTCTTCCGATACTTTGAAATCGTCCTGTTGTTTCATCAGTATTTTTCTCTGATTCTTGATAGAGTCTGATCACTTGTTTTTATTTTCTACAACAAAATAATTCTTATCTTCTATTTATGGTAAATATGGGATTGCTTTTCCAATTATTATAAGTGATTGAACAACATATTGATCTATTTTTAAATATATAGTCTGTTCTGAATCATTGTCTTCTTCATAATTGGGATTCTCATCACTATAATATCTTGAATCATCATAATCTAAATTCTGATTCTGATTCCCATTGGATTTCCTATCATTTTCTTTATCTGAAATATGAATTAATTTATGATATTAATTAATGTATGCATCTATCTTTGAGGAATCTATTTTTGGTGATGGTATCTTGAAAGAAGTATCTTCTGAATATCTCACAAGATTTTATCAGACTGAGGCTTTTTATATTTCCCATATTTTGGTTACCTTACTACTTTTTTTCTTTCTCTTATGATTATTTTTCATCAACACTAAAATCTTATTCTCGTAGATATTCTTCTATTTGTCTCATTTTGTTATCCTATAAAGGACCTCGGAGCACCCTAAGTTGGGAGGGGTGAATCAGGGTGTAATGTGTTTCTTCTATACTGATGGATCATGTCCACACATTGGTAGGAACATAATAAAACTCTCTAAATATGAAGTGTAGAAAACCAACAATAACATTAAAAGCAATGACTCAATAATTTAACATGGTTCACCACTAAGGGATACGTCCAATGGTAATATGTCGATAGTGTGTCGGTCATATCAGAAACCACTAATCTTTATAATTTGTTGATTACAAGATTTTAACCTAGTCACATTGTGCGAGGTGCACTGCCTTTACAGGGTTCTAGGTATAGAACACTACGTCCCCCATATCACATCCACTCACTCTACTTTTCTCACTACATTGGAAAAATCTTCACCCAGTTTGTCGACTTGATGGTCTCTTCAATTGTTTTCCATTAACTCATGCATCCCCAACTATAAATGCTAGCTATGTTGAAGTCTCATTGTCACCCATATATGGAATTTACATTCCCTCCAACATTTTGGATATGGTAATTAATTTATCAAACTTATTTGGCTACATTTCAGGCTTCCTTGGGTGTTCTACATACCACATCACCTCCTCTGCGTACTATATAGTAGGTATAGTTTAAGGATCACCAACTTCTCATACCACTACTCTTTTCCATGTATTGTCTAGAAACTCCATGAACTACCCTACCTGGCATACTACCTTACTCTCTATACTGCTCAGCTTCACTTTGTATCACCGTGATCTGCGTACTTCCTTGCTCTACCATGTACTACGAGAGCTTCCTTCGGAAAATGAACTCTCTTCTACATACTATTTTTCTATACACAAATGGTTCTCTCTCCATAATATCATCTCATCTGTGAACCACTTCACACATCACTGGATTTCATCCTTATCTATTAATCTTCAATCGAGAACCATAATGAATGGGATTACTTCTACTTAAATAATAACATACTATGAAAATTTTTCTAATCTAATTTTCTAGAATTTTTAATGTGGGACAATCATCACCATATATTGAACTCAATCCACGTACTGTTAGCATTCACTATGTACCACTCTCGTTTCATGATCCATAACAGTCCTAGGAACCTTCATCATTCTACGTACCATTTTCATTCACCTCTAATCGTTACTACAAACCATTTTTGGTTTTGAACATCGCTCGACATACCTTTCCTGATTCCAGGTACGTGGTCGCGAACCATTCCTAGAACATTGTATGTGGTCCATGTTCCTAGTTATGTGGTTCATTTATTTTTATTTTTTTATTGTTTTTTATTTCATTCAATACTATGTGAACAACCTTGTATTGACAACACCAAACTCTGGATTTTTGAGGCCATAATATTTGGAAAAAACTGGGACACTACACAACCTCTAATACTTCTTTAAGCCTCAAACGTATGCACTCGTTCTTTGAAAACCCCCTAGTCAACCCTATGAATATTGAAAAAAACATAAACCTATATCCATCATTAACAATTACCATCCTTGGTTCCAAAAATGTCCCCATTTGTGTAGTTTGGAAATATCTAGATAAATTCAGTAAAGCGCCAGCCATTATCAAAACCTAAACCGTAAATAAACAACCCAATCAGCACATTATGTCCACGTGAATAGTTCATGGTGTATTCAACAATAGATAGCACATTAATTGTGTTCTCATTCATTCTTTTTCTCCCCCATAGTTTCATTTCTGGCCATTTCTATTCTCTATATTTCTAGTATCCAGAATGAAACAATTCCCCCTCCATTGAATTTAACCATATACTCCCATTGGAAATAATATCAATGAACTAAATCTTGACTTGTAGTGTTAAAAACATGCTCTCCCTAGATTGTATCTCTCATATAAATGTGCATCATTTCCACAATCAGATTATAAATAGTTAAAATATTACAGCCTAGAGGAATCTTGAAACCTCCTTATGCACTGGGGGGTGGCTGAAAACCATGGTTCAACCAATGATTACAAAACACAGTCGTTGACAGTGTCTTGGTTATAATGTCATCCACTTTCTCATTGGTTCCCACATTGTCCATTTTTATCATGCCATATTCAACATTTTCCCTGATGAAGTGGTATCTTTTCTCAATATGTATCTTATGAAAATGATGAACATGATTCTTTATAGTATTAATTTCCCTCTTGTTATAAAAGTAAATCACCATTTGTTGTTTCACCTCATCACATATGTCAGCCAGTTCATGCTTCGTCCAAAGTAACTTATTTTATGCCTAGGAAGTAGATATATATCCAGATTTAGAAATAATAAGAGTAGTATTTTTCTATTTCATGCTTACCCAGCCCACATATTTCATCCCAATATATAATTCTCTTCCAATGTTAGACATTATGTCCACTACATCTCTAGACATTTCATCATCATGAAATTATTATATTTCACTCATTCTTCCTGCATCAATATATAATCCATAATTATGTATACCTTGAATAGACCTCACGATTCTTTTCACTACCCGCATATGTTCATCCATTATAATACTCTAAAAGAGGGATACAATGAATGTTTCAAAGAAAATATTTGGACTTGTCACCGTCGGGGACATCATATTTCCAATGATTCTTTTTTACATTGTGGGATCCACATAAGTCCCAACCTCGCACATCCCAATCCTTATTCAAAATGCATTTGGAGTTTAAATTTGATTGGAAACATGTGTATTAAAATTATTAAAAAAATCTATTTAATAATTTACCAAATAAATCAGAGTTTATTCCTTCATTAGAAACACCTCAAAACCAAAAATGTTTGTGATCTCACTAATCATAGACATTTTAAATTATAATTTATTGTGATTGAAAATTTCATCCACTGGTCCCTTCCTACTTCCACTGAAAATAATATCATCCACATATACCAATACCATGAACTGATGCTTTTGAAAATTCATCACATTGAATTCGTGGTCAAATCCGTCGATTTTAGACTCAATCATTCTCAGATAAGATTCTAACAGACAGTACCATGCACGTGGTGCATATTTTAGGCCATAAAAAGATTTGATTAATTTTAATACCTGCAGTTCATTAATGTCAAGAAAAAACCCCTTGGGTTGTTCAATATAGACATCTTCTTCCAATACTATATTTAAGAATGTCGTCTTATCATACATTTGATAAACATTATAACTTTTTTGGTTTTCCCTGAAAGAAACAACCTGATTGACTATAGTGTCACTATGAGAGAAAAAGTCTCCTCAACACTAATGTCTTCGATTTGTGAATATCCATTACAAAAAAAGAACAACTTAATTCTAATATCATTTCCTTCCCATCAAATTTTTTCATAAAAATTAACTTCTTACAATCACATTGTGACCTTCGATTCTTTTGAGAATATCCCAAGTCTGATTTTTTTTTCAATCTAATATAACTCTCCTTTCATTTCTTTCACACATGAATCATCCTTTTTAGCCTGTTCATATGTGGATGGTTCCAAAACTGATCGAAATGTATATTGTGCATTATTTCTCATTCTCATTGTCTGCGTAGGTTCATTCTAATCCCCGATAATGTTGGAGTGATCAATCTCCCCACTTCGAATTCCTATTTGGGGTTCAACCAAATTTTCTCCATATGTGGATTCCTCTTATAATTATTTATCTATGTGAAAAACATGATGTGACCCATGAGTGTTGTGTATACCTTCCTCTAGATTTGTATTAGCATTTTTCCATGGTCACAGTCTGACTCATCTACTATCACATCAGCATAAGAAATTTTGAAGAATTTGTTTTTTTCTATTCATTGACCTTAACATCACTACTTTCTACAATTATTACCAAGTGCTTATTGAAACACTTGTAGGATTTTATGTTCATTTATTATCAAGGAAATATTCATTAATCTACATTTTCTCCAAATATCCCTTGTTTTACTTCATTATTTCGGATATAAAAATTTCTCCCAGAAACACGAAAATATTTCAATGTGTTATTCCTTACATTCCAAAATTCATTTGATGTCTTTTCCTCACCCATATATAGACTTATTAGATTTTCAATATACACGATAGCTTGTACACCATCCTTTATGTGATGTCATGGAATATGACTCTCGATCAGCTTTGTTCTGGCCATGTTCTTTACCTGTCGATTCATGTGCTCACCAACTCCAATTTTCTATATAGTTCTCACAACAACCACATCATGTTGTATCTCGTGATTCTATAGTTATGTTTCAGATTCAATGGATGTTTATTCCCCTCCATTGTCAGACCGCATGACTATAATCTTATGTCCTATATTATTCTTAGCGATTTGTCAATAGGTTTTTATAGAATCAAGCACATGTCCCTTCCAATGTATAATTATAACACATGCCATTATATAATAATCATCTATGAAAAGGAATAATTACCATTATCCAAGTGTTTCAACAACATTTATTGGGCCACATATTTTTCTATAAATGAGGCCATGGAGATTTGCTACTCTTTTATTCTTTGTACGGTAGAAATTAAGACCAGTTTCTGTCGCATGCAAGTATCATAGGTCATTTATGATTCACACTTTAGATTAAGGATATATATGACTATATTCAGCTTAGATAACTTTTCCATGTCCTAGTGATTTAGGTGAGCCAGTCTATGATGCCACAAGTTGTTTTCCTCTTAAAGTGTTTCATAAAAAATGTTCTCTTTGTTGTCAACCTCATATAAGTTTTTATCTTTTCTATAACCATTCGTAATAGAATTGCTAAACTTTACTCTTATAATACACATATTCTGATTGAATTCTACAACAAGACCTATGTTAATATTTCATTAACACTAAGAATATTGTGAAGTGGACCTTCTACATAAAGGATGTCAGTTTTCTTCTACTCTTTTTTAGCTTGCTCAGTGCTTCAAATTCTTTTTATCTTTAAATAACCATATTTATCAACCCTTATAGTTCCATCAAACATTTTAATGAACGTTTTTAGTATTTATTCATTACCCATCATTTGTAATGAACATCTGTTATCAAGAATCAAGGTGATTTTGTTCTTTGTAGCTTTGAGGGATAAATCTAAAAAATATGATTTTTCAATTATCCTATTTTCAATAAACGAGATATTACATTTAGTGTAATGCACTGATGGCCTTTCAATTCTTTATTCAATGGAACTGGGTTCTCCAAATTCAAATTCTTCTTCCATAGGATCAAACCTGGTTGAAATAGATACACCATTTTTGATGATTACTGACATGTCTCTTAGTATTGTATGAATTTCTCGTGTCATACCTCTACCTACAATACACATCTTTATGGAAAATGTTAGAACAGTTAAAAAAATATCCATAAATTTATTTCTTCTATAAGAAGTATAATATTATTAGGTTCTACATTGTTGAACTCCCAACTCTTACCTATTCATACCGCTCTTTGCCTCTTTGATGTATGACATGGTATATCCCAAAAATCAAAATAACCGAGACTTAATTAGAGGAAATGTCTAATCACTTCTATTTCTCCTCATTCTTTCTTCCTCGGGAAAATAGTTTGACTACCTATCATTTATGGAATTAGTTGGATAATCATTAGTTATTCTTTATGTTTGATTTATGGGATTATGTTTTAGTACATATGGTGGATTTTCAACATGATCATCTATTGGATTTCCTTTTTTTAGTTCCCATTATTTATAGAATTTTATGTTTCAATATCACAACTAATTCCAATATTTTCCATGCATGCTGGTCTTTGATCAGTCAATATTTTTTCAACTCCATCAGAACCACATTTTTCAATCACTAGCATATTAGTATCTCATAACCTTCCAAATTTTATTTTCTAATTTTCTTCTTTTGAATTTGAATCACTTTTGATTTTACTCCTAAGAGTAACAACATCTTCATCTAGACCCTCAATATTCATGGATTTCTCTTCTGGTCTGGAGGTATTCTCATTTATGACCTTTCCCTATTCATAATTTTTTTGTTTTTGATCCACAATATCTTATGTGGTATCATGGATTTATGACTATACTTTTATAAATTTCTACAGTAGTTCAGTTTCCTCTTCATGATGATCAACATATTCTAATGACTCTTCCACAATTCCACTCTACTCATTGCATCTCTTACATTGATTATTATGCTTACAAAAAGCATCCTTAATTATCAACTTGGGATTTGTATCTGTGTTCAATTGATTATCACAAGCCTTATCTTTTAATGGATATTTTATTTCAATTATATCCATCATGGAATCATGGTTCCCAGAATTGAATTTTGTTGCCTCTTCCCCAAAGTGTTCATTTTAATTATCTTATTATTCCTAGACAAAACTTCTTATTTGAAGTTTATTTCTATATTTGAAGACTCTATTTTTGAAAAACCTTTTCTGAGCCTTTGGAATGTATCCATCTTCATATAATTCATCAATGAACATTCTTGGTCAATGAGAGGTAATGTGACCAACTCTTACACAACAAAAATTGGCCAGATGTATCTTGCCATCAAATTTATTTGTTCCCTTCTTGAGTTTCTTGGAAATGAGAGAAATAATTTAATTTTCCACATAATCTTCATCACCACTATATTTTGAAATTTATAGTTTTTCTATGTCTTTTAATTCCATTTACTTTGTTACACGAGTAGTTTCATCTTCTAGTTTGACTATCATCTCATAGGCCACCAGGCTACTCAACATATCATACTGAGAAATATTGGAAAGATCCCTTTCTTCAAGATCCAAAACCTTTGCATTATTAAGGGGAGGAAGTATTCTCAAAAGTTACATTACAATATCAATGAATTTGGTCTCTTCCCCATGCCCTCTAATTCCTCCTACCATGTCATTAATAAAATTTAAGTAATAATATGAATTTTCATTTGGGTTCATATTCAGATCATCAAACATGTAGTGTAAAACATAGATTTTTTCCTCCTTCGCATTGTTGTAACCTTCATAAATATCCTCCAGTTTATCCCACATAGACATTTCAGATGTATAGTTCATCACCTTCAGATGTATTTGATAAAATATATTTGTACTTAGTGAATTATATTCTTTAGAATCAGCATCATACATTTTTCTATTTATATCAGTTGTAGATAGACTAGTTTGATCGGGGACCTATATTCCTCGTGTAGTGGAAAAATAAAATTCATTCCATGAGATCATAAAGGAAATCACATATTGTTCTTCCATATATAAAATTTACTACCATAAAAAAAAGAACTCCCCAATTGGAAACTGTATTATACATGTTAGAAATATATGACAGATTTATCCCCAGCAACCTTGCACTAATACCACTTTATGGACCCTAGAACACCCTAAGAGGGGATGGGTGAAATAGAGTGTCAAAATTTTATTTTAAATAGATAGATATTGTTCCCACATTGCTATGAAATTTTTTAACCTATCTAAAGAGGAAGATTATAAAACAGAAAATCACATGCAATTAAATGACAAATCAATTTTACTTGGTTCCTAGATAAGGGATATATGCAAGGAGAATACTCCGACTGTGTGTCATTCATACCAAAAAGCACTAATATTAACATGTTATTGATTATAAGTTATTTTATAAACACTTTTTGTCATGCACAAGGCCTTTACATAGTTTCAGGGATAGAAAATTGCATCCCTTAAATCACATCCGTTGACCCCCCCTGCTCACTTCGTTGAAAGATTCTTCACTCAGTTTATCGACATGAAGGGAGATTAAATTGTTTAGAATTAAATAACACATCCCCAACTGTAAATGGATGCTATTTTGAAGTCTTGTTATCACTCTTTGATGTAATTTTCATTCCCTAAAACTGATAGGTTATGGAAATTAATTTTGAAAACTGATATAGTCACATTTTAGGCTTCCTTGGGTGTTCAGTGTACCACATCGCCACATATACATACTGAGTAGCAGTTATTGTTCACATATCACTTCCTCCATATACCACTACTATTTTCTGTGTACTATATAGAACCTCCATGAACTACCCTTCCTGGAATACGGCCTTACTCCGTATACTGCTCAGCTTCTCCACGTACCGCCATGATCCATGTACCACCTTGCTATATCAGGTACTACCAGAGATTCCACTAAAAATTGAACTCTCTTTTGTAGAATTTTTTCCATTATGCATATGTTTCTCTCGGCATACCATCTTCTCCTCTTTAAACCACTTCATACTTCACAAAATTTTTTCCAGAAATATTAATCTCCAATCCAACACCTTAATGACGGCTATTACTTCTTATTAACATGGCGTATACATTGACAATTTCACTAATAATACTTACACTAATTTTAAATGTGGGCCAATATTCATTGTATACTGAACTCCATCCCCATATCGTTAGCCTCTTATGTGTACCACTGCTATTTCACAAACTTCATCAGTCTTGCGAACCTTCTGCATTCCGCGTACCACGTGCATTCACCGTGAATCGTCACTGCAAACCATTTTCTGTTCTACGTACTACTCCGCATATATTTCCCATTATAAGGTACACAGATGTCAACCATTCCCATAACATGGTACGTTTTCCATGTTCTGAGGTATGCAGTTCCATTATTTTTCTGATTTTCTTTGTTGTTTCTCAATCACCAAACTCCCGATTTTTTAGGCCAAAGAATTTGGCAATCACTGGGAATCTATGCTGCCATCAATACTTCTATCATTCTCAAACGCATGACCTTATTCTAATTAAACTCCTTAGTCATCCATGTGAATATTTAAAAAAAACACAAAACAAACTCTATTATTAGAAATGAAATTCTGTGGTTCAAACATCCGTTTTTTCTTATAAATCATTTTATTCAGTGACTTTTGGTGGATCTGATTCACCAATCATTTTCATACCATTCATTTCATCTTGTACAAAGAGGGTAATTGTTTCTTTTTTAATTTATTTCCTAAAACATTATTTTTCAAAAAAATTTATCAATGTTTCAATATCAAAACAACTATCCTTTAAATTTTACAATTTAATTTTTTTATCTTTTAGGGTTTCATCATTCCAAAGAAATCAGAAAGAGACTCAGTATGATTGAAAAAAAAATTGTTCTCCGTCCTTCTTTTTAGTAGGCTCTTTTAACAACATGGACACTATGTCTACACTATAATAACTTTTCTTCTTTATATTTTATATTGACTCAAACATGTAATATTCTTAATTCTACAGATTGATCGGTACTGATTGTTTTTTAATTCTTTGGATTCCACTAACTGTCACATTTAGAGTTTCAACATCAACATATTTAATGAACTTTATAGATTTTGAATCCAAATAAAATTTCATTATCCTTATCATATCGTATCTAATACAAATATTATCAGATTTCATGGTAAAAACTAAAGAGGAATATTTCATAAATTCAATCATTCATGTGTGAATTTCTTTAGGATAGATAGAAACATGATTATTCGGGACATGATTTTTCCTGACTTGTGTTTATTAATGTTTTCAAAAATGTAACACTTTAATTTGAACATCATCAAATTCATATCATTATAAAGTGTAAAGACATGTAAAAAATTAGTAGTTTATCTACCCCATTCACAGGGATTAAAAAACCTTACATTTAGAGTGTGGCTAGTCTATTATCAGAAGAAATGTGAGTGTTTTTTTATCTTCATGAATCTCAAAAATATTTTTCATAGTCCTTTACTTTATAAATGTTCCCTTTTATTTTGGAAACATATGTGAGGGACAAAAAACAACTCATTAAGATGGTGAATTAAGATAATGTGCTTCTTGTTTTGCCGACATACTGATTCTATTATCATAAATAAGAAAATGTACCATTATTTCTTTATCAAACATCATGATTTTATTGAATTGTATAACTTCATCAATGATAATATGATCAGGAGTTTTATGGTTTTCAACATATACTTACTCCCATCCTTGACACTAAATAATTACTTTCAGAGATGAACTTTAACTATCATACAACTCTCTAATGAGAAATATATCCTAGAAGAAATTTATTTTTGGGAAATATTTCAGTTCCATTTCCTTTAGAGATGTTACTAGAAATTCAGACCTAATTATGATTGAATACACTTAGAATGGAATCCTTTAATCTTGTCTATTTGTGAATCAACATAGCTTTATCACAAATAAGGGTACAACCATTCTGAGACTAGGAGAGAGGGTCCCTTTATATTGGTAAAGGAAATATTACCACAGAACATCAATAGTTCAGATTATATCTATGAGTTCCAGCAGTTGAAATAAATCAACTCTTGAGTATTTTATTTATATAAAATAAATTTATCGTATTCAATGTGAATATAATGAAATTTACAAAATCAATTCCAATAAAAATAAATCTATTAAAAATGTAAAAGTATAATTAATCACACATTTATAAATATGAATATAGTTTTATTTGTTTCAATTAATTTTCCTTAAAAATATAGAAAACATTGAAGAAGAAATAAAATTGAGTATGAAATGTTTTCGGTTGAGAAAAACTTTCTGGAACGAAAAAATATTGCGGCGCTGAAAATTATCTTATAAAATAAAGTTTTCTAAGAGGTAAAAAACTATATATAATCCCTTTTAAAAAAGATTAACTTAATATAAGGATATAGTTTAAACAATAAGTATATATTAAGGATTACATTAAACTGATCATTCTTAGCTTTGGTCTAATGTATTCAAATCTATCAAATGATAATGGTTTTGTAAATATATTAGCAAGTTGTTATTGCATTCTGATGAATTGTAAACTAGTATCTACATTAAGTGTGTGATACCATAAGAAGCGATGCCCAATATCTATGTGTGTTCTAGGAGTGTGATATGTAGGGTTTTTACATAAATCTATGGCACTATTGTTATGACATAGTGTTTTATTTTATTTTTTAAATCATGCCATAATCAATGATTATGTGTTATATCCACAACACTTGTGCACAACAACTTCCATCTACCACATATTTAGCTACAATAGTTGAAATTGAAAGTGAGTTTTCTCTTACAAGACTAATAAACTAATGAATCGCTTAAAAATGACATGTTCCTGATGTACTTTTCATTACCATTCTACAACCACCAAATGAATCATTTGAAAAACATTTTAATTCAAAATACTTTATAGAAGAATAAAACTATACCAACTCCATAGTTCCCATTAAATAATGGAAAGTTCTTTTTGAATATTTTAAATAGGATTCCATTGTATTTTATTGATAACATACACATAATAATACTAGAATCATTAATTATATACAAATATATATTACGTATAATATATTTACTATCATCTCTCCAAAAGTTGTTTGATATACTATTCATCCGTCTACATCAATTTCAAGTGTTTTTGAGGTAGCTATGGGAGCACTAATACTTTTAGTATTATCATATTCATAATTTTTTAAGAAGATATTTAATATAATTATGTTGGTATTTATAAGTTCCATCTGGATTTTGTGAAATTTTAAAATTATGAATGAATGTTAACTCACCCATCATAATAATATCAACATAATATTTTATAAAATTCTTATAAACATTTGTTAAATATTGTTGAGTTTTTTTGTATATAGTCTCATAAACATAACTTTTAGTTATCAAAACATTTTTGTTCATTATTTTTAAAATTTGTTGAATCATTAGTTCCCTTTAATTAATTATTGTTATGTAAAAATCATGTTAATCTATCAAACCAATATCTAGGGGCTTATTTAATCCCATATAAATATTTTCTTTCTTTGTAATATTATTTAGGATTTTTTGTATCTTTAAAACTATGAGGTTGTTTAATAAAAACATCTTATTGAACACATCCATTAATAAAATCACACATCACTTACATATGAAAATGATTGAAATTAATTAATGTTACAATGGATAGTAGTATTCAAATAGATTCATGTTTAGCTATTGGGGCATAGGTACATTCATAATATATTCCCTCTTGATGATTATATCCTTTTTCAACTAGTCATTATTTATTACTAATAATTATTCCTTCATATCCCATATTTTTTTAATGACCCATTTTACACCAATTATAGAAGTTTTTTTAGGTTTTTCAACAAAGGTATAGACATTATTTCTTTCGAATTCATTTATTTTATCTTTCAACACATTAATCCAATCTTCATCACTTAAAGCCTCATTATAACTTATATGTTTGAATTTTGAAAGAAATTCTAAATGTTCTAAGTCATTTCACAATGCATTTATAGTCCTTATAGGTAGATTTACATCACCAATGATTCTATCACTTGTATGATTATTAATAAACATCTTATTTGGGGTTTTTATAACATATTCATCAACATAAGATAAAAAATATTCCAAATTTAATACCTTCAATTTTTTTTGTATTTTCATAAATAGATGAGTCATCTATGAAAGGATGATAATTATTTTTTTACAAGACATCAAGAGATGTAGGATGGGGTAGTTTGAAAACAAAAAATCAGTTTCATCATATTTAACATGTACTGCCTCCTCAATATTACAATATTTTTTTGAAAACTCTATAAGCCATAGATGTAATGGAATAGCCTATGACCATTAATTCATTGGATTTTCATGTGAATTAATATAAATTTTCTTTTGAATTAAAAAGGAATACATCACATCTAAATTCATTTAAGTATGAAACTTTTAGTTTTTATCATGTCCATAACATATAGGATGACTTATTAAGAAATAGTGTAATTAAAACACATGTTATAGTATAAAAAGTAGTATTGAAAACATAATGCCAATATTATTTTGAAATGGATTATTACCAAATCATGGTTCCTGTAATCTCTTAATGAATATAGTTTATTCATTCCACAATTCCTATTTTTGAGTAATTTTAGGTTCTAAAATGTTTTCTTTAATTTCGTTCTCACTAAAAAAATTAAAAATTAGAACCTACAAATTTTTCTCCATGATCACTATTAATATATATCAAAGGATGTTTTTTCTCATTTTTATTTTTGGCTAAAATTTTTTTAAAATAATAATAAGTGTCATTTTATTCCTAGAATGTAGGCCCATATATATCTGCTGTAGCCATCCATTAAAAAAATATAAAATACATTCCTCTAATACATCCCGTTTGTGTATGACTGAATACGTTCATGTGCACCGACAACAAAGAATGTAAATTTTAAACTTCTCTAATTGATTTAATATTTGACTTATGTGTCTTTTCATATTGACAAGGATCACCTACTTTTGAATAATCAAATATAAATTTAGGTAGATCATTAACATGAAATTCATAAAATATATATATCCATTTTTATGGGTGTAGGGTCATAACCTTCAATTCTATAACCAAAATTAATGGATTATTTCATTATGTAAAGGTATGTTGTGGCACAAAAAGGCCTTATATGTTTATTATATAAACATTCTCATCACCATTGGATGAAAAATTGAATTCTTCCTTAGAATTTTATAATATACATTTACCATTCCTATAATTCAAAAGATAACCTTCATTAAATAATTGACTTGTTCTTATAATGTTGCGGATAATACCCTTTAAAAATAATTCATTTGAAACCAAATATCTACATAGAATAAAAATATTACTTATACCAATAAACATTCCTTGAGAATTGTCTCTAAAGTTAACTCATAAACCTTTCATTTCAAAAATCTTTTTGAATAATTATTTATTACTAGTCATGTTCCAAGAATTTACACTATCTAGAAAACATATGTTTCTTCTGTGGGTAATTTCATTTTTTCATGAAAATAATACAATTTGGGGTTTATAATCCAAGCATTCATAGATCTAGAAATGATAGAAAAAATATGGAACCATTTTTTTTTGAAAATTGTGATTTATAGAACCGTAAAGATTATATCTTAATTAATGAATTTTTTTTATTTCAATGACCTCCACATTGACTTTTAATGAAAAGGATGTAATTTTTAGGAGTAAAATATTTGTTACTACAAACAACTTTGAATGATTATATCTTATTACCGAACTATTACATTTTATATAATGTTTTTAAACATTTTTTCGAAACCGTCTTCACCATTGGTAAATTCTGACAAAAGATTAATTAAAGAGAATATTTCATACTTTAGTATTATTTTAAAATTATTATTCACATTGGTATTACATTAAGATGTGATTTTTGAATCTAAAACATTGTTCTCATAATTACTTTTACAAATTATTTAGAAAATTTATCCTTTGCTGAATTACTTTCCTCATAGTTTTTAGAAATATAATTAATTTCAAAACGTGCCTTATAATGATCTTTATAATGATATGATACTTATTTTGTTACATAATATTTTCTAGAATTTTTCTTTTGGGAATTCTTATTTACTTTGAAACTATCATTTTCAAGTTATTTTTCAAAATTTAAACCACTTAATATGAAGGTAATGTATTAATATCACTGGATGAAGATTATTATTCATCTCAATATGAGAAATCCTTTTCATTAATATAATTTTCATAGAAAGACATATTACTAAAATATTCATCAATGTGCACCTTTTTCTTGCTGAATTGATTTTCAATAGGTGTTACAAACCAACCTAGTTCACCCTCAAACTACGCACCCAACCCGGTCTGCCACATACCCACATGTCATTCTTGTTCCCCATGGGCTGGTAAAAGCACCTGGGAATTGAAATACAAAACCAATAGAACGATTTCACACAACCTAAATAACCATATGAAATACATATATAATGAAATAAAGAAATAGTAGAGGACTAAAAAATATATATTTCATAACTAAAAAAAAGACAGTGGAATCAAAACAAATGTATGGGTAGCCAAAACTCTAGGAAAAGTCTAACAACTACTGACTAAAACCAAAGAGATAATCCAAAAGATGGTATGAATGAACTCCCACCATCTCGCTACCATCTGTGTAACAAGATGACGCGAACCTCCCCTCCTCACTGTGGCACCATAAATTTCACTAAACCCGAAGACATTCAATGGGCTACAAACCACTGAAGAGGTGCACATGGTGTGAGGTAGCAGGATCTGTTAGATCTCACCCAAGTGTTCAATAACCAGTATCTATATAATAGTTCATTTAAGCTCATTTTAAGTAAAAACACGACATAAAAATAGGAAATTATTTTCATATAAAACACGGTAAACATTTACATTTTTCTAATGTTTTAATGAATAGCATGTATATCAGTTTTTGGGAATATTTTCCATATCATTTTTCAAAATAATAAACATGAATATCAAGGATAACTCAGAAATACATGCAATAAAAAGGATAATAAAAGGCATAACAATTCCAAGAAATACTATAGGTTTAGGCCACATACTAATCAAACCAAAATAATAAAGTGAAAAAATATGATCATAAAACAACCGGTCTTGGAAGTAGAGGAATAACCGATGATTAAACCTTATAAATGTCAATAATTGTCCCCAAAAATAGCTAGATTGACAAACAAAGGAAATCCCAAAGACAAACCTCCTTGATAATCACAAAATAATGGATGATGCACACAAGCTAAACCTTCCACCTAAGTACACAAGGAAACCCGTATTCTCTTTTCCACATACCAATTTCAAAGCTTTGAAGAAAATTTCAAAACCTTATAAAATCCATTTAAATGATACAAAAATACTTCATTTTTATTTCATTTATCAATAACGAGGTAAAATCCCATTCTCAATAAAAACTATTGTGGATGTGAACAAAATAAAAATTTCATTTTTTCAATTTGAATTAGTTTTTAAAGAAATATAACAATATCTATTATCATTTCCTAGAGACAGGACCACCTACCTCAATGTTCAGGTCGCACACGGTGGTAACGAAAATCCCAAGTCAAGTAAAATCAACAACGTTAATGAAGGCCCTATAATAAAATACCCACATCTTAGGATTGAACCAATATAGAAGAGAAGGGGTTGGCAGATATAGGAATTCCCACATATATCAACAATGGATATATTCTACCCCACAATTAACCAAGGAATGACCTTCAAAACAAGATCTCACAATGGATTCAGATGAAGACTATAAACAACATTTATCATAGATCAATAGATTATGTACTACAAAGATACAGTGTTATCTCGATCAACTACCCTAAAGTACCATAGGGAACACTAACTTTGAGAGACACACCAAATATTTAATGATGATCTAAAGCTGATCGTATCAGGCTAGACTGATATGTTCCCATGAAAATCACCTAGTAAGAGTTATCATTTAAGATTCTAGATGTTTGGAAAGAAATGATCGAGAAAAATAGCCAAATGTGTGACTTAAAGTCGTGCATGTGCCGAGTCATGACATATAACCAAGGGTCATGACATGTAGTCTATACTGGATATGTTACGCAAAAAACCCCCTTACCTTATGATGGAAATCTATCATTTAAACCCTACATGTCATGTACCCACAGTTCAAAACTTTTTCAGGATCATGAAATGATATACCCTTTTACGACTTGTACAAAAAATCATGTACATGGTGTGTACCTTAGGTACACAGTGTGTACCGGCTCTACAAGATGAGAAAACCCAAAAAACCAATACTATGGACATGAACCTAATGGGTACATAAAGAAAGGGTAAAAAATACCCGTTCAATTTAATGGTCTGTTAAAAAATACCCACCATAAGACATTTTATCTCTAGGATTTCATGTAGAAGATGTAACTCCTATAAAAATATGAGTCCACTGCTCCCCCATTAATTAATCCCATTCCCATTTCTCATGATAATATTTTTCTAGTTTCCATATAACTCTGACCAATGAAATTCTCTTACCATAGATTACTTTTTTCTCTAAGACAACTATCTGAACTAGTATCTCCACAATAGATTTATCTAGATCTAACTCAATTTCATTCCAACTATGAACATGAACTGGATTAGGGTGATACTTCTTGAGATGAGATATGTGAAAAAATTCAGAATGTTTTTCAATTCAAACAACAGTTCTAAAAAAATTAAACATGTCTAGTCTATTTAATGATCTCAAAAGGTCCAACATATCTTAGAGCCATTGTTCCCATTGTTCCGAATGTCCCAAGTCGACGGTGACCTAAACGAGGAGATAATTTCAACAAAACACAGTCAGCTATGGGAAATACCAATGTAATATTTTTCTGATTTGCATATGATTTCATTCAACTCTGGTTTGTGACATGATGTTTTCACATATCATGAATCATCACAGAAATTTCTTGAAACAAACATTATCCAACAAGAGATACATGTCCCACATCATCCCAATAATGATGTGATATGCACGAGCGACCATACTACTAATCAAAGGGATCCATTCTAATTGATTAAATATAAGTATTATTGTAAAAATAATAATCACTATCAAATAGATATCACATGATCCAAAAAAATATAAGGTGCATTCATGAAGCATATCCTCCAGGGTTTGAATTACAAGCTTCATCTGACTTCATGTCAATGGATGGTAATTAGTGCTCTACATGATCTGATTCCCCATTACCTAAGGAAACCCATGTAACCACACAATATCCCACACATAGAGCAAACCCAGATATTTGACCATAGTGGTGTCTTTGATCGGAATAAAATGATAGGGCTTGGAGAACTGATCAACAACCACCTAGATAGATTATTTCTCTTAGGGAGTCCATGGAAATCAAACAATTCAATCAATGTACACCTCTTCCCATTTCAAAACCTAAATTACAAGAGGCTGAAGAAAACAAAAGCATTTTTAGTGCTCTACCTTTATCTTTTTGTAGGTGTAATAGTGGGATACATAATTTGAAATTTCACACTTCATACCTGCCAAACATAATCTTCTTTCCATGGCATAATACATCTTCAATGAGACAGGATTAAAACCCATGATGATCTATGAAAATCAAACAAGACTAAAATTCTCAACGTTTTTGGGATGACAACTCAGATCCCGAAGAGAAATAAACCATCTAAATAAAGACACCAGCTAAAAATGGTGTTTCAACCATAATGGCTGTCTCAAACTTTCTTAATATCATCATCATGATGTTAAATTTTGAAAATAGGCTTCAAAAGGGATGATAATAACTGATCACTGGTCCAAGAAATACCTAATACTTCCTCCTATTAACCTAATATAAACTAAGAAAAAATCCCCAGAACTGATCATTCCTCCTTCAATTCCAAAATAGCATGTGATGGTACCTTCCCACTAAGATCATTTGTAACAAAATGCCAATTAAATGGGGTGTATGTGATGTTGAAGTCAAACATCAGACGGTATTATATCTGTCATCTCTATATGAGAATCATGATATTTTGGGAGAGGATATAGATCATACTCTTAGGATAAGAGTAGACCATGAACATCCCCCTAATGAGATAGTTCCACAAACATTTAAGCGCATGCATAACTATATTAAGATCTAAATCATGAGTGGGGTAGTTCATCTCAAGTGGATGGGGATGATGATATCTATTAAATACAACATGATCTTCAAAGATATGCACACATCCCAAAACTACATGATATCCATCACAAAACACCATGTACCTCATAGCGGGATCAGGTAAGATTAGAATTGGAGTTTATGTCATAAAACTTTTCAGCTCATCTAATGAAGACTAACTCTTCATACCACATGTGAATTTCTCCACTTTCTTAGTAATTGTAGTCAAATGTGATTCCAATTTAGATAAATTCTTACTGAACCATCAGTATTACACAAAAATTCCATGGAAACAAAAAATTTCAAAGATGTTACGTGGTTCCTTTTAGGACTTAATAGCCATTACCTTCTCTAAATTAGATAATAAGACATGCTCAAAAATTATGTTCCCCATGAACTTCATTTCAGGAATACATAAACTACATTTTGAAATATTTCCATACAGATGGTGGTTTATAAGAATTTACAAAACCGTAATTAAATGGGAATCATTCACACAGTTGGATTTTGTATAAACCAGAATATAATCAATAAATAATACCAAAAGAAGTGTCAATATTTTGGTGGAATATATGATTCATCAAGGCATTAAAAACTCTAGGAGTGTTAGTCCAACCAAAAGGCATCGCATGATATTCTTAATATCCATACATACTCCAGAAGTTTGTCTTCAATTTATCAGAATATTAAAATCTGCATAGATGATAACTCAACTGAAGATCAATCTTTTATAACCAATTTTTCCCCATCAACAGGCTAAACAAATAATCGTAATGGGACAAAAGAAATTTTTTCTTAACTGTTATTCAATTAAACATTTCATAGTCCACACAAAAACAAATTAAAACATATACATTCTTGAAATAGAGCACATGGGATGCCCACGGAGAAACACTAAGTTGAAAAAACCGCTATTCAAAGAGGTTTTATTACTGAATCATGTGCTCTTTCAGCTCTACTAGTGTCATGCGATAAAAGGCATCGATATAGGCAGCATACTTGGCACCTGGTCAAAAAAACAATACCTCTGTCTTGTGTAAGTCTAAAAAAATTATCTGGGAAAATGTTAGGGAAATTTACAACAACAACATGATGTTCATAAACCGAAGAAATGTCATCAGGACCAAACACAAGGGAAACCAACACACTCATGAGCTCTATGTGGGAATGACCTTAGTGACCAAACCTCGGGTCCCACTCTCCCTAAAACACATGAGTGATCTTGTTGGTAGAATGACACAAAAACTCTAACTATAACAATAAACTTCTTATTGATGACTGACAATCCAATCCATAATGATGATTACATAAAATAAATCCAGATCAAGAAAAATAAATCCCAGATCAGTATCCTATCAGCTATCATTAATGAAAAAGAATGAAATTGAAACCTCTTCTCATTCCTCTTCCCAATAGTGGTTGTTAACTCCATTATTAAGGTAATAAGCTCCGTTGGATGTTTAAGTGAATCAAAAGATTTTTCAGATATGAATGGGTGGGAGGAATCAGTATTAAGAAAATAAATTGTTACTAAAGATGCAATACATATAATACATTTCACTATTTCTGGACCTACATCTATATCTAGTGGAAACTCATATGCTATGTAAAAATACTTTACTTCTGATACATGTGGCTGGAGCTCTATAGTCATTAATGCTTTTGACTACACCACAATAGCCTTCGGAGCCGATCAAACCTGACCATAATGAGATGTAGTCATATCCGGATAGAAGAATTGTAGATGACCAACACATCCATAGCTATTTCATAACATTGTGGATGTAAGAAAATAATTTCAAGTGATCCTTCCCTTTCCACATTGAGAGAAATTCAAGGGTACACTACCAGCTACAATATATGGTGCAGAGGGGGCTCACTGGTGAGACCAACCTTTACCACTTCTAGGATGGTTCTACCACTTCATCTTCTTCCAATACAAGTAATGGATGATATCACCAGTTGGAAGAGAAGAGGTGGTAGTGCCGACATTTTCTGTCATTTTGATTTACGCCATCACTTCTCTATCTAAAATCTACACATTGGTAGAATGTTTAAGTATAAACACATTTGATCTGTTGTCCATTCACAAACCATGCAGGTTCTTCTATACTTTCAACTAGTCATTCTTTACCACATCTAATGAAAAAGGTAAATGTTTAGTAAATTGGTTGATGTATGCTGAAAAAATAATTATCTCTCTTTTGTAATGGTAGTAACTCTAGAGACATTTCCATCATCATAGATTGTGGTAAAAACAACAAAAATAATGGGTTATGGAAACCCTTCCAATCCAAGCCCACATGTCTGTCTTCCTAGACCATATAATCCCACCAAGTCTTTCCAGAACCCTCCTGTATGAATTCATCACACTTTAACTAGATATTCTTTGATTTATACAAGAAATGAAATATTTTATTAATCATTTCTATCCAATCCTACACCTCTTTAGGTTCAGCCATTTCCTTAAAGGATGGTGTCTTCTAATTCTAGATTTCATTTGATTGATCTATTTCCCCTCTAGCTTCGAGTTTCACTTCAATGATAGCACTCATAACCTATAGAACATCTGGATTAACAGTGTGAACAACTAGTATGATCTTATCAATGTGGTTATAATCTATAGTGGGTTCCCTTGAAGAGAATTAGTTACACCATCCAAATGAACTCGTGGAAGAAATCTCATAGAACTATATATATGTACACCAAAACAAAATACTGAACAGACAACACAAAAATATCAGTCCAAACTAGAAAATAGATATGAAAACACAGATATTCTTTTAAAATAAAAACCAATAATAGTTACACATATCCCAACATCACATGAAATCTTGAGTCTCTTTACGACATGAGCTGGCCAGCAACATATCGCAACATACCATTCAAGTCTCAACAAACTTATCTCTAGTATAAAAGACATCCAAATAAAAAAAATTACGATAAACCTCCCTCTCATTCAAATCTTTAACAAACCAATTCATGTTACCCTCAAACCTGGTGCCCGACCCGATCTGTCACATACACTAAGGGGATTCCCGATCACCATGGGATGGAGGCATCCACCTGGGAATCGAACTAAAAAAATGAGGAAATGATTTCACCCATACTGAAAAATCACATGGAATACATATATAGAGAATTAATGAAATATTGGATGACTAAAAAATATATACACAATTAAAATTATAATGAAAGAGTAAACAAAACAAATATAACAGTAGATAAAACTTCATGAAAAGTATATCAACAATGGACTAAAAAACAATTCTTCCAAATGATGTCATGAATGAACTCCCACCATCTCACCACTATCTACCCTACCAACAGACACAAACCTCATCACCTAAAAATAGTGCCTTTCCTTTCCCGACTCAGTAAGAAAAACAAGGGTCTACGCACCAGAGAAGAGGTGGACTTGGTGTGAGATAATAGGCTATATAAGATCCAACCAAAGTGCTCCATTACCAGTCACTATATAGATATTCATTTATTCACATTTTATATAAAAACATGGTATTATATGTAGTAAACAAATTTTATAGAAAATATGGTAAACATTTCCATTTTTCCACATTTTTAAGAATATGAAACTATATCAGTTTCAAAAAATATTTTCCACAGCATTTTTCATAAGCATAAACATTCATATCAACTGTATCTCAGAATTCTAGGAAATAAAAAATTGGGGAAAAACATCACAACACCAAGTAATACTATAGGTCTTGGCAGAAAACTACTCATACCATAATAACCGAGTGCAAAAATCTAATCCTAGAATAATCATCCTATGAAGTAGTGGGGTAACCCATGAGTTAACCCACAAAAATTTCAATATCGGTCCCCTTAAACAATGTTCCTAGTAAATAGAGTAGATCCCAAAGACAACCCTCCTTTATAATCACAAAACAATGGAGGATGCCCCCAATCAAATTCTTCAACTTATGTACACAAATAAACTCATGTTCTCTTTTTTCACAAACCAATTTAAATTAAAGGAAAACCAATTTAAAACCTATATCAAAACGATTTTAATGATTCAAAAATACCCAATTTTCATTACATTTTTCAATTACAATAGAGAACCCATTTTTCAATGAAAAATCTATTCAAAACACTCAAAACAGACATGCCAATATTTCAATAAGAATTAGTTTGTAAATAAAAAAACAAGATCCATTATCATAGGATATAGATGGAACCTCCTACCTCAATGTTCTGGCCACACATTCCCAAAATGAAAATCCATGATCAAAAAAACCCAAAAATGTCATTGAAGGTCGTATAACTAAATCCGCACATCTTAGGATTAATCTAATTTATAAGACAATGGGTCATATGTTAAGAGGAAAACCCAAGTGCCTTGATAACCAACATCCTCCGAAACAAAACTAACTAAGGAACGACCTATAGAGAAAGATCTCATAATATATCTAGAAGAAGAAAACAAGAAACATCAAAATTAGTTAAATGGATTAATTATCTCAAATCTAGTGTGCTATTGCGATCAACCGCTGTAACACCCCAGGTAAATAAAAATATGACATTTTTATTTTTATCCCTATTTTTTGAATAAAATTTTAATATTAATTTAAAGGGAATTCTATGCTTGATGGCTTACCCAATACGCAACAACGAGTTCCTTTGAAATCTTTTTTTGCACTATAATAATAAAATAATATTATTTTAAATGGTAGTTAACACCTAGCCATTGTAATAGAGAGAATGAAAAGAACTAACTAAAAAATTATTATATATGTTTGTAAAATATTTTTACTTTTTAAAATAATTTTAAGAGGATTAAAAATGTGAATGAATTCAATTTTAAGCATAAACATTCTAATATTATTTAGAAGGTCGATTAACCACCTTTTGATGGAGAACCTCTTTTAAATCCCCTATTTGACAATTTTATGTGTTATATTTGACAAAATAAAATTCTTCTTTAGAATCGAGACATCAAAATTTACTTTGTATAATTTTTTTGTATCTTTCCGATAAAGTTCATTTTATTAATGAATAGTGAAAATGTTTTATTTTAATTCAAAAACTCTTTTTAATCTAATATATTTATATGATTAGATTATATTTTTAATTTTTTTAAAAGTAAAATTAGAATATATTTTTACCTTTTAATCCAATTGTGTTCATTGGAATTAATTTTAGTTTGAAATTGGACTTAAACTACTGTCAATCTTTTAATATATATTGTTTCTTAAAAACACACTATTTGTTCTGACAATGAGAATTAATTAGTAAAATAATTAACGCAAGTTATATTTTTTGAATTTTTTAAAATAGACATCATTTTTTAGTTTGGAATATCAAATATATCTTAGGGTTAATTTTTGATATTTTTCGAAAAAACATCAAATTTTAATGAATAGTGAAACCATTATGTGGTAGTTAAAGAAACTGATTTTTCGTTTAAATGAAACTATGCCACCTCTGTGTTTTTAATTTCAAAAATCCGACATACATGGTTGTCATTAGGATGTAAAATGTGGTTCAATGGGATTAAAATAATTTTTTTGGTGAATAGTTTCTTTTATGTTCTTAATCACGAGTAGAGGTAATTAACGTAGTTTAAGGTAAAAATAATGTATTAATAATTTGAAATGACCTAGAAACATGTCCTAATTTTATTGGATGTGTCATGTACGACCAAGAAAATCCATGGGTCATCTTGGGGACCCCATGGAGCCACTTTGGATGGAAAATGACATTAATAACATTTTATTTAATGTTAAAATAAAAATGTCACAAACATGAGATGTTTTACTAGAACAATTTTTAAATGGGGTTATACAAGTCATAATTTTGACTAAAAATATTAATTAGAAATATAAAACTATTTCCTACATCATGATATTTTTTTAAAATTTTTATACATTAAATAAATTAAATTATTTATGACACCATAATGATGCAGCGATTACCTCATTATTTAATGATTTAAATAAAACGAACAGATAATGTCAAATATAAGACCTATACTTCTCAAAAACCTATTGGATGGGTTGATTTTTAACCCTTATCACATTATCCTATAAATATATAATTGTGGGACCCTTTTTATTCGAAAATAATTTTATAATAAAGTATCTTTTCTTAACATTCCAAGAGTGCCCCTCCTCTCCTCTTATAAAAGGTCCCCACCTCTACCAACTTACCCACACCTCTCAAGCCTTTGGCTCATACAAACACTTCCCATTTGGTCTCTCAACATCCCTCTCTTACTCCTAGAAGCCTCACTTTGGGCAGAAGAAATCCCAAGGAATCTTTTGAGCTCAAATCAAAAAAAGTTACCTGATTTTAAGGTAATGTCTTCACTTGTGTTCTTTTGTTTTATTTTGCTTCTACAACCCCCTAACCTCTTTTTATTCGTTTATTTTGTAAAAACTCTAGTATATTAAATATACTAGGATGTTTTTATAATAATAATTGGAGCTAAACTTACACACACCTGCATCTAATGGTTAAAGAACATACTGTTTCTGTGGATGGCGAATTTATGCCTCACGAAACGATGATTGTTCAACACTCATTTAACACCTTCAAAGGTGTCCATTAAGATTTCACTATATTTATATATGATATATAATATGTTTATGTTTTACTTAAGGTTCATTATTTTTATTTTTTGGCTTACCTTTATGGTTTCCAATGTGGGTAACCACGATAATTTCATTTTAGGAAGTGTGGACTACCGCTCCCTCAAATTGATTTGATTCGTTAATGGCATATGTGGGATGTATAAAGGATGGATTTAAAGTTATTATATATGATTTATGTTACATATAAATGATGAATATTATTCTGGAATTTAATTATACATACCTCTCATTTAGTTTTAATTCCATTAATATGACATAGAAATGAAAGTAGCGTTCATGTGTACGTACGACTTCTCGTCTCCGTGAACTGTGGATTTCATTTCATATCTCTAAATAATTATGTAATATTATAAATACATGTATATTATGGATATATATGATATATATGATATCCAAATAATAAATATCATTCTGGATATAATGAACCTTTGACAACACAAACAACATGTAATTGTAAGAAGTCCACTTTCGACTTAAGAACCAAATATCGACAAAACAACAATTATTAACTTAAATGATTAAATAATGTTTATAACATGGAAATAAGTAATATAAAATTAATAATGAACTTGAAAAAGGTTCTTAAGAAAGTATAAATTAACTCAATTTTATTATTCAAGACGTTAAATAACGATCGAGTCAAGTCGGACCCGAGGTAAGGGATCCTACCTCTCTCGTTCTTTTTAAGTAATCTCTTTTATGTCATTTCTTATAAGCTCATAATTATTATGTTTGGGATGTTCTTTTATATTGATCATAATGTAATTTTTTTGTTCAAATTAAGAGGGACCCTATTTGATCTTATAAATCCTTTTTTGGAAGTATTATGTGGCGTCATTAGGCTGCCGAGTTTTCGTAAGGGATTTTCATCTCACTTTTATTCCCGTGAGATTTACACTACATTTTCCACCATTTCCTTTGAGTGGTGTATGTACTACCCATTATTCTAATATTTTTTGTAATATAATTTATTTTAGTACTATTTACATCAATGTTTTATAGTCCTTCTTTCATGGGTTGTACGTTTCGATAGTTACCCAAGTCTGTAAGGGAACCTTTCACCCTCCTCATTTAAAAAGACTTATTTTGTTAAGTATTTAAATTTACATCTTATTATGTTGGGATATGTTCTTCTATATCCTTATTGATGTAAAGTGTATTTCCATGTGATGAGATACCATTCACTCTCTCATTGACTAATTTTATGAATTTTGAAGTGACGTCGTTAGGCTGTCGAATTTTTACAAGGGAACGTCTTAACCAAATTTTGATTTCTTTGGGTTCAACTTGTACTTATTGAAATTTTCATCATATGAATATGTGTGAATGACCTGTGATTGTTTCACACCTAATATCCACTTATATTTGGTGTATTTATATTTCCCACACATAATTATGTGATAGATTTATCCTTCATTTAAGGATACCATCTTTATAATGGATTTCATCTCAATTTATATTTCCATTGAGACTTCATGGCTGTTATGCACCAATTCACTCTTATATGATGTGTATACTATCCGTTGACATATTATATCATGAATCCCTTTATTCTCATGATATTATAAAGTTATGATTAAATGTTACTCCACAATTATTTGTATTCAAGATTCTCTCATTTTGTTAAAAACTCTTTAACAGAAATATCGTCTTAAATGTTTTAAAGATTTATTATTATAAATAATTATCTTTAATGTTCATGTTTTCAAAATGGATTTCAGTATTTATTTATATGGACATTAATGTTTTAATATTATAATTCCATTAAATTTTTCAATGTGGTATGTGACACTTTGATTCAAAAATCTCTTTTAAATGGTTTTTGAAAATGGATTGATTGATTCTATATCTTGGAATTACGTATTTGTGATTGCAAATGAAATGTTGTTATTGAAATGGTTATATTTTCAATATTTTAAGTGTAATGATGGTACTTGGAAATTTTACTGGTGGTTACATGATAAACCATATGACGGGTGGTGCCGTGAATACCAGGATGGGTGGTTACGTTATAATCTCAAATGCATTGGGTATGGAGGTCGTCCATATGGATATTCCATTAAGTGATATGTGTGGAAGTTGACCGTATGATTATTACATTTAATAATGTTTATGTCCCAAGTTACCTTTATATGTTATGTGTTATTTATATGGGTTTTATGGTAATATTTTGGTTTAAAAAGGGTACATAATGATATTTTATTCAGTGAAGAGTTTTTACTACTTCCTAAAGGTGAAAGGTAATACGATGATAAAGTATTCATTGTTTACTTGTTGTTTTGAAAAACTAACATTTTTCATTGTTTTTTTTCCCTTGATGATAATTTTATACTCACCCCAAGTATTTTTGAAATTTTATTCATAGGATTTAATGTGGAATAGGGTCACGGATGGGATCAAGGGAAAGTCATGCTATCTAATACATGGAACTAGACATGTTTCTTTTTAAGAGTGTTTATTTTATGGAAATTTAGTATAAGTGACTACTTTGTAATCTTTTGAGATATAATAGTTATTTCCTAATTCTCTAAAACTCTAAACCTGAAAATATCCTCAATGTGAATTATTCATTTAATTCAATATTAAGTAAGGATTAAGTTCGGGGCCTTATAGTTGGTATTAGAGGTCAGTTTAGATAACTTTAGAGGTTAGGGTATTCTATAAGCATAAGTGACATTACCATAATGGTTAGGATTTCAGAAATATTCCTAGTTTTAGATAATGTGAATGAGTAAGTATATATTAGTGTTTATCTTCCACTTTAGTACAGGATGGTTTTGTTGATATGATCACACTGACCTTGTTGGTTTTAGTAAATGGATGGATCTAGAAGGCACCAAAGTAACGGTGGATGTGAAGGAAATTGTGACAATTTTCTTGAGCGAGAAACTGAATGATATGGGAGCTGCAATGAGAAATCTTGTGTTTACCCTCAACCAACTATCTGGAGTCATGATTGACCACCTAAACCTTGTTGATTTCTATAAGGCATCATATATGCGAGAAACAAATCCCTATGGAACTATAGGTAATAATCATAAAGTTAAGTGTGTTCAAAAACCGATGTGTCAAAGATGTAGAAAGAAACACCTAGGAAAATGTTTCAACGGGACAGAAATATGCTATAGATGTGGAAATGGAGGTCATAAAGCAAGAACCTTCCATGGAAAAAGGTAGCATCCAGTTGACTCGTGGAAGGGGAAAGAATATCTTTCTGAGGGATCAATTGAATGTTTTAAATGTGGTGTGCGTGGTCATTATGAAAAAACATTTCCTATAAAGAAGTATCGATAATGGGATCACCAAGATCGTACAAATATTCGTTTACTAATACCTAATGCCATTCCGATTGAGGATGAAGAAACTGACAATGACCAGTCAAATCTATGGATTATTTCATAACTTTTTTTTTCCTATTTTGGAATCATAGGATATGATTCAAGATTTTGTTTGTAGGAAAGAAGAATTTCAGAATATGTTGGAAAGGAATGGTTAATGGATCATGAAGAATGTTCAATGAGTAAGAAGTCAACATATAAGGGATTCAAGAGTTATGGTGACATTCTTAAGAGTATTAAGTCTCTTTTGTTGATGGGGTTACATTAAAAGACTTTTTATAGTATGTGTAACCCTGATGTTTGATATATAAAAATTTTATTCAAGGAATAGTTATCTGTTCTTTTGTGGACATAGTTATAAAGAACCATTTGGGTTTATATGATCCTTACTTTTGAGGTAATTATGGGTTGCTATATGTTATGATGGAAAGTGAAAGGAATGAGATAAAATTGAGGTTAAATTATGTTATGGTTATTTTTGAAGATTTTATCTCATTGTTGGGAATGTTTTAAGAATTATATAGTTTTGGAAAAAGGACAACACACAGACCGTGTGACAACTCATCACGTCGGACAATGCTGCGGGAATCGAACCCACAACCAAAGTGAAAATGGTATTTATCGCCTACCACTGGACTACGTGAAGTCCCTGGTTAGTTTGACTGATTCATTTTAGTTAAATGATTTTATGAATTAAGAGTATGTTGATTTTGGGTTATGTATGGAAATTTATTAACCTAACATGGAGGATATGTGATTAGGTAAATTACTTTTCAATACAAGACTTTAAGAGCAACTGATGTTTTTTGGAGATAAATGTTATGATTTAACTTGGAAGACTATTTGACTAAATCCTTCTAATATTTTAGTTTCAATCTTATTTTGGTTTACTTTGAAGAATTTTATGTACAAATTTTTTATCAAATGGTCCTCGTTGAACTTTGGGTTTTGTTGGACAAATTTTGGAGATTAAGAATAGATTTTCTTTTTATAAAGGGTTATCCTTTTCTGGATTATCTGATCTTGTACTTACCTTTTGGTTTTGGTTTTGGTTAAAGTTTAAAGACATGTGAAGTATATAGTTCTCTTTTGTGGATTAGGTGATTCTCTAGAAGTTTATTATAGTACACTTAATGTGAACATGTCTTCCTAAATACTTGTCTTTTGGAGAAAATATGAGTTTGCGTAAGAAATCTAATAAAAGTTGAAAGTCAATATGATAAGTAATTATGTTTCCTTATGACTAAATTCCTCAATAAAAAGTAACATAAAACAAAAATGTTGTCTATTAACTTTTCCTACTGGGGAATCGAATACTGTTTAACCCTTCACAAGATTTTGTGATTTTCTTGTGGTTAACTTTCTCCTAAACATGTTTTTTATCACTCTCAATAAGAACATTACCATATGTTTTCTCCTCCATGTCCATGTTTTCATACATGGAATCCTAGTATGGGTAAACTTTGGTGACCTCTGTACTTCTCTTTATTTATTTTAAAGTGATTGTTTTACCGACTCTTGTTCTAATGTGGGACTTTCAAGGATGTTTTCGAGCCCAATTTTAAAATTGCAAAGACACAATTCCCAAAAGAGAGGAAGGATGTAACACCCCAGGTAAATATAGAATATGAAATTTTTATATTTATCCCTATTTATGAATAAAATGGTAATATTAATTTAATGTTAATGCTATGCTTGATGGCTTACCCAATACGCAACAATGAGTTCCTTTGAAATCTTATGTTGCACTATCATAATAAAATAATATTATTTTAAATGGTAGTTAATGCCTAGTCGTTGTAATAGATAGAATGAACAGAACTAACTACAAAATGATTATATATGTTTGTCAAATATTTTTAGTTTTTACAATAAATGTTAGAGGATTAAAAATGTGAATGAATTCAATTTTAAGGATAAACATTCTCATATTCTTTAGATGGTGGATTAAGTGCCTTTTGATGGAGAACCTATTTGAAATCCACTTTTTAACAATTTTATGTGTTATATTTTACAAAATATAATTCTTCTTTAGAATAGAGTCATCAAAATTTACTTTGTGTAAATTTTTTTTATCTTTCCGATAAAGTTCCTTTTATTAATAAATAGTGAAAAATGTTGTATTTTAATTCAAAACCTCTTTTTAATCTAATTTATTTATATGATTATATTATCTTTTTAATTGTTTTAAAAGTAAAATTAGATTATATTTTTACCTTTTAATCCAATAGTGGTCATTAGAATTAATTTCACTTTTAAATTGGACTTAAACTAGTGTCAATCATTTAATAGATATTGTTTCTTAAAAACACGCTATTTGTTTTGACAACTGGAATTAATTATTAAATTAATTAATGCAACATATATGTTTTGAATTTTGTAAAATAGACATCATTTTTGAGTTTGGAATATCAAATATATCTTAGGGTGAATTTTTGGTATTTTTCTGAAAAACATCAATTTTTGATGAATAGTGAAACCACTAAGTGGTAGTTAAAGAAACTGATTTTTTGTTTAAATGAATCTTTGCCACCTATGTGTTTTGAATTTCAAAAATCCGACATACATGGTTGTAATTATGAAGTAAAAAGTTGTTCAATGAGAATAAAATAATTTTTTGGCGAATATTAACTTTTAAGTTCTTAATCTCGATTAAAGGTAATTAATGTAGTTTAAGGTAATTATAATGTTTTAATAATATGAAATGTCCTAGAAATATGTCCTAACCTTATTGGATGTGTCATGGCCGACCAATAAAATCCATGGGTAAACTTGGGGACCCCATGGAGCCACTTTTGTAGGAAATTGACATTGATAACTTTTTATTTAATGTTAAAATAAAAATGTCCCAAACATGAGATGTTTTACTAAAACAATTTTTCAATGCGGTTATACAAGTCATAATTTTGACTATAAATATTAATTGGAAATATAAAACGATTTCCTACATCATGATATTTTTTTAACATTTTTAGACATTAAATAAATTAAATTATTTATGACACCATAATGATGCAGCGATTACCTCCTTATTTAATGATTTAAATAAAATGAAAAGATAATGTAAAATCTAAGAACTACACTTGCCAAAAACCTATTGGATGGGTGGATTTCGAACCCTTATCACATTATACTCAAAGAATATAATTGTGGGACCTTTTTATCTGAAAATCATTTTATAATAAAGTATCTTTTCTTAACTTTCCAAGAGTTCCCCTCCTCTCCTCTTATAAAAGGCCCCCACCTCTACCACCTTACCCACACCTCTCAAGCCTTTGGATCGGACAAACCCTGCCCATTTTGTCTCTCAGCATCCCTATCTTACTCCTAGAAGCCTCACTTTGGGCATAATTCATCCCAAGTAAGCCTTTGAGCTCAAATCAAAAAGAGTTACCCGATTTTAAGGTAATGTCTTCACTTGTGTTCTTTTGTATTATTTTACTTCTACAACCCCCTAAAATATTTTTATTCAATTCTTTTGTAACAAATCCAGTATCTTCAATATACTAGGATGTTTTTATAAGAATAATTCGAGCTACACTTACTCACACCTACATATAATGGTTAAATAACGTACTGTTTCTGTGGATGGTGAATTTCCGCCTCACAAAACAATGATTGTTCAACACTCATATAACACCTTCAAAGGTGGACATTAAGAAGTCACTCTATTTATATATGATATATAATATGTTTATGTTTTACTTAAGCTTCTGTATTTTTATTTTTTGGCATACCTTTATGGTTTCCATTGTGGTTAAACACGATAATTTCATTTTAGGAAGTGCGGACTACCGCCCCTCAAAGTGATTTGATTCGTTAATGCCATATGTGGGATGTATAAAGGATGGATTTAAAGTTATTATATATAATGTATGTTACATATAAATGATGAATATAATTCTGGAATTAAAATATACATACCTCTCATTTAGTTTTAATTCCATTAATATGACATAGAAATGAAAGTAGTGTTCATGTGTACGTACGGCTTACCGTCTCCATGAACGGTGAATTTCATTTCTTACCTCTAAATGATTATGTAATATTATAAATACTTGTATGTTCTGGATATATATGATATATATGATATCCAAATCATGAATATAATTCTGGATATAATGAACCTTTGACCACACGAACAACACGTAATTGTAAGAAGTCCACTTTCGACTTAAGAACCAAATATCGACAAAACAAACATTATTAACATAAATGATTACCTAATGTTTATGAAAAGGAAATAAGTAATATAAAATTAATAATTAACTTGAAAAAGGTTCTTAAGCATGTATAAATTAACTCATGTTTATTATTCAGGACGTTAAAGAACGATCGAGTCAAGTCGGACCCGAGGTAAGGGATCCAACCTCTCTCGTTCTTTTTAAGTAATCTCATTTATGTCATTTCTTATAAGCTCATCATTATTATGTTTGGGATGTTCTTTTATATTAAAAATACTGTAATTTTTTTGTTCATATTATGAGAGACCCTATTTTATCTCATAAATCCATTTTTGGAAGTATTAAGTTGCGACGTTAGGCTGCCGAGTTTTCGTAAGGGATTTTCATCTCACTTTTATTCCCGTGAGATTTATGCTACATTTTCCACCATTTACATTGAGTGGTGTATGTACTACCCATTACTCTAATCTTTGTGTAATATACTTTCGTTTAAGAGTATTTACATCAATGTTTTATAGTCATTCTATCATGGGTTGTACATTTCGGAAGTTACCCATGTCGGTAAGGGAACCTTTCACCCTCCTCATTTTAAAAGACTTCTTTTGTTATGTATTTTAATTTGCATCTTATTATGTTGGGATATGTTCTTCTATATCCTTATTGATGTAAAGTTTATGTCAATGTGATGATATACCATTCACTCTCTCATTGACTAATTTTCTGAATTTTGAAGTGACACCGTTAGGCTGTCGAATGTTTACAAGGGAACGTCTAAACCCAATTTCGATTTCATTGGGTTCAACTTGTACATCTTGAACATGTAGTCCTATGAATATGTGTGAATGACCTATGATTGTTTCACACCTAACATCTACTTATATTGTGTTTATTTATATATCTCACACATAATTATGTGATATATTTATCCTTAATTTAAGGATACCATCTTTATAATGGATTTCATCTCAATTTACATTTCCATTGGGACTTTATTGATTTTATGCACCAATTAACTCTTATATGGTGTGTATACTGTCCTTTGACATATTATATCATGAATACCTTTATTCTCATGATATTATAAAGTTATTATTGAATTTTAATCTGCAATTATTTGTATTCAAGCGTCTCTCATTTTGTTAAAAACTCTTTAACAGAAATATCATCTTAAATGTTTTAAAGATTTATTATTCTAAATATTTATCTTTAATTTCCATGTTTTCAAAATTATTTTCAGTATTTATTTATATGTACATCAATGTTTTAAAATTATAATTCCATTAAAATCTTCAAAGTAGTATGGGACACTTTGATTCAAAAATCTCTTTTAAATGGTTTTTGAAAATGGATTGATTGATTCAATATCTTGGAATTACTTATTGTGATTGAAAATGAAATGTTGTTATTGAAATGTTTATGTTTTCAATATTTTAAGTGTAATTATGGTACTTTGACATTTTACGGGTGGTTACGCGATAAAGCATATGACGGGTAGTGCTGTGAATACCAGGACGGGTGGTTACGTTATACCTCCAATGCATTGGGTATGGAAGTCAGTCATATGGCTATTCCATTAAGTTATATGTGTGGAAGTTGACCGTATGGTTATTCCATTTAAGTATGTTTATGTCCCAAGTTACCTTTATATGTTCTGTGTTATATATATGGGTTTTATGGTAATCTTTTTTTTACAAAAGGGTAAGTAATGATATTTTATTCAGTGAATATTTTTTACTACTTCCATAAGGTCAAAGGTATTACTTTGATAAGGTATTCATGGTTTATTTGTTGTTTTAAAAAACTAACAGTTTTCATTCTTTTTGTATCCTTCGCTGAGATTTTTATGCTCACCCCATGTTTTTTTAAAAAAAAATAACATGAATTAATGTGGAATAGGGTCAAGGATGGGATCAAGGGAAATTCATTCTATCTAATACATGGAAGTAGACATGTTTCTTTTTAAGAGTTTTTATTTTATGGAATTTTAGTATAAGTGACTACTTTGTAATCTTTTAAAATGTAATAGTTATGTCCTAATTCTCTAAAACTCTAAACCTGAAAAGATCCTCAATGTGAAGTATTCATTTAATTCAATATTAAGTAAGGATTAAGGCTGGGGCCTTATAACCATAATGAAGAACAAGAAAGAACACTTACCCGGAGACACACATCCTAAATGAAATGAAAATCCAAAGTAGATCAGATCAATCCGGAAGGAGATGAACCTCTTAAAAATGCATATGAGGGTTTCGGTATGAGATCCATGAAGTATGGAATGAAATAAAAATGAAAAACATCCAAACATGTGAATAAAACATGGAAGGGGCCGAACTATGACATGTAACAAAGGTTCAAGCCGTGTATTCCACGCCGGATAATTTACGCCAAACAAATCATCACCTCAGGTTAAAAATTAATCATTTAAATACTAAACAACATGTAACCACCATTCAAAACATGTACAAGTTCAGAAAATGATCTCCCATTTCACAACTTGTACACAACAACCAATACATGATGTGTACCTCAGGTACACAGTGTGTACCTGCTCTATAGCCTATAAAGAATCATGAAAACTATATCTATGGAAATTAATCAAAACAGAACTCAAAGGGGGGTTGACATACCCAATCAAGGCAATATGATGTTACTATAGGTATTCAACCATGAAGAACAATATTTCTTTTTCCCACAATTATCATTTATTGGATATTCGTCTTAAAAGCCACCAACACTAGCACTCTAGGAGTCATTTTTCGTTAATAATTACTTTCCTTTTGACTTATATTACATTTTATATTTTATTTTAAAATGTATTTACTTTCTATAATTTTGTTTAATATTTGCAAATTAGGTTTTATGTGTCCTTATTTATTGATGTTATCACATGTAACTTCAGTATATTTCTTATATTTATTGCAATTCTTATATATGTACTAAAAATACTTATTTGCAAAAAACATGTTCATTACAAAAGAAATATTGGCTACCTCATTCTCTAAATGTTCGAATTCCATAAAATCGGATTGAATCACTTCATTAATGGAATTTTTTGAATTAAAAATGTTATCAGTAGTCATGGATTTACTATGATTTGAATAACTAGTAAAAGAAACACTAGTATAATTTTTCTTATATTATTCTACATCCCTTTTCAATCTATTTTCATATTTCAAAATAGTTTTCAAAAACTCATCTAGAGTAACACATATATCCTTTCCTGAATCCTTAATAATTGTTCTTTTTTATTCATGCTCATTAAGAGTGATGTCTATGATCTTATCAATATGGGGTTAATCATCAAGTAATTTCTCTCCCATGGATTGTAAACTATTAAAAATTTCCGTAAATCTATGTTGTACATTAAAAATAGTCTCCCTATAAAAAAACTAAAAATCTTTATTGTCTTTTCTTAGCATTGATCGTATTGTTTTGAAAACATTAGATGTGTATAAATGAGTAATCTTATGTTTCTTCCAAATACTATTGCATTCTAATAGTATGAAATCGGGATAAATACATTTATTTTTATTGAAAAAGTTAAAGTATTTTTTACCTTGTAATTCAATTAATACTCAATATTCTCTTGATTGGTAATGATTCTAACTTTATTTTTCTGATATTTTATATTCTTTTGTCAGGATAACAGAATTTGTGCCTCCAGTGTTAGTCACAAATGCCTTTATTCTTTCTCTCCAGTATTCATAATTCTTTCTATTAAAATATTTAGTCATGTAGGATTGAGATTTTGAATTTAATAGACATAAAGTATTTCCATCCTTAAAACAATGAAAATTTTCTTTTTCTGTAGTGAATGTTAGTGAAAAAAAATTATAAGAAAATTGTTTATAATATAGATATAACTAACATATGAAAATTAATTTCAAAAAATATATTTTTAGTGGAAAACTGCTCTAATACCGATTGTTGGATCATAATTTATATGCAAATAGAAATATTATAGAGGGAGTTGAATCATATGTTTAAAAAAATTTATTTTTTTCCCTAAAAGAATTTATCTTCATAGAATTTAAAATAATTCAGACAGAATGTAAAATAATATATTAAAACATTAATTAGACAGGACCCTAGGTCTGCTTATAGATGTATCGTAATCGGGTTGACTTTGATAATTTAATCCTTGGGTCGTATATGAAATTAATCGAAATCATAGTATAAATTATTTAAAAACAGTAAGCAATTAAAATATAATAATTACAATGGTTTCGATGATTATAGTAAAACAATAAAATGATTCAATCGTAAAGCATATTGAATCATAATGAGTAAATGAAAAGATCGTAACCCCAAAGATCCTAATTTAAAATATCGTAGTCATATTGTTTATGATAAAAAAAACATACAATAAAAAATGTGAATATATATATTCACATTCTATTAAACTAAAGTGGAAATTAAAATAAATAAAAGTATAAAATTATTATAACAAAAGAGATCGGTATCCAATGATGTTGGATAGAGGTCTTTGAGTTATCCTTTCAGAAAATTCTATCTTACCCACACTAGGTTAATCCCTCATTACAATGAACGTCTTCTATCTTGATATGCCCACAAGCCCTAAATTATGATGTTAATAGACACCTCTATCTTCATAGCCTCAAAATTCCTCGATAATAAAATGATCGGCTCAACTATCTTCCTATCTATTGAAACATTCGATTTTAATCACCAATGATCATTATCGCATGATGAAAAAAAAACTCTTGGGAGTAACAAGTATGTTGAATGATCAATTCACAACCTAACATCAGAGTCTTTAGAACAAAGCATTAATTTGACAGATCTATAGAATTCATTAAGAAATTCTTAAGTACTTTAGCATCGATCTCATTCAACTGAACTGGTATTTATAGGTATACGACCCAAAAATCATCATAAATTCCAATGATCAGATTATCTCCAAAACATTTTGAGGGCATTGGACACTTGGAACTCTAATGGTCATCTTGTTACTGAAATAAACTCATCATTTCATAATGTATATAGAATAAGATTACATTTCATTATTTTGATTCAAAGTTTTTCTTTTGGATACAATATATTTTACTAGAAAGGATAAAATAATTACAAAAAGAATTTAAGTCTTTCAATAAAATAGAATGTAAACCGTACTTGAGTACAATGTTTTTAATTAAGACAATGAATATGATTTATCTTATTAGTGTAATATTTAATGATGCATATGATGGAAATCCAAATAAACATGTCCGATGAAAATTTTATTTAGTGAGTATGATATCAATCATATTTGGGGACATAAAGATAATCATGTAATATAGAAAAAAAATGGGTATGATTATTTTCATATTTATATAAAAATTTATAATGATTAAAAGTAAAACAAAAAACCATAGAGTAAATAAAATATATTAATTCATTTTAAAATGGAGTGTGTGATTTCCAAATCAATAAGGAATATAAAATTCAAAATAAGACTTTTGACTCAACACTAAAAATTAATAATTTTGAAACAATTAGGTTTTTCCCATTTTTATATCCTGATTTTATTATGGAAATATCATTTCCACAGAAATTATAACAATGGTTATCAAAAAACATGATGTAAATATCACATTTTTACAATGATTGGTTTTATTAATCACATTAAATGTGATTAAATTTTATAATCACAATATAAACCATAGCATGGTTCATAATATACTTTGTAGATTTATGAATTTTCTTATACAATTTTCATTTTTTACAAAACACATTGGGGTTATAGAAAACGCATTTTTTTTCAAAATTATTCATCTATTTTAAAAATAAACACCTTGGGTTTTTTTGAATTTGAAGTATGTTTGGATGATTCAGAGGTGGAATTTATTCATGTTAGATGTAGTTGGGTTTTTATAAAGAGTAATCAGTATGTATTGGTTTCATTATCTATGGTACGATCCTTGATTTCTCATGGTTGGTTTTATGAATTGTTTCAAAATGGTAGGATTGTTGAATGATCCAGACTCTATTGTGATGACATTTTTCTATGCATGAATCAATTTTTACTCTAGATGAATGTTTTGATTTGAATGTGACAACAATGGGAGTGGTGTTCTTGTGTTTTGGATTATTTGTGTGGAGGTTAAGTTGTTGGATGGATCCGCTATGGATTATTTGATCCAAATAATGTTACTGTAATAAGTGGGATGGTTAGTTATTATGTTTCCATTTTAGCCTAGTCTAGTAAATTTTATGGCTCATGGGGTTTTGATTATGGTTCTGTGAATGGGTTTAAAAAACTTTGTGACCTAGGGGTTTTTAGTGAAGTCAGTATGGAATACATGTACTTATGATGTGTGATTCCACTAGGATAAAAAATAGGTGGATGTTGATAAATTACATATCATTTTTGGTAAAACTAAAGGGCTTTATACATTTTATCATGAAAAAAGTTACTTTTGGCATCAAGGCGATGGATCTGGAGAAATGTAGTGGATGTATTTAAATATAGAATATTGGGTCAAATCTTTTTGGCAGAGAGTTATGAGGATGTAGTGAGCATGGGTTAGCAAGTTCCACTTGAATTTTGTTGGATGAGACTTGGTGAGATGCTTCCAGTTAGGGAATACCAAGACTTCTAGAAGGTTATGGTGTCCCCATAGGGGGAGGTTACATATATAATGGATTGTTTATGTTTGTTTTTCTGAATGAAATATTTGTGTACGTCAAGGCTTGAGATGATCATGCCCAACATCTTACGTTATCCTTGGTACATCAGGAGAGTAATGGGTATAAACTATAAGAATTAATGGTTTTCTACTCGTTAAATGAAGGTAAATCTTAAATGTTTCACCCTTATAGTAATTGTAAATTATGTTCTATGGGGTTATGTTCTCCAATAATCATCTCTAAATAAGGTTATTGTGGTGATATTCATGTCAAAAAATACAGCAGGTTCTGTTCATAGAAGCTTGTAATGGGTAATGGATAATGTTTTGTTCTCACTCAATTGATGGTGAGATGACGACATCAACTTATTCAGCTCTGCATGGGAAGGAGGGTAAGCCATGGCGGTTTGAAATGATTGGGTGATGTAGTGACAATGAAACTCTCAAAGTGGGGATCGATGCGTCAATTATAGATCAGTGGACTAGACTATGATATGGAGGTGGTGTAAAGAATATGTTAGGTACATGTTTCAACTTCATAAAGATGTATATGTGGTCCTTGGATATGGTGGTTGATCGAGATGAGTTTTTTCTTAATGGTTTTGGGGGGTTTCAAAAAATCATGGGTTTTTGTGTCAGATAAGTTTTTATGGGTTCGGTTAAGCATGATGATGGTTTGGGGAGTAGTCGATGATTTGAATGTGTATTTTTACATAATTTTTTTGATGGACTCCAGTAGGTCTATTCGGATGGTGATAGTATTCCATGACTGAGGAAGCATCATGTCCATGAAAAGTTGTAACAAAAAAATAGTGGGGGTTTGAAATTTCAGGGTGATTCAACCATAGATGGTGCAACATGGCATGGTATAAGGAATATATGTGGTGAGTGGTAAGACCATTATGTTGGTGTTTGAAATGATTTGTATGTTTCACGAACAGTAGTGATATTTTCGGATAATCCATGTGTTTAGTTTTGGTATCGATAAAATATGTACACCGATTCCAGATACCCTAGATAGAAAAGATATATGGTAATGTTAGTTGGTTATCTTGTATGTTTTTGGCTATAGTGTGTTGGGAAATGCATCGGGTATGTTCAAGAATCAGGTTTTCGATGTTCTAGTTGTACATTTCTAAAGGATAGAGGTTCCAGACACTAGAAGATGGTGTTTGTGGAATAAAGAATATGGTTGGGAGAAACAGATATTAAATTTGGTTGGTTGATGATTTTAGTGATGTTATCGGCTAGATTTGATCAGGTAAGCTTCATTTTGGTGTTTATGTTTATGTAGCGAGTGTTGGATATGGATTTGAATAGTTGAGTGTGTTGAGAAGATGGTTATTATTGTGTTATGTAAATGATGTTTTTATTAATAATGAGGTCCTTGGGAGTTGAGTTGTGGACTGACCTAGGTCGAGTAATGATATTGAAAAATCATATGTTTATTTAGGTGATGCCAAGTATGTTGTGTTGTTTTAGAGTTGTGTGGGTAATGATACTGAGGGTGTACCTATTATCCCTCACAGGTGGTGTATTTTGATGTTGATGCTTTCCTAGCGTGGTCGTTTAATTGGCATCACATTGAATTTTATCATGTATTTGACATTATTAATGGTGATCTTGAGGATTACGTTCCATTTGGGGAGTATTATACTCATGTTGTGAATCAAAGTGAAAAGGTTTTCTGGCTGAGACAATTTTTGTGATCTGAAAATTGGGATAGAATGGCATTGTTCATGAGATAAAATTAGAGAGGGGAGTTGGAATGAAAAGATAGTATCCCAAATCATTTTACTCAAGGGCTTTGTTATGTTTGAATGTGTATCTTGAGGATGATATTTTATAAGGGGGGAGGTTGTAATATCCAAACCATATGATATGCTATGTCCAGGATTGAATTTTTTGTATATGTAATTTTTTAAGGATTAATAAATTTATCTACGGTGTATTAAGGGTTCTGTGAATGCACAATAAGGGAAATATGATAATCTGTGTATAGAGATGGTTTGTTGAATGGTTATTAGTGACCATAAACCATATTTGTGTGGCCATCTGAAGGGATGGTTAGGGGAAATGTGCAGGGCAGCATATAAAACAATGAAAATCCATCTCCCCTTGGATAGTGGCTATCACATAGCCACCGAATGGTTTTCAAACAATGATGGTTTCCAAAAAACAGTGTATTGTGATTTCCTCTTCTAGAGAGGGAATCATACAGTTTTGAAAACCATGCACCCAAACCTTTAAACTCATTAAAAATGTATTTTTACCATTATTCTATCCTATTGTTTTTTATTTCTCCACTAATATTCCCCCAATTTGACCCACTATAGAAAGGGTTCTGATCTAGGATCCCCCCAATCCACCATGGATGATTTTCCCTTGTTTCATAGTCCTTTAACTTGTCATTGGTTGTGAATCGAATATCTAGGTATGTTATATGCACTATTTACATTCCTATATTAGAAGTGGTTTGGTGTTTTTCTTACTCTCCTTCTGAATCTCTATACCATTTTTTTCCAAAGTGTTTGTTACCAAAGTGGTTGTGTCTAGTTTAGTTTGAATCAAGGTTGGAGTTTGGGAAAGAAATCATCTACGAGTATCTTATAGGTTGTCTTTAATACATTTCCTATAGTCTTAATGTTATATAGGTGAATGTGACTATGGAATTACTCTAACTTGCTGTATATTTTATATATTTGGAAAAAAAATTATTTTGGTCCTCAAATATAGGTGTGAGACCACAATATAACCCATTTGGTTTATTGATGATTCAATAGCAGTCCTAGGGAAACCCATGGGGCATGAAAAAAACCAGTAAAATTGTAAAAGGAATTGGTAATTTTTTAGATAGTGATAATTGACATGTTTATATGGTAGCTTTGTGAAATGACTATGAGGCTTGAAATTTATAAAATAGTTTGTTTTTGGTTTTGATCCACTTATAGTCTGTAATGGATGAAAATGAGATTTTGAAAGTGGGTAACCTTTAAAAATAAGGTGATGACCTCAATGTAATAAAAGAGTGTTCCTAATTAGAATTTTAATGATTTTTTCAATTTTTTATGTTGTTTACCCATCATTAAAATTTCATACTGATTTATTATAACCAATTGAAGGGAATGGATGGTCTTTGGCCATATTTTTTTTGATCAATGCAGATGAACAATGTTAGATGATAGTTTAAAAGTTTTTAAAGTGCTGCTTTATGAAATCGTTGTAAGTGGGATTGGAATTTTTTAGACTTGTTTGTTTTAATGGTTAGTTGAGACCTTTTGAGTGATGAACAATTAAAGTAATTGGATATGATAACTGATATGAGAAATAAGAGAATGATTCAAAATGGAATGGTTGGGGATTTTCATACATTTAGTTTCAAATCCCGATTTGATTTATGGAAGGACTCTCAATGGTTACAGCCCTCTGAATTATGGTTTTTGGATTATGGACTAACCCTTAATTCCCTGATTATGGTTGGTACATACTGATGCTAAAGGAATTTGGGTACACCATATTTTTTAGGGAAATGACTGGTTCTCTTGGACAAAATTGTTTGAAAATGGTGTTTCATGTCATGGTTGGGATGGTCATGCATAGAGTAATGGGTCCTATTTGGATACATTGATTGATTCTCCTTGTTTTACAACTATTGAGATAGTGGTTGGGATGGTTGGATATAATATATAATATATTTATTTGATTCTTGGAATGATGCTTCATGTTTTACAACCTATGAACCCTACAATAAAAGATATTATATCTAGACTGATTCAAAATGGTATAAATAATTATTGAATTGATAAATGAATTACCTTTTGAATTAAATGTTTAACACTATAGTATATGTATTATGATCTCCACATGGCCGAGGATGGTTTGTTTTTCTGGATGACATGATGGAATTTAATGGTGTAAATGTATAATAAATAAAATTTTTAGTTGATAAAATTTTTTCTTTGATTACTTTTATATTCATTACACACCTAGTAATCTATGAACAATATTGTTTATACTATTACTTTCTATATAAACCATTGGTGGTGGCATACTATACTGTAATCACACCACGATCGGGCTTCAATGGCACTTGGGTTCCCAAACAGATGCTATAAATTTTTAGGTATAAGTTTTGTAAAGGAAGTTGGTGGTCGATTTATGCATGGGATAATGGGTTTTAGTATATTCTTTCAATATTGGGTTGGGAATCAAGAGAATTTTCCAAATATTTTCCCAATTTTTTATGACATGTTTAATTTGTATGACTATATGACATATAGTGTATTCATTATATTTTTTTAAAATGTGTTACTTGGAAACTTATTGTCTTTTATTGTATGTTTCCCATTTATTGTTTCATTTAGTTCGTACATATGTGAATATTACATAGTTTATGGATTTACACTCATAAGTGGGTATAGTCTCACTGTTTTTTGTCTTTAGACCCACGCTAGTAGTCAGTAGCCTGTGTCATATTGGTAGGTTTTTCTGAGGTAATGTGGTGCATCGGTTCTTGGAACCAATTATATTTTCTCCCAGGAAAACACATTTCATAGTCATTAATAATGTTAAAAATATATTTTAATTTATATATTTATAAATCAGAATATTTATAAATATATATTTACTATATTTATAAAATTAAAAATTTATTATTAAAAATAAAAATTTACTATTTTAAGAAAATCATTATATAAATTATGATAAATAATTAAAAATTTAACTAATTTGAAAATTATAATAAATATTTATTAATAATTTATATATTTACTGTATATATATTTATTTATATTTATAAATAAAAATATAATTATTTTAATAAGGGATTATATAATTATAAAACAAATTATATTTAAATAATCATAAAATAATAATGAATATATTTAAATAATGAATATATTTAATATATTTATATTTATTTATTATATATATTTATATATAATCATATAAATATAAATAACTATTTAAATATAGTAATAATTATATACAAAAACTTATAAATAAATTTACAAAATAATTTATTTATAGATAATATTATAAATCCACATCACCACATTTTTAGCACTGATAAAGAGGTATTTAATAAGTTCTTATTAGTTTATCATGGATGAAGCCCTTATTTTTCAACTCTATTCTGTATTTGCTAATAAAACAAACCCACGTCTTTCAAAAAGAACCCTAACCGAACTGCGTTTTGTCACGCCATTCACGCTCTAGAAGAAAATCATCTCTACCACCACTCCCCCTCATCCTTCTCTATAATTAATCTACCCTAAAATATATGATATTTTATTCATTGAACCACCTGTGTTGTTTCTTTATTGTTCCTGTTCAGTGATGTGTGAATGTGTGGATTTAACTCAGTTCACTGGTCTCATGATTCAACATTTTGGAGCTCCGTCGATGAAGGCCCCACTGTCATTCATCCTCTTCTGATAGTCATTTGTTTTTGGGTCACTTCATTCATGATTTTACCCTAATATGTGTTTTATAGGTCCCAATGCATTCATAGGGTTGTGTTTTGTTTTTTTTGTTTCAAACCCATTCTATGATCATTGGTTTCCTCCCAGTCTTAGTGTCACCCCATTTGAGAAGCTCTAAAGCACTACCTCATATTGTTTCTTATAAAATTCTCCATTGTTGACACATTTTATTGTAAAGTGTGGTTAGTTACTAATGTTTGAAGATTATATAAACTGTATATTTATTAAGGATAGAATATCTTTTAATAAATATTTCATATATTCAATCTTAGAACACCTTACCTTAATGTGTTCATTATTATCTACTAACACTCAAAGAATAAAAAAATTAATTCTTATTCTTTATGAATTTATTATTAAGTTTCTTTTCACCAAATATCAACTCAAAAATATAATATGTTCAACACTATTGATGTAATAATCATGCAAGTCATGTTGTTCTTAGTTATTTCTAGAGTAACACAAGTTTTTCTTTTACTGAGGGAGTTAATATGAGAATGAATTTTTTTAGATACTACCTTCATAGTGGTCATCACAAAAGTAAAAATGAGATCCAATTAATAATATAGGTCAAGGGAGACAAAGTAATTATTTCATAATTTCTTAAAAAAATAAAATTTTATTTTTATTATATTTTGATTTTAAAATAATAATTTTATATAAGGTGATTTGTTTTTCAAAATAATCATTATAAATTTCCAAAACACTGTTGTAGTGGGATGTAGTTTTAAAGATATTTTTATTTCCTAATTGAGTTTGAGAAGTTTAAATCATCTTATTTTATGTGTTAAGGGGAAAAATAAAATATTATCAAATAATAAGGATTTAAATAATTAATGTATTCAAAATCTGAATCCATTTTTGTGGATTTTTATAGAATATTATATGTTCAATAGGCTTAAAAAAACCTTATGTAAATATAATGGTTTTTTTAATGTTTATGAGTGTTTTATTAATGTATATTTATAGTTTTCGGGTATATATCTATCTTTTATTATTTCTTTATATAGAGATTTGAAATAAAAATAACTTTTTAGTATAAAGGATACTTTTAGTATTTTTTAAAATTTACTTAATATATAATTAAATGACCTAAATAATTATTCAAAGTTAGTTTTTTTCATAGTTAAATTATAATTTTTATTTTGAAATTGGGTATAGAAATTGTTATTGAATAAATTTTCATTTGAGTACATTAGAATAATTTTAATTTTTATATAATTTTTAGTTTATCTAGTGGAATATTTGAAAGAGACTTGAAGTGTTTAAAAATTATATTTATGGTTTTATTTATTTTATTGGGATGTTTTATTCTTAACAAAAATTCTTTGAAACTTCTAGAGATGAAAATTTATTTGTTTCTTTAGTTTAGAAAGTGTAATTTTAAATAAATTACTTATCTTATATTTTTATTATTTTAATTTTTATCTAATTTTTTTCTTTAAATCATAATGATAAATTAAAATCAAGGTAGGTGGGAACTTGTGATCCATTTCTCCCTCTTAAATAACAATTTTTTAATTTTCCCAATTTTTTTGAATAGTGTGCACAGATGCGATCTTTTTTTCCCTCAATCAACCTTATGGATTCGCCACTCAATCACTTTTTCCACGATGCATTGTTGGTTCACCCTCTCTATTTCATTGTTATTAATTTACACTTATTCATTATTATTTCTCACTTTGATTTTCATGATCACCTAGTTTTGAAACTTAAAAAAACTACTCAATTATGATGAAAGGTGGCGACTATAAATAATAAGAAATCATTGTTTTTGTTGTGCATAGATATAATCATTTCTTTGTTTCAACTATCTTTCCACCTCTGATGGCTTAATATAAAACAATTTCTTCCATTTAATTCCATGTATTCCTCTGACTACCATTGATTAAAACCACATTGACTATTTAAAACAAGTCATTATCTTGTGTATTTAATTATTTTGGACCATTAGAGTACCATATTTCAATATTTGTTCCCTTTTAAGAAGAAAAAGTATAATAAAATATTTTTTCATTATACAGACAATTTCTTTTGGATATTGGTGGAATGTTTATTTCAATATTCATCAATTAAGGGGGTCTTATTATTTGTTCTTTAGTGATTTTATTAATTTTTTTAATATATTTATGAATATTATATGACTTAATTTTATATTAATATTTCATGAGTTATTATGTTCTGTGTAATTATATATATTGAAATCATGTTCTTTTAATTTTTAATGAAATAGAATATGAATTAATTTTATATGAAATATAATTATTTTTTACATTGAATCCATGTTCAGAATAATATTATTATTTAGATATATTGTGTATCATTATAATTTTTTTGAGTGTCACCCATAAACATTTGAAAATTTCAAAACATTTATGTCATAAAATTAGTGTATTTTACGATATTGGAAGAATTTTATAACATTATTTCTCTCTCCCCTATCCATATATATTTAATGGATGTTATTAAGAACAAGTATACTCTTTTGGATACAAATATGATTTTTTTTACTATATGATGTGGGAGATAGATTATAATGATTTCGGTCATTATTAGAGGTGTAATAAATATTTTATTTATCTCAATTATGTGGAATCAATGTTAACTGAATTTTCTAGAATGTTTATTATTGTAAAGTATTTTTTGTGTCTATAAAAATTTAATAGAGATTTTTGATATTCTGGGATATGTAAAATATATATAAGATTGATAAAACTATAATTTTAAAATAGAAGATAATCAATGAGTTATATATATATATATATTCATTGGACTTCCTATAATACATGGTCTAAGAAAATATAAAAAAATAGTGTAATAAGGAATCAAACATCACTTCCTCCATCAAAAACAGCTTTATTCATTTGTTTCATGAAATTCTAGGCACCAAGACCCTTTGTCAAAATCTAGTCAATACATGAACTTATCTATTCCAATGAAAAGGTATTTTTATATAAATTTAGAAATATATGTAATAATTAAATTATAATCATGATCAAAAATTTTTGATGGTAGTATTTCATCCAATAATAAATAATTTTTTCCCTTCATATTTGTCACCAACATTTTGTCCCACATATAATCAAATCAAGAACCTGGACTAATATCCACATTTTACACCATGTTTTTTCTTTTCATGTCACCCTTTCCTAAAATGATAACAGGTTAGGATCATAAATGATAATATTCATTTGTTGGGTTCCCTTTATTATAATTATCTATCACTTCCTCCGTTGATTATGAATATTTTGTGTTTATTTAATTATTTTTTTAAATCACCAAATTATGAATATAATATGAGGAATTTTAATTGAAAATGGATTCAGGATAATCAAATAATAAATGAATATGAATATGTAGTTGAAGAGTTTATAAATGTTTTAATAAATCTTGAATATTAACCTTATAAAATACATTATTTGTGATAATGTTCATGTTATTAACGAAAAATTATTCTCAAATAGTTAGAAAAACATTTTATTTTTATAGAATAGACCAGAGTTATAAATGTTAGTGAAATCGTGGGGAAAATTTTAACATTCACACCAATTGGGATGAAACTACAGTTTATGGATCATTTAATATGGATACTAGTGTATACGAATGTGGATATTGAATGAAAAAAGCGATAATGGATTGGTGCATGCGTTAGAAAAGTACTTAGTCTCTAGACTGATGTGATACCAATAGAAAATTAAATTCCTTCTTAGACATATGATGTTATGTGAATTTTATGTTCAATGTTTATGATCTCTAAAAAAGAAATTCTCTTCCAAATGACAGAATATTATTTCCCAAGGATAGTGAATTACTAATAAAATTCAATATGTATTATTAAAATTGATAATATAATGTAAAATATTTTCCTTCAAAAGTTTTATGATAATTTACTATGATTCCATGTCTTAGAAGACTCAATTGATATCAAGAAACAATGAAATAATTGACATGGATTACAGATTCAATAATTAATGGTGTAAAACTATGTCATCCAATAGACTCTTCATAGTATAATAAAATTTTCTATGATTATCCTGAATTTGAAAAGTATTCAAGAAACTTCCTTTTTTCATTGTATATATAGAACAAATCCTTTTGGTGTATAGATTATTACTCACTATGCATGGTCATGTCAGGTTGGTGAATTATAACCTTCTTCTATGGTTATGCATGTAGTGAAAATACATTATGTTTCACTTCTTATATATGGACCATGAAAAACGGTAATGTTATTAATGTATATTGGGATCCATTGATCTAATATATGAAATTAATGTGGGATACAGGTGTTCCAATGTATTATGATCATTGAATTAATGAATTCACATTGAGGGATGTGTTTTATGGGAAGAAACATGAATTTCTTGATTATGTAAATTTACTAGGTTGTATAATTAATGGAATGTTTCGGTATCCCATTTGTAAATAATGAACATGCTCAGTTTTTTTGGAGACATTCCTTGAGGACATTGTTTTTAGGACATCATAATCTTTTACCTCGATCGTATAAATTTCATTCTTGGATGACAGTATTTGATTGTATACCAAACAAGGTACAACACCATCTACACTAATGGGTGATCAACAATTCATTAATGTAAAAGATATTGACATTGTTTTCAGCAAACCATTTTCATAAACCCTTAATAAATAATTCTGGAAAATATATCAATTTTCATTGAATTATCTCACTTGAATTGTTTGTACATCAGAAATTTTATTTGATGTATTTCTTGTAAAAAATATTTGATTGTTTTATTAGTAAATAACTAAATGTTCATAGAAAAAAATGGCATCATGGCTAGGTTTTAAATTACTTCCATGGGGACAAGAAATGGGTTAGAACATGTGAAGGGAAACTATGAATTTTCTTCCTCCAACATCATACACATTATTGATTCAGGAAAAATTGAAATTTTTCATTTTTGAAAATTGTGCAAAAGTTACAGATTGGTATTTAAAAAAAATCAAGAATGTTATTACAACTACTATTTTGATGTTATATAAAAAAATCACATGAAATCTGTTTTTTGATATAATATTTGATGAATTTCACTTTATATTTTATTCATATTATTAATTTATGACATATATTTACAAAAATCACCTTCTTTCTCAATGTAACATGCAATACATTTATAACCCTAAAAATGATTTTAATCACAAGTAAAGAAGTTGAAGAGAAATTATGTGCATTAAAGATGTTCTACCTATCATAATTGTTTGATTTAATTGTCCACCAAATGGTTCAATTCCTTATGAAGGTTCAATTATGTGTTCATTTCTATTATAGAGGGACATACCCCATTAAACAATATATGAATATTTTAAAATGGTATATCATGAATAAATATTGGAAAGAAGGTTTTATGGTTGAATGATATGTTGTTGAAACATAAATTGAATATTTTACCAATTACCCATCATATATTGATATCATCACTCTGCTAAAGTCTAGTCACACCAGACACCCTTTGGGTGAAGATATTTCTATAATTGATGTTGTTACAATTTCCAAAATATAGGTAGGAAAATCTACCCTATGAATTTTACATGATTGGAAATATGTTTATCCATAAAATGAATCCCGCAAATAAATTATTATAAAATTTTATTGAAACACACCATAATTGTAACGTACAAATTTTTATTCAATAGTGTGTATGGTCGGAAACACCTAACACAAAATCTAATATAATACCCCAAGACTCTATTCTATATTTAAAATTTTAAATAAATTAATCAAATGATATTTCTTATAATGCACACAATACCGAGTTATCTTGTGTTACAAGCATGAGATACCTTCCTCGATATTTTTTGTTACATGAAAAAGTGACCTTACTTGGTAGCTTTTGTTACATGAAATGGAAACTTCCTTGATAGCTTGTGCTATATGTATAATCAAGATTCATTAAATAAAAATTTATTATTAAAATATTAAAATATTAATATAATATGATATAACCTAGCTGTTATGTTAGAATTTATATATATTATTAACTATCTTATAAAAATTTTGGTTTATATAAATATAAAATGAATTCATTGGTTTCAAACTAAGGCTAAACTAAAAAAAGAACCTATTAGTATTAAAAATAAATATTTTTATTTTTATTCTTCCCAATGAATTTTACATTAATAAAAATAATTAATGAAAATTAAAGAGTTATTTTTTTGGAAAAATATAAGTTACATATTCAATCCTTTTTTATATTTATCCATTATTTTTGATATTCATATGATACAAAAAACTATTTCACACATAAATACCAATATTTTTATAAAGGCAATTTTGCTGCCCTTTAATGGGGTTGTTATTTTAAATCTAAATTATCACACATTTATGAATTGAACATGTTAAAATAGACTTCATTATATTAGTAAATATTTTATAATTATAATAGAGTTAATTTTTGGATTTTTATAAGCAACAACAGTTTTTATTAATATTGAACAAATATGTGTTTTAGTTATAAACTACCTTTTCGTATAAATAAGTATTAATGTTAAATTATATATGAAATATTTTTCGGGTAACATTATATAAATTATATATCTATCAATATAATTCAGTTCATTGTAATCAATTTCAATTTGAAATTGAATATGAAAACACAATCATCTTTAGATCATTTTTATACTAAATCCAGTTAATTTGTCTTTATGTGGGATTAGAATAAATATTAAATTTCAATATTCAATGAATATAATTTTTCAAAATAGATTTATGAATTTGTGAAGAAGATTATATTTATAGTATAATACAATAAAAATAATTTTTGACCAAAATTATTTGTGAATGTAATTAATGTTAATTATAGTGAATAAGGAAAATTTATTCATAATAAAGAACTAAACCTTAATCATAGTGTTCCAAATGGCCTATAAACATGTAAAAACCCATGATATGGCCATTGCTCTACCATAATCCTTCCATTATTGGGTTTATATAGTTTTTATAACTTTTAATTATATATGAACATGTGTATTCTTATCATGTTTCAAAATATTTGAAGTCAGTGTTTTTTCTTCCCAACAAAAGGCTACCACCTCTATCACTTCATAAAACCTATAAAACCTCTTAGGATGGTCCACGACCTGCCCAAATAGTATCCCAACATCGATCCACTATAACTATAAGAATTACATTGTTCATGAATGTTTCCGAGCAACCCTTTTGGTATAATCTAAAAGAAGTTACCCGATTAAGAGGTAACATATTCTCTCTAGTTCCATAGTTCCATTTCCATTTTAAAACATCTAAAATAATCTTATTAAATTAATAAAAAACAAAAAAAAAATATCCTAAATATACTTTTATGTATTTTTGTTAATATTACTACCATTGAATAAATAGACCACCATATGATGGGTTACAAACATACTATTTTTGTGTATGGCGAACTATTGCCTCTGGAAACTATGAGTGTTAATTTTTTTCATACCAACTCTCATTGTGGAAATTATGATGGGAACTATACGTATATATTAATTAGGTATTATATTTTAAATTTATTTATTTTTATTTATTTTTTATTTACATCCTATCTTTCTTCTTTCCATCATTGATAAATAAGATAATTTTATTTGGCGAAGTGTGGACAGTCGCACCCTCAAAGAAATATGACCCATTCATTCCATTAATGGGACAAAGAAATGTTGGTTCAAACAAAACTATGTGATTTATATAACATATATATGATAGTATAATTATTATATAAATATGGGTCATTTATCTTTCCTTAATTTAATTTGATAAGGAAATGAAAGTAGTGTTCATGTGTATGTACAAACAAGCGTCTCAATAAACGGTGCACTTAATTTCTAATCCAAATATTATTGAATACTACCAATAAATATTTATTATATATATATATATATATGATATTTAATTCATTTATTACATTCTAGAGATGATGAAACCATTATATACTTAATAAGAATGAGAAATAACGTGTTAAAACATACTCGACAAACTAGGCAATTAACAACCAAAATATTTAAAATAATGAATGTTTTTTAACAAAGAAGTAATAATATATTTTAATTGGATAATATAAGATATTATAAATCTTAATATTGTTAAATTATAAGATTGTATCATTTTTAACCCACCATATAAGAGGATAAATACCATAAAAAACAAACAAGATTAAGGTAAGGGACTCTTGTCTCACTTTTCTTTCTATGAGGCATACTTTTTTGTTTTTCATCCAATTTCATGTATATGGTGTAAATACTTCCACATTGACATGTAATATCATGAAATACATTATTTTATTGGAATTTATATGTTTCAATAAATGATTATTATTCTTTTTCCTTTCAAATCAAATGTAATATATTCTTTTCTTAATTTAATTTTCATAACGCATACACTATATGGACCACTTACTTATTTTGTTTACTATGTCTATTGCCCCATTTATACATTATATCATGAATAATTTTTCTTCATGGTTTGAAAAACATTACATCATGGGGATTATTGATTAAATGTTTCATGTGGTATGAGACACATTAGGATGTTTAATGATTAATTCCTTAAAAAAAATTTATTTATTATCTTTATAATCTAACATACATTTTTGATTGTTAACCTTATCTTGAAAAAATCACATTTTTATAATAGTTTTTATTTGTAAATTTAATTGAATATAAATATTATCATACAATGGATATTAGTATTTTCTAAACATTGTCCCATTTTTTACGGTGTTTACATTGAATGTTATTTGTTTTAATGGGGAATTATTGATATCAATATATTTATCATTTAATAAAATAATTGATAAGAAATATTAATTATTTTGATTATTAAAAATGAGAAAAAAATTGGACTGAAAATGAATGGTGGAGGATGAAAATTATATAGATCCTTAATGCATCAACATGTACTCATGAGAGAAATATTTACGGAAATGGGTTTCTACAATTAGTTTTTAACCATCTTGTTAATGGTCTTGACAGTATTCGGTTTTCATGTGACTCAATCATGACATAAAACAATTACGAATTTCCATAATACTAGTTTTAGTTTTTATTCATCCATGATATTTTGGGTCCACATATTTATGGATATAGTTCATTTTAGATAATTAATTATATAGTTTGTGTTTTAGTTTCTTCCTTACCATTGGGATTTTTCATTATCAAGTTATTTTAATGGAATTTATTTTCTATTATTACCATACCATATTGTTTACTAAATTCAATTCAGTTTATTGATTACATTTAACATGTGTTCAGTTATTTAACATTATATTTTTACTACTCTTATTGATTCATTATCGCTTCCACTAGATTTTACCGATATTAATAATTTATGCTCACAATTATTATGTTTCCTTACCCTTGAATCCAAGAAGTGTACTATAAAAAATATGAAAGGATTTAATATATGGATTAGAGTTATCCATGAAGATATTTATTTAGAATGAAAATGAAATTATTTTGTAATTAGTGCAGTTATTTTTAATAAATGGATCATTTATGTTTCTCATTTACCAAGAATAACAAAATGATCAGTCTTTCCAGGCTTGATTACTTCTAATCAAGAAAATTTAATTAATAATAGACATTGCATATGGGCTTCTCGGGATGGGTCACAACAGATGGAATCATGTTAAGTTTAGTAAAAACATTAGGAACTTGATTTAGGAAAACATATGATAGATAACATAAACCTAATGTATAATTTGATGATATGTGTTGATGAATACCATATATTTTTTGTAATGTATATATTTTGAAGTATTTCCTATAAATACATCCGTATATGGATAGTACAAGTGGATGTCGTCTTGGAATAGATGTAACTAGGAATAATAACTCTGAAAAGGTGTTCTAAGACAGACTCGGGGTTACATGGTGCATGAAAATGGGATTTACTTCACAAAAAGTTTTAAACAACATGGTTATATGCTTAGGATAATACATGTTTTATTTCCAAATAACTATTAAAGATTTATATTCATAGTATGTATCCGTGGATAAAGTAAGGAGTTTTAGATTAAAGATAAGGTTTCTTGGTTTATAAATCCTATATATGATATTCTGGATAAACGTTGGACCACAGAATGGCCTATGTTGAAATTAAACAGATGAAGTATTTATGAATTGATGTTTTATAGAAAACCATAGTTAAAATTATATTTTGAGATTAACCTAATATATACGGTGTCAATCATAGTTATTTTATAAATTATATTAATTTAGTTTTAGAAAAGTAAAACCTATAATTCAGGGGAAAACCAATAAAATCAAATAAGGTCGTAGGTATTAAACCCATTACTAAAGTACAATCATCAGTTCACGCCAACCAATGACCTATGCAATGCCTTGCTTAATTTTTCATTGTTTTTTGTTAAACAATTTGATGAATAAATGTTATTGATGAACCAGTAGTATCAATTTTGAGGATTATAGGTTAATCTATAGCAAATATTTTTTTTTAAAGATAGTTAAAAACAGATAGTTAGACTTCTCACTCATTTAGATTCCATAATATCCTCTAAAATATTATTATAGTTCTTATGTATTATAAAATAATTATTTATAATTAATTTGTTAGAGTAAACGGATTAATTAAAATTGGATTTAAAAACAAACAAAAGGATGGATTGTTTATATGAAATAGAATCCTATTAAGTAAGAATATTTTATTATATTCATCTTTATTAAATGAATTACCCAACATTAATAAAATGAATTAGAAATATAATTTTGTACTAATACCATATTTTACGTTCAAATGATGGTCTTCTAAATCTTTACAATCTTATAGATTTGAGGCCCTCAACATTCTATTGATTAATCACATGTCTGTGATTGATGACCTCATTCACTCACTATATATATTTACACATTCCTTCCCAATATATTTCTCTATTTCTACTAATCCTATTATACATAGAGACCTATTTACGTGTTATTATGTGTGATCTTTTTACTTCTTATTCACTTTTTTCTAGAGGATGCTCTATGTACCCTTCTCAATATGTGGGATTTCTATGTAATCATTATCAAATAATATGTCACCATAATCGTGATTAAATTTTTAGGATGCAATTTAATTAATGTGGGGAGAATGTAACACCTTGAAATTATAAATTGAAACATTTTATTCAATAGTTTTTATGACACACAACACTAAAATATCCAGATAATCTACTATATATTTAATATTTAAAAAATCAACACAGGATATTTCTTTTAATTAACAAAAAATTGATTTAGCTTGTGTTACATATGAGAGATACCTTACTCAATATCTTATTTCATATACAAGAGTGTCCTTCCTATATGTCTTATGTTATATGCATAATCTTCCTTCCGCGATAGCTTGTGTTACATGTAATTTCGAGTTTTACAAAATAAGAATTTATTATTAAAATAATTATTATTTAAAATAACTTTATATGACCTAGCTAGTATGCTAGAATTTGTGAATATTGTTAACCGACATATAAAAAGATTAGGTTTATATAAATATAAAATGAATCTATTTGTTACTAACTAACATGAAAATAAAATAATAACCAATTATATAAAAAAAGAAATATTTTTATTTTTATTCATCCAAAGGAGTTTTTCATTGATAAAAATAAATAACTAAAATTAGTGAATGATTTTACCAAAAAATATATGTTATATATTCAATAAATATTTATGATATTTATTCATTATGATTTATATTAATAAGATAAGAACAAACTCTATTTCACACGAAAAAACAATATCTTTTAAGGGCATGTTTCCTTCATTTAATATCGTACAAATTTTAAATTATAATTTTGACACATTTCTATATATAATTTGATAAAATAAACATAAATATTGAGTTCATAATTTATAAATTAGTTTATGGTGCATTTTTTTTTGGTTTTTTCTGAGAATCATTATTTTTTTATCAATAGTGAAACATACTACATTTTAGTTACAAATTTACTTTTCATCTGAGTAATTATTAATGTAAAATCATATATTCAATATGATTTATGGTCTCATTATGTAACATATAAATCATTTAATATAATTTATTACATTATAATAAATTTAAATTTGAAATTTTATATAAAAACATAAATAAATTTGAACATTTTTCTACTTAAACCGATTAATTTGGCCATATGCGAGATTAACATTAATCTAAATATTCGTGGTTCTATAAATTGAAATTTAATAAAAAACTTACATCATTTTAATCAAAATTATATTTATATTATAATAATATAAAGTTAATTTTTGGCAAAAAATTTTACTGAATGCGATTAATATTAATTATAGTGATTAAAGAAATATTAAGTTTAATAGAGGACTAAACCATAATATTTGGGGGCTGAATGACCTATAAAGTTGTACGAAACCAATTTTATGAACATATTTCGATCTTAAACATTATATTATTGATTTTTCATGTTTTCTTGACATTTTTTTATCTTATAAAAAGTGTATACATAACTTGTTTCAAAAAATTCCAAGTGAGCCATTTTCCTTCCCTATAAAATTCCACCACCACTCCCACATATTCACATCTCTAAAACCAAAAAGTTTTTTCCAATAATTTACCAAAATGTCTCCCAAAATCCCTAAAAATTACATATAATAATAATTTTTGTATTAAATCTTTCCATGGAAGACTTTTTTTATAATCCAAAAGATGTTTCCTGATTAAGAGGTAACATATTATCTATGGTTTCATAGATTCATTTCCATTATCAAACACCTAAATTATTATTATTATATGATAAAATAAAAAATATTCCAAAATATACTATGATTTTTATGTTAATATTTCTACCTACTCATACACACACCTTATTATAATGGGTTATGAATTTATTGTTTCTGTGTACGGTGAACCACTGCTTACGAAACAATGATTGTTCATTTTTTCCCTAACCACCTATCATGGTGGACATTATGATGTAAAATATATTTATATATGTATTATATAATATATTTATAATTTTATTAGGAATATGTACTTTTTATTTAGAACATACATTTTTTTCTTTCCATCATGAGTAAATATGATAATTTCGGTTTAGGAAATATGGACTACCTCCCCCTCAAAGTGATATGACTCATTCATGCAGTACATGGAGCTTATAATAGACAGTTTTAATAAAATTATGTACAATATATGAAATATAAAATTTACTGGAATTATAATATATATATTATCATTAATCATTCATTATTTTAATACAACAACGAAATGAAAGTAGTGTTCATGCATATGTACGACCTACCATATCCATGAACGGTGCACATCATTTCTAATATGAATATTTTTAGACTATTATAAATATATATATACTGGATATAGATGATAATAAAATAATGTTTTAAATTATGGTGATAATGAATCCATGATATACTTAATAATAATGAAAAATAACATATTAAAACATACTCGACAAACTTGGAAATTAACACATCAAATAGTTAAAATAATGAAATGTTATTAACTACTAGTTAATAAGATATTATAACATGATAATAAATGATATCATAAATATTAATATGGTTTTGTTATCATTTTGTATAAATTCAGACCCACTATACAAGGAGATAAATATAACACAACACAAAAAAGTTTACGGTAAGGGACTCTTGTCTCACTTTTCATTCCATGAGGAATACTTTATTGGTGTTCACATAATTTTTCATATATGGTGTACATATTACCTAAATTATATGTAATATTTTGAATTTTTCTATCTATATGGTATTTGTATATTTCAATTGGTGATTATTACTTTTGGTTCTTTTGATTCATATATATTAGATTCTTGTCTTACTTTTATTTTCATAATGCATACACCATATACACCAATTATTTATTTTGTTTACTATACCTACTTCCCATTTTATAAATTATATCATGAACTTTTTTTATAATGGTATGAAAAACAATTTATTATGTGGAATAGGAATTAAATGTTTCATGTGGTATGGGACCCTTTGGGATGGTTAATTATTAATTTACTAAATCATTTTCTTAATCATTTTCTTTTCAATATAACATATTTTTGTGATTGTTATCCTTTTATTTAAACAATCACATTATTGTAATCATTTTTTCAGGGAAATTTACTTGAATATATATCTTCTCATATAATGGATATTATTATTTTCTAAACCTTATACAAATTTTGAAATGGTTTTTATATTTAATGTTATTTGTTTAAATGGGGAATTATTGATAAATGTGTATTTGTCACTTAATAGATTTAATTTTTAATAATTATTAGATATTTTGATTATTAAATATCAGTAATGTTCTGGAATGGAAATGATCAATGGATCCCATACATTATATATATCCGAGAAGCATCGATAAGTTCCCATGATACAAGGAGTTGTGGAAATGGGTTTCTACCCTTAGGATTAAAATGTCTTGTGAAAGGTCGTGACAGTAATAGATTTTCACGTTTCTTGGACATGATGTCCAAACAATTATGAATTTACATCATTGTAGTTTCAGTTATTATTCTTACATGATATTTTTGTTTATATATCTATGGATATAGTTCATTTTAGTTCGTTAATTAAATGGAATGTGTTTTAGTTTCATAACATCCTATAGTTATTTTTCCCTCTATAGTTATTTGAAAGAGTTGTATTTATAATTATTACCTTTACATTTTTTTCGTACATCCATTTAGCTTATTGATTACATGTAATGTGTGCTTAGTTATGTGATGACCCAGACTCTCTTGGACCTTCCCTTTGCCCAAATCTGGGTCGCGTCTCGGTGAGACCGATCGTCGCGACCGATCGGCGCGAGACCGATCGGCGCGACCGATCGGTGAGACCGATTGGTGAGACCGATCGGCACGAGACCGATCAGCGCAAGACCGATCACCGCGACCGAATGGTGAGACCGATCGGTGAGACCGATCGGCGTCACCCGGCCTTGTCAAGTTGTTTCCAGTAGCGCTCCTTTGCGCAAATAGGGTTTTAAACCCTATTCTGACCCGTCTAAGCATGTTTGTAAGACCAGTAACGCGCATAAGAGTTTTAATTAAATACACAATCAATTCATTAGTTGGCTTAAACCACCCAACCTCCCTTTTTGTGACGAGTGGAGCCGCGTGGTCAACCTACGACCCCCGCGCCTTACGCGGTTTCACGTTTTCATCTCAACTGTCCTCGGCTCTTATAAACTAAGGGTTAGCCATGGTTTCTCTTTTCCTCGATCGTGGCTTTTCACAAACAGCTTCTGGTGCATCGGGCCCGCCGCATCGTTATCTGTAAAGTTCCGCGCCCCCGGCCTAAACGTTGATCATCTATCAACAAGTAGGGAATTTCTCTTTCTCCTCTCTCTTTTGTGTATCATGTGGGGTGGGCGTGCCTTTGTTTCTGTAAAACTTTTTGGGCCGAACATAATAAAGATAATGAAGGAATTTTATAAAGAAAGATGGGGGGCTATGACTATTGATGTTGTCTTATAAATTGATGATGTTTCTCCTATGACCATCTTGTTGAGTTGTGCTGGCTTATGCCTCCTGAAAATCGAGACCGTTGGTGGTCATTGTGTGTGCACTAATGAACCCTGCGATGTTTTAAATTGCTTGTATGTGGTTATAAATTCCTTATGTGAAAAGTGAATTGGTTAGTCACGTATATCCGGCTGAATAAATTGAAATCACCAAGATCAACCCATCTGTGATAACTCTCGGTTAGAACACACGGAATTTGAAATCATGGAGTGTGTTAAGTCGTTTAAATCTGAAAATCCTTGACTTGTGTTGGTGGTGGTAGTTGGTTTTTTTCCTTTCGGGCGGATTTCTGGAGATGTGGGAGGGGATGGGATCCCCTGTTCTTTTATACCCTCGGTGGTTGTGTGAAATTGGGGAATAGATCCCCTGTTGGTATGGATTCAGTGGTTGTGAGTTTTAAGACCGGGTGGATACTTGTTTATACAATGAATTGGGGTGGAATCATCTGTTGTTGAGAACCGGGTGTGGGCGTCTTGGCTGATGTTTGATTGTTTACTTTCCTGGACTTATGCCTATGCCTACTAGTTTCCCAGTAGTGCTTAAACATAAACATTATGACTGGATGTGAAATAAAAAAGGGGACAAATGGGTTGTTAGCGTGAGTCGTGACTCAGACTTGAGTGATGTTGTGATCTGTAGGCTGTCTGAGGAAAAACCTAGCTTGAGTGACTTCTTGTTACCTATATATATATATATATATACTTGTAGATTTGTGTTTCTTATTCGCTCCCCACCCAAGTTGAGCACTTTGTGCCGAACACCCCCATTTCATGGGGGAGGGTGTTTTTCTAAACACTATTCATAGTGGCTGGTTATTAGCTCCTTTTCTGCTCCCTTTCCCGGATAGCCCAAGTATCTTTAGGCAGGCTGTGATGGCCTGAGGTCCATTATTAGCCCAAGAACCTTCGGGCGGGGTAGTGTGGTGGTTGGCCAGGTGTGTGTGGCAGGTGGTTTCCCAAGTGTCTTTGGGTTGAGGCACATGTGTCTTCAGGCATGGCAGTGGATCCTTTAGCCTAGGTTTCTTCGGGTGCGGTAGTGGTTGTTCTGGACTAGGTGTTTGCAGGCATGGTTACATGTGACAGTTGTGGCCCATGTGTGTGCGGGCGGGATTCAGCAGTGGGACTGCGTGCGGTTGAGGCCCAGGTGTGTGCGGGTGGGATTTCGGCAGTGGGACTGTGTGTGGTTGTGGCCCAGGTGTGTGCAGGCGGGTGCGGCAGTGGGACTGCAGTGAGAATGGAGAGATTGGTCTGATTCGTAGGATGTCTCCATAACTAGTGGGAAAGTGGCATGGGGTACCCAAACATCGATGTGCTCTTATTATATATATTACTTGACTTGCGTTATTTGGGGAGTGTGCCTTGGTGAGGCCTGGGGTGGATAGTTTACCTTGATAGGTGTTTAGTATACTCCTTTTTCACGGGACTTTAGTATGTTCCCCCACTTCTGCACGAGAGTCTTTGGTTTTCCCTACTGAGTGTACATGTATGCTCACCCTATATATATAAAACTGATTTCAGGTTTCTAGGAGGACATTGGGGATCACGCAGGACCTTACTAGCTTGGACCTTTGGGGCAGTTGCAGTTGTTGTTTTTATTTTCCTCTTTGGTACTTACCTTGTAGTCACCTTTTTCACTTTTTGGATTTTACTTTTGAAACATGCATGTGGTAATGGTTTACTTTTGGATTTACTTTTCCTTATACCTTGGTGTTGTTGGGTTTTCTTCTCCTTATCTCTCGATCCTATAAAATAAAAAGGGTAATGCCTTCTATTTGTGAGAAATTTCTATACCCTTGGTGCTAGTCGCCACTACGGGACCTATTGAAGGTGGGTTTCGGGGGTCATTATCTATCCTTCAACTTAAATAAGGAAGGGTCTGGAAATCTTCTGAACCTTCCCTCCTTCTGGTGAAGGCGGGTCATGACAGAATGGTATCAAAGGGGATGGTTGAGAGGTAGGATGGAGTCTAGAGTTAGGCACAGTGAGGATTGCATGGGATGGTAAGGCAATAGTGTCGGGTGACCTTGGCATGTGAATTAGGCCAGGGAAGACCGGCTAGGACACAGAATTTTAGGGCCCCCCGTGATCCGATGCAAGGACTCTGGACCTACCGAACGACCAAGTGAGGCCACACTGATTGCGTGGTAGAGACCCTAGGAAAGGTACATGCATCATAATGATGTGTGTTCTTGTGTTTCTAGGATGTCTTGGGAATTAAGAATAAATAAAATTTTAGGAAGATTTCAGAACGATATTATGCACTACTTGGGATTAGGCATTCCTTGTTTACCTTGCAGCTATGGAACTTGGAATGCAACCACGTGTGGTACAGGCGATCGAGGCCCCGAAGACAACTTTGGCCAATCAGCAGAGAGCTGATCGAGAGGAAGAGGGAGACCAGTGCCAGAAGACTGTTTGAGCCTTCTAGTGACAGGCCCTCGAAAAGTATGAGGGCAGAACCTCCGATATGAAGACGGAAGGCTGGCTAGAGGAGCTAGTTATAGCCTTCAGCTTGATTCGGGCCCCGACCGAGTACTGGGTTCCTCTGGCCATTATCCAGGTGTGGGGAGCGGCACGTCAGTGGTGGATGCTTTACCTGGGAAAGAGTAGAGAGTCTGAGGTGGCTTGGGTGGATTTCGAGAAGGAGTTTTGGGCGGAATTCCTCTCCTCGACAATGAAGGAAGAAAAGAGGCAGGAACTACTCTCCCTCCAGCAGGGGATTATGTCTGTGAGGGATCTAGGGATCAAGTTCAAGGACCTCTTACGTTTTTTTCGGACCTCTTTCCCGATGAGGAGTCTCGGGCAAGACGTTTGGAGGCGGAACTCCGACCCTCCCTCTAGTATGCTATTACCCCCTTTACCCTTCCGACGTACTTGGAGGTCCAGAAGAAGGCCGAAGTGGTGGAGCGGATGCAGGCTCTAGGGGGAGTGTCACGAGAGGGGATCCAGCTGGGACCATCGAAGGGGAAGGCCGTTAGGACCAGGCCTCCAGCGTTAGGACCCTCTAGGTTCCGACCCGCAATGAGCAGGCCGCAGCAGTTTCAGTTTCGATCCCCCGGCCCTCGCCCTTTTCGTACGGGCCCGGGACCGCGGTGCTTCATCGGTGGGAGCCCTGGGCATCTCCGGAGTCAGTTCCCTGACCGGGTGTAGTATAGTAGTGGCAGTCATCCCCAGCACCCGCCCTAGTAGCAGCTTCCAGCCAGACCTTTCCAGCAGCAGCAATAGGGACAGCGAGCTCCCGCTCCTCCGAGGGCAGACGCAGGAGGAGGAGGCCGACCTCAGGGTGCTCCACAGGGACCTCGACTAGGGAATGGTCGGGGAGGTGGCTGATAGCCGAGGGGCAGGGGAGCTGGGCATGGACAGTTGCACGCTGTAGAGGCTTCAGTTCCAGTAGGGCCAGAGGTTGTTCGAGGTACGATTAGTCTGTTTAGCACACTTGCTTATGCTTTGTTCGATACCGGAGCTTCGTACTCCTTCGTTGCACCGAGTCTAGCCTGTGCCTTGGGTCTAGATGCCGAGAGACTTCCAGTGCCCCTGGTGATGAGCACACCAGTTGGAGGTCAGACCTACTTGTTGTTCATTTGTCGGGGATGTAGACTGATGTTAGGGACACATCAGTCGGTTAGGGATCTTCATCTGATACAGATTCAGCCATATGATGTGATCCTAGGCATCGACTGGCTATTTTCTGTGTTTGCCGTCATCGACTGTTTTCGAAGAAGTGTGGTGTTCTCAGACTTGGACAGCCAGCTTGTTACCTTCACCGGCGAGCGGAGCAGTCTGAAGGGAAAAAGGAGATAGGATCCTCTCCTCTCCTTGTTGACCGAGATAACAGTGGAATCAGTAGATGCTGAAATAGTGGAAGTGCTAGAGATCATCCGTGAGTTTATGGACATCTTTCCTGAGGAGGTGACGACTCTACCCCCTCAACGTGATATCGAGTTCGGTATAGACCTGCAGTCCGACACTCATCTAATCTCGATGGCTCCTTACCGGATGGAACCTTCGGAGATACGGGATTTACGGATACAGATTGAAGATCTGATGAAGAGGGGTTATGTTCATCCGAGTGCATCGCCGTGGGGTGCTCCGATATTGTTTACAAAGAAGCCAGATGGTGGTCTTAGGTTTTGCATAGACTACAAGAGGTTGAATCAGGTGACGATCAAGAATCTCTACCCTCTCTCAAGGATAGATGATCTTTTTGACCACCTAAAAGGGGCAGGATGGTTCTCTAAGATTGACCTTCGGTCTGGGTACCACCAGCTGAGGGTGAAAGAGAGCGACATCCCAAAGACAACGTTCAGGTGCAGGTATGGACCCTTCGAGTTCGTAGTCATGCCCTTCAGTGTTACGAACGCCCCGACTATGTTCATGGGGATTATGAACTCCATCTTCCGGGAGTACCTAGATCGGTTCGTGGTTGTGTTCATCGACGACATCCTGGTTAACTCTAGATCAGAGGAGGACCATGCAGAGCACCTGAGGACAGTTTTGGAGGTCCTCTGATAGAACCATATCTATGGGAAGTTTCAAAATGAAAGTTCTGGACACGAGAAGTGCACTTCCTCAGGCACGTAGTGTCTGAGAAGGGGGTAGTGGTCGACCCATCAAAGGTTGAGGCAGTTGTTTCTTGGGCAGCACCCAAGAATGTGACAGAAGTCCGAAGTTTCCTCGGGCTGGCGGGTTACTTCTGGAGATTCATACCCAACTTCTCCCGAGTAGCAGCCCCTTTGATGGCTCTGACCATGAAGGACCAGGCTTTCGTATAGAGTGAGCAGTGCCAGTCAGCCTTCAGCTATCTGAAGGAGAAGTTGGTCAGTGCCCCAGTGCTAGGATTACCAGAAGAAGGGGTGGCCTATGAGGTATTCTGTGATGCTACGGGACAGGGCCTGGGATGCGTGTTGATGCAGCGACAAGGGGTGATCTCTTATGGGTCCAGGAAGCTGCGTTCCCATGAGCGTAATTACGTCACCCATGGTCTAGGGCTTGCAGCGGTCGTTTTTTCACTAAAGTTATGGCTGTACTACCTCATCAGGGAACACTTTCTGGTCTTCACGGATCATAAAATCTTGAGGTATATCTTCTCCCAGCGGGACTTAAACTTGCGACAATGGATATGGGTGGAGTTCCTCCAGGATTACGACTTCGAGATCTCTTATACTGAGGGCAAGGGCAATGTGGTGGCTGATGCCTTGAGCAGGAGGACGCAGAAGGATGCGGACCGAGAGTCGGCAGACGCCTGGAAGGAAATGGAAGAGTTGGCTGCCTTACACCTCGATGCGAAGATGGATAGAGGCAGAGGTTGCCTATATCAGATGACAGTGCTGTCATCCCTATTTCAGAAGGTGGAGGAGTCTCAGTGGGGAGACCTAGAGTGTGATGTGATGTGTGAAAAATTTGACCAGGGCAATGCTCCGGAAGGATGGACCAAGGATGGTCAGAACCGGATGCTTTTCCAGGAAAGGTTGTTTGGCCCAGAGGTGATGTGCAGCAAGGTTCTCAGTGAGTTCCACAACTCATCCTTGGCGGTACACCCAGGAGTTTCCTAGATGTACCAGCGTTTGAAGAGGCAGTTTTGGTGGCCTGGAGTTAAGCGAGTGGTGGCAGAGGTTGTGGCCAAGTGCCTAGTGTGTCAGCAAGTGAAGGCTGAACACCGAGTTCCAGGTGGCCTACTATATCCCCTAGATGTCCCCGAGCGGAAGTGGGATGAAATCTCAATGGATTTCGTCACGGGACTACCCAAGGCCCAAGAAGGGTACAACGCCATCTAGGTGGTAGTGGACAAGTTGACGAAATCAGCTCATTTTCTGGCGATCAGGGAGTCGAGTGTTGTGGATGCTTTGGCACGAAAGTACGTGGATGAGGTGGTGTGGATGCATGGAGTTGCGAGGTATATAGTCTCGGATAGGGATGCACGGTTTACCTCACGAGTCTGGAGAGGATTGCAGCATGTGTTTGGCACCCAGTTACGCCTTAGCACTGCTTTCCATCCCCAGACAGATGGACAAACAGAGTGCACCATCCAGACCTTGGAGGATATGCTGTAAGCATGTGTTCTGGACTCAGGAGGATCGTGGGTGCAATACTTTCCACTGGTAGAGTTTTCCTACAACAATAGCTACCACTCTACCATTGGCATGGCCCCATTTGACGCCCTGTACGGGAGGCCATTCCGTTCGCCTGTGTGTTGGACCGAAGTAGGAGAGGCAGGAATCCTGGGTCCGGAGGTGGTGCCGAACATGACAGAGAAGGTTCATCTCATACGGGAAAGGATGAAGGGTGCCCAGGACCGACAGAAGTCGTATGCTTATACCAGGATGAGGCCCTTGGAGTTTGAGATTGGGGATCACGTGTTCTTAAAGGTCGCCCCTCGGCGTGGGGCAGCGGAGGTTCGGCAAAGGGAGTAAGCTTTCTCCCGGATTCATCGGACCCTTCCAAGTGTTGTGGCGGGTCGGCGAAGTGGCTTACCAGCTAGTGTTTCCACCACCGATACTAAGGATACATGATGTCTTTCATGTGTCCCAGCTCCGTCGGTATCTGCACGATGATTCACACGTCCTTGATTGGGGTGAGCTGGACATCGAGGACGATGTGACCTTTGTGGAGAGACCAGTGGTGATCGAGGATCGCAATGAAAAGGTGCTTCGCATGATAACCATTCCCTTGGTTCGCATGTTGTGGAGACAGGGTGGGCTTGATGAGAGTACGTGGGAGAGGGAAGCATAAATGCGTACCCAGTACCCAGAGTTGTTTTATGTTTTGTTCCTTGTTGTACCTGTTGTGAAAGAACTTTTTGTCTTTTGGCTATGAAATGTACTAGTTTTCTTCCTCTGATTGTGTGTGAAAACCCCTGGCTATGGGGAAGGAGAGAACCAGACACATAATCAAGACGCATTAAGGTGGATGCGATTAAACCCGTGCGGGCAAGTCAGTGCTGGAAAATGTGGATAATATCTTGACATGGGGGAGGAGACTCCCCAACCCACATGCACGGGCCGTTTGACATGGTATGTTGCTTGGTTCGTGACAGGAAGGTGTTCTTAGTTAATGATGAGGTTCACTCTTGAGAGGTATCTTTTGGAGTGGTTGTTCGGAACCACCCTTTCCTTCTGGGTTGTTTAAATTCTCGGGGATGAGAATAGTTTGAGAGGTATCAGATGTGATGACCCATACTCTCTTGGTCCTTCCCTTTTCCATAATCTGGGTCGCGTCTCGGTGAGACCGATCGGCGCGACCGATCGGTGAGACCGATCGGCGCGAGACCGATCGACGTGAGACCGATCGGCGCGAGACCGATCGGCGCGACCGATCGGCGCGACTGATCGGTGAGACCGATCGGCGTCACTCGACCCTGTCAAGTTGTTTCTAGTAGCGCTCCTTTGCGCAAATAGGGTTTTAAACCCTATTCTGACTCGTCTAAGCATGTTTTTAAGACCATTAATGCACATAAGAGTTTTAATTAAATAATTAATCAATTCATGAGTCGACTTAAACCACCTGACCCCCCTTTTTGTGACGAGTGGAGCCGCGTGGTCAACCCATGACCCCCGCGCCTTACCCGGTTTCGCGTTTTCACCTCAACCGTCCTCGGCTCTTATAAAGAAAGGGTTAGCCGTGGTTTCTCTTTTCCTCGATCGTGGATTTTCAAAAACAGCTTCTGGTGCATTGGGCCCGCCGCATCGTTATCCGTAAAGTTCCGCTCCCCCGGCCTAAACTTCGATCATCTATCAACAAGTAGGGAATTTCTCCTTCGCCTTTCTCTTTTGTGTATCATGAGGGGTAGGCGTGCCTTTGTTTCTGTAAAACTGGTTGGGCCGAACATAATAAAGATAATGAACGAATTCTATAAAGAAAAAGGGGGGGGGGCTATGACTATTGATGTTGTCTTATACTTTGATGTTGTTTCTTCTATGACCATCTTTTGATTTGTGATGGATTATGACTCCTGAAAATCGAGGTTGTTGGTGGTCGTTGTTTGTGCACTAATGAACCCTGCGATGTTTTAAATGGCTTGTTTTTGGTTGTAAATTCCTGTTGTGAAAAGTGAATTGGTTAGTCACGTATATCCACCTGAATAAATTGAAAGCACCAGGATCAAACCATCTGTGATAACTCTCAGTTAGAACACACGGAATTTGAAATCATGGTGTGTGTTAAGTCATTTAAATATGAAAATCTCTGACTTGTGTTGGTGGTGGTAGTTGGTTGTTTTCCTTTCTGGACGATTTCTGGAGATGTGGGAGGGGATGTGATCCTCTGTTCTTTTATACCCTCGGTGGTTGTGTGAAATTGGGGATGAGATCCCCTGTTGGTATGGATTCGGTGGTTGTGAGTTTTAATACAGGGTGGATACTTGTTTATACCACGAATTGGGGTGGAATCCTCTGTTGTTGAGAACCGGGTGTGGGCGTCTTGGCTGATGTTTGACTGTTTACTTTCCTGGACTTATGCATATGCCTACTAGTTGCCCATTAGTGCTTAAACGTAAACATTATTACTGAATGTGAAATAAGAAAGGGGAAAAATGGGTTTTTAGCATGAGTTGTGACTCAGACTTGAGTGTTGTTGTGATCTGTAGGCTGTCTGAAGAAAAACCTAGCTTGGGTGAGTTCTTGTTACCTATATATATATATACTTATAGCTTTTTATTTCTTATTCGCGCCCCACCCAAGTTGAGAACTTACTGCCGAACACCCCCATTTCATGGGGGAGGGTGTTTTTCCTAACACTATTCATAGTGGCTGGTTATTATCTCCTTTTCTGCTCCCTTTCCCGGATAGCCCAAGTATCTTTGGGCTGGCTGTGATGGCATGAGGTCCATTATTAGCCCAAGAACCTTCGGGCGGGGTAGTGTGGTGGTTGGCGAGGTGTGTGCGGCAGGTGGTTTCCCAAGTGTCTTTGGGATGAGGCCCTGGTGTCTTCGGGCGTGGCAGTGGATCCTTTAGCCCAGGTGTCTTCGGACGCGGTGGTGGTTGTTCTGCCCTAGGTGTTTGCAGGCATGGTAACATGTGACAGTTGTGGCCCAGGTGTGTGCGGGCGGGATTCAGCAGTGGGACTACGTGTGGTTGAGGCCCAGGTGTGTGCAGGCGGGATTTCGGCAGTGGGACTGCGTGTGGCTATGGCCCAGGTGTGTGCGGGCGGGTGCGGTAGTGGTACTACGGTGAAAATGGCAGGATTATTCAGATGCGTAGGATGTCTCAATAACCAGTGGGAAAGTGGCTCGGGGTACCCAAACATCGATGTGCTCTTATTATATATATTACTTGACTTGCGTTATTTGGGGAGTGTGCCTTGGTGAGGCCTGGAGTGGATAGTTTACCTTGATAAGTGTTTAGTTTACTCCTTTTTTCACGGGACTTTAGTATGTTCCCCCACTTGTGCATGAGATTCTTGGGTTTTCCCTACTGAGTGTACTTGTATGCTCACCCTACGTATAGAAAACTGCTTTCAGGTTTCCAGGAGGACTTCGGGGATCACGCAGGAACTTACTAGCTCGGACCTTTTGGGCAGTTACAGTTTTTGTTTTTCTTTTCCTCTTTGGTACTTACCTTGTAGTCACCTTTTTCACTTTGTGGCTTTTACTTTTGAAACATGGATTTGGGAATGGTTTACTTTTGGCATTACTTTTCCTTCTACCTTGGTGTTGTTGGGTTTTCTTCTCCTTATCTCTCGATCCAATAAAATAAAAAGGGTAATTCCTTCCATTTGTGACAAATTTCTATACCCTTGGTGCTAGTCGCCACTCCGGGACCTATTGAAGGCGGGTTTCGGGGGTCATTATCTCTCCTTCAACTTAAAGAAAGAAGGGTCTGGCAATCTACTGACCCTACCCTCCTTTTGGTGAAGGCGGGTCGTGACAAGTTATTTATCTTTTCATTTTTCTATTCATATTGAATCATTATTTCTTCCACCATATTTTTACCTTACTGAAAATTAGAGCTCATCATTATTATGTTTCCTTCCCCATGAATACAACAAAATAACTATGAACAATATATTGGGATTTACTACATGGATTAGAGTTATCCTCGATGATGTTTATTTAGAAATAATAAAAAAATTATGTTGTAATTAATATAGTTATATGTAATAAAATACTCATTTGCGTATCTTATTTACCAAGACTACTCAACAAATCGATCATTCATGGCATGATTCCAAATAATCATGCCAATTTAATTGATATCAAACATCAGATCTCAGCTTCTAGGGAATGGTTGATACACAAATCCATCACAGGGTGAAGAATGGATATCAAATACACATAATAAAATTTTAGAGGATGGTTCCAAGAATATATTTATATGGAGTTAACTTTGAATCTGATTTAAATTTTGGAATGACATTAGTGGCTTGAAAGAGGACCAAATTCAAATATTATATGTTTCAATAGTTTTTTAATTAATCATTATATGTTCTATGCAATAGAACATGATGACCACATTATGATAAAAACCAATTGAGATACACATGATGAGGATGCAATGTACATATCTAATTCCATGTATTGAAATCCGGTTTTTGTGAATAAATTATATTTTATCATCATTGAAAAAATATACGAGTTATATTATACATAATTTCAAGAACTAATTTACCATTACCAATGTGATAACAGTAAAAGTGTTATAGAAGATAATGAAATGGACTTCATGAAGATGAATTCTAGTGTGGAAGAGGGAAATGATGATCTGTTCCTAAGGGCATCACATGTATTGAAGGTATATTATGATTCAAATTCATAAAATAATAATTCATCAATTTTCCTTTAATAGACTAAAACAACTATTTGTTCATGTGAAAATTCAATCGAGGATGACCCTTTCTGTGGGATATCGCAATTATTTAATTTTGGTCCTAATTTTGACAATGTTTTGTACATTGTAAGGGACCATAATGATGGGATTTGGATTCTTGATCGATGATCCAAATACCTTCAACAGTTAAACAAAATACAGAAATTATAATAGGTAGTTTAATGTGTTTTTTTAATATACTATGATTTTCCTTGTAATATTATGTGTTGTCAACTGTATTTACGAAAAATAAATTAAATGTTTGATGACTCATCCAAATAATGAATTCATAACATGATGATGTTACCAATATCGGGGAAGAATATGTTGTTGATGCTGAAACTATAGAATTATTATGGGATCAAAACCATGTTGATGAAAAAAATAATGGTGTATCATCATAGTGTTTACTAAAATTATCAAGGAAATATGTACGGTTATAAAATTTTATTATGGTTGTAATCACCTATGGAAACCTATTAACCCTAAAAATTCAATATACATTATTTATGTTGGTGTCACAATCAAGATAAAATTTGTGATTAATATTGATTTATGGCACCATAACCAACCTGTAACAAAGAAAATAATTTGGAATGATTGTAGAATATTGTTACGATATAATGTCAATATTTTTGACGAAAATTATATAATGAGTGGTAGGAATAATTTTCATTATACCTTAGAGAGTTCAATTATTTTTTATGATTTCCATGATAAATATTTCTTAATGGCTACTAGAAAATCCCAAAGTTGCTTTTGGAAACTTTATTCGATGTTTCTTCTTAGGGAAGCTATGGGGAAACTAGATTCCCACAAACAAATTACTTTTGAAAACATTATAATGTTCGAATCATGGAATGATTTAATTAGTTTTCATAATGATAAATCATTTCAGTTGTATTTTATTCAATAATATTTATATTAAATTATTTATTTTATCTACTTTTATTCAAAAATAATAATTTATGAAACCGTATTATATTTTCGAAAATAAAAACAATGAGCATCAAATCCAATGTAGCTTTAAAACAATGAAAGGATATGGTATGATTCACTAGAGAATAAATGATAAGTATTTTAAATAAATGGTAAAAAAATTATAATAAGAAATGAACAATGACACTTTGTTTAAATAAATATGGAAGAATAAAATTAAGAAGCCACTTCTATCCCGTGTCATGTTCTATTGAAGGAGTCTAGCTTAAACATAGAGGGTAAACTAGTCGATGAAACCGAAAAATAAAAATCTGAATCATGTATAAGAATAACTTAAAATTAATTAGTTACAATATATAATAGTTTTACATAAAAATATATATTTATTTCCATATCCTTTTATAAATTTTAGACATAATAATCAGAAGTGAATATACTATAAGAAATACTACTTTTAGTAGCTTCAAAGCAGGGCTAACAACATGGGCACATTAGATGTATAGCTTTTAGTATGTCTTTTAAACATATTTTGATTATTTGAAACCATAACAAAAATATATATTAGATGACAAAAGGATTGTAGAAAAAAGAAGATTATTTGCAATATATTATTTTCCGGGATGGTTTGGAAAACCAATATATGTGGAAAGGTCAAAGAAAACCTATAGTGGAATATAAAACTCCACATGAACAACCAAAGGGCCACAAAACTTTTGAGGCTAGTAATTCTGCTCAACTATATACCTTACCCAATGTAATCAATTTTTTCATTACTATTTCATCTAAATTTTATTCAACTATCTTCTAATAACAATATATTACTAAAATTATTAATTTAAATGTGTTATTTGATTCGTATCTATCAACACTAACACATTTGATTTTTGTAAGGTATAGAGTGTAAACTATCAAGTGAGAAAATATACATAAGAATGAACTCCCAAAAGAGAATGTGAGAGTGGGGATTTATGTATCTCAAAATTCGAATGCAAATTTGTCTCTTCTATGTGATGATATGGATATCACAATAGTCAATGACGGTATTTTAACATTCAAAGAATTTCCATGTAGTCTTATAAATATACAAGAGGTTTGTCCCTTATAAATATATTAAAATGAAAAAATAATAATAGTTAATGAAAATATTTCTGAAGTGAGGTATAAAATTTAATGAAGATAAAATGAAAGTGAAACCAAAGGTAGAATCGTGAAAATCTATTGAATTGATAATTAAAAAATATCCTTATGGGACTACCTTTTCCATGCCAGTTCCAGTATAACATATATTGTCATTAAAACATCATGAAGACATTTTATTCAAAGATAGATATGTTTACTATATTGTATATAAAGGATAAATATTTGTAACATTCATTACAGATGTTGTTGGTCATGATAGTATAATTAAGATACTCATGTTTGAATTTACAGGAGTCTTAGTTGTGAATACATATATAAGGAACATTTTCAAAATACTTTTATCCAAAAAATGATCTAATATGTTCATGAATGTTAATTATTATTCAAATTTTATATGGGGGTTTATATTACAACTATATAAAAAACCTTGTAAAAAATAGTTTGGATTCATTAATACATATATTATTTCTAACAAAAAAATTTCATTAGAGCTAAAAGAAATTTATATGAAAAAAGATGAGATAAATGAGGTAGTTGGGAAGAATATAATAGATTATAGTCACTGTTGAAGAATAAAATACATGTGTAAAACTATTAAATCTAAACAAATAAATATATAACTCTATTTTTTCATTACTATTATTTTTTTAAGGAAGAATTGGATAGTGGCCGAAATTAGTATAAATAACCCAAATTTTTATTTTTTAGATCTTGTGCATGGATTTCAAAAAGATCAACCAAGGATGATGTGTATTGTGAATTTGTAATGTAATACAATCAATATTTTATATATTATCATTTAATAGTATGTTTCAATTTTTATTTTAACAAGAATTATTTTTATGACATGGAAATCTCTAAATATATGAAAAATAATAGTTAGAGGTCAAATATTAAAAATAAGATGCAAATGGATTATGGTAAATCAAAATAAATTAAGTAATATATCTAAATATCTAAATATAAAAATATATTTCAAAAAATTGTATTTTTTTCAATGTTTTTGATGTGTCTAAAACAAGATAACATCAATTATTATGGATATTATATATGAAAGTGTATGAAATATATCATATACCTCTAAAATAATAGCATCCCAACACATATAATTTTAAAAGTTTATTTCAATTTCATTATAATTATTTCTTTATTATGTGTTTGTATATTTTTTCTTAGTACCACCAATATACCTTGTAATGTATGTCTAGAAAAGTTTCAGTTAAAATTTTTAGATACGAGTGGGCATGGTACATGATTTTAGAATGTTTTGTGACATAATCTTTAGGTGATTTCATACTATGTTTCTGATGTAGTATGGTTTATGAGCTAAGAAATATATTCAAGGTGTGAATTATTGTTGTCAAAATGATTATAATTTTTTCTGATCTTTTTCTCAATAATAAGTATAATTGAAAAATTGATTTGTTTTGAATCGAATGAAAAGAATATATGGAGTTATAATGTGTACAAAAAATCATGAACATAAGACTTCATACTACTTATTTAGTTATTTTTCTATTCATTTTATATAAATTCTTCTATTAAATTTCATTATCATTTTAATCTGATAATTCTTTTTAAAAATTTATATATTACATAAAAATACACATCACATTCTCAAAACTGAGAAAAAATATTCATTATGTTTTAATACTTTAGAAAAGTGATCCATAACTCTTTTTATATGTTTGAATTGGCCGCACATCAATAGGACATACAATGTGGTGTGAATGACTTGAATATTATGTTTAATATAAAAAAGTTTCATTTTAGTTTGAAATCCACATTACAATTCAATAAATATGAAAATATCCCCATTTGTTTTCAAAGTAATGGGCAATAATCCATATTTCATTTTACATGTCTAGAAATTTAGCACGCTTTAATTCGACAACCTATTTGGTTGGTATGAATTCAAGTATGTGTTTTCAATACAAAAATACCATTTTAGATTAAAAAACATATCAAATAAACAAAAATGATTAATCAATATCATATTTTTTCAAGCTTTAGGAAAATAATATATATTTATTCATGACGTACAAAAATCAACCACTCATCAATTTAATACACAATGTGGTGGTATGAATATATTTTTTTCATTGTTTCATATTAGTTTAAAACACATTCCAGATCTCAAAAATTGAGATAACGAGATTGGATTATTTTAAAACTTTATCAAAATGATCCATGATTTATTTTTCCTATATAAAAATTTACCACACATCAATTCAAAACATGATGATGTTGATATTACTCGAAGTGACTATTTTCAATAAAACAATTCCATTTTATTTTAAAAACACATAATTAATAGAAAAAATCTGAAAAAATAGCTCATATGGTTTTCAATCATTAGAAAAACAATGTATATTTCATTTGTTACATTTTTGAATCATGGACACATCAATCTGACACATGATGTGGTTAGTATGACTCCAAGTGTGTGTTTATAATATAAATGTTTCATTTCACTTTAAAATGCACATCACATAACATAAAATAAGAAAAATATCTTGGATTATATTTAAACATATGGATAGAAGTTTATAATTCGTTTTTTTTTGTGTAGGCATCGATGACACATCATTTTGATAAATTATGTGGTCGGTATGACTCAAATAATGTGTTTTTAAAATATACATGTTATATTTGTTTTAAAATAGTATCACATATCCAAAAACTATAAAATGAGTTTGTATTATTACCAATATTTATGGAAAAAATCAATAATATACTTCTAATAAATTGGAATCGACTACACATCAATCTGACCTATGGTGTGGTCAGTATATACAAAATTTTATATTTTCAATATATGTTTAATATATGATTATAATAATAATCATGTAGCCAAAAATAAAAATAATGTGATTGTGTTGAAAAACTAATAAAATAACCTATAATTCATTTACGACATCTACGAATCAACCACACATCAATAGACAACTTATGTAATTGGTATGCCATGAAATGCGTTTTTTTTTCAATATGAATGTTATTTTTGTAAAAAACAAACATCACATATCCAAAACCAATAAAAATTTCTCATGTTATTTTAAGAAAATATAAAACTATCTATAATATATTTTTGACATTTAGGATTTGAAAAATTGTCAATCTGGCACCTGATGTGGTTGGTATGACTTTGTTTATGTATTTTTAATATAAAAGTTTCATTTCAATTTTAATGAAATGACACATTCTCAAAAATTTGAATACGAGATCATAATCTTTTTTAACATTAAGACAACAATACATAATTTATTTTTGATATGTATAAATTGATCAAACATCAATCTGAAAAATTGTGTGGATGTTATGACTCAAGAACCTTTTTAGTATAAATCATTTCTTTTATTTTAAAATACATCACATAAGAAAACCAATAAAAGGAGTTCGGATTATTTTAGAACATTAGGAAAGTGGTCCATAATTTATTTCAGACCTATCGTAATTGACCACACGTCAATATGACACATTATGTTTTTAGTGTGACTTTAAATGTGTGTTTTCAATAAAAACTGTCATTTTATTTTAAAATATTCATCATATACACAAAACCTATAAAATTTTCTCTTAATGTTTTCAAACATTACTAAGATGATCTATAATTAATTTTTCATGTATAGAAATTGACCTCAAATAAATCCAACAAAAGTATTGACTGATATGACTCGAATTGCGTGTTTTGTATAAAAATTGGTGATTTTGTTATAAAACACACATTAAATATCCAAAATAGTGAAAAGTGTATTATTTGGTATTCAAAAATTTTAAAAACACTCCATAATTCATTTTCCATGTGTAGCTTTTAAATGCACATCATTCTGACATATGATGTTGTTGATATGACTTGAACTGTGTTTTTTGATTAAAAAAGTTTCATTTTAGTTTAAAACACACATCAAATTCCTAAAAAGAAAATAATATTATAAGTTTTTTTAAAAAAATATTTAATTCATTGCTCATTTTTTTTGTTTATGAATCAAATTCAAGTCAATATAACTCATGATGTGGTTAGTATAACTCAAAATATGTGTTTATTACCAAATAAGGTCTACACAGGTTAACACACACATCACATAACAAAAAATGACCAAAGGATCATATATTTTTTATAGCATTAGGATAGAAATACATTATTTAATTGTCATGTATAAGAACTGACTACAAATCATTTTGATATAAAATATGGTTGTTATGATAGAAATTGTGTTTTTTCAATATAGAAGTGTCAATTATGTTTATAACATGTATCACATTTCCAAAACAAATCAATTAATTTTGGATTGTCTTCAAACATTTGGAAAATTATCCATACTATATTTTTGTTGTGTAGGAATCGACCTTATATCAATCTCGAACAAGATGTGGTCGGTATGAATCAAAGTGCATGTTTTCAATATAAGTATCAATATATTTTAAAACACATATTAAAAATACAAAAAAGATAAAACAAGCTCAGGTTGATTTTAAACATTAGCAATACAATTAATTATTCCTTTGTGACATGTATGAATTTATCACTTGTCAATCTAACACCTAATGGGCTTTGTATGACTCGAAGTTATTATTTTTAATATAAAAGTCTCATTTAATTATAGAATTTTCATACTATAAAAAAACCAATAAAATGATGTCGATTTATTTTCTAACATTCTGAAAATAATCCATATTATATTTTTAACATGGCTGAATTTACCACATGTCAATATAAAACACAATGTTGTCAGTATGACTCTAAGATGTTTTTTTCAATATAAAAGTTCAATTTTAGTTTAAAACTGGTGTCACAATTTCAAAAAATGAGAAACAAATATCAAATTGTTATTAAACCATAATACAATTATAAATGATTTATATTTTATTTTTAGTAGTTGACCTCACACAAATCGGAAACACAATGTGGTCGAAATGACTAGAAGTTCATGTTTTTAATATAAAACAATATTTTTAGTTTAAAAACATCAAATAGACTAGAATAATAAAAATAGTTTCATTTTTTAAAAAATGATAAAAATGATCAGTAATTAAATTTTGACTTTTAGTAATCAATTGCACTTAATACAACTCTTGATGTGTTCATTATGACTCAAAATGCGTGTTTTCAATTATAAGGTGACATTTTAGTTTAACAAAATCCTTCTAATTTCCATAATAGTGTATATGTGCTTGGGTTATTTTAAAAATTAATAACAATAGTCCATAATTTATTTTTCATGTATTGGAATCAAAGTCACATCAATCTGACAAATGATGTTGATGATATGACTTGAAGTGTGTGTTTTCAATATCGGTGTAGAATTTTTGTCTAAGACACACATCCAATAGCCAAATTGATGAAACATGTTCGGATTTTTTTTCAAGCATCCGAGAAGTAATTCTCAATTCATTTGTCACATTATTTAAATTTCCTCGCCAAATTTGAAACAAAATTTAGTCAATATGACGATTTTTGGGTGTTTTTAATACAAAAGTTCCATTTTAGTTTAAAACACATGTCAAATATACAAAACCAATCAAACAATCTCATATTTTTTTTATAAAATTAGTATAATGTTTGATATTTCAATTTACCCATGTTGTAATTGACCTGAAATCAATATGACACATGATGTAATTGAGATGACTCAACATGTGCGTTTTTAATAAAAACGTTATATTTTATTTTAAAACACATAGCAAATAATCCAAATTGAGAAAATGATCTTGGATTGTTATCAATGTTTAGGAAAATGGTCAGTAATTCCTTTTTTATGTGTACTAGTTATGAAAACATAAATGCAAAAAACGATGTGACCAATATGTCTCAATGTGTTTGTTTTCAATATAAAGTTTTCATTTTTGTTTAAAAGGAATTATACAAGTCAAAAACAAAAAAAATTAAGCTTTCATTATCTTCGAAAATTAAATAAATGATCCAAAATTAGTTTATGAAATATATAAATTGACTGCATGCCAATCCAACACATGATATTGTCATAAGACTAGAAGTTCATGTTTTTAATATATAGGTTCCATTTTAGATTAAAATTCATGTAAAACCACAGAACCTATGAATTTGAGCCCTTATTTTCTTCTCATTATTTTATCTACTATTACATAATTAATTTACTTATCTTTTTTATCTTATAATTATTTAGTGAATTTTTTGAAAGATAATTCATGATGACGAACATGAAATGGTGTGATAGTTGAAGGCATGTTGTCAAAAAGAAATTGCTTTGTAATTTTCTCTCATCCTTATTGAGTTTTTTTTTTCACCACAGATTAGATCCAATTTAACAATGCATTATTTTTGAACAAACATAAATATTATGACCAGTTTGGATCATCTGCAAGTCAATCTGATATTTGGTGTTCATATTATGATTCAATGTATTTGTTTTTAGTTAAAAATTGACCCTATGTGTTTAATTTATTTTTTTATAGTATTGCTAACATAATAATTTTTTTATTATATAGGTATATTATTTTCCTCGATATGGGGTGTTTTTTTCATCAATATCATGACCTGGTGTCCAGGGACAAAGTCAAAGGAGCATTGATGTTTTTTAATGTTATTGACAATTTGTACATAATCCTGTAATTATTAAAACTGATGATTAAAATGTATATAATATATTGGTTTTCATAATTTTTTACTGTAAATTAATTTCAATTAAATTTTATAGTTTTAAACAATATTTTCCCATGTTTTTCCTACTATTTTATTTGTTTTGATTTAATTTTAACAATACATTGCAACATTGTGACCTATTACTAGCAGTAGAAACATTTTTTTGATAAAGAAATACTTTATTATCACTTATAAAAGATCTAATAAAGGGATTCTTTATCATAATTATTAAATGTTATGATAATGGTATAATTTATTTGATCATTTAGTAGCACTAATGAAGTATCCCTTTCTTAGTGACATTTTTGTGCTGATAAAAAGTAAAATTATAATTGAAAAATAAAAGTGATGATAATTGGGGTCTTTTATCAGAACATAAAGAAGTTATGATAAAGTCTGTGTTTATCAGATATTTTTATTTCACTGATAAAAGCCTAGTGCATGTGGATTGTAAACGATTTTTGTATTTAAAAAAGACTATTTACCGATGTTAAAGGGAATATTTTTAGTAGTGGTAACACCCCAAAATTCTTAAAAAATAAAATTTTATATGATATCATATGTGACATTAAACACCAAGCATAAAAAACCCAAGAAATATATTTCATTTAATATATCCGATAGTTTACAGAACATGGGACATCATGTATAAATGAACTGTAATATACTATATATTTATAACAAAGATATTAAACTGGAAGGTATGAATTATAATAAATATACTATGAATATTATTGTTATATATTTATTATAAATTAAACAAGAATAAATCAAAATAAGAAATGTTTACTGAAAAAAAATACTTTTTTAAAAAGACGATTTAGTCGTTTGTTGCACACATAATGTAAATTTAGTGATTAAAAATTATTGAAATTTTATTTAATAGAATTAAATTAAATATTGAAAAACTCATATCAACATTATCACCGAGATAATTCTTGTTATTCTTATGAAATGTTTTATTTTTCAATGAATATTGAAAAATGCTAATTTTTATGAAAACTGCCTTTACATTTAAATAGTTGAGAGGGTTGAATTTTATTTAAAATTGGTTTTAATGTAAATTTTGTTATATAATATTAATATATAAATATATTATTTCATTTAATTAAATTGATTATATAATTTTTATATTAAAAAAACATAAACATATGAGAATGTTCTCTTTGAAAACTAGATTTATCAACGCACCTACAACTATAATTTTAAATTGAATAATTCCACTTTTTTGAATTAAATTTAAAACAAATAGATTCAATATTTTGAAAAAGACTATTTTATTTTATTTAATATTTTCAACATATTTTTTTGATCATAAATAATAAAATAAGTATAAATTAATTTCCTTAGTTAAGTAAAATCAAATTTACTAGGGGGAAAAATCTAAAAATATAACGATAAACAACCTACAACCTTTTAAAACCCCATTTTATAGAAAAATTTCTTCATTATAATCTCTATGATTAAAATAATGACCAACATTTTAGGATTTTTATGAAAAAAATATGGTGTAGATAAATCTCTACCAAAATTCCATGTGTGTACACCCCCCAACTTATAAAAGGCCACCCACTCTCCTTCCCTATTCATAATTATAAATCAATTTGATTTAGAAAATATGAACCCAAATTAAATCAATGAGATTCACAAAATATTTTAGTCCCTTTTTTAGATATAAATTCAGTCTAGAAAGAATTCTTAGGAAACCCCAAAGAAGTTCTCAGAAGAAGATGTAACACTCATTAACCTGCAATTTCAATTTATTTCTTGTTTCACATCACTCAAATACTTTTTAATAATGATAATATAATCACACCATTATCTAAAATATACTTATATGTTATTGGGATAATGGTATAACCTATATTTATATCCACTTCTAGTAAAAGGGTATCAAAACTACCGATCGTGTCAAAAGATCCCTACTCTCTTGAGAACCCATGAGATTTGTTTCCCATAACCACCCATCAATGACGAATATAATTATGAATTTAAAACACTTATATGATAATATTGATATTTTAAAATTATTTAATTATAATATCACATATAAATTCCTAATTTCAATTTCGTTTAGTATACGATAATTTTGCTCTTGTGTAAGGCAGACTACAGCCTCACGAAGCGGTGAAATTCATTTTTCACATACACATTTCGTGGGAATTAATAAGGATAAATTTAATTGATAAATTTAATATATATGAGATTATATTGAATCTATAATGTTAATATTTCCCCAAATTCTTTACACTTTTACCCATTAATGGAATGATAATGTCGAGCATGGATATGAACAACCTATTCTTTCCACAAAGTCATGTGATACATTATCTATGTTAAAATTTCAATAATTATTAAAAAAATGTTTCTAATGAAAAAAATGATATTTATTACATGAAAATAAGTTTCTATATGATAGATATATATACTGTACTCAAGAATAGAAACTTTCATGAAAAAAATGCATTTGAAAACAATGCAATTAACACCCGAAACTATGAAAATAATAACATATTATTAATAAATGAGTGATAATATGTTATAAGAGGATACTATATGATACAATAAATAATAATATGGTTCCAAAATAAATTATTTACATTATTAAAACCATTATATAAAATATTAATTCTTGTTTAACCAAAAGGGAGCATGATGTGAGGGACTTCATCACCATTTTCCTTCATTGAGAAATATAGTGATGTTATGTATCTAATTGATTTTTATGCTATATATACGGCCAATTTTACATCAAATGAATTTAATATATTAAAATTAATGTTATATTAATTTTGAATTTGAATTCTTTCATCCAGGTTTTTTTAATCTGAAAATTTCCAAGTGGTAAAGAACATCAAAACTCAATTTATTTTCATTAAATTATATAACATCTTAGTTTTTAATGGATATTATAAGATTATGGGATTAAATAATTTTTAATGTATTATATTTTATTTCAAATATTTCTATTTTGGGCTATATTAGATTCAAAAAAATTATTGATTAATATTCACTTAAACATTATGATCATTATTTGGGTTTATTTTAAAATTTCTTTTTAATCGATATTTTTTATTCACATATTTCTATTAAAGGGAATTATTTTATAATTATATAATTAACCCATTAACATTTTTGATTCATTGGTTATTAATTATTATTTTAGTTCATTTTACTGTATTCCACTTTTTGGTACATAAAATTATTGACAATTTTTAAAATAATAAAACATCATTTAGCTCTTCTGTAGAATATTTTTTCACTTCTAAACCATTTTTTCTAGAAAAAAATTTATGAATTTTTTCATTATTATACAAATGTTTATTAAAGATATTTTTTCCCATTTTTTACCTATAATAAAAATACTTAAAATTAGTCTTTATTTCATTTTTCTAACAAGGCTTTTTTTGATTTTACCGAAAATTCAATAACAAATTAATCAATTTGGAATATTAAGATTTTATAACCTTCATGAACACTCAATGTATAAATGATTATTTTATATGTTTCCATTTTTATATTAAATATAATCAATTTACAATTAAATTTAAGAATTTTTACTATTAAAAAGTCTATTTTCAAAATGAAGAGGAAATTGTTCATCAAGATTGTTTTAATGAACTTTTTATGGTATGTATATTAATCATAAAAATCAAAAATTAATGTACAAATACTCAATTGGGGATATGTTGTATTAATATCATCATAATTCGTTATATGTATTATTATGATCATTTCAATATAGGAAACTACTAAAATTCACATTCTAGATTTATTTTTTAGTCATTAAATTTATATTGAGATATTATCATTCGTATGAACAATGGACATTAAATTTACCAAAAATATTTTAATTATATATCATGGGTATAGTTATTACATAAAACATATATCATTTATAAATATTTTATTTTACTTTTAATGTTATATGATTGACTGGGGAAATTTTTTTTATTTCTTAATCCTTTAATGATAGGGAAATTTGTTCATAAGTCATAATTTAAATGAATTAAATTTATTATTGGATATATAAATAATGATTTGGACTTAAATATATGGGTGGTTATGGTTAGGAATTTCCCCATAATGCATCTATCATCTCATGAGATGAATTTTTTGGCTAGCCTATGTTATAAAGGGTTATGGTGCATACCTACTCATCTATTTTAAACTATTTTATAAAAGGTATTAATAGTCGATGTATTATAATGCCTTAGATTAGGACATCAAAAAATTAATCATTTACTTCCTCGAGAATTTAGTTATTATTATCCATTATATTTTTGTAATGATGTTATCGCTTGATGCATTTGATTTTAATTTTATTGTTTAAATGTCATGTACATTCATTTTTAACCTTTATATATTTATTATGACTTATCAAGTTATGATAATATTGTTATTGATTAAATTGAATGTGTCTTCAGTTATTTAACATTCCATATTTTTTATAATATATATCATAATGATATACATGTTATTTATTAAATGGATTTTGATTTTACTTAATTATTTTCCCATATTTATTATGATATTCAAATTATTTAAATTGAGGGTTTGTTGTATATTATGATTTCAATGATTATGCTTATCAATTCATGATAGCATCTAATATACTTCACCCTTACCAATAATTTAAGCTCAATCTTATTTTTTTCCATTCCCTTGAATATAGAAATTGTATTGTGAGTGATATGTTAGTATATGGTTGTGGGAATACTGATATTCTTAAAACAATTATGTTGTAATTTCTGTATTCAAATGAAATATGATAATCAAGTAGGTATCTAGTTTACCAAGAATACTAAAATATTCATCCCTTCAGGATACTTCTCCTTATATCTTAACCCAATGTAACAATGTAAGACATGGTCTATGAGTTTCTAGATTTAGGGTCCTTATAGTATGTATTATTGAAATTTTTAGAGAAACCATTATGACAAGATTTATGGAAACATGTAATAGTGATAATTACTTTATAATATAATTTTAGAATAAGTATATAAGAATAAAATGATGTTCTGGTAAGGTATATATTATGTGGTTTTTCCTTGAAATACATCCCTTTATAGATACTGAATGTTGATATTTTTTTAGAACATATGTACCTAGGGGTAATTATTCTAGAAAGGGCATAGTGTTCTTGACCCAATAGTCTCCTACAACACAAAAATAAGACTTACTACACTATTAGTTTAACAATCATGGGGGATTTTCTTATGATTATTCATATAATATTTAGACACCATTATGCCTGAATTTTAATAAGTGATGAATAGGAATTAACGAGGTCAATACTAATTTGTATTGAATTGAAATTAATGTGACATTATTTAGATATCCTATAAATGATTCATCATTATTAGGTGGCTTCACACTATGATCATTGTTTGTCACACTATGGTATTTTTTTCAATCGGTGCCGGGAATGTGAAGGAATGGTGTTAACATTGAACATTAAGGGCTTTATGGTGACTATGATAACTAAATTGGATGATTACTGAATTTAAAGGCATCCTGATTATGCCTAATCATTTTTCACAAAATATGATTTAAACCCTACCATAACCACCTATTGAACTCACCAAATAATGTCAAGATATAGTTCAAGAGGATCTTGATTTGTAGAGAACACAAAGGATTTAATGGTCAATTCCAATTATTTTAAAAATGTGTAAAGATACACAAAAAAATGTTACTCAATGGAACAAAAAAAATTAATCTGAAAAAATGGGCATAATGAAATGTATTTGGGATGAAAAATGAATACTTTGATAGAATAAAATAAATTTCATCATATGCATCAATTCAATATTAATTTTATTAAATACGAGGAACCTTGTAATTATCTATCTCAATTACCATATATAAATTTTAACCCATATTCCAATGATTGAATTATATTGAAATATAATAGATGATGTATGTGTTTATTTTAATTCAAAAATAAATTTGAAGAATTATTTTTAATTACAGAATTTGGAGATAATATTTATAAAACATCTAAGGATTGTATTAAAACAACGAAGCTTTTATGTCTTCATTAACATATGTTTTATGGATACCATCATTAGTTTATGAGTTTAAGGTTGACCATATTTTCATATTCTTGGACACCAAATTTAATAAAAATTATGGGAATGTCACATGAATATAGTTATTTTTTGAAATGATTTATGGGAGTACACCTCATTGGTTTACTATATGTTTTACTAAAATAATAATGTTATAATGAATTACCTTAATTTTTGTGTGAATAATTTTAAAGTTATTAGTAAATAATAGGGATAATCATATCTCTGATATTGAAGTAATTAGGGTTTGATACACATTTGGAATGTTACAATAAATATATGAATTGGTTTTTGAAAAAGGAAACCACATATACATGGTGACCACCCATCTAATCTTGAAAGGCCGCATGTCTTAAACCCACAACTAAATTATAATAAGGTTTTAGATCTTACCCATATCCAATGTGATTTTTTCCTTAGTATTCAATTGTTCTTACTTAAAAAAATTCATTAAAAAAATTAATGATGAAATTGTGATTTTACTTTTAATGTTTAGATATTAATATGTTATATTGGATAACTTGTTCTAACTATATTGGATTTGGAAAATAGTTAGAGGCATATAAAAAGAATCCTCACTCTTTTATGGATCTTAAAATCCATTAATAGTGAATTCTATTCATTCTTAGATTAATATTATTTTTATGGTATTAATTTATTAGAGGTAATGATAAATTTTGAATTGACCAAAGAATAACTAAATGTTGAAATTCATCTTATGAAATTATAATTTATCATGTAATCATACTTATGTATATTCTTAAATAGTAATATAATTCATCAAATTTATGAAAAGGACCCTGAATTAAATTTACATATTACCTTCATATTAGATGAATAAAATGGTATTTGAAATCAATACATTTTTTTAGGTTTTTAGGTCCTTAAATATTCACTGATCATTTATTTCTTGTGATTAATAACCTCTATTATTTTCTATAATTATTTAAATTTATATTCTATTTCTATATCTTCACATCCAAATAAGTTTTTCCTACTAATAATGTGTGTTTTTTATTCCATATATCCTTTCAACGTCCCATTGTCTCTTATTAATAGAATGTTTTATTAACCATTTTTACAATGTGGGTATTCAGTAAAAGAATTTTAAATTTCAATAACCTGATTTTTGAGAACAAAATAAAAGTACAAGGGTATAATTTTTTTAACGTGTATATAATTTAAAACCCTAAAATTCTAAAAGAATAACATTTTATTTTATATCAAATGCGACAAGAAGAACTATTATTTAATTTCCTAAAAAATGTATTTTTTTAATTTTATCTGTTCGATATCTTACAGACCATGTAACCCAAACAGTAAATGAACTATAATATATTTAAACATTATAACATAGATATTAAATTTTGTAGTAATAATAGTACTAATTTTTTTTATAATTATCTGTATCTATTGATGAGAAATAAAATAAAAATCATTTAAAAAAAGAATTGATTTTTTGATAAACCCTTTTTAAACCGATTTAGTCATTATTTGAGTAAATAATTTAAAAATAGATTTTAACACTTTTTTAAAATTAATTTCAAAAAATTATCTTCATTTTTTAAATTTTAGTATCAAATTTATCTTAGGGTGAATTTTTTAGAAATTATTTAATATTTAATTAATAGTGGAAAATACTGGCATTTATTGGAAACAACCTTTTTATTTAAATAATGAAAAATATTAAATAACATTTTAAACTTTTTTATGTTAAATGTAATTCAGTTATATTATAATTTTTAATGTAATTTTATTAAATTTCATATTGAATTTTTCTATTAATTCCATTTAATCTTTTGACAATTTTGTCTTTGAAACCATGTTTTTTCATTGTGTCCGTACGTATAATTTTAAATTAGATTCCTCCAATTTTGTGCATTAAATTTCTAAAATGGAGAAATTTTTTTGAATAAGACTTATTTTTTTTATTTTACAATTCGAACATAATTTTTGACCATTTTTAATAGTAAAAGAAATAAAAATCAATTACTGTTGTTAAGGTAAAAACTAATTTATCATTTGTTAATTTAAAAAAATATGGTTTCAAATAACATACCAACTTGTCTGAAAAACATTTATTGAAATATTAAGACCATGTAATGTATGATGGTTGAATAATACCAGTTTTTTAGGCTTTTGAATGAGAAAAATGTAGTTGTAATTGACTCCATTCAAAAATTTCATGTGTTTCCCATCCCCCACTTATTAAAGGAATTCCCCTCTCCAATTATATTCAAGCATCCGATGTAATTTTTTTCTACCAATATCTAAAATATTAACTTCTTTAAAACCCTCCTAATATCCTAGATCCATTTTTTTATTATAATGTCATCATAGGGAGGATTTTTGTACAAACCAAATTAAACTTCTTGGAGAATCTATTACATTCATAAATGAGTGTTTTAATTTTATTTATTCTTCCACTTAAAAAATATAATTTATAAATGATAATATAATTAATAAATTATCTCCCATATATTTATATGTTATTAATTTGATTTAATAACCTATTATCATCTTCCCTCCAATCAAATCAAAAATGAAACTGTTAATAGTTGGTACAATAGAGAGCGACCTCACGAACCTATGTAATTTGTTTTCCATGACCACCAATCCTGGATGGATGTAATGAAGTATTATAGACATTTAAATGAAATATATGAGATTATTATAATTATATAATTATAATCTGAAACGTACATTCTTAATTTATATGTATTTTAAATATGATAATGTTTATCGTGTGAAAGGAAGACTACAACCTCTTGAAGCGATGTGATTCATTTTTCATTTTTCATTTAAATGAAAAGTAATAAGGTTGGAATTAATGAATATATGTGTTATATATGAGATCAATTTTATTATTTAAAATTTATTAATAACATTATTCCTTACCTATTTACACTTTAGTGGAATGATTTTGTCGCTCGTGCGTACATACGACCTACCGTCTCCAGGAAGTGATGTGATCCATTCTCCGTGATGAAATTTAAATAATGAATCTAAAAACATATATAATGAAAAAAAACTGATATGTAAAATAATAAAATCATTTTTTATGATATTTATATATCATATATCCAAGAATATGAAATTCCATTAAAAAACATGCATGCGAGAATTGAGAAATTAACACCCGAAATAAATAAAATAAAGAATGATTAATAAGGAATGAGTGATATGGTGTTAAAAGATTATCATATATGACATTATAAATATTAATTTGGTTTTTCATAAATTAAAATTATTATTAATAAAAGAAATAAAAATTTTAAATCTTGTTCAACCAAATAGAAGTGTTAGGTAATGGACTTCGTCACAATTTTCATTTATTAAGGCATATTGTATCGTTTTTCATCTAATTTCTCTTATATGGTTTAAATACTACCCCATTTACATGTACACTCTTGGATCCTAAAATAATAATGGTATTATATGTTTTATTTTGAAAACTTATATCCAGTTTGTTTTGACTGCAAAATTATCAAGTGGTAAATAATTTCATAACTCACATTCATTACATTAGGTTATATTACTTATTCAATACCTTTTATCTTCTTATATTAGGTGTGTAGTGACATATCAATATCAAATTTTGTATTTAAATTTTTTTATGTTGATCTATATTTGATACACATAGTTTATTCATTGATTAATTTTCACTTCAATGTTATGATCTTTGTTAGGGTTTATTTCAAATTCTTGTTTTAATCTGGATTATTTATGATTGAATTTACATTGAAAGAAAATATTTGATAATTGGATAATAAACCTATTTAGTTTTATTATCCTATTTTAATTCTATATTTTTTCAAGATATATTACTATATTCAAATCTTTGGTAATTAAAATTATTTATAAATGTTTTTAGTAAAATACAACACTTTTTCTCACATTGGTCGAAAATATTTTTTCTTCCAAAAAAGTTTTTTTATAAATGTTTTCAAAATTGTATTTATAATTGTATAAATGATTTATTAAATTCATTTTTACCCATTTTTTAATTTTTATAAAAAAAAGTAAACATAGTATTCATGTCTATTTTATAACTACGCATGTTTTTAATTTACTGAAAATGTTAAGATAATTTTTTTAACTTATATATATTTTATATAATTTCCCCATATCAAGAACACAAAATGTTTTGTAGAATATTTTACATGTTTCTATTTTTTCCATGTAAAAAATACATATTTATTGTTATAATTTAGTTTTAAAAGGTGGTTTTCAAAATTCAATGTATTATTTCTTAATGAATTTATTATAGTTATTTAGTGTATTTTCTATTGAACAATGAAAACAAACCATTACATAAATTATAATACATTGGTGATATTTTTTATTTATAACATTCTTTTTCTTTATGTGGATGGTTCCTACTAATTTTTAAATATAAAATTATTAAAATTCACTTTATTAATTCATTTTTTGTAGCCATTAACTTTTCCTGTAATTATTCACTTTCATGTGATCATTACAGATTAATATTGACCTAAATATATATACATATTAGTTATCAAAGATATAAATATTAATTAAACTAAATATCATAAATACATATGGAATTTCACATTGAATATTATATGATTGAATGTGTAAATTTTTGTTAATTTGAATTCCTTACCCGAAAAAAATTTTGATGATACGACATTTTTTTCTTGAATTAAACAAATTATACAAAATAATATAAATAGTTTGGATATAAAGATACTAGGGGAATGTTTTTTGATATTTACTTTGTACATCAATAGTTTATTGATACGAATCAATTGTTTATCCGTTGTTAAATGGGTTTCTTTTGCATGCATGCCTTGCAATTTTTAACACTCTTATGGAAGGTATTTATAGAATAGGTATCATGATGTATCAAATCATGACGTCAAATAATTATGAATTTCTAGGTAAAATTATTTTTTATTATTATCAATGATATTTTCATAAAGTATTATCTATGGATTAATTTTATTCTCCGTTTATTGATTGAATCTAATGTTCTTTCAGTTATTTACCTTGCTAAGTTTATTATGCATTATCTAATTAGGATAGTCATGTTATTGATCAAATGGTAAATATTTTCAAATATTTATAACATAATATTTATTATTCTTTATCCATCATTGGTATTCATGTTATAGATTAGGTGAAATATTTTTTTAGCTATTTACCATGCCGTATTTATTATGCTATTCAAATTATTTAAATGGAATCTATGATCAGATATTTTCCTTCCCATGATTTCTCTTATTGATTCATGATGGAATCCATTGTAATTAACCATAATTGATAATTGGAGATCACCGTTATTTTTTTCTTTCCATGGAATCTAGGTTGTGTACTATGAATGATAAGAAAAGATATTCTAGAGGGAATAATGATATTCTAGAAAAAAATTGTGTTTTTATTTTAGAATTGAAATATAATATCGGAATCATGTATATATCTATATTACCTATACTACTAAACTATTTGATACATTATATTTTTTTCCTTATATATTATTGCAATTTAATTAGTTATATTCCATCTTTGGGTTAATGGATTCAGGGTTATTACAAACCACTATTGATACAAGTGGTATCACCATGGACAATCCTGAATAGATAAACATGAAAGTCCACAATGTTTCATCTTTATATGAATTTTTATACACCATAATCATGTTTTTTTTCATCTTGATACTAGTTATACACTCCAATAAAAATAATACTTTTGAACCGCAATCAGAAATACCTCATTATCATGCCCAATTTCTTCTTAAATAGTTTATATGATTTTCCTCGATGATCTCACATGATCTTGTTTTCTTATGTATAACATCAACTGGTATCAAATACAACATCCAATTTTATTGATCCATGATGATTTTGAGGATTTATAATTTAAATTTTCTGAACAGTATAAGTGTTATTACTTTTCAAGGATGTAACTATCATAAATGGATAAATAAGATTCTACCATAACTCATATAACATGACCTAGAAGTGATATATTTCCCAATATTTTGATTTATCCCCATACTTTTCAAATATTAAATTACATTTTTCTATAAAAAGAATATAAATTATGATATTATGGTCCAAATTAAATTTTTATTATCTCTTTCATAGTTTTAAATAAAAATAATGGGTCTTTAAACAACTATTGATGTTTGGGACTATTTTAGAAGTATTTATAACAGTAAAATTAATGTCAAGGAAACCATGTTAGAATTATATAAGAGAATAATTGAATATATAAATATTGGTGATGAGGAAGCATGTGGATGGGCCCGTAAGGGGCACAAGCGATCGAGAGCTCCCCTCGTCGCCGCCTCCTTCCTCTAGGGTTTCTGTGGCGGACGCTTCTGTATTCATCGAGGTCTGGCGGCTTCCTCATCTTGGGTGAAGGGTGTCACTGCGACACGGTCCGTTCGGCGTCCGATGTTCCAGATACAAACGCTTTTGGTCCTCTCCTTGCTTCCGGTGAGTTTGGTTGGTGGTTTGCAGCGGTTTCGAGCTTGAGAAGGACGACGGTGACGAGATCTGGTATTGGGTTTTCTTCTGATGCCTTGTGACTGTTTTTCTCTGGATCTGCTTGCGGTTTGCTGGGTTTCATATTGTCGTGCTCTGTTGGACGATCTTGATGGCGGTGTTGGGGGATCCGGCATCTTAATCCTGGATGAGTTTTTGATGTTCAAAAAAAAAGTTGTTCGTGTTGTGGAATCGGCGTCAACGGGCGACGGCTTAGGCCTACTGTTCAAGGGTTTTGCGGCCTTCGGTGTTCGGTGGTGGCGGGATTGCGCGGCCGCGATGTGTCGCGGCCACGGTGGGGTTTCAGATCTGATTGGTGGCGCCGCGGCGGTTCAGGATTTCTTGGGCTGCGTGGTTGGTTTTCCCTGCTTGGGTGGCCGGTTCTTTTCTGGTGGCCATGTCTCCAGAGTGATAGCTTGGAATTGGTCTTCTGGGCCTTCTGGTGGTTGGTTTTACCTTCGGGTTGTGTTATTCCTCTTATGGTGTTTTTGGTCACTTGTCGTGGATTTACCCATTGGACTCTTATGTTTTGGGTGGTGTCTCTAATTGGGCTTTGTCCCACTGGGCCTGCGGGCGGGCTTGTAATGGGTTTTACCTTACCCATTTCAAAAGGTTTTACTGTCCTTTTTCTTTTCTTTTAATAAAGGGGCATGACCCCAAACCTTTCTGGTAAATATTGGTGATGATGAGGAAATTGGAGAATATTTTAAAATATTCATAGGCATTGTGAGAAATAATAGATGATTTAGTGATAAGCTATATAATTCTACGATTATAAATAAACTTATGAAAAATTTTGAAAATAAAATTGATCCCAATGATTCAATATTAGATTATTGGTATGATCTATCCCTTTATTAAATTAATAACATTATTAAATCCTTTGATATTATAAAGTAAATTGATTTCAAAAAAGGGAAAATAATAGATGGATTTTAAAGACAGAGAAAATGCTAAGCCATAAATTAGGAACTTATAGGATCTTTTTATTCTATTGTGGAGGATAATGAATAATTCAATAATATTTTTTCCCTAATTTATAGTGGATTTAGAAAAATATATTTTTTAGGAAATGGTAAAAATTTACAAAAAAATATTTAATTATGGCGGAGCTAGACACTTTTCCCATGAATATCTATAGTATAAATTTGATAATTTAATATCAAATAATGAATAATTAATGAACAAAAACATTGGGGGAAGAATTATAATATGGTAACAAATAATATGATGAATTTTAGGAGAAAATGGAGAAGTTAGTCTCATTATTATCTAGTATCAAATATTATGATGAATCGAAATTTTTACCCCATGTCTAGAACATTGTTGACTCTTAAAAAATGATGATGGGGGAGAAAAGATAGAATTTTAATGGACACTCAAAGAGACTTTGTAATTATATTTTGAGAATAATGTACCCAAAAATATATGAGATAGGAAAGAAACCAGCTCCTAAAAAATATATTATGTAAAAGTAAAAATGAACAGGAAAACAAATCACTGAACAGATCAAGAAAGACGGGTATAAACCTAACCACAAATATCAACCTGGACAAGGTCATTGAAAAAATCAGGCGAGGTGCAAGACCAATTGAAACTAACCTCTATTATTGATCTCATGGACATAGCATCAGCAACCAGATTGGCCTTATGATAATCTTTTGTTACATCAAGAGAGAGTACCTTATCAAGATGCATACATTCATTCTTGTTAGATAATATCTTCTATGGTACATTTCGGGATCGATCATGAAGAATTTGTATAGAAATATTTGAGATGGACACCAACCATACTTGGTACCAATTAAAGTGAACAACATACTTGATTGCTTTTATTATAGCTGAATGTTCTTCCCCAATTGCAAGACCATTGCCAAAAAATGGAAGAAGCATCTTTTCAAAAATCAAAGGGATATTCAGAAAATGCTACCGCATCTAGCACGACATGGAGCACCCGAGGCTTCTCCATCAAAATTGACTTTGACCCAACTAGGGATGGGTGGTATCCATCGAACATACTTCATCATTAATGGTTTTTTGGACCAGCCATGCACACAAAGTGATCTCTAAAGCACCAGATTAACAACATCATTATTCATAGAACCCATTTTAATAAGGGAGGCAGTCTGAATTGCATGATGGATGAAAAAAGTACCATTATTAAAGTATGGATTAATTTTGGTGACAGCCAAATCATTCGTCACTTTCCAAATGGAGGAGAAGACACTCACAGTAGAAGCCAACCGAAGGGAGTGAATCTGTTCACTACAATCTTTCCTGCAAATGGACTGAAAAAGATTCTACAGAGATAGAATACTAAAGCAGCACCTAAATATATCCTACAAACAAATCAAGAACCAGTTCATGAATATTCATGAGATAAACAAGTGTTGATGTGTTTAATCGGCATCAAGACATAGGAAGCAAGCAGGGGCCAGCTGAACTCTGGCGCACTGCAGCTAGTACTGTACCGTGATGTGCTGTTTTTATATTTTCTAGATGATGATTGTTGATTTAGGGGGAATAAAGGTCGTCCAAACACCTTTGATCCTAGAGGGATTATTTAGGGAAGGGCCATACGACATCCCATAGCACTTCTTAGTGGAAAATATTCCATTTAAATTTGGCATCCAGACAGGAGTGTTAGTGTCAACATAATTGTATCTTAAAATCTGCAGCAAAAGGTGATTAGGTAATAACTAATTCATATTGAAAATACCATGGATATTAGAAATAGCATAGTTCATCAGGGATACAAGAATAGAAATATCATCACAGATGGTTTGGGACAACCAAGGAGTTTTCTAGTGGTTCAAAGAGGAGTTCTCACAAACTAGCCATCTCGAGTCTCCCATACAACCAAAATAAGCCACCTTAATGTCCGGCCAAAGAGAGGAGGTCATGTAATAACCGTACCCATGATGATTCTTGTCAACAAACCTGGAATAGAGAAACACTGTAGAGGGGTCATATCTGGACAACAGATTCCATACAAACTTCTCAATTAAAGCATCATTGAAGACCATCAGGTCCTTCACCCCCATTCCCCCCATTTGGGCACTCTTTCTAGGCCACTATAATGAGATTTCTCTCATTATTTGATCTATTCCATATGAAATTTCTAATCCTATTCATCAAGTCTTAAACAGGTTCCCTAGGCCATCTTTAAAGAGAGAAACAGTAGACAAACATTTAAGTAATCACTGATTTAACCAAGAAAATTCTTCCAGCTTGATGCATATTCTTCCCTTTCTAGTTTTCTAATTGATTAGCAAGTTTCACAGTAATGTCCTCAAGATAGCACCACTTCACTCTTTCACAAAATAAAGGTACACCAAGATATATAAAATGTAGATTTCCCCTCTTCATTCCATGTTTCTAAGAGATTATGTTCTATTTCGAGATGGTGATACCTTCCCCAAACATAACTGATGACTTATTCCAAATAATGACATGACCTAAAAACTCCTCATAATGTGAAAATATACCCTTGATACAGGATATGGTCCCTTATTACACCTTTCCAAATAGCATAATGTCTTCCGCATAGAACAATTGAGAGGGACAAAGAAGATTCCTTCCAATTGTTATCTTCTATAACCACCCTAAATTCACAAGATCATTTAGACACCAACTCAAATAATTCTCAGCAATTGCAAAAAGCAGGATAAAGAGAGGATCTACCAGCCTTACCCCTTGTATACATTGAAAAAAAACCTCTAGGGGATCCACTAATAAGAACAGAGAGCCTCACATTGCCCAGGATATAGCCAACAAGACCATGATATCTCTGCGAAAAACCATGAATTTGAAGAATAGTTAAAAGAAATCTCCACCTAAGAGTGTCAAATGCCATGGAGATACCAATCATCAAAGCCATGTCACCTACCCTTTTCCTCTTATTAATGGATTTGACACATTTAGGAGGAGTGAGAAGGAAATTTTGAAAGTTCCATCTTGGTACAAAACCAAACAGATTATTAGAAATAAGCCCCTTAGCAATGTCAACCGACCTCTGGGTCATGATCTAGCTGATAATATTAGGTATGGTGTTCCCAATAGCCATTGGTCAAAAGTCCTTAAAATCAAGGGCACCCTCCTTCATATGAATCAAGGAAATAAAATTATATTTCATCCCAAACGGAAAAAAATAGGACCTATAGAAATCCCTTACTGAATTTATAACATTATGATATACAATTTCCCAACAGAACATAAAAAACTTGTTGGTGAAGTCATCGGGGCCAACCACACAGTCAATATTTAATCATAGAAGAGCATCATAAATCTCATTATAATTAGGAGTTTCAATGAGTCTATTATTCAATATATCACAAATAGAGGGTTCAAAATAGTGAAAAATTTTGTCAAAGTGATCAACTCCATTATTAGAATAAAGCGTCTCAAAGTATCCCATGACAGCTTCAACAATTTCACTTTCAGAAGAGAACATATTCCAATCAATATAAATGGAATTGAGGCTCCTTTTATCTCTCTTTTACTTATGTAAACAATGAAATAACATAGAATATATATCCCCATCCTTTAACCATCTCAAATTGAACTGATTCTGATCTAATCGTTCATTAAGATTCAAGAGATTGTCCAAGTTCGAAGCAGCTTGAATCTCCTCCGGTGAGGGGACATCACGAAGGATATTAACCTTCTAGTGATTCCGCAAGAAAATTTCTACATTATTAATGTCATTATCAAGGGAGGATGAAGAGTCTTTTATCGATTTCCTTAATCTAGACATGACTTCTTTTAATTTAGAGCCGACAATATGGGAGGGACTTCCCAAGAAGTGATAATTCCATACATCCAAAACAATTTCCCTGTTACCTGGAATGACCAGCCATGCATTATTGAATTTGAAGGGGATAGGGGCTGACCTCATTCTCCTGTCACAAACCTCAATTAGAATATGATTGTGATCATATTGTTTCCTTGGCAAGGTGATTCCAAGCATATCCATTGAACTAGTTCCCTTATCCACTTGTACAAAACATCTATCCAGTTTACTTGTCTGCCTTCCATTTATGGTGTACCTTCTCCATGTAGAATCATCTCTAGACACAGGAACCTGAAGAAAACCACATTTTTCATTGTAAGAAGAAAAATCAGAGGCTAAAGCATGACAAAAATTCTCTCCTGTTTTTTCATCAGGACTCAAATATTTGTTAAAATAACCAAGAAGAATCCAACTATTACTAATATTTTCAGAGATATCTTCAATATTCCTCCACAAAGTTCTTGTCCTTGTATACAGATTAAATCCGTAAACAAAAGTAACTGATAGACTGAAACAATTTGTGCTACAGGAGATAGTCACGGATTTCATACCATTAATGAGAGTGTTAACCAGAACACTATGATTATTAATAACCCATAAAGATTCATCATTGTCACCCACTTTATTATTAGAAACATTAGAATATCCCAACGAAGACCAATTAAAAGAGAACCAACTTTAAAATTTCATTCTTGGCTCAGCAATACCAATCAATAGAGTCTTATTGGTCAAATTGAGGTTCCTAAGGGACTTGACCGTTGGAGAATTCCCAATCCCTTGGAAATTCCAAATAAGATCTTCATTTTTTAATCCAAGTCTAGTGCTAAGACCATTATCATATTTTTTCTGGTTTTCAATTGGTGTAAAAGTATCTAGTTCAACATCGGTGGGATTGCTTGAATATCGATTCAAAGTATACAATTCATCACTATCTTCACAAGAAGTCTTGGGACGAAGGGATGCTAATTTGTTCAGGGATTCAATAGGAGCAAGAAAAGTGGCAGGGAGTCTTCTCTTCCCAACCTTATCTAGATATACCTGATGAAATTATCTTGGATGCTTCCTAGAATTCTGATATGCTTTTGCATCACCACCACCACTGGATGGGAGGAGAAAATCCTTTGATACTTCATCAAAATTTTCCTTATTGAATTCAAAAACTCAAGAAACAGCTTCCAAAGGAGTATAAATGACCATATATGGTACATCATCACAAGTAGTACGAACCTTCTAATCATTAAACTTGTCCTCCCCTGCATTATCAATGAGGGGGGGCAATATGAGAAGGCCCTGATATGGCCAAAGTATCTGAATCTTTAGCATCCACATGTAATGATAATGCAGCGGGCACTTTATCATGATGGGGATCCCCCCATAGAGCTCGGAACTGGATCCCCCAAGTGAGTGACCCTCTCATTCTTGATTACCAGATCCACATTTAACATAAGAGGGATTATGTCTATCTAACTTTCCCTTATTTCTCTTATAGTTCGAGACTTTAGGCCCCCTGATTTTGCAGAGACTATAAATTTTATGTCTATTGCAATCAGAGACCACATATCTAAATAAATGACAATTCAAACAAAACATGGGCTTCATCTCATAAAGGATCCCACGAGTTATACTATCATCCATAGTGGTCACCACCACTTCTTCTACAATAGTGACAACCATAACAACCTCAACCAAAATCCTACCATAATGACCATAGGTGGGCCTATCAGTCTTCTTATACAACCTAATTGGATTACAAACAGATGGAGAAATTTCCCATAATATTTGTCGATACCAATATATCCAATTAATATTGTAGACTCAAATCCATATCTGAGAACATGTGTTATTTATAGAATTCAGATCAAAATTACTATCCCATTCATGAATTCAAAGAAATCCATGATTTAAATGGACTGAGTGAAGACTCCACGCACGAATTTTATGTTCATCATATGGAAAAACAATATGATAGAATCCATGACCCCTCACCTTCATTTTCCATTCATCAATCCCCCAGATCGTTGTAATCCTCTTAGTGAGTTCATTGAACCACTACGGCTTCTCCCCTTTCTGAATTAGAACCCGAGCAATTATGGAACATTTATACAGATTCACTCTTTCTTCAAAAACACTTTTGTTCGCCAAAACAATCACAATACTCCCTTTTCTAATGATACTACCTGATGGATCAGATTCAAAATCGATAAAGGAGGAACTACCCATATTTTTCACCGCATCTACAAAACTTTTCTTCGCTCAAGCTCCATCCTAAGAAGCACCCGATTTAGGATAACCATTCGCACAAAGACTAAATAATTATTTGTGACCAAAGCAGTTCTTAAACACCAATTCTCTACTAGAGGTCTTTTCCAATTCAACACCATTAGATCTGGGAGAAGAATCACCCATATTGAGTTTACCAGGTTCTACACCACTCTCTTCCATCCTTTTTATTTTGAGAGTAATGTAAAACATAATAAATAAAAGATAATTTTAGAGAAAGAGATTAAAAAGTAATGCTCTGAGACGTAAGTGTATTTGAATAAATAGGTGACATACATTAATGATATCAAGATACAAAAAATAAATGTTGATGAACAAGACAAGATAGTGGTTGATCATAAAGAAAAATTTTACACTAAAGAGGAGTAATGAGTTGAGACATCACTAAGGCCACTAATGTGAATGTGGAATGGGTTGGGTAGTATGACCACAAGATATGGGTGTGTGTACCTATTTTAATTTAAATGATATTGATATGGGTATAATAAAATAATCAATGAGAGGATTATTTTTAGGGTCATTTATCCTTAGAGGAGATGAGTGAGAGACATCATATCCTTTCATGGAGGTCATTGTATGAAAGAGAATAAGCATGTTTAATACATGAAATTCAACATTGGTATGTGGATTTTTAGAATATTTAATGTACAGATATATTCTAAATCATCAATTATCCAATATAATATGAGGGATGTTGTGAATTTTTATCTTCCCTTTAGTCTCTAATTCATTGGATAGTCATGGGACTTTAGGGGGTTGGTATGTGATCCCATTGGGGATGTTGGTATTGAACTATGGATTAATCCACTATGTATGTGGATATAGATCCAATGAATTCCTCAAGTCACTTGAGAAAAAAAGGGATACATTTTTTATATGATTATGTGATGCACTTCCTCTATATTAAGTGGAGACACTAGTAATCGATCAAATCACTATGTTGTGTTTAGTCTCTGTGTGAGGACTGATGTTGGTTGTTTGGAATGAAATGTGTGTATCTTCGAAAGGGAAACACAGAGAATTTTTTAAGATCTGTCTATTTCAGCTCTTATGGGGTAGTGTAAATGAATCCTTAAGGTGTTAAAAATTGAACTAAATATAGGAGAGTGTTCCCCTTGTTGAAGGTGTATTTCAAGGAACATCATGCAACTTGTTCTTGGTAAATGAGGAATCCATAGCAATAAGTGTTTTGTATTAACACATTGGTATGTGTAGGTTGATTTAATCTAGTTATAACATTTAATATTTCATTGGACCATGGTTTTCAATGTTGATTATGTTTCATTATAAATACTTATAATGATACTTATATAGCGGAGTTAATATTATCAATTCCCTTTTGTATATCCTTGAATCTATAAGATCTACGTGTTGAATACTCATTAAGTAGTTATCAAATAATCACCCATGTTATGTTTTTGTGTGTTAGATAATTTTATATGGTCCCTCAATAAAAACTAGAAATATAATTCAACTATATTGATATTTTTTATGTTGGTGTTCATCTGAGAGGGATTTAGTCTGATAATGAATTATTTATTACAAAGAGAGAAAGAAATTGGTTATTTTGGATTAGGATTCAATCATTTAATTTCATTGAGAGTTATGTTCCGAAATTAGTGTTGGAAATTTGTAAAAAACATCATTTTGGGGGAATTTGGTCCTCATAATTAATCTAATAGGATGGTGTTTCTAAATTTGATGTTAGGTGTTTTCATGTAACGTCATCCATCTGATGAATAATTGGTTATTTGAGGCATAATTAGATTAATTTAGGTGGGAATTTCATATGATGTATTAGATGGAAAGTGGGGTCATGTTTCATGGATCGTACTAGAGATTATAAGAAAATCATGGTGTATCTATGCTTTATGTTTATCCCAAGGAGCTATATGCAATTATGCTTGGAATTAGTATTGAATAATGATATAATATTTTGATTCATGTATTAATCATTGGGAGAATTTTTTGGGTGGTTCTCATGTATGTGAATCATTATGGTGGGACATTGTATTTTACTATAACATTATTGGTTGATATTTTCGTAGAAAATTTGAATTTTGAGTCTTTAGCTATATAAAAGTATCATAATTTGGTCATTAATAATAATAATGGGAGTTGGGAAACCTCTACAAGAAATTATTACATGTATCTGAGTGGTTTAATTATTGTTGAGGGATTGGGATGGATGTTAGAGGATATAATTTTTGTGCATAATGGAAACTATATTTTAGGTAGGGTTTTATTCCATAACTCATGGGTTTCTTCCATGATGGTAACCTAGATAAGATAATTTGACTACATCATAGGTGTTATTTAATAATATATGATTATTTGTAAAGAGTTTCACTACAACTGAATGGGTTTTCTATGAAGGTTGTTATGTTATAACACCTTTTTGAGAGATTCATGTCATATAAATGGGGGATTAGGTCATGAAATCATATGTATAGTTAAATTTTACAGAATAAATCTATTTAATTCTATAATGATGGGAGTTTCACTCTATGGTGTGTTTGTTAGATTGTTTTTCACCACATCCTGGGGTTCACTATGAAGCACCCTACCGGATTTTATGTGTTATACCATGGAAAATTTCATTGTGAAGTAATCCATAATTATACTATATAAATGTGTGGTAATTAATTCCTAATGTTTCTCTATTTTTTTATATCTATCTTGAAGAATAATTCATTCTAAAATAATTCCCCGGTGTTAGGGTCATTTCACTCTGATCCCTTTTTCCATATTGTATCATGAATTGAGTCTAGGGGGTTTCTTTGTAATACCAAAAAACATTTCCTAACCTTTTTATTTCTTGTTTTTAAATAAAGATAAGACCCAAAATTTCTAATCAGTCACCTATTGTGATTTTTAAGGAAAGGGGGCTCTAGATCGGTTGTTTAGTTCTGTAATCCCTTTATTAAACCACTTTTGGACGCACCATGATGGGAGTTGATTTATAAAAAAATTCCCAAACATTTTGGATTCTCTGTTTCTCCCTTATAACATCATTCCTCTACAATGTGGTTTTCCTTTTATTATTTTTTATTCATGATAGGTATTTGGGTGATGATTTCACTAGAGCATGGTAGAAACATCATAAACCATGGGTATTAGGTGTGTAATGGATGAATGATATTATATAATGATGAATTAATTCCATCTCATATTATTTTTGTTTATTTTAGTTTCGAAATTATATTATTAGGAATTTCTCTAATTTATTTTGAAAATGAGAATCAATTGTATGATAGTTGATGTATATTTTTCTCATAAATGTGTTGTGGGTGATCTATTAACCTTATATTTTTGTTTTCAATGATTATTATGACTAAAGGAGGCTTAGTGAATTTTTTAAAATTATATTACTGGGGATAATTTTTTATATTAATTATAATATGTTATAATTAATTTTTTGGATTTACTGGATTATTATTGGATATTATTGTGTTGTATTGTGCTAGTGTGAAAATTGATAAGTATCAAATGATATTGGATATGGATGGTAATGACACTATAAATATAGGTGTTCCTTATAATATATTTTTATTCATGATTATCAATTCTTGAATTGGGCTTCATGTTCAATTAAATGGGATTGGGATCGAGAACAACCTTCTGAATAATTTGGTGACTTAAAGACTCCTAGGATTATGGAAAGTGTACTATATTTTATTAAATGATGTAGGGACTCACAATGGCTAAATATATAAGGAGGATATGTTTTTTGGGTCTATGATGATTCCAAGCTAGGTATTTTACCCTAGAATGAGTATTTAGTGTACTTGGTTGGGTTTTCTAAGGAAAACAGATTAGGCATGGTAGGAATATGAATATGGGTTGTGGGTGAGATGGTCATAAATCATATATATGGTTATGAGTAAACTTAATGGTGAATATATTTATTGGTACTTCATGTGTGAGTGATTAATACTATAAGGATTGATGTAATGTGACATGTATGGTTTTCTCAAGAAAATGGGTCAAGAGTTCTTTAATGGGATTTTTGAGATTTGACCTACTAATGAGTCAAGGAATATGTGTTCTTATATATTGTAAATGAACCTCCAATAGGATTTTGGTGAGATTAATTGGTACGATATTTTGGGTAATATACTGGAATATTGATGTAGGAATTTGAAGGTGAATTAGACATAAAAACATGATTTTAGTTTCAAGTAGGTCATGTGACCTGTGAGGTTATTATGGGGTGATGGGTGTAATTTGGTGTTCACGAGGAATGGTCAGTTTAGAAATGATGAACCAAATGTATTGCATCAAGAGTGAGATATGAATTTTTATGGATTTCATGTATCAAGATTATGTTCTTACGTAAGATTTTGTTGGTTAGTATGTAAGGTTAGGTGAGTGGTGTGATGTGATTGAGATAAAGGGAATGGTTTTGAACAATGTATTTTGAAAGATGGTGGAAGGGGAGATAAAAAACTGCAAAATCCTAGCCATGTCATGTATGGTTTTTATATGGGATGAGATATTCTGTGAGAGATCTGTAGATGGTGAGAGGGAAGAGGATAATTTTTGGTGTAGGGACCTACGCTATGTGTGAAGGCGGTGGTCATAACATGATAATATAGGGATGCCCTGAGAGATATGGTATAGTTTGTTGTTCATTGTGAGACCTCCACCAAATTGAGCGCATAGAGTAATAAGATGTAGTATGAAAAATAGTATGAAGTATCTCCTAATGTGATAGGACGGAGGTGTGAGATATGATACCTAGTGTGTTATGAGGTATCCCCATGGGTGGGAGGGTTATGGTAAGATATGTGTTAAAATATATAGAATTGGACCTCATCTAGTTTTACAGTATTCTAGTATGAGATGGGTTATGAGAACAAGATTGAGTGTGGTACCCTACCCAGATTGAGATTGAAAATTTTGAGACTTGTTACAATGTGGTCGAGGTTCTTTAAGGTTACAACCATGAGTTAGAGTGGTTAGGTAATGCGTTGGTGTAAAACCCAACCCAAGGTTATAAGGTATTAGTCGTGGATTATATTATTAAGTGAATACTCTATCAAGAATTTTATAACAAAGGTACAGATGAGGGTCATGGTGGTCTGGTTATCACATGATGACACACATCACAATATTTTATGTAGTGGTATTTTATTAATTTATGTTCCTTATGTATTAACATTTTTGTTATGGTCTAAATTTAATTTTTTTTGTGAAACCCTACAATTTTTTTTTTTTCAATCCTTACATGGGAAACCTAGTACAAATGTGGTACTCATGTTAATTATACATGTTTAGCCATAGGTTTCGTAGTGGATCCATCTCTATCCACATGATAGTGATCAGATATGGTTTGAGGGGAGCCTTGTGGTTAGAACTATAGCCTCTTTCTATATATCATTCCTTGTTTAATTATATTTAAGTTATCATATCTTTGGATGATCTATTGAGATGATTATTAATGAAATCATGGGTTATCAATTATTGTGTATGCGTACATTGATATAGATTTCCTGGGATATAATTAAATGTTATGTATTGTAATATGTGATGTGGGTCTATGTTTGATAATTTATTTTGTTAGTAATGGGTTTCATATTGTTTTCATAGTCACCCAATCATATGATTTAATATTTCTCCATTAGTCAAAAGCCATTTGTATATGAGTAGGCATACATGAGGTCATATTGAGACCTGATTAGTATGTAATTTATGAAATTTTATCTAATCCATTATAATGATGTAATCTGTGTGGTTTTTCATTGTTCACCCAAAATTGGCTAATCCAGGGGGTTCTGGGAATCTCATTATAAATATACACTAGATATTCGAGTCCAAAATAATAAAATATATGTTTCAGATATTGAATCCATCTCTATTACACTCCCTCTATGTTTTTACATTTGGATCACTACTTTCCCATAGGTCAGTCCCAATTTTTTTTATACTTTTCTCACAACCTCCCCAATATCCATTCCATCAATGGGAGTCAATCCTAAAAAAAATTATGGGATCAATAACCAAATTATACTAGATTAGAGTCCATCATATAATAATAAATTATTATAATTACTGAATTTTAACAACCCTATATTTTAAAATATGACCATTTTGTACAATATTGTCTACAACACGAAACACCAAGCATAAAAGAATTAAGAAATATATTATGTAAATATGGATATTATAACATAGGTATTAAATTAGAATGTATGAATATGAATAAATTATTTTTAAAATATATATTTAATTCCCTATAAAAAGAAATGTAATGATAAATTTTTATTAAATTATCACTAAATTTTTATTAAAGTCAATTATTTCATAAAAAATGATTTCAACAAAAAAAATTAACTTCTCGTTATTTGTAAATAATATAATAAATTTTAAAATACTATAGAAATTAATTTGATAAAATGGTGTTTTTTTGATTTTATATTAAGAAAAGTTTCTTAGGCTGAATTTTAAGTATTTTTCTAAGAAGTTTCTTTTTTTAATGATTAATTAAAATTACTATGTTTTATTGAAATATGTTTTTAGATGCATAATGTATTTCCATTTTATTCATTAAAATAATAATTGATAATGAATAATTTAAATGTTATGTTCATATAATATATATATATATCTATACCAATTTTAATCGATATGATGATGATAACTAGCCATAAAGTTAATGTAATATCATCATATACTTGAAGAATATATTCCGGGAAAAATCCATTTTCTACACATTTTGCTGATTTATTTTTTAAATTAATTTCTTCCAATTATGTGAATTGAATTTGATAAAATGGATTTCATATATGGAATAAAAATGATTAAAATTAGTTAATAAATTCAACTGATTTTTTGGACATAATGAATACTAAAAACAGTAAAAATAAGTTAGCATAGTTAAGGGTAAAACAAGTTTATCCGTGGATAAATTAAATATATAATGGTTAAAATGATATATAAACATGTCTACTTTCATTTTTATGGTAATATTTGAACCATATATCTTATAAATTATTTAAATGTCCCAATTTTAAGCCATATTTCCATGATTATTTCCATTATAATAACAATTTAGGTAATAAAAAATAGACAATGTCACTCTCTTACTTTTGGAAATACTTTTTGAGTTTACACAGGGATAAAAAGGATGTACGTTTAGTTATAAATATTCATCTAAATGATAAATTATTTTTTTGGTATTTTTTTACTATTTTTTTTATTAAACAGTGACCAAAAATTTATACGTAGCACTGATGTAGTATTTATTTAATTAAAAGGAAACTAAAATAATTTTTATAAAAATTATTACAATTAATGTAATTTGAATAGAGTATTATGTTCCAAAAAATTATATAATTATAAAATTTTATGTATGTGTGAAAGTTATATATTTTAAATTTGTCTTTGTTCTTTTATTTTTAATAATAAACTAAATTAATGGTGTGAATATTGACAATAATAATATTTTAAAATAAATAATAATTAATTAAATGAATTAAAATTAATAAAAATGTTATATTCATCCATTTTATTGGAAAATAATTTATAATATATTCTATATTCCATTTATGGTGCCTCTTTCTCTTTTATAAGAAGTTTCATTGCACTTAAATAGTGAAATCATTATTAAATCGGTAATTGTCAAAATGGGTTAAATAGTGATAAAAAATATATGGGAAAACCATAATCTCAACATTTCCAATTTTTATTGGATGAGTGGATTTAAACATACCATAATATTTTTTTTAATATTCTCAATTTGGACTGATTTTAATAAAATATTTAATTTAAATAAATTTAATACACTAAGAAATTCTAAGTGTGAACATCCACTAACTTTTTAATTAACACCTTGTATTATCCATTAATGAAATTTATAATACATTGTGGATTAGATAATTCCAATCATAATAACTCCCTTACAAACATCACTATTACCCAGTGTCCCTTAAATAATCATACAACCATCCTCGTAAGGATTTATTTATAAAACTAAAGAGGTTGTGTGAATAAAACATATCATTCTTAACTCTGAACTTTTGTTTTATTTATTCTTACATGTACTTAAAATATTATTAAAAAATATGGACATAATAAATAATTATATAAAATATTATTATAATTTTTTATGAAAATGGAATACCATATATTCATCTCCTCTTCCATCAAATGGTAAAAAACGGTTGGTCGTGTGTATGGCGGACTACCACCTCACAAACTGATATAATTATTTTATATCCTCACTGTACATGGATAGTATTAATGAGGGATATAATGTATATTTATTATATTAATGTAATATTTTTCATTATCGAAATATATTAAATCATTTAATTTCTTCTATTAAATTTACCCAAAAATTATTATGTTGTCCAAGCATATGTATGGACTACCACCTCCATGATGAGATGTGGTTAATTATTCATCACCACATCACATGTATTATATATATAAGTATATTTTAATAAATACTATTTTATTTATGATATTATAATCATTATTGAAATATAAAACAATATTTATTATCTTTTAATCCTGATCATTGAAAAATGGAAATGTTACTAATGTTTATGTAGAATTTACCACATCCATGATAGTCATGTCGTATATTTTTCATTTCCATAGTTCATGGTTGGTACAAAAATATTATATTTTATGTATATATACGACAATTATTTCATCAGTATTTTTCTAGATAGGATGGTACGATGACATATATTTATATAATCATATTACTGAAGTTATTTGGACATATTAATGGAATATCTTAAAAACGACTGACATGAACTTAATTTATTAGGTAAATAAATATAACATTGAAATAAATAAAATAAAAGACATAAATTATGGGAAAGTTATTATAATTAATGTAAATTATTAAAATAATTTTATTATTCGGTAAGAAAAATAATGTTTGGGATGAGTCGAACCTGATGTAAGGGATTCGACTTATTTTTATTTTACTGAGGAATATTTTAAAATTAAGGTCCAAATTACATTTATTTTCTATATATTTTTCCCCTTATTACATGTCATATCTATAATAATTATCAATGCTGTTACTTAATGATTGTATTCCAATTATTTCATCTAATGGGATTTTACATGAAAGTTACCATATGGGAAGTGTTTCATAACTCAATTTCATTTCATTGGGTTATATAACTTTTTCATTATATGTGATATTATAAGATTATGTGTGTAATTAATTTTAACTATTTAATTATTAATTTAAAATATTTATTTGGAATTTAATTTGATAATCTTAATCAATCCAATGATTAATTCTCACTTCAACTGCCTGACCTTTGTAAGATAATTTGTCACCACTTCCACTCCATTGGGAAATATTTGAACTTATACACATATTAATTGTTATTTAATGTACATAAATTCCATGTTATATGTAATATCATGAATATATTCATATTAATTGTATTTAATGTTTCATTTGATGGTATTTTTTTCACGGGTAATATAATTTATAAGTTACAAATGTAGTAAAATATTTATATTTTAATCTCATTTCAATCTATATTGTTTACACATTAATTTACATTAAATGAAATATTATTATATTAATCTGATAAATCTATTTAATTTTTTTCTCTAAAATTTACTCAATAAATTTTCATGTAATAGTACCATTTTCATCTCATTAGAACGCCAAATGATTGAGAATGTTTTTTTTTACAAAAATATGATTTCATTTCTCTCTCCATTCAAAAATAATTTTTCTTCCAATTACATTTATTCTAAAAATTATTTCTTGAATATTTTTTATATTCTTATATGATTTTTAAAATAATTTTTTATAGGGATTGATATTTTAAAAAAAAGGTTCAAAAGGTTTATTTTTTCATTATTTTCATAATGTACTTATTGAATTTATATAGAAAATGTGAAAGAATATTTGTATTAACATACTCATCCAGAAAACTATTTCCCACCATTATGATCTGTCTACAATTTTAACATTCCTTTAAAAGTTACAATTATTCTTTGGAAATAACATTTTTTCCTAAAATTATGTAAACTTTTTTTTAATTTATTGTTAGTTTGAAAAAGGGATTTAATAAAAAAAATTATTCTAATAATCATTGTTTGGAATTTATATTTATCAATGAAAATGAACCATTATTTTACATGTAAATACCTAGACCCTCTTAGTGCAATGTTGGCGCCTTTTTTATTACATTGGAATAATTACATTCAATTAACTCCCAAAGTACAAAATTGTTCAGTTGTTTTTGGAGAGTGGTGAACTCAATGAATCACGGAAAAATAAAAAAATCTAAAAGATTCTAAAAGTGGAAACATTAAATTTGTCTCTTTGAATTAGATAAAAAAGATCAATCAAGAGAATTATGGAGGAGTTACCAACCTCCTCTTTTACTCCAACAATTAAAAATGCATCAACAAGTGTACTGGCTTGAGGAAAAGAATGTGTAATAATATAATTAATTTAAGAAAGAGTATTGAGGAAATGATTCCTTTTCACTATCTTCTTCCAAGATAGATAAACCTTCATGTGGTAATAGCCTGAACAATAGTTATGGATTCAAATTTGCACCAAATTTTGTTCATACCCCATTATTAGGCAATGCTAGCAGCATTAATCAATCCCATAATCTTATTATCTAATGATGTTTCATTACAACATGAACTATAATGATAATCCATGACATGCCCTGTAGAATCACTAAATACTAAACCATATCCAACTGGCCCTGGGTTCCCTTTGGATTCTCCATCGGAATTATGATGAATTGTTTGGTAGTCTTGGTAAAATATATACATACATGGTTACCATTTTTATATTGGGAATATGAAATAAATCATAATACATAACAAAACTAAATTCGCAGGATCCTTGAAAACTATTTCAAATATCTATTCTTTATAAAAACGGGAGAAAATATGGGTGAGCTTAAAATCTTAGTAAGGGGTTATGTACAGTGGATATTATCATTAATCAATGACCACAATCAAATTGGCCTGGTAGATACATGAACACACATTCCATTTAACCAATAAAATGATAATTAAATGAATTTATATATTTTTTTCATAATGAATGTATCCTGGATAATAATAATTGAATATTGAATAGTGTAAATTAAAAATTATTAGACATCATGTATCTAGAACAAAAACCATTAAGCCATGAAGACCTATTATCAAGATTGATTTTGACTATGAGAAGAACCCTTCCAATTTCTGCTTGAAAATAAATTCAAATTGTTTGTTGCTAACTAATTTGTCTCATGAGACGTATCAATACATATTGGGGAAATTTATAACTGGTTTCCACCCATGTCTTCGAGTACAAATTATTTCTCATATATATAATAATAATTTTAATCCATACACCAATATTCATTAATATCAAATATTTGTATCGAGTCATAGATACAGATTAATCATTATTTCCTTAGGGAATAAAGTAACTATAAAAGTATATATCAATTATAAATAGGGTTATTGTTCAGGAAATACTTATATCCATGATATAAATAATTTTGATTTTAAATGAAAAATAATCTCAATTTATTTTTATATACACCACAAAAAAATTATTAGGTGCATAATACGAAGAATGACGTAATAAAATTTAAATTGAGATGAAGTCCTTTAAATTGAGCTTTCCATTATTTCAATATTAATTAATCTTACTTATATTGGGTTAAATCAAGTTATTAATTTAAAAAAACCCATATTCATATTTATGATATCATTTATTTTCATATAATACAATATTACAACGTGTTTTTTTAATAATATTTCATTGTTACCTTTGTTTCCAGTGTTAACTACTTCATTTTATTATTCATGTTTTGACTTGTAATTCATAGTTCTTGGGATTAAGATATTGTTACATCATCTAAAAAATGATATAACGGTCATAGATATAATTTGTAGTCATTTTATACATTATTATAATCATTATCTAATTATTAACATGGAAAATGAATCACATCACATCTTGTAGATGGTAGGTCGTACGTACGCATGAGCGATAATATAATTCCGTTAATTTTGAAAGGGTGAGGAAAATTATGGTATATTATTTCATAATGAATAATTATCACTCCATATTTGTTATATATCTATTATTTATATTATCAAACTAGAACAATTAATGTGGTGAGGAAAAATAAATTACACATGGCGTGGAGATAGTAATCCATACAAATGCACGTGCAGTGCATTCCTTTTTCATAGGACGGATACATAGTGGAATATGGTTGTCTCATAATAATAATAATAAATTTTAACATATATTATACTATATTTATTTAATTTTCATAAAAATAACATATTAAGAAGGATTTGAAGATGAAACAGATATGGAATAGATGGTAAATACGATTACCTCTTCTTCAGTGGACATCCTTTTAATCACTTTTATGTGACATATGGTAGGTATTTTGGGAGGACAATAACCTATTGAAATAATATAAAGATGTTCAGAAGAGATATTATTCAATGCTGGTTAAGATATATGGCTCAAATTAGCATGAGAATGTAATATTGGATGTTCACTATTATAACTAATGTGAGGGAATAATTCATAATTCATGAAAATATTGAAATACAAACAGGCTGTTATAGAGTTAAATAATTCCATATAGTCTATAAATTAATAGGGAATGACATGATTGACCTTATATTATACCCTTTGTAGTTATTTAATGTTTTTATGAAGATTAAATAACTTAATAAAATTTTAATTCAATAAAATATCCTTATTGTTAAATTTGATACTGTTCAATAAGTTTGACTTTAAATACATCATGAAAAATTGAGAATAAAAATATAATAATTTACCAAATATTTAATATATCTTGTAGATAAATAAAACTTATTATACAAATTAAATCATCCCAAATATATAATTACTAATTATTTTAAAATAATATATGTTATTCTTATATTAATGAAATAAATATTGTTTTATCAATGAAAAATACATGATGCTAATTATATAATTTCTCAAAATTCAAAATTTATTTCTCAAATAAATTTTTTTCATAAATTTCAATAGTTAATTTAATTTCGTTAATATCTTTAATTTTTTTCAATTTTAACATGTAAAAATTATTAAATACAAAACTAGTGAATTTTTTTAATAATCATTAATTTAAATAATATATAAATTGTTTTTTGAAATAATATATCCCTTAAAAAATCTAATTTGATATAAATATATATCTATCAATACTATTCATCCAATAATTTTAATACAAGTTCACATCACATTTTATACCTTGTCTTTTGGTTTTAACATCTATTTAATCCCTTTAACTCTTACCATGTCAAATGAATTTTTACTATTTGAGAGTCAATATTGTAGCAATAAAATTTAAAAAGAAGCATAATGAATCATGTGTGACATTTTGAACTTTATGAAAATACTTTTTTATGATTTTTAAATTTTTTATAAATTTTATATAAATTAGAATAATATTATTTATTTTAATATAACATTAATGTCAATTTTGACTCTATTCATTACTTCGACTTTTAAATAAATTAATAAAACATTAAATCTGCACAACATATCTTTCAAAAAATCTCTAAAATATCATTTTCTTCTTTAAAATTCATTGATTTAATTAATTATGTCAAATTATATTTGATTAAATATTTTTAACATCATTTATTCGTTATCTCAATTAATTATATATTTAATGTATCATCATTGTGAAATACTTGAAGATAATTATTTACTTTCCCAAAATTAAAAAAAATTACAATGATTACGATACAAATTTATCTTTCCAAATAAAATTTATTGTGGAATATATCCTCTAGGTGACCCCATATTAAAAAATTTAGCATGTTAAACTCAAAACATTGAAATCAATGACTTTTCTTTCATGTAAAATATAATTAATGTATTAATTTCATCTAAGTGGATCTAATAGATTAAAAAACATTCTAAAGGATGGTTTAGGTCCGAAATAAATCCTATAAAAAATTATAACAAGTTTTACAGTAATTTTTTAATATTTATTATATTCTTTTTGACCTTAATTTCCTTATTTATCTTTAATCAAGGAAATTAAAATTAATGAAGTTATTATTCCTATTCAAAAAATAATAATTGGGTCGTATTTACTAAATAATGACTTATTTATTTCAAATATTGAATCTATTTTTCACATTAAAAACATATAATTTGATAAAATTAATTTAAATTCAGTTCTGTCCATGGGATGAGAAAACATGATTTTAAATAGAAAAAAATCCAAAATTCTGAAATATTTTTATAACAACATTCAATATACAAAATATTCCAATGATATTATTTGGATTTATATATGTATTATTTATCTAATTTTACATTAAAACTAATTAAAATTTAATTTAACATTATAAATTATTTAGAAGAAAAATAATTTCTGAATTAAAATGTTGTTTTTTACTATTCATCAAAAAAGGATTTCTTTTTAGATCATTTCTAGAAAACGAATAAGTTATATATTAAAAATTATATCAAACATATAATATATAAGTTTAAAAATTCTATAAGTACTATTATTTCCCTTAAATTTAAAAGCATGGCTAAAATAATAATTCATTATTCGTTTAAGTTGGGTTTCTGTGAAATGTAAGTTCTCGAAGAGATTAATATTAACAAGAGGCATACAATAAAATCATGAGGTGTAATATTATCCCAAAAAAAATTCTTCCATTTACTTTTAAATTGAACATTATAAATAATAAGTTGATACCTGAAATTTTCATTGTGGGAAAGAAAAATCAAAAAAAATTAATAAAATATCCTCTTAATTACAGGGAATGATAAATTAGAAGGACACCACAAAATTAGAATTTTGAATCGGAAAATGATAGCAGTAAGTGAAAGAATTTAAATTGAAGGGAAATATAACATTTATGTTTTGATGGAGAGTTTTAGAAAATATGGTCAATAGAATGGTAACTGTCACAAAATCATAAATCCATGATCGATAAATAGATAATTCATTTTTGAGAAATAAAAGTAAATGTATAAAATTTATTATTTAAAATATTTTTCATAAAGTTGAGGGACACTTCTTCTCTTCAGTTTATCAACTGAAATAATTATCTTACTTGATTACTTCTCATATCATGAGCATAATATCATCCTTTGTTTGTGCTTCGATATGTTTTCACTTCATTTTGTACTCCTATATATGGATATACAAGATGAATTTTTATACCTAAATAACATGAAATGAATCATAAGTTCCAAAAGTCATTCCTTGAGAATTTTAATCATTATTAAAACCAAAATTTGTAGCACATGATATACAATAAAACATATCACACATTATCCTCAAACAAAAATATTAAATGTTCAACTTATTCCATTCCATAACTAGTTAATTTTATGTCTCATCCCAAATATGTTTGTAAAAATCCAATGACCACAAATTTATAGGGATGGTCACTAAATTTCCATAATCAACATAATATTAAATTTTTCCCAAATAACATAATTTAGCTCTTTTTTACATACCAAATATATGAATACCTTGATCACAACAAAACCATAATAAAAACATTCATGCTTCCAAAAATAAAAAAACTCAAGTTGTTAAATATATTCATTGAATCAAAACATGTAGGTAGTCCAACAAAGATAATATAAACCATAAATTCAATAACCACTTTCATGGTTACATAAACTATCGCATTGAAATTTCACTATATTTATTACATGAAACATGAAGACTGTATTATAGGTCATCTTCCCTCAATCATGTGTTTTTAAAATGATCAAAATTCCATGGAATCACTTTTCTTAGTTATCAGTAACACTCATTATATTAATCTAAATTATTAAAGAATAAGTATTATAGTAAAATCCTTATACATACATAACATCATTGATAAAATATTTCTTGAATCCAAATACACATGAACATTAATCATTCCATGACATTATTAATCCATTATCTATACATCATAATATTATTCCATGATATATCATTCCTTCCATTTATCAATTTTTTTATTCATCATTAATAATATAACCATTGAGGTTCTATTAATGACATTTCCTCTTAAGAAATGGATTTTGATAACACCCAATCATCAATAATTCATGATTTTATTATCTACCTTCACTTCATTAACCAAAATTTTCATTTTTCTTTGGTTATTACATTTTTCTATCCTTCAATGTCATACGCAAAATAACTACATATTACTATAAGGCATGTTAAAGTGATTTTCTTCTCTCGTATTCTAAATATATTATATTGTATCATATATCTCCACAGTTTACACCACTTTATCTCTTAGTAAGCTCTATCGTTCACATATTTTTTGGTTCTGATATTTGGTTATGGTTGATGTTGTTAATAATATATCATGATAACCAGTCAATCATAATCACAATATTTTTCACTCTTGTCACTATCCCATTTGATTTCACAAAAAAACATTATCTATCACATTCATCATTAACCTAGTTCGTTTTGTTTCTATCCATTGACTAAAACCAAAAATGCATTGTGTGACCAATACTATTCATTATAATACAGTCATAAAGAATCTTTTATAGGATTTCAAATTCATGATTTCTTTATTCAATCATTGTGTCCATAGGTTTTTCCTAGGTTAACCTTGGTCAATAACAATTATATAAGATGTTATATTTTTTGTATAATTATCTTCAAAATTAAATCATAGGGTTATGCTCCCTTGCCTATATTTTCCTAAATCTAGTTCGCAATGTTTCTACAAAAATTACATTGATAAAAACTATAAAAACCCAAAATGCAGTTGCCAATAGTTGGTACCCTATAGTATAATATTTGAATTATACCATGGAATCATATCCCTAGGAACCAAATAGTTTACAATCCTTGGTAGACTCGACACATACATGATTTCTTTTTTTAACTTTCAGAGTTGGAAATACAGAAAAATACATAAAAAATTGAACATGTTCATATTACTTGAAGAAAAAATCAAATATCTCTTCTTCATAGCCTATTAATATTAAAAAAATAAGGGTGGGCTAAAATTCTCAATAATACATTGTGTGGTTGCTGGATGTTCTTGTGAAGCTATCAAGCCCCACACAAATGTTTTCCCAGTCCATGAAATATGCATCAATCTTAATCACTATCGTCACTATGGAAAACTGGAAATTTCATTCTCAAGAAATGAGGTAACCATTCCGGCATCATATTTTTTATTTTTGCTTGATGGGATGTTCTCTAAACACAGACTGTCATTGAAATAACTTCGATGATCTCTCAGATTTATTTTCTACTTGGGATTTCACATCATCCACATTAATTAATTTAATTTTATTCTTCATTTTTATTATAAGGATGAGTACTATAGACTTTTGGTGAAACATTCATGGTTTTATTAGGGTTTCTTCATGCGAGTTCTTAAATGGAACCATGCATTTGTCCCTTATGAAGAGTCAAGCATTGTTTAGATCTGGACTGTTCTCCCTAGATTTCCGCTCCATTTATTCATGTAATAATCCCTATTTCTGATCTCCATACATATTAGTAAACCATTTATACTGAACGTGGTGATGTTGAATCTTTTTAGACCATTAGTTTCCAATGTCTGTATTGAAATTTAAGTTTCTTAGGCTCTTTCTTCTCAAATTTTGATCCAAAATAGTGAATATGGCTTCTTTCATGAGGCAGTTTATGAAAAACTACCCATGTATGGCCACTTATTCCACAAACTGGGACATGCCATGAAGGATTATGACTAAAATTGTTTACATCCATCAACAAGAAAATCTACATGGGTTGAAAAAATAAAAAATAATTTCGGATTAGATGATGGTACCACAACGGATACATGACCTTTGATGACAATGTTCTTTATGAATTTATTAAGGAATATGTGAACAAAGAACCTATGGTTAAGGCCTAACATTCTTCTCCTTTACATCATCCTGTTGCCTCTGAAGGAATGTCAAAAAATTTTGATGCTCAGATTACTACAATGCATGTCATCACTGATTCTTCACCCCTGATTTATGTACAGGAGACACACTTGTATATGTGTGGTATAGAAGATAAATATCAGTGTGATATCTCTGATTCTAGCGATACATGGATAGATAAGGACCAATCTGATCAAATTGAGGATGCATACATAAAATCAAGTGCAAGGAAAAGTAAAAACCCAATGGCTGTTGATGATGGTTTTATTACCCGAAATCCATGAAAAACATATAAATGCAGAGACTACTCTTATATTAAGATTAAAATTATTACAATATCTTTTTATACCTTTAGAAAAAAATGCATCAAACCTAAACCACTTCTAATGGTGGTTGATACACCATCATTCCTCTCACTCATTGATCATTCATTAGAATCCTCGGACTTAATTGAGTCAGGTGATAATGATAGTGACCCTGAAAATGCTGATTTCAATAGGTATGTTTATCAAATTGAATAGAGATTTGAATACATGGAGGAACATGGCTCTTGGATGGATGATAATGATGCAACTTACTTTTCTTAATATAAAAAAGTAGAAATATCTACTGAAACACACATTCAACTCAGAAAGAAGATGTTTTTTAAAGTGGTGGAAGAGTTTAAGAGGAACACTAACATTGACTTCAAAATAATATCTTTCGAATTATCATTCTACTTATATGAGGGAATATGGTCTATGAATTCATGGTTTATGGGTTTCTTAATGGCTCTTCGATTAAGATCATGGCTAGTGATGGATACATTTTTTTGCTCTGGTTTTCTCAGATTTCAGTTGCTGTTGAGGAAGGAATTTATCATGATGTGGCCTAATGGTTATTTAGATTCCACTTGGGCCTTCTTTAGGTTGACATATTTTTTCTGATCCTGTTGTCTAAGGAGAGGATTTAAAGATTAATTATCGAATGTCTAATTATTCCTTACATTTGATTGGAGGACCCACTTTTTTTGATCATATTTGGATTTTGGACCACAAGGGAGTTTGCTTATCATACTGGAAAAGTTGGTGTTTCCCGGACACTTCCTTTACTAGAATAATATCTTGTCAGTCTGATAACATGAAAGTTTGGATAAGTTTTAATCTAATCCAAACTATTTTTTGTTCCACATGAAATATAAATTTGTATCCCCCTAAATCTCATGTTGGGGTAATTTATTTAAACACAATTATTTTATTATAACTATGATTGTAATAAATTCCTTTGGGGCATGAATATTGAGAACATTTCATTTCATATATTTTATAAAAAAATAGACAACATAAAATACACATCATTTATCAACAAACTAAGAATTAAATGCATCCATAGGTTTTTTCATAATGATAATATACTATATAATAAAAAATTAATGTTGAATTAGAGAATTGTTTAATAATTAGATGTCATGAATCGAGAATGTGAACCACTAAAATGTCAATACTTATTATCTATAATTATTAATTATGTAGGTAGAAACCCATCCGATTCTTCTTTCAAACAAATATAAGTGGTTTTTGGCCAACTGATTTTCCACATGGGACATGCCAATACATCGATAGCGTATCCATAACCATTCCCTAACAAAGTATATCAATACAAATAATTCCTCATATATATAATAATAAATAAAATTCAATAATAAATATTATTTCGCATAAATATCCACATTCAGTAAAGTATTCATATTTATTAATATTTCCTTAGTTAAACAAATATCATTGAATGAAAATATTATATATAAAAATGGTATATGATTTTGGAAACAACTTTATCAAAGAAATAAACTATATGAAGATTAAATTAAAAATTATCTCATAAGACTAGTATACACAACACATAAAAACTATTTTGTGCATAATACCATGTATTTTTCAATGAAATATAAATTGAGATGAATCGCATTACATTGCATTTTACAAAAATTGATCATCAATTAACCTCATATAAAATGGTTTAAATCATGATATTAATTTATACCATAATGATATACATAATAATTATATCATAAATGATCATATTATACCATATAATCACCCATTTGTTAATAATATTTAATTATTATAATTGTTTTGGTTGTTAACTACTTCATCTTCTTATGCATGTTTTATCATGTTAGTGATAGTTCTTCGTCATATTATATTGTTATATAATATGAAGATTTAAAATATGGTCATATATATCATATCTATTCATTAAATTAAATCTTATAATCATTCGTTAAGGTTGAACATCTAAAATAAATCACATCATGTCGTGGAGGCAGTATATCGTACATACGCACGAGAAATGATAACATTCCCTTAATAATGAAAGGTAAGGAATTTTATGGTATCTTAAATTTTTTAAAAGCAATATAATGTCATATTTTTTATATATATCCATTATTTAAATCATTATACTCATACAAGTAATGTGTTTATGAAAAACAAATGACACCACGTCATGGAAACAGTAAGTCGTACATACGCATATGAGGTACTTTCATTTTTTTATTGGATTTATAATAGGTGGATTATGATTTTCCCTTAATTATAATAAAATATATGAATATATATGATACCTGGGTTATTAATTTATAATGTAAATGACACAAGGATATCATGTGGAAGAAGAAACAAACTTGAAAGAGTTCAGAAATATGATTACCTCTTCATCGGTGGACTTCCATTAATCTCATGATAAGTAATATATGGAGTGTCTTTTGGATGAACTGAAACCTCTAGAACATAACTAAATATTTTTATATGGAAAATTGGTAGGTTTTTCAATATATAAGGATCAAACTGGGGTCAGTTATGGGGGTAGGAGGTTCCCATTTAGAAATGAGTTTCGGGGAACTTTCAGAATTCCACAAAATATTAAAATATAGTAATGTTGTTATTGAAATAAAGACTTCCATATTTGTTATAAATAAATAGTGGATGAAAATATTTAATATATATTAAGCCTTTGTTAATTTTTAATATTTTTTGGATTTTCAAATTATTTTTTAAAATATTAATTCAATAAAATATCATTATTGTCAAATTTTATACAATTCCTTTAATTTTACTTTAAATACATTATTAAAAATTTATCATTCGAATATAATGAAATAAAAAAATATAACATCTATTATAGATATATAAAATTCATTAAAAATATAAAATCATTCAAAGTATATTAAGATTAATAGTATTAAAATAAATTATCTTTTTCACATAATTAATAAATATTGTTTTAAATTACAAATTCATTTAAGGTAATTATATAATTTCTAAAAACTCAATGTAAATTTATATAATGAAAAAAAATCATAAATATAATTGTAGAAATTTAGGTTCATTCATAACTTCAGTTTTTTTCAATGTGGACTCATAAATGTTGTTAAATACAAAGAGAGTGAAATTTTTTAATTATCATTGATTTAAATAATATAAAAGTTATTCGCATGTACATGTGTCCATTAAACAACTCAAATTATATATCAAGGTTATAATATTCTAATAAACTTCATGAAAAAATTATTATAATTGTTTATATCACTTTCTTACTCTTATATTTTGGCTTTAACGAATTTTTTATCCCTTTCACTCTTTTCATGATACCATAGATTATTACTATTGAGAGTCAATATGTTTACTCAAAAATGAATAAAGAGACATAAATAAATCATGGATGAATATTTTAAACTTATATAAATATTTTTGATTAAATTTATATATTTTTTGAAAAAGAATTATAGCATTTAATAAAATATTATTAATTTTAATATAATAATAATGTCAATTTAGAAACTATTTATTACATAGACTCGTACAAAAAATCAACAAAACAAGATAACTCCAATAAACAACTTTTTAAACACCACTAACATTTCAAATGTATCTATAAATTTTTTTTAGGATATTAATTATGTCAAATTTAATTTATTTTTATATATTCGATATCATTTTTTTGATATTTCCATTAATTAAAAAACATTGTGTCGGCATTGTGGAAGCCCTTTAGATAATTATTTATAAACAAAAAATTAAAAACAAATTACTATTATTAATATATTCATAATAACTTTCATAATAATATTTATAGTCGAATATATCACTTATGTAACCACATATTATATTATTTATCTTGTTAAAATTATGAAATGTTTTTATATCCACATTAAATATATTAAATATTGAAATTACCTTAATTAGATTATTATATGTATAATTTATTTAATTTTACATTATAACTAAATTAAAATATAATTTTCCATTATAAACTATTCAAACAAAAAATCAGTTTTCAATTACAATTTATTGTTTTATAAAAATTTATCAAAAATTGAAACATATAAGAAATATACAAAAAAAGTAATAAAGTAAATTTTGATATTAAAATTTCAAAAAAATTATTTTTTAAAATATAAATTATAAACATATAAACATTTAGTGTGAGAACAAATTTTCTATCCAAGGGAAGTAAAACTGCCTTTAAAAAATATAGTTTCTTATACGTAAAAGTGGATTTGTTTTTATATCATATCTAAAAAGCACATAAGAATAATTTTACAAAATATATTGAAAATTAAATATATATATTTCATAATTTTGTTAATTCTATTCATTATTTCTAATTTAAAGGCTAGGTTATAATAATATTTCATTATTTTTTTAAGATTGGTTTTGCATGCAATGTATGCTATCGAAAATATTAAATTTATAGAGAGACATACCATAATGTATTGGTGTGTTAAATTATTTATGATCCAATGGGATTGTTTTTAAATTATTTTATCCTTCTTCATTATATAGATGGCTTGTGATTAGTTCGACTGGGGAAATATAAACAATTCATTTGCTAGTATCCCAATACTAATGGTTTTGTTGATAATGTATTAAATTATTATTATAAAATTTATATATGATGAATTACTTCAGCTTAGTATGATATGTGAGGGTCCTTATATATCCCCTATATTCATTGGTAGGTCTCATAAGACAAAAAAGTTTAGGTATTTGGCCGATAGCTTCCATATAAATGTATGATGTCTTGAATCAATGCCATGATGATATGTTTATGGTGTTTGGAATTATTTATTACATACTTATGAGATTAGTTATTGATGTTCTTCTGACAATTTTAATATATATGATATACATGTATTAAATTCAATATTTTATAATTATTTATATTTATTTTTTTCATAACAATTTCTTCCATAATTATTATTCTCAATTATAATGTTATGATTAAATGTAATATGATTTTAGTTATTTATGTTTCCATATTGATTATACCTAATTTACCCATGATATATGATGATTTGTGCAAACATTGTATTATTTTGATCTCACACCTTATTTTGTGTCTTTTCCCCATGATAGGATGATATAATATTTTACTGTCTTCCGGGATTCATAAAATTCATTCTCATTATAGTGTATTATTACAATTTACATTTAAATAAATCTAATAAACTATCCGGTCCATAGGTATGAAATTTCATGTATCTAGTGTCATTTTAATAAAGCAACCATCGACTCTATGCAACTAGGGATGAGTCCTTTATAGTTAGTATCCGATAAATATTAGTAGAAACATTGGGAAATAGATATAGGAAAGCATAGATTATGAAAAAAATGACACTATGAATTAATTTTTGAACAATTCTAAGTATAGGTTATCATCATAAAATATTGGTATGGTAAATATTATGTGGTTCTGATAAAATAAATCGATGAATGGATAATATAACAAGTTGTGGTTTTTTGAATATATTTATATAGGGGTAATGACATCAAAAAAAGTCAGTCAACTATCTCTAGGTTATCATTCTAGAGAAAATTGATTGTTCCCTTACTCACACCAAATTTGAATCACCCAGTGGATATTCATGGGTTAAACCATATTTCATTTACAAAGCATTATGATGAATTATGTAATATAACCAATAGAAACCTATGATATTCCACTGTGATATGTAATAATCCTAATTTATGAAAACTCTATGATTGATCATATGTTTAAAGGTATATATACTCGCTTATAGGATTCTGTTATAGTATTTAACCATGATAATTGATATCAAAATAGATATTTATTTGAATAAAAAAATTTGGTTCTATATTGGTTTTAGTGAAAATTTTATTTGTGGATTAATTATTCTACATTTTGTGTACATAGGTTTGATGGTACTGGATACCATAAGGGTTTATCTTATCATTTATCTTGAAGAAATTATTGTTTATTACACCTTTGTAACATAATATTCATCAAATAACACACCCTTTGATTGAAAATTTCTTAGGTTAATATGTGACTAAAGTTGTTTTTGAAGAGGAATATTGTTGTGGGGGCATTAAAATTTTAAGGTAAATAGAAATAAATTTTCGTATGATGGGGATTAAATTTAGGAATAATGGTTGATTTATATTTTTAAGGTAACTATTATTTAGTTTTGAAATTATTTTGGGAAATGATTAGTATATTTTGGAAAATATATTTCATGGGTATTTTAAATTAAGACATGATACTTTAAAAAAGATGGATATTAGTTGGAGGTAAATTTTATTTTTATATTCGAATAATATGTGATAAAATCATTGTATTTTTTAGGTTACAATCTTAATCAAGAAATTTTTTTATTAATATTAATGATAAATATTTGTGGAATGATTTAGTTTGAACATTGGTTATAAAACATAAATTTTAGAGATTGATTTTTTATTTCTTCATATGATTGTTTATTCATTGGGGTAATTATCATAGATTATACTAAACATTTCACTTTTGATTAATTTCTAAAAAATAAGTATTGGAATGTTCTCCTTTTATGTATGTTGTGATCCGATAAATGTTTATTTTAATTAATTAGAAATGAAAAATTCAACTTGTGTACTCAACGTTTGGATTAAAAGATTATATTATGTTGGAAAATGATTAGTGGAATAAATTCTACTTATCAAGTAAATATATTTCTATATTTTGTTAGCCTATATGGAAAAATATTAGTCAAATATATGAAAAATGAACAATATGTAAACATATTTTTTCATATTACAATCATTTTAGATGAATTGATGGAATTTTCACCTATCAATAATTATTTGGTTTTGTACTCGTTCACATTAATTTGATTATTCATTTTCTTGTGATCAATGATCTCTATCACTCATCGTAAATATTTTCGAAATTATTATTTTCTTAATTTTCAATATTTCATCTTCCTCGTAATGTTTTCCTACTTGGTTTTAAATGACCATCATACTTCTCATTCTCTCACATCATGAAGAAGTTTCATTAAACCTTTTTATGATGTGTGATTTTATCAAAGGTATTTCTTGATAGAAAACCATTTATTTTTTAGTGCAATTTCAAATTTTTCGGAAGAAATTTCTTTAATTTTTGGGTAGTGTAACACCGTGATACATTAAAATTATAACATTGTATTTTATAGCATATACAGCATGCAACATCATTCATAAGCAACCTGTGAAAAATAATATTTAATAATTATCATTCATAATAAGAAATAAAATTTGTGGGTTTGAATATAATTAAAAAAATTATGAAATACATATGAAATCTCAACTAAAAATAAATTAATTGAAATTACATAGAAAATAATCTCACAATTTTATTAGATTTAGTTTATTACTAAAAAAATATATTTTCTTCAAAAACGTTTTTTATATAACTTTATGAGTAATTAATAAAATTATTATTTTTCTAACTTTAGAAAATTTATTTAATAAAATTAAATAAATTTTTCAATTAATCATATGAAAAGTATCTTATCGTTCATTTTTTTATATTTTTCTTAAAAAGTTTGGCTTTTCAAAGAATTGTGAAAAAACATGTATTATTGAAAAAAAATTCAAATATATAATGTCAATCAATTTTAATAAACAAGAAAACAATAAAAATGAATCATTTTAATTAAAATTTTATATTATATATATATATAAGTATATTAATTTTAGTTGATAATATAATCATAACTAGTAATATATTTATATTCGTATAATCTTATTCCTGAAAAATTGTATTTCTTGATAAACTTTTTTCAATGCGTTTTCACGTTTATTTTTTAAATTTAATTCTACCACTTCTGTGAATTTAAATTTAAAAAATATATTCTATATTTTAAAATAATAATAATTTATATTAGGAAATAATGTCCACTTATTTTTTCTCATAGTGAATAGTATAACAGTAAAAATATCTAACTGTGATTAGGGGTAAAACTGGGTTTTGAGGGGTTAAACAATTAGATAAGTGTTATGATTACCTAAAAACAATTCTAATTTCTATTGAATATTTTTTTTGACCATATATATTATAATTTATATAAATTTATCATTTTAAGCTATGTGTCCATGATTATTATCTTTATAATTATTTAGGTAAGGAAAATGACACAATGTAACTCCCTTACTTTTTAAAATATGTTATATATTTACATATTTATAAAATTAGATATGCTAAGTTATAAATGTTCATTTTAATGATGAATGATTTTTATTTATCATGGTAATTTATTCATAATTTTTTTAGTAAAATATTATCCTCAATTTTTTACTTAACACAAATATAATAATTATTTAACTAAAAATAAAATATTAATTAATTATTTAAAAATATTAATAATAAAATAATTTCAATATATTATTATGATATAAATTTTTTCAGATAATTAAAACATTATTGGGATGTGAAAAAGGTATATTTTCAAATTCTATATTTTGTCAATATATTATTACTATCAAATTAAGTGAATGGTATCTAATTTTACATTAATGATATTTTATAATAATTATTTTTTATTAAATGATTTAAAATTAAAAAAATAATTTATATAAAAGGGAATTACAAATGGTAGATAATGTCAACCATGTTCCATTTATTGGCTTATTTTTGTTTTTAGTAATTTTTATATCCCATAAAGTGTAAAAACATTTTTACCATGCTAATTATTAGAAAGGGTTAAATGGGGTTAAAAAGGGATAATGGTAAAAAACTAATATAAACATTTGAAAATTTAATTATATTTGAGTACATAAACTAAAACTAATATTTTCCCTGAAACATATGAATTTGGATCCATTTTAAAATAATGATTAATTTAAATTAATTTAATACTTTATAAAATTAAATGAGATCCCCTCCCCACACTTATAAAAGGGAACCCCCACTGTGCATTTATCCACACATAAAAGGTCTTTTGGTTCACAAAATCTCTTCCTAAAAGACATTCATTAATTCCAAACCAATTATTTATTATAAGGACCCAGAAATTCTATGGAAACTTGTTTTATTAAATACATGGGATTTTTACGAGTTCGCAAATTTTTACGGTGCTTGATCTTGAGGCCCGGTGTGCCTGGAATCAATTTCGGAAGTTTTGTTTGAGTATGTTCAAAAAACCTATGGGTGAGTTTTTATAACTTTTGAACCGATGCTCAAAACTGAAATCTGATGGCACCGCTGAACTCACATCACCATTATTAGCTTAAGAGGACCTTCACCTCGACAACAGTTAGTCGAGAATGAAATTTAGTTTTTGAGTTTTTAAAGAAAAAGTTAAATAAAAATAAGTGTTATCTATTTTAATTTTTGAGGTGGTTAAAACCACCAAGAGGTGGTTATAGGTGGGGGACACCACACCATAACCTCCCATGAGTGGTTATGGTGGTTGGGACCACCCAACGATTAAACATCTCTTGACAATTAATGAGGTGTGGACCACCCGAAGATGAAACCATTGAACTCCTTTAATTAATTTGTGTCCACACACACTAATTAATTTTGTGGAGGCCCCTCTTTTATTTCTTTTTTGGTTGGCATCATAATTTTTGTTGGAAGGGAGAATTAAGGAAAAATAGGGCTAGGGAGAACCATCCTCCCAATGAAGAACACACAGAACGCCGATGACGCTTCTTCCTTGGTCTTCTACCCCGGACACTTTCTGACGCACGAGCCTAAGTTGAGAGTGTGTGACGAACGTGGTGAAAAATGAATCAACATTCTCTTTCCTCAACATTGTCAATGATAATCGACCAATCAGGTAGGGGTTTGATTTGAATTTGTTCCTGTTCTATGTCGTTAAATTTTTGGAATGTGTTATGCCGATTGAGATCAATGTAACGTGGAAGGCTCGGACCGCCAGAACATGGACCGGCCCTCCCCATTTAATTGTTATAATTTATTGATGATGGAGGTGGAGAAATGGCGACCGGTTTCTAGCAGACCGTGAAGAAAACCGGCGGCATAAGGCCGCCGAGTCACCGAAAGTACGCGGCACGGTCGTGCCGCGCGGAAGGAAATCGCGGCCAGGGCGGGCCATGGTGGAAGGGGTGCGACACTTATGCGCCAATCAGAGGAGGAGGGCCGCGACAGATAGATGTGCCACCATTGCGCCACATGTTGGAGCAAAACCACGATGCCATCGCGCCGCAGTAGAGGAACTGGGTCGGCCGACATCGGGCCGGCCGCCGGCGGTGCGGAAACTGGCTGGCCGCTTGGCTACTTGGACAAGGCAGGACCCCCCGGGTCTCGTGGGTTACTGAACCGATGCATAGTGCCAGTTCTGTTTTGGAAATCAGGGGGGTACGACACCCCCCCCCCCCCCCACACACACACACATAGCTAGGGATGGGCATGTAGAGTGCCGCTAGTCGTTGGATGACAAGTCCACTCGGGCTACCAGCCATGCCACACGGGCTACCCCCTTGGGCCGGGCACCCCATGGGACGTATCGCACCCTCGGGCCAGGCCACTCTCGGGCAGTGCTTCCATTGCGGGCATGTCCTCCTTCACGGGCCTCGCCGCCTTCACGGGTCGGGCCGCCCTCAGGCCCTGTCACCCTCAGGTCGGGTCGTTCCCTTGGGTTGGGTCGGACCCGCGGACCTGGTCGGACCCTAGTCTGAACCCGTTTGACCCAAACACACCTTTTCGCCCATAACATGGGCTACGGGTGTCTGTTTGATGAACCACCTGTAGGGATGGAAATAATAGAGTGAGACGGATCTTTTGGCATACCTCACTAGAGGTTTGGAATTTGTTGGGGTACAGTTGGGATGGATTGAACCTAAAATCCAACCAGACCCCCGGAACGGAAATGTCAATAACTCACAGACCAGGCATCTGATTGATGCTCTGTATGTTGTGCTGAGACCTCTATGACAAGGAGGACCATTGAGATACTTCTACTTTGGACATCGTTAATGTTGTAAAATCTAACAGTAGCTCATGGAGTGGATCCTCCCGGAGACGAGCGAGCGGAGTATGGAGACCTAGTTGATGGCTGTTATCTGAAGACTACGGACCTTTTGACTCATAGTGTTTCGACTGGCCCATTGGGGAGGGCCTCTGTGTGACGCAATAGACCAGTAGTGGGGAGCACCTCTGTGTGATGCGGCAGACCCATGATACTCGAAAGGAGGAGTACCTCAGCAGGCTACGAGGGGGAGCGCCTCTATGTGAGCACGTCAGACCTAGAGTGGGGAGCGCCTCTATATGACGTAGTAGACCCATGATACTCGATAAGAGGAGTACTATATCAGTTCAAGATAGTGGGAAGCACCTCTGTGGGATGCAATAGGCCGAAAATACTATATAAAGAGGGGGTACACCAGCAGTCGAGGTTTCAACAGTTTGACTAGGAGTGTTACATGTTAACACCCCTATAATAAAAGCATGGATTTGAGCTGAGTCAATGACTTTTGTGTTTCCCTCAGGATTGATATGGGTTACTAGATAACTTAGGTATATGTATGGGAATATACCTAAGTAATGGTTATCTGTTGATTAAATATTTTTTGGTTTATCCTTGTTGGATTTTGTGATACATTGAGGGTCTCAGGGTCTCTACTAAATATTTTAATACTCAACCCTACACTGGCTATGCCTGCACCTTGTTGTATTGGATGAAAATGACGGACAACGCTGACTGAGGCAGAGAGTATCCGGACTGGATAGTACCCGGAGGTGGACCATTCAGGGTGACGGTACATGGAGCGGACATACGAACGTGGAGTGCTGATGAGGCCATCTGTTCCTACCCTTCAGGTAGGAACCCCAAAGGACGACCCAATAGCTATTTTATTTCCTCTTTCAGTTGTACTTGTACATTTCTGCTTTCTGGTACTTTACTGTTGGGCATGTATTTCCAACCCCCATTACATCCAGCACTCTCTTTTTCTATACAGTTTTTACTTAGTGTTTGCTTCCAATTGTACTCGGTTAGTGTGTTTTTACAATTTATAAATGAAATCCCTTCCCATTTTAGAGATTTACACCTTTTTTTCATGTCTCCATCCCCAGGCCTATGGAAGGTAGGCTTGAGGTTTTCCTGATACAGGCCCCAAGAGAAGGGTCGTGACAAATTGGTATTAGAGGAGTCGGTTCTACTGCAGAACTTGGGAATCTGATCATTCATTTATGTGAAGCAATAGTGTTAAGGGTAATAAGTGTGGTTCTCAGCTCAGGGATTCCATTGTTGGTGCGAGCGGCTGACCTATCCATACACCCAGACCATGACTTCTAATTTCTGACTAGGTGCATAAAAACACATATTGCGTGCGTGTTTACAAATGTTTTCTTTAAGTCAGTTCAACCAGATCAGCTTACTAGCTATAATATTTTGACCGTGTCACATCTGTTTCTTTCAAGATTCCTCCTTTCGGGTTACCTGTTAGAGCCTCGAGAGTCGTATGCTCTGACAGCCCACCAAGCGAGGAGGCCTCAGTGCAGGGCCCCTTTCCAGTTGAGGCACCAGTGGAGGCACCAGTGGTATGACTCTACGTTGGGCCACCAATGCCACCATCCCTTGTAGTAGACGATGCACACTGCTTCAGTGCGATGCATGAGTTCCACCGCCAGAGGCCACCGAGGTTCCGGGGACAGACGGAGCCACATCCTGCTGATGATTGGATAGAGACTGTGGTGAGATTCTTCAAGCTATTAGGGACACCAGTAGACTTCATGGTGGTCCTTGCTGCCAGCCTCCTTCAGGCAGTAGCAGGCAGATGGTGGAGCCTAATGCTCCTGGTCCATGACGTGGCGACACTACTCTGTACAAAATTCAAGAGCCTCTTCCGAGTGGATTTTTTCCTAGCCACCCTTCATGTAGTGTGGATGCAAGAGCTACTTAATCTACTATGGGGCAGCATGACAGTGTCACAGTACTCATTGAGGTTCACTAACCTCTCGCGCTACTCCATAGATATGGTGCAGGACACATTCTTCATGGCCCGGACCATCGAGCAGGGACTAAGGCGAGAGATCTAGTCATCAATGATCTCCCTTAGCATCCCAGCGTAGGCGGGGGTGTTAGAGGGAGCCCTCCTAGTATAGAGTTTCCTGGCTAAGCAGTTTCAAGCAGCGAGACCCACTCCTAGTTGACATGCAGCGGAGCCTTCTACAGCTGGCAGTAGACAGATGACGCACTGGTCCAAGAGGACCAGACCCACATGTGGATGACCACAGGACTCATGATCAGTTTTGCGGGGGCCCCGGGGTAGTGACATACCTTCCAGGAGCAGACAATTTTATTTATGCAGAGGTTAGGGTCACATGGACCATGACTGACCGAACCTCCATCAAAATGATCATGAGACATTCGATGGACCTCCCAGGCAGAGGCAGAGATTTGATCGAGCCCGTCCGTAGGGCGAAGCCGGACGTGGTAGAGGAGTTGGTCGAGCTGCTGGTGGTGGGTGACGTTACTAGGTACTACCACCACCACCACCAGGAGGTCCACCCCGACCACATAGAGCAGGTGGACATGGGAGATCTCAGCTTTAGGAAGCTAAGGAATACGACCATAGATCTAAGTAGATGATTTGAGGTATGATCTGTGTCTACTCCACCATAGCTGCAATTCTTATAGACATAGGTGCTAGTCACTCTTTCAGAGCTCAGAGTTTCCGACGGATTTGTTGGCTCAATACATACAGATAGAGACTCTTACGAGAGCAGACTCGACAATTATGCACTCGTTCCAACAGTGTGAGCTTACTCTAGGAGGCGAGAGCTTCAGTAGGGATCTCTTCGTAGTGGCATCCAGGTCGTACGGCGCCATCTTGGGTATGGATTGGTTATCTACCATCCATCCTCAGATTGACTGTATTGGGAGAAAAGTGTGGTGTGTCCACACGGATGAGACTGGGTTCACCTTCATCGGCAAGAATGGAACCTTTTTTATCACAGGACGGACTTACTCGGTGGAGGGTGTAGCCGATCACTCACCAGTTATCATTCCTTATCCTCGGAGCAGTATATGTGGAGAGTCCAACTTATCCTACATTGGTGGACAAGTGCACTGATGTATTCCCTGATGATGTGCAAGGACTAAATCCTAACAGTTAGGTGGATTTATACATTGAACTATACCCTAGGATGACACAAATATCTACTCCAGCATATCGGATAGCTCTCGTTGAGCTTCGTGAGCTATGGGTACAGTTGGAGGACTTGTAAGGGAAGGGATTCATCTAGCCCAGTGTTTCTCTCTAGGTAGCCCTGATTCTATTCGTCAAGAAGTCAGATGGGAGCTTGAGGATTTTTTTTTTACTACCGTCGCCTGAACTAGGTGACCATGAAGAAGAAGTAGCCACTTCTGAGGACTGACGACCTCTTTGATCAGCTCAAGGGAGCACGATGGTTTTTGAAGATTGACCCCAGATCAAGTTTTCACCAACTCAGAGTTCGAGACGAGGATGTGCAGAAGACAACCTTCAGGTGTCGATACAGCCACTACGAGTTCTTGGTTATTCCCTTCTGCGTAACCAATGCTCCAGCAGTGTTCACGTGTCTCATGAATAGGATTTTTCATCCTTACCTCGATCGCATTATCATGGTCATTATCAATGACATTTTGATCTACTCGACTACTGAGGAGGATCATGCCTACCATTTGCAATAATTACTTGACACACTCCGAGAGCACAAGCTTTATAGTAATCTCTCAAAGTTCCAATTTTTTATTCGAGAGGTGCACTTCTTGGGACTTGTCATCTCGGAGGCTGGAGTTGCAGTAGATCCAGCGAAGATCAAGGAGGCACTTTCTTGGGATCCACCCAAGATTGTGATGCAGGTACGGAGTATCCTGGGATTGGCTGGATACTACCATAGGATCGTTCCAGACTTCTCTAGAGTTGCAGCACCACTATCAGCTTTGATGAAGAAGGGGAAACCCTTCGTGTTGTTGGAGAGATTCCAGCAGAGCTTTCAGGATCTGAGGAAGTGGCTGACTAGTGACCCCATCTTGAGGCTTCTAGAGGAAGGCTTATGGTACAGAGTTTACTGAGACACATCAAGGACCGGACATGGGTGTGTCCTGATGAAAGAGCAAGCAGTGATCACTTATGGTTCTCGACAGCTGAGACAACACGAGTAGAACTATGCTACCCATGACCTGGAGTTAGTAGCAGTGGTCTTTTCCTTAATGATGTGGCGACACTATCTGATTAGAAAACAATTTACCATTTACTCTGATCACAAGAGTCTCAAGTATATATTCCCTTAGAAGGACCTGAATCTATGAAAGCGACATTGTCTTGAGTTCCTCCAGAACTATGACTTCGAGATATTCTATACTCCCGGGAAGGGGAAAATTATTGCAGATGCGCTCAGCAGGACTGGTTTACAGGTGCTAGGAGAGGTGACAGAGTAGTTGGCTGCCTTACATATATCCTTTGTGGATAGTGATGGAGCAGCCTATCATCGATCTCTTACAGTCACTCCCCCACTACATCAGCAAGTCAGGGAGGCGCAACATGGGGACACTGACTGTGAGACACGACATGCTTAGATATCCAAAGGGCATGCCCCTGATGGTTTTTCTGAAGGTGGGGAGCATGTCATACTCTGCAGTGGACGTACTATGGTACCAGTATCACTTCAAGATAAATGTTGAGGTATTTTCACACATCCCCTCTAGAGGTACATTCAGGAGTGGTGAAGATGTACCAAGTCCTTTGACGACAGCACCGGTGGCCAGGTATGAAGAAGGTGGTAGAAGAGTTTGTCTCTCGATGCCTCACTATTCAGCAAGTGAAGGTAGAGAACCAGGTACTAGTAGGCTTGGTACATCCCTTAGAGGTCTCATAGTGGAAGTAGGATGGTATATCCATATAATTCATAATGGGTCATCCACGTATGTCCAAGAGTCATGATTTGATATGGGTGATCGCTGACTGACTCACCAATTCGTCCCACTTCCTACCAATCAGAGAGCAGGGCTCAGTAGAGAGATTGGGACACCTCTATGTGTATGAGATTATGCGTTTACATGGAGTGCCTTCTTCTATTGTCTTCGACCATGACACATAGTTTACTTCCCGGCTATGGAAGGGGTTGGAAGATGCTTTCGAGATGCAACTTCGCTTGAGCACCGCCTTCCATCCTCATACGGATGGTCAGACCAAGTTGACCATTTAAACCCTCTAGTTCAGGCTACGTGCTGGTGTCCTCGAATTTGGTCACAGCTGGGAGGATCACATTCCTTTGTTAGAGTTTTCCTACCACAATAGATATCACTCCACCATCGGTATGGAGCCCTTTGAGGCCTTGTATGGTCGACCTTGCAGATCACCACTGTGCTGGACAGATCTAGGGGAGTCATCACTAGTGGGACCAGAGATGGTACGAGCTACCATAGAGAAGGTGTAGATCATATAGTAGTGGATGAAGACTGCACATAGCAGGCAGAAGTCATATGCTGACTTGAGAAGGAGACCTCTGGAGTTCGAGGAGGGTGACCACGTCTTTCTACGGGTCTCACCTCGATGAGGCCTACAGAGATTTGGCCGCATGTTATTTCTACGATTCATCAGACCTTTCCAGGTCCTCGGCAGAGTAGGCGAGGTGGCTTACCCCTTAGATCTTCTACCTAGGTTGCACCGGGTGTACAACATCTTCCATGTATCTCAGGTGAGGAGATACGTGCACGATCCATCCCACATCATCGACCACGGGGAGAAAAACATCGATGACAGGGAGACTTTTACGGATGTCCCAGTGGAGATTTAGGATCGACATGATCGGGTTCTACGTGGATGGTCGATAACTATGGTGCACATATGCTGGTATCATAGGAACCTCTAGGAGAGCACATGGGAGGAGGAGGCTCAGATGTGTGCTCAGTACCCTCATTTGTTCCCATAGTTCAAGTTGTAGCTTACGGGGACATAAATCCCTAAGGTTGGGAGAATTTAAAGACCCGGAACTTCTGTGAATTATTTCTCTTAAATACATGGTATTTTTACGTGTTCATGAAATTTGACGGTGCTTGATTCTGAGGCCCGGTGTGCCCGAAATCAATTTCTGAAGTTTTGTTCGGGTGCGTTTTGTAAACGTACGAGTGGGTTTTGATAACTTTTGAACTAGTGCACAGAACTGACTTCTGAGGGCACTACTGAACTTGCAGAACCAGTATTTTCTTAAGAGGACTTTCACCTTGATGGTAGTCGGTCGAGAATGAATGTTTGTTTTTGAGTTTTTAAGGAAAAAGTAAAATAAAAATAAGTGTTTTTTTTTGAGGTGTTTAAAACCTCCAAGAGGTTGTTAGGGGTGGGTTCCACCACACCATAATCGTCGATGAGAGGTTATGGTGGTGGGGCCCACCCTAGTATTAAACCTATCTTGACATTTAATGAGGTGGGGACCACTGGATGATGAAACCCTTGAACTCCATTAATTAATTTTTGTCTACACACACGAATTATTTATGTAGAGCCCCCTCTTTAATTAACTCTCCTTTTGAAGTCATTCCAACCATTAAAATAATGGTAAATATATTATTTCATTTGGGGTTAGCATCATTCGTTTTGTTGGAAGGGAAAATTATGGAAGAGGAGATATAAGGAGAACCATCCTCCCAATGAAGAAAGTGAAGAATGCTAGTGACGCTTTTTCCTCATTCTTCTACCCCGAACACTTTCCGACGGACAAGCTTAAGTTGGGAGGGCATGATGAAGGAGAAAAATTACGAATCGACGTTCGATTTTCACAACATCGTCAATGATCATCGACAAACGAGGTGGGTGTTTGAGATGAATTTTTTCATGTTCTAAGTCATTCAATTTTTGGAATGTGTTATTTCAATTGATATCAACATAACGTGGAAGGCTTGGACTGCACGAAAACGAAACGACCTTCCCCCTTTGATTGATATCATTTTTTGATGACGGAGGAGGAGCGAAGGCATCCGGTGTCGGGCCGGCGGTGAAGAAAACAGGCAGCGTAAGGCCACCGGGTCACCAAAAGGATGTGACACCATCGTGCCACTCGGAAAGAAAGTTGTGGCCAGGGCGGGCCACAGCCGAAGGGGCGTGCCTCCATCGTGCCGCACGGAGGAGAGTCGCAGCCATGGTGGGCCATAGCAGAAGGGCGTTTCACCGTCACGCCACGCGGAGGAGAAGAACCGTGGTGCCGTCGCACCACAGCGGTGGAGCTGGGAAGGCTGGCGTAGGGCTGGCCACTGGCGGTGCGGAAACTAGCTGGTCACTCAGCCAGCCAGACAAGGTGGGACCCCTCGTGTCCTATGAGTTACTAAACTAGCTCCTAGCACTGGTTCTGTTCTGAAATCAAGGGACTCCCCCCCCCCACACGGCTAGGGAGGGCCCCGCAGGGGGCCGCCATCTGGGGGCCAGCCAGGCCACGTGGGCCACCCCCTCATGTTGGGCCTCCCTCGGGCTGGAATGCCCCCTCAGGCTGGGCCACTCTCGGGCTAGGCCACCTTCGCGGGCCATGCCACATTCGCTAGCTGAGTCACCTTCACGGGATGGGTTGTTCTATCGGGCCGGGTTGGACCCGCGGACTGGGTCAGACCCCAGTCTGAACCCGTTTGACCCGAACACACATTTTCACACATAACATGGGCTACGGGTGTCCATTTGAAGAACCGCCTGTGGCGATAAAATTATTAGAGAGAGATGTTTCTTTTGGAATATCCCACTTGAGGTTTGGAAATGGTTGGGGTATGGTTGGGTTGGATTGATCCTAAAATCCAACCGGGCCCCGGAACAGATATGCCAATAACTCCCAGACCGAGTGTCTGATTGACGTGCCATCTGTTGCGTTGACACCCCGATAAAAAGGTGAAACTTCGAGATAATTCAACATGGGACTAAATGATAGTTGGATAATCGACCAGTATCTTAGGGAGTGGATCACCTAAGAGATGAGTGAGAAGAGTATGGAGACCTAGTAACTGGTTGTTACCTGACGACTGCTGACCTTTCGACTCGAAGTGTTTCGACTAGCCCAGTGGGGAGATCCTCCGTGTGACACAGCAGAACCACAGTGGGGAGAACCTCTATGTGATGTGGTAGAACCAAGATACGTGATAGGAAGAGTGCCTCAGCAGGCTATGAGGGGGACCACCTCTATGTGAGCGTGGCAGAACCACAGTGGGGAGCGCCTCTATGTGACGCAGTAGACCCAAGGTACTCGACAGGAGGAGTAATAAAACAGTTCAAGATAGTAGGAAGAAACTCCGTGTGACGCGGAAAGCACACAATAATCTATAGAGAGAGGGTACACCAGCAGCCAATGATTTGACTATTTGACTGGGAGTGTAACATGTTACCACCCCTATTATAAAATCCTATTTTTGAGCTGAGTTAATGACATTTGTGTTTCCCTAATGATTGACATGGGTTACTAGATTACTTAGGTTTATGTATGGGAATTTAACTATTTAATGGTTATTCGTTTATTACATACTCTCTGGTTTATCCTTGTTGGATTTTCTGAGACTTTGAGGGACTCGAGATCCCTACTGAGTATCGTTATACTCACCCCTTCATGGGTTATGCCCGCACCTCGTTGTGTTGTTTACAGACAACGGGCTGTGCTGACTGAGGCAGAGAGTAGCAGGACTGAACGGTACCTGGACGCTGACCATTCGGTGTGATGGTACACAGAGCAGACAGACAAACATGGAGTGCTGAGGTGGCCATCTGTATATACCGTTCATGTAGGAACCTCGAAGGACAACCCAATAGCTTTTTTATTTCTTCTTTCAGTTGTACTTGTACTTTTGTATTGTCATATACTTTACTGTTGGGATTGTATTTCTATCACCCTTTATTTTCAACACTCCCTTTTTGTGTACAGTTTTTACTTAGTGTTTCCCTCTAGTTGTACTCTGTTTATGTGTGTTTTCAATTTATAAAGCCCATGCCTTCCCATCTTAGGGATTTATGGCTTTAGTGCTAGTCGCCAGCCCCTAGCCTATGGAAAGAGTGATTGGGGTAGTCACGATATGGGCCCAGGGGGACGGATTGTGACATTTATGGTCTAAATTATTATCATAAAACCATTCTAGGAGGGGATTATGCATAAAAAAAAAGAGGTTTTGTGAATAAGTGGTGTCGTTCTTAAGCCAGTGTTTTGTGTTATTTATTATTATTCAACCTAAAAATATTATTAAAACATTAAGATATTATAATATAAATATATCCCTTATTATGAGATTTTTTCATGTTAATAGAATACCCTACAAATATCTCTTCTTACATGAAATGAGAAATGAAACTGTCATTCGTGTGGATAACAGACTACAACCTCGTAAACTGCCATAATTCATTTTCTATCACCACCAATAATGGATTTTTTTAATGATTTATTTTATGAATATATATTATATTCAAGACATATTTTTAATTATGAAAGGATAATAAATTATTTTCATTATTTTCATTCGATTCATTGATAAATGTTAACCTCATTAGTTCGTACGTTGGACGATCGCCTCAATGAAACAATGTGATTTGTCATTCATCATTAAATCACATGGATGATATATATGTATATTAAAATAGGTAATATGTTATTAAAAATATTAGAGTCATAATGAAAAGTTAAAATAATACGTTTGTTCTTTCCATCATGATCGTTGAAATGGGAAATGCAACTCATGCGTATATATGCCTTACCATCTCCATGATTGTAACGTAGATCATTTTTGATAACCCTAATTCATGGTTGGATAATAATTTATAATTTATGAATAAAAGTTATGATTATTTCTGGATTATTATTATGGATATTATTTAGAAATGATCACTTTTACAATAATAAAATTACTAAAGTACTTTATGACATATAAACCGAATATCATCAAAAAGAATGGTGTGAACTTAATTAATTTGATAAATAAATATAAAATGATAATAAATAAAATAGAAGTAAAAATAAAAAATAAAAATATTCTTTAGATAGTAATTAATTAACATACGTTTTTTATTCTAATGTATAATGAACGTACATGATGATTCACACTATGGTTAAGGGATTTCATCTCAATTTCCATTCAATGTAGAATATTTTAATGTTATATAGAAAATTTATTTTATATATTGTATATGATTCTCCATTTATGTGAAATATCATTAAAAATTTATGATTCAAGGTATTTTATATTTCAAATCATTTTATTTCAACCTAGGTAAATATACATGAATGTTACCATTTATAATTCTATCATAAGTCAATTTCTTTTCATTTGGTTCTATTATATAATCATATTTATTGATATTATAAAATTATTTTTTTAATATATTTTGATTAATTTATGTTTAATTAAAACATTTTTATGTGTATTTAAATTTGCTATACATAATCAATTCAATTACTAATTCTCACTTCAACGACCTGACCATTGTAAGAGTTTATATCTCAATTTCCACTCCATTGGGAAATATATGGTATTATGAATGTATTTATTATTATATGATATATATACTAACCAATTTATATATAATATCATTAATAAATTTACATTAATGGTATTAAATGTTTCATTTGATGTTATTTATTTCATGAGTATTATTATTCAAATGTTACCAAAGTGGTAAGACATTTAGGTTTCAATCTCATTTCACTAGGGATTTTTTATGCCTGAATTTAAATTGAATAAAATTATACTATATTTTCATGATAAACCTATTCCCTTTTATTCTCCTCTAGTTATTCATGAAATTTTCTTTTAATACAACAATTTCCCACTCTTTGGTACATAAAATTAATTGGGAAATATTTTTTAAAAAGTCCAACTTTATTTCTCTCTTCTATCAAAAATGATATTTCATACAAAGACATGTTTTCTAAAAAATTCCAGAATTTTTTTAATATTACACTATGATTTTATAATATTATTTTTACCCAAGATTGAAATTTTGAAAAATCCAGGAAAAGGATTTTTTTTCCATCGTCATAACAAGGATCTTATTGAAGTTTTTTCAAAAATGATAATGGAATATTTTTTAACAAACTCATCATGAATAGAATATTTGACTTTCATGACCACTCAATGATTTGAATATTCAATTACTAGTTTCTATGATTACTATGAAATAATATTTTTCACTAATATTCTAGAAAAACATTTATGATTTATTTTCAAACTAGAAAAAGGTATTTTACTCAATAATTATTTCAATGATACTTTTATGGAATTCATATTCTTCAATAGAAAACCCTTTATTTTACTTATTATATATGGTAATATATGGTAATGATACCATAATTTTTATTCTATGTTTATTTCATGATCAATTTGATTAGAGATATATTAATAATTCATATGTTAGTTTCTCAATATCAATGTTTATGTAGATTATAAATTGAATTCTTATGATTCATTTTTTCTATAAAGATTCCACATGACTTAGTAAGCTGTACGTGGTGAAAAAAATTTCACCTCGATGAATTAATACGTATAATGATACAAACTTGTTTGGGTATATGCCTTAGACCTTACCAATTTATTATATATTTCTCGTAATAAGTCCTTGTTTTATATGATGTATGACATTATGTATTTAATAATTATGATATTAGTTATTGATGTCTGTCTAATTATTAAATTATTAATGTTATCCATGGATTACATTAAAGCTCATTTAAAATTTATATGTCATTTTCTTATCACTATTTTTTCCTGTCATATTATTTTTTATTATCATGTTGTTGATTAAACAGAATTTGTTGTCAATTATTTACCTTTTAAATGTTAATTATACATTATTTTGGATTGATTACATCATATATGAACCTTAATAAGATTCTAATCTAGCATGATAATGTTTATCGCAACCCTAGGATGTGAATAATAACTTTTTGAATGTTTTTGAGAATGTATGCTATCCAAAATCCCAATATAGAATTTTTTTGTTTTTAATTTAAATGTGACATTCAAGTTGTATCTAGTTTAACAGGAGTACTAAACTATTGTGTCCTTTAAGATTCCATTCTTAGTATCCAGCGTCAATGTAATAAATAAACCATAGACTCTTGGATACTAGGTTTAGGTTCTTTACATGTGCATCATATAATAAATAAGTTACATATATAGATGTATTATTTCCCCATATCAACTGGTTATCCTCTTTTACACTTCTACTAAAATCTAATCGTAGAGATAGCTATGTAGTAACCTTCACCAACATACATACAACTAAATATATGTTCGTCATTATCATAAAAAATTTGAAAATTATGTCTCCATTTATCTCCCATCTATTATATTAAATTATTAATAAATTATTTCTCACATTTCCATACTTATAGATAAGTATGAATTATTATTTTCCTAAAAAACTATAAATATTTAATTATTATTTCTTATATATCTCCTATGTCCATATATATCACACTAATATTTATTTATTTCATAATTATAATTTGCCCATTTTTTTAAAAAACATAATAACCATCATCAATATGAATAATTATTCTTTATCATCCTAGATTCTTATATGATCATTCATAATCGAACTCAACCTTCACAGTTCCATGTACAATGATCTTATTATCTTCAAAAAACTCTATTACATGTATGATGTATCTAATGAATAAAATTATTATCCCGTAAAAACCTATTTATTTTAATACTCATGTATGTATTCCATGTCATTATCACACATAACAGCCTCATTAATTGAATACGATAATGTTCTAAACTTCATCATGATCCCATGATAACTAGTATCATTTATCTTTAGTTAAATTACTTTCATTCACATAATTTTTTATATCTCAAAATATAAATAAATTAACATACATACAATATCAATTAATGTGAAAAAAACATTATTATGGTTGATAAGATTTATATTCATTATTATTACACATAAAAAATATTTATTGAATACTTTTTATGGTAACATTCTTCAGTTATAGTTACTATGAATAATAGTAATAAAAAAATTATTTTCATAGTTCATAGAAAATAATTCCAACTATTATATTATAATAATCAATATAAAAAACCTTATCAAATATAAAATACTCTAAAAATTATAAAGGTAACTCCAAAATCATCTTAAATAGATACCACCCCACCTTCAACATATATTTTCCAAAACATATAATTCTATATTAGAAACCACATGATATTAATATCTATTACTAAACAAATAACATTCATTTGATTAATCATATAACATATAAATTCTTAAGATATTATATTCAACATATCCCTAGAAAACATGAATACATTTTCCTTTGATTTTCGTGTCAAAATACACTTATTATTTAATTGTTTTATGGTTATTAACCTAGATATCCATATAATTATATAAATTTACTAATTTTTTTAATAATAATATATATTATAAGATTCTATATATGATAACCTTTTAAATCAGTTACTGTTAAATATTCTGAGTAATAGTGTATTTTTTACCATTGAAAATTCTTCCTAGTACATTATATGACACATTATATTATGAAGAAATATATTGGATGACATAAGTGAAGGGAGGGGATAAAATTATATAACTCTTGGATTCATCAATTGGTCTTATGAGAAAACTAAAATAAATTAATGTGCGATTCCTCCCCTTGCAAATATGATTTCTTGCAACAAGGATTACACACTATGCTTTTTATGTTCAATATTATACATTAAAATCAATATTATTTCCATCATTATAATATTATCAGGTTATATTTTATAAGGAAAATATTTGTTATTTTATTTTAGCTTTATTATGTAAAGAATTATTATGAATTAATGATTATATTTTAATATATTTTTAGTTTATTGACATGTAATCCCTTAAAATGAATTTTCATTCTCCCCTTTACTGTTCCATACCATTTCTCTAGGAAATAAAGTATAACAAAATGCGGGATCTACTAAATATATCATTAATGAAAAATAAATGGCCATTATATAATTATGTGGTTTTTGAAATCTAAATGAAATGTTCTTGTATGGGTATACTACCATAAGGATAATAATCATTTAATATTATGTCTGTTATCTTATGTATTGTGACTCTATGTAATAAATATCCATAAAATATTGAAAACAAGAACCTCATTCATTTCATGAGGTGCACAGAATGGTTAAAAATATATTTAGTATTATATATTATTTTATAATTCTTTATTCACACACATTTTAGGAATATTTATAAATTAAGGCTCACAAGAAACTAATAAAATTAAAATTCTATAAATCAATTATATAACATAAAATAGTAAGGTAATATATTTTACATTCATTATGATAACCATAATGATCTTCCTAATTATGGATTGAAGCATTTAATGTGTAAAAAATTTATTTTTTCAATAGGATTCATGGGAAACATTTTTTAACTAATGTAATAAAAATTTAGGAATGTATATGTACAAAATTATACAATAAATATAAATTATATTAAATATTAATTTTTTTTAAAATATAATACTGATTTTAATAATCCATGTATATATAATGATTTTTACTATTACATGAGAATTGTTTTTTTGGGTCAAGTCATAATCTATGACCATGGTTTCTAAATAATGATAGCAGGTTTGGGGACTATAATGGTTTTAAATTTATGATTTTATATTTTAATTGGTTAGGGGTATTGTTATATTTTGTTAATTATACTAAAAATAGTTTATCTCTAAATATTTAAATCCCAGGAAATATTCAAAAGATACTATTATGGTTATCAAAACATGATTATAGGGAAAAAGTTTTTAATATTTCTCTTAATTTGTTGTAATGGGACTATTTCTATATAATTTCCTACCCATGTTTAGAAAATAATGACAATAATTTATATAATTGGTTTTAAGAAACATTTACATGATTCATAGTCATGAAAATATATGAAATTATTACTATTTGTCATCCTTGTAAAATTTTATTATTCCTATGATATAAAATTTATTTGAATCTACAATGATCTATGTAGACCACAAATAACTCCCCAAGTAGTTAATTTATTCATGTATTTAATATAAATTGTAGTTAAACTATCTCAAATGCATTGGTTTCGTAATTTTTATTATACACTTCAACTTTTGGGACCCAAAAGAAATCATTAACCTATAAGTATCAGAACAAACATAGAATTTTCCCAAATAAATCACATAAGTCCACATACTCAATTCAATTATTCAATGACATTACCACTCTCACGTTGGACATCATAATATCCATCTCTTAAAAGCATCATTAAATATATTGATTCATCAAAAATAAATACCCATTTATTATAAAAAAATTTATTGACAATGTAATTATTTATGAATAAAAAATTATTATATTATATTTCCTAAACTAAGAAATATTTAATAAAATAGTCCATCAGGTCCCCATATGTGTAGGTGGTAATCTGAATGTGCCTCTCCAAGCTTAACTCCAATAGTATTGGGGCTCGTGTTTATCATTGAGTTGGAATATCACTCACATTGGAGGTATTATCATAATGTAACAACACACACACACACACATCTACTTATATAATATAATAATTTATATTATTAATTATTATACTAATAAAGGAATATTTAAATTTTAACAACCCATAATAGTGTATGATAATACATTACCAAAGAAGAACAGGTAATATAAAATACAATAAACCAAAAAATACATCTATCCTAACAATTGTTAAGATGATTGTCACTACACAAAAACATTAGAGTCTTACCATGGTCTATAAAACCCCTCCAACAAGAATCACTATGCACCACCTACACCCCAATACACCTAAATATCTATCAAACTACATGAAATTTGTATAAGAAATGAAACAAGTTAGTAGATCCTATGCGGTGGTGAGTATAAAAAACCAAGTAGGACACTCAGAAATACCCAAATAAATAAATTATAAAAAGAAGAGTTTGCTTTAAAAAAATTTCGATATGGAAATGAAATAAGAACCTAGATATGATCGTAGAAAGGGTGTATGTCATAGAGTAAGTTCTCCATCCTAAAATATAGAAAAAATTCCAAGAATTCCAAATTCATGAACTAGCTAAACATTCAATTTGTGTAATCTCTATATACCAATAGTGAAGGATCTCAGTCCCCAAGTAGATAAGGTGGATATTGACTCTAATAAAGGATCTTTCTCCCCTCTTGAGATCTTCCTAAAGGGGGAATAATGACTCTATTAACATAGAATATCATGCCCCGTAATTTTGGTGGGATACTCGCTGTAATGACCCAAAAATTCTGTATAATATTTTTTAATTATATGGAATTTTTATGAGACTAAAAAACATTGACGGCATGTGATTATGAGTCCTACTGATCGCATAATGGAAAATTGAACTTTGTTTAAGGAACATTCTATAAACATGCTGGCAGATTTTTTTATCTTTTGAACCGGTGATCAGATTGAAAATCTGAGTGCACTATTGTATTGGAAGCACCCAAATTTCCTTGGGAAAAGGTTAACTTCGACTGATAAGGGTCAGGGAAAAAAGATAATGTTTGGACTTTTGAAAAAAATAAATAAAATAACTATAAGTTATTTTATTCTTTTCTTCCACTATTGAGAGATAGTTGGTGAGACTATAGTGTAAAGTTAGACAATAATAAATAACTTTTAATGACTCATTTCTTTATTAGTGTACCCATAATGTAGATATAATTAATTGGTTCATTAATTATTGTTCATTAATGAACCACATTACTAAACGCAACATGAGCTTTATTTCATTTATAAAACAAATTGTTTGAAAGGGAATTCATGGACAATGGGAGGAAGCCCTGAAGAAATATTGATCACGTCACCCACCAATGGAAAGAAGATATTGAACGATGCCCATTGGAGGATTTTATCCGGATGCGATGATTAGTTCCAATGAACTTAGAATGTCTAAGAACGTGAATATTATCCTTCGTGTGCATCACTGTTTCCAGGTAGGGGAATTATTTGGTTTTCTATGTTTTTTATGTTTCCTCTCTTCCTGTTCATGGAAAATACAATAAGAAAAGATCAATAGACTTAAATCTTTATCCACAACTCATTTGATCATGCGGGTGGTCGTTGAGGGGTTTAAATTTGGGGATTATTCTTCATAAATGACGGTTGTTATCACCCATTATTAAAACGAAAGCACAGAAGGTACTGGAAAATACGATCATGGCCCTAGACCCTCCGCCGCTCTTGGGATTTTTGTTTTCATAATGAGTGACTAAGAAACGTGGCAGCAAGGTTCTTCCACGGGATTCTCAGTGATGGCAGTAACCAGGAAGCATGTAGGCCCAGACGGGAAGGAGAACAGACCACCAGATCATCCCTGGGGGCCTGTAAAAGCAACCACTGGTGCAGTGGCATGCCACCACCGGTGCGGCAGTGGGGCACCACCGGCATGGTGGCATGACACCACCAGTGTGGCGGTGTCGGTGACCGGCAGAAGCAGCCATTCCATGTCGGCCGTGGGGAGTAGTGGCGCCCGCATGCCCCCTGACGGCGAGAGCCGTAGCCAGTCAAGATGCGTTGGGTGGAATGGCACAACATCAATACACCGCATGGGGGGAACAAGAATCCTTTCTGGGGAAATGAGCGGCCAATCCAGCTACTCGGCTAGAGTGCAACGACCGGCTCCAACCAGTCGTTTTGGAAAAAGGGGTGGCGCCCCACTAGCTACGGAAAAACTAATGCATAAAATCTAGTTAGGTGTGACCGGCCTGCATCCGAATGGTCCAGGTTTTTCTAGAAAGCATCAAATTTGGGCCAGGCTGTAACCATGGGCCCAATGGGCCAGAACTCTACTGGACTCAGACCCGACCAACCACGTTTTACTAAAACAGACGTATCTCACAAATTGGGCATCCGATTAACACACCATCTATGGTGAAGGTAATTGTGTGACGAGGAAATCCTTTTTAGACACTCCACTAGAGTTTTGATGTAGGTTGTGATATTGTTGATATTGGTTGGGCGCAAATCCAACTGGGCCCTATTTAACCTTTTTTCATATAAAATACTGATTGGGTGTCCGATTGGCGCATCGTCTACCATGTGGAACCCCCTGTGATAAGATGGTTTATTTTGATACGTATTCAGGTGACTTAGAGGAATTTGAGTTATGATCAATATCTAGGGGAGAAGAATTTTTGAAACTCAATTGCACAATGTCTAGGAATTATATGGAATGTTGTCAATAGATGAGAAACCCTTCATGGATTGTCATGAAAGAGACCCTTTATGGATCATCATAAAAGTAACCCTTTGTGGATCTGCCTAAGAGAGACCCTTTTTGGATCAACAAGAGAGATACCATTTGTAGATCGACGGCAGTGTGACCCTCTATGGATCGAAAATAGTGTGAACCTTTGTGGATCAGTAGTACGCTTACCCTTCGTGGATCAGCAGCAGAACCACTCAATGGAATAAAATGATCTAGCTCAAGTATAATCATTTTTTTTCTTTTTCTCTATGTTTTATACCTGGTGTGAGATGTATTTTATTTTCTGTTTTGTGATTGAAATAATGATTTTGGGTTTTCCCTTTGGGAATTCTGGAAGTCCTTCAAGAGTCTCGGGGTCCGTACTAGGTATTGTTATACTCACCCTTGCACGGGCATTTCCCCACCTTGTTGGGTCTTCTGCAAACAACAGACAACTTCACTGAGATTTAGAGAGCTATTAATAGACAGTGCATGACGGTGATTGATAGACGTAAAGAGTATAAGTGATAGAAGATGACAAGTTGTACCTACACTTCTGGTGGGATATTTGTTGGAAAACCTATGGAGAACATTTTTTTCATTTTTTATGTACTTTATTAAGTTGTGTTTGTATACTGGCCCTTTTTTACATTTTTTCACACTTATATTGTTAGTAGTTTTACATTGGGGTTTATTTTTGTTGTGTACCTAGTCTCTGTGTGTACATGTTTAAAGGAAATGCCTTCCATTTTTGGGATATGCCTTTTTAGTGCCATTCGGTAAACCTTGGCCTATAGAAGGCAGTATTGGGGTAGTCAAGACATGATCCCCTAAATACAGGTCATGAAAATGTGGTATTAGAGGACAATTGGTTCTACCAGAAGAACTTAGAGTCTGTGACTTCAATGGGGTAATAGTGTTAAGTGTTTTGAGTTCAGATTATAGTTCGGGTAGACCAGTGTTGGTGCAGAAGCCGACGTATCCATACAGAAGGATCATGTGTAATAATTTCAAACTCGATACACGAAAACACTATTTGTGTGTGTTTCTAAAATGTTTTTATTTTGATCTCTTTTGAGTCATCTCACCAGGTATAAAATATTGACCATGGAGAATATATTTCATTAAATGATTTCTCGACGTAGATAGCAAGCCTGAATTCCAGTGAGAGATCATGATGGAATCCCACCAAGAGATGAGTCGTCGGTGTAGGGCCCTCTTACACGGATAACACCTTTGAGTGGTTTACCTACAGAACCACCACCCACAGGAACATAGATATAAATTACCCCACCAGTGGACCGTGCACACTAACTGAGGATGTTGCACGTGTTCCATAGATATTGGCCTATGAAGTTTTGAGGAGAGACTGATCTGCAGGCAGCTGAGGACTGGATGGAACCTGTTGAACAAGTTTTCCACTTTGTTGAGATACATGCAACCAAGATAGTGATCGTAGCTGCTATCCACTTTCATTTAACAATAGGGAGATTGTGTATCATGATGCTCCAGACTCATGAGGAGGTGACTCTTTCCTAGTTGGACTTCGAGAGACTCTTTTGGGATGTGTTCGTACTAGAAACATTATGATTAGTACCTATTTTGGAGCTATTACATACACATCAAGGTAGTCAGATAGTGGCCCAGTATAGAGTGAGATTCACTCACCTCTCTCTCTGCTCCACCGATATGGTACGAGACCCTTTCTTACATCCAAGACCTTTGAAAAAGGTCTCTGGTGGGAGATCAAAGCATCGATGATATCGCTCATCATCCCGACGCAAGATGGAGAGATAGAAAAATCACTATTGGTGGAGAGATTCTTAGTTGAGTAAGCACCGACAGTGAGGGTCACCACAGAACGACAAGTAGAAGAGTCATCTGTAGCAGGTAGTAGGCAGATCATATAGAGGCCCCATAATGCCAAACATTATAGATGAAAACCCTAGGATGTAGGGTTGGATGTGTGGATCTCACAAGGAATAAGAGGTTATCAGAGTATCACATTGTGCTACTCGTGCGGCGGACTTGGTAACGAGGCTTGAGACTACCTGACCCAGCAAACAGATGATCTATAACAAGGTTAAGGGACTGCCAAGGATGAGTCAGAGGTTTGAGCGAGGAGGTTCGTAGGGTAGAGAATGTGGAAGAAGTCCAGGCTAAGCAGCAAGTGGTGGGAGATGGTTTGAGGTAATACCCCCCCCCCATGCAGTCCACCATGACCGTGGGGAGTAGGTGGACAGGGATGAGATAAAATTCAAGAGGTAGAGGCATATAAACATGGTTTTCCGGAGAGTATTTTAGGTACAATCTATGTCTACTCCACCTTAGTTACGGTTCTTATAGGCAAAGGTTCTAGTCACTCTTTTATTTCCATGGCCATCATTAGAAGATCGGAGATTCTAGTGGAGTTCTTGGATCGATCTATATGATTATATACTTCTACGAGAGAGGATTAGATGATTACACATTAGTTCTAGTACTGTGATCTTACTCTATGAGGTGAGATCTTTGACTGGGATCACCAAGTACAATTGTTAAGGACTTTCGATTTCATCTTGGGTATGTACTGCTTATCCATAGTCCATGCTCAGATCGACTATTTTAGGAGAATGTGAAGGGTTTCCCGGAGGATGGGACTAGGTTTCCCTTCACTGGTGAGAAGGGAACCTTTGTGGTATAGGATTGACTTTCTCAGAGGATGGTGAAACTGATCACTCATCAGTTGGCTAGCCTTACCCTCAGTGTAGTTGATGAGGAGATTTTGAGTTATCCTGTAGTGGTGGACTAGTATGTGGATGCCTTTCCTAAAGATATTCTGAGACCATATCCTCGCAGAGAGGTGGACTTTCCACATCGACCTGCACCCCGGGATGACACCGATATCTACAATATAATATCGGACATCTCTCATGATGCTTCATGAGTTGAGGGTACAATTGGAGGACTTGCAAATGAATGCGTTCGTAAGGCCCAATGTTTCCCCATTGGCAGCCCCATTTTTGTTCTCCAAGTAGGAAGATGAGAGTTTGCAGATTCTTGTGGACTACTGTTGCCTGAATTATGTGACCATGAAGTATTACTATTGTCTACTGAGGATTGATGATCTCTTTGAATAGCTTAAGAGAGCTCAGTGGTTTTGAAGAAAGACCTCACATCAGGTTATAATCACCATCAGGTGTGGGATGAGGACATAACAAAGATAGAATTCAGATATCAGTATGGACACTATGAGCTCTTGCTGATGACATTCGGTGTGACCAATGCACCAGTAGTGTTCGTGAGACTCATAAATAAGATATTCTAGCCTTACCTTGATCGTTTTGTCGTGGTATTTGTTGAAATCATCTTGGCATACTCGGTTTCAGAGGAGGACCATTCCACACATCTGAAATAATCTTTGATACACTCTGAGGGCACCAGCTTTATGGAAATCATCTGAAGTTCCAATTCTAGATACGAGAAGTCCACTTTTGGGGACACTATATCTTCGAATCCAGAGTTGTAGTGGATCCGGTGAAGATAAAGGTAGTGCTTGCTTAGGAGCCACTCCGGAGTGTGACTAAGGTGAGAAGTTTTCTGGGGTTGGTTGGGTACTACTATAGATTTGTAACTGAATTTTATAGAGTATCATCACTCTTTTGCCTTAGAAAATGAGGTTAAAACCCTTCTTATTGATGGAGAGATGCCAACAGAGTCTCACGGAGCTGAGGTGAAGACTGAGGAGTGCCCCCATATTGAGGCTACCAGAAGAGGTTGGTGGGTATGTAGTACACCGTGACGCATCGGGGACTGGACTGGGGAGTGTCCTAATGCTGGAGTGTGTAGTGATCACCTATGGATCAAGACAGCTGAGTCAGCATGAATAGAACAACATGGACCACACCCTGGAGCAAGCAGTAGTGTTATTTGTGTCAATGATGTGGAAAAACAACTTGATGGGTGAATTTTTTAATATATAATCCCATCACAAGAGTCTCATGTATATCTTCTCACAGATGTACCAAAACCTAAGACAACGGCAATGGTTGGAGTTCATTTAGAAATATGACTTTGATATAGTCAAAAATCCGGGAAAGTGAAACATTGTAGCAGACACACTTAGTAAGAGGTTGGGTTTATAGCTACTAAACGAGGATACAGAGCAGCTATCTGAATTGAAGATATACTTTTTAGATAGATATGGAGTATCTTACCTCCATTCTATGACTGACACTCGCCCACGCATTCAGTGAGTTCAAGAGGCATAGTTTGGGGATGTTGACTATGATGCCCAAAGTGCTCAGATATCCTTATGAAAATCCCCTGATGGATTTTCATTAGTTGGGGAGAACATCATCCTTTTTGGATGATACACCATGGAACCTATGACATTTTGGGAGGAGGTGTTGAGGAATTACATACATCCCATTTTGTGGTACATCCTAGTGTGGAAAAGATGTAGCAAGACCATCGACATCAGTATTGGTGGATAGGGATGATGATATTAGTGGGAAAGTTCATTTCACAATGCCTCACTTATAATAAAGTGATGGCCAAGCATCATAATCCAGTAGGCATAGCATATCCACTAGATGTACAATAATATAGTTGGGATGGTATCTTGATGTACTTCGTGATGTGTTACCACATACATCTGGGGTCCCAACTCTATTTGGGTGATCGTTAATAGACTCACCACGTCGTCCCATTTTCTGCCCATCTGAGAGTAAGGATCATTAGAGGGAATGGCACACCTCTACATCTAAGAGATAATATGATTTCACAGGGTAAGATCGATGTTCATTTAATATCGTGATGTTGGTTTTACATCCCGGTTGTTGAAGGGATTACAGTAGGCATTCGAGAAATAGATACACCTGAGAAACGCCGTTCACCCTCAAACAGATTTTTAGACGGAGAAGATCATACATACACATGAGGACATGCTTCGTGATTGCGTCCATGATTTTGGTTGCAGTAGGGAGGACCACCTACCACTGGTGGAGTTTTTATACAACATTAGTTCTCACTCCACCATTGGTAAGTCACTGTTTGTGACCTCGTACGTGCGACCTTATAGATCACCTTTATCCTGGATAGACCTAGGGGAGTCCACAATTATGGATCCAGAGTTGGTATGAGCTACCACTGAGAAGGTGTAGATCATCCATGATTGGATGAAAACTTCACAGATACAACAGATGTCTTATGCTGACAGATGATGGAGACCTTTAGAGTTTGAGTAGGGCAGTCATGTTTTTCTTTAGGTCTGAACTCGATGAGGATTGTAGATATTTGGCCTGGGTGACAAGCTATCTTCGAGGATCATCAAATATTTTCAGATTCTCAGATTATCAATAATGGTGTAATACCTCCTAGATCTTCTCCCTTAGATTCTCTAGGAGCATAATGTTTTCCATTTGTCATATTTGAGGACATACGTGCCTGATCCATCACAGGACACTGACTAGGGCGAGATGGACATTGACGGTGGGGTGACGTTCACGGAGTTCCAGATGGATATAGGGGATCAAATGGGGAGGGTCCTACTGGGATAGTCGATTCCTCTAGTGTGATTTCGGTGGAAGAAAAAAGAATCTCTAATACAACACATGAGATTGGGGGATCAGATTCGTGCTCAGTATCCCCATTTGTTTTATTATTTTTTTTTTGGATTTTGGTGAATAAATCCCTAATGTGGGGATAATTTAACTAATCTTTCATTCCACATTATTTTTAATTATATGGAATTATTTTGAAACTGCAAAAATTGATGGAATGTGATTTTGATTCCCTGAGAACCTAGAACAGAATTCTTATCTTTATTTAAGGTAAATTTTGTAAATGTGCGGGAAGGTTTTTCTATCTTTTGAACAGGTTCTCGGATTGAAAATTTGAGAGCACCCTTGAATTAGCAGTGCCAAAATTTTCTTAGGTGAAGCTTAACATCAATTACAAAGGGTCGAATGAAAAAGATAATTATTGGGAATTCATAAAAAATAAATAATATAATTATATGTTATTTTATTCTTTTCTTTCACTGTTGAGAAATAGTTGGTGGGACTGCAGTGTAACATTGGACTTTAAATTAATAAATTTTAATGACTCATATCTTTTTTTTGTAACCAAAATGCACATATAATTAATTGGTTCATTAATTATGTTTCATTAATGAACCAAATTACTGAACGCAATGTGATATTTATTTATTTTATTAAAAAAATTGTGGGTATGTGAATTCATGACCCATGGAAGGATGCTATGATGAAACGCCAATAAAGTCAACCACCAATGGAGAACTATGATCGAATATTTCCTGTTGATGTATTCGATCTGGAGGTAACGACGAGCTCCAAAAGACATGGAACTTCTACGAACATGAATCTCCTCCTTTTTTTCATCATTGTTTCATTATAGGATAATTAATCTATTTTTTAAGTGTTTTAGGTTTCCTCTCTTACCATTCATAGAAAATACAAAAAATGTGGATCAAATGAATAAAGGGTTGATTTGTGGCTCATTTTTTCATGTGGGTGGTTCTGTTGGTGTTTACATATGGGTATTATTCTTTCTAAATGATGATTTGTTTCACCTCGTATTAAAATGCTAATGTGGAAGGCGCGGGCCAATCCGATCAAGGCTCAGACCCTCCTACACTCTTGGGTTTTGTGTGTTCTTCATGAGTGACTGAGAAATATGATGGAAAGTCTCTTTCACAGGCTTCGAAGTGAAGGAGGAAACCCAAAAATCCACTAGGCATAGATTAGATGGATAATGGCCAATTGGGGCATCTCTGGTATCCCATGGAAGTAACTGTTGGATCGCCACCACTGACACATCGACGACCAGTCTGAGCCGGCCGCGTGGTGAAGTGGCTCCATCGGGCTCCACATAGGAAAGAGACATTGCCAGCCATGATGTAGTCGGTGAAGTAGCATGACACCGATGTGAAGCACAGTGGAAATGAAAGGCTGCATGGCTGGAGTGCAACTACCAGCTCTAGCCAGCCCTTTCGAAAAAATGGGCAGCGCACCGCTGGCGCCGCCAACATCGGAAAATTGGATAAATAGAGTATGGTGAGGTGTGGCCAGCATGAATCCATGTGGTTTGGGTTTTCTAGGTGGGCTAGACCAGCTAGCTGGGTCGGGACTATGAGCCATGCCTTCCGGGATGAACCCCTACTAGACCCTAACCTGACCGGCCTCGTTTTATAAAAAAAGACGTATCTCACTAACTGGGCATCTGATTGACGTGTTTTCTATGGAAATGGGACCCTTGGGAAAATGAGGTCCTTTTTAGATATTCCACATGGGTTTTGGTGAAGCTGGAATACATCCAGGTAGGATTGGACTCAAATCTAACCTTATCCTATTTACCTTTCTGCTTATAACTTTCAGACTGAGCCTACGATTGATGCATCTTCTATCGCATTGGAACCCATAAGACAAGACAGACCTATGGGTTACTTTTTGTGGGACATTGTGGTGGTTTTGGTACTAATAATGTCTTGAGGAGAAGAATCTATGGAACTCAATAATACCACGTGAGAGAATCCTGTGGTTAGCTGTCAAAAGAAGAGTGACCCTATGTGGATCAGCATAGAAGAGGCACATTGTGGATCAGAATGAAGAGGACCCTCCACAGATTGGAATAAAATAGACCCTTCATGTATAATCATAAAATAAACCCTTTTTGGATCAACAAGTGATCATCGATTCATGGATTGGCAGTATTATGACCCTATGTGGATCGGTAGTAGATATACCCTTTGTGGACCATCAGTACAACGACCCTTCGTGGATGAGCTGCAAATCCTCTCAATGATATAAAATGATCTATCTAATGTATAATAATCTTTAATTATTTTCTATAAGTTGATTACCTGGTGTGATTTTCATTTTACATTACGCTTTGTGATTGAGATCATGATTTTTGGTTTTTCCTTGTGGAATTCTGGAAGACCTTCGTGAGTCTCGGGGTCCTTATAGTGTATTGTTATACTCACCCATGCACGAGCTTTCCCTATACCATATTGTGTCTTGTGCAGACGATGGTCAGCTTGACTAATACAGGGAGATCCCAGACTAGAAGGTTCTCAAATGTGATTGACAGACGTGATGAGTGGTAGTGATGGAAGACGATGAGTTGTACCTGCCCTTTAGGTAGGATCCTTGGTGGACGACCTCTAGAGAACTTTTTTCCCTTTTGATGTAACTTATTTTCAGTTGAGTTTGCATAGTTTACCATTTTTACTTTCAATTCACATTTATACTATTATCATTTCCTCTTTTGGAATTTTTTTTGTTGTGTACGTAGTATGTTTTTGAACATGTTTAAAGTAAAGGACATCTTTATTGGGATATGCTTTTCTGATGCTAGTTGCCAACCCCTAGCCTATGAAAGGTGGTCCTGGTTAGTCATGCCATGATCCCTAAGGGACGGGTCATGATTGTAGCCATGTCCAAATTATAGGAATCACACTCTGCACCCTAAACTCTTTGGTAGGATTACCAATCATGCCATTGAATGGTAAGAGGAAACTACACCCTAACATACCTCTACTATTAGAGAATATTTAAATTTATCAATAATTGTTGAAATATAATCAAAATATATGAATGGTTTTTAGGGTCAATTATGATTTCCTCACCATATCCCACAATGTTATCTATAATAGTAGTTCCACCATTTCATATAATGAAAATAATCACTTATATTGTACTACATGATGGTCTTTATCTGATCCTACAATAATGGGAAATGATATTTTGATGGTTTAAGTAAGAATATATGGCATGTCACCTATGGTACATGGAATGTAGTCCTTAAATATTCATCCCATGTATAATCAGCCAACATGGATTAAGGGTATGGGAAAGTACTTGACACACACTACCCAAATTTTTAAAACATAAATTTAATTATTACCTTGTGTGTATTATAGACTTATAAGTCCTTTTAGGATGAAAAACCTTCTAGGAAAGAAATCTTTTTACATTCTGGGCAATCAATTAGGTCTTTCATGAAGTGTAACATATAGTTAAGTGTCATGTGACCCTAATATACTTATAAACCCTAATGTCACATCACCTAATATGAAAATTGTGTATTTTTTCTATACAATATGTCATGTATTTAGTGTTTTTCAAAAAAAAATTAATCATTCACAAAAACATATATAGAGGTAATTTTATCTGACCCTTTCATCATAAAAAATCTCACTTAACATGTTGAACATGTCATCAAAGGTATTTCCACTAGGGGATATAATATTCTTCATATTAATACCAATAAAAAAGTATCCCACTATTCATCAATGCCACTAAAATCCTAAATAGATCCCCATATAGTATCCTCACATATTATCTGCATATAATTTTGTTTATTGGCCGATATTCTACAAACATGATATAACCATCATTTTCAAATGAAAAAAATTGTTCTAAAGAATTTATTGTAAATCATATATTGAATCAATCCATAGGAATCACTAAATCATCAGCCAAATATCAGGGACTGATGATGAACATTTGAATAATAAAGGGAGAAAACTATGTAATAATAAGAAAAACAACTAGGATGATCATGAATAATAAATCTCCAAACATGGTTGTGGAACCCAACGAAACAATAGAAATAATTGAATGTTTCACTTTCAAATAAGCACAAATATTATCATCCAATAAAATTTAATGTTGAATGGTTTGGTCCAATATCACACATATAATCGATAAAAGTTAAATTAACACATGTTTGAAATAAAATTAAATAATGGATAAATCTATTAATAAAAAAATAAATACCAAGAATATGATCAATAATTGGTGAGGGATGGACCTGATTATTTATCATTGGAAATATCTATTGTTTTTTATTTTTCTTTTATCCATCCTTAATAATTTTTCTCCATGTTCTCTACCCCGTGAAGCTATAATAAATCTCATGGTTAGGCAGCTAATCATTATTATTGACCCATGGAGATACTATATTGATGGAATCTTGGTCAAATAGATAATTAAAAGTTTTAATGCAATTATTTTATTATATCATTTTCAAACTACCAATGATATAAAAACATCATGGTGTTGAATTCTATTGAAACATATGTTACACTGAGGTAAAAACATACATTCTAGATTTATACCTACTCTCGGTTTCACAATCCAAGACTATATTTCGAAGATACAAAATTATTTCTAATGATTATCACACAATATCAAAAACAAATTCATATTATTTTATATATTTAATTTTATAATTTTAATGATACAGGATATGTATACTATAACTAGTAATAAAATCATGGAAATAATTCATAATATTCAATGAGACAAAAAAATCATTAATCCCTCCCACCTTCAAGATTTTTTACCCTCAAAAAAATAAACCTAATTAAAATGGAGTTGGTACTGAGCTCATATATTGTACATATGATCCCATGATCACTCATGAATATTAACATACTACCAATTAATGTTCACTATGTAAATTGATTTCCCAAAATGGATATTCTTCAACTAATCCTCTATCAGCACTAGATTCTCTTAGAATATATCTTCCTCATTAATGTATTTCTCTCCCTGGTTAATAACTTGTGATTGATCATTCATATATCTTCTCAACTACAGCATGTCATAGCTATCATGAACTTGGTTCAACTAAAGGGTATTCTATATATGATATGAAACCTCAGCTACCTATCATAGTATGTAGAATGGACCCATATATGTTAGAAATATCTTCACACCTTGTAAAAAATCCACAATCTATGTCATAGTGTGACATTAAAAACACAAGGGATTCCTCCTCAAAATCAAGTGTTCTCTATATTTTTTTTAAATTGGAAAATTAAAGGCATTAATATATCCTCAACTTCTCCTCAAACATATGAACCTTGTATATCATCACTTGCACCAACATGGGGACCATGAGTGTAAACTCACCCACATATTTCCAAAATAAGAATGTCCTATAAGTTCACCAATAAATTCCTCAAATGGATTCATTCCAATGGTTGAGATATAGTCATTATTGTATGAGAAAACCATTATGGAAATATGATCCTCCCAACTTCATGAAATTTCAAAAATGTAATCCCACCATATTTCATCGAGGATATAAATATTCCATTAATTCTATCCATCTATTTGTGGGATGTAAAATTATTCTCATCCACAATCGTGTCGTCAAATATCATTAAATCTCCTCCAAAACTAGGATGTTAAATATGCATCCAAATTTGAATAGTTATTGACAATACCTCGTGATGTTAGATATTCTCATACATATATTATCATCCCAACCATTCCACCAAATAATGTTCTCTTGTGGATATGATATGAGCCAACATAATGATTTGTTCAATGATTACATAGATATGATCATGACTTCTCACCGATCATTAATGTCTCCCCTCAAAATCCATTTATATACGACCTTTATTTCTCTCCAAAACCCTGAGTGGTTAGACCAAACCTACTAGAAGATGATTTTATGCCATCACATGATGATAGGTTACTGTATTTCCAAAAAAACTCTACCACACTCTTTTTCAATCCTTGAAACTAAAAACTATCATAAAATATCCTGGTACATATTTTCTAATCTAGGGGGTGCCGTTCAGGGGGATTTTCTGAACACCCTGAACACGTCTTCATATATCATGACTAGAACCATTATTTGATCTCATAAGCGGATGATTTGATATCTGTATTCATAAAATATGTTAATATAAAGACATATTATTAAGTTGTCACACAAAACCACAAAATAAATGTATCCAAGTAGTGATTACATCACATGTTGAATGAGTGTATGAGTCAAGATTAACAATCGGATATACATTTCTCCTCCCACGTCTACTATGTATAGCATTAATAAGGTCAATTATAATGTCAAAAAACATAATAATTGGAAGATATTTCAATCTGATATTTTTTAAAAATTATAAAATATGTTCATGTTATGGTCCTTCGTGAACTTTAGCCATAACCTATACCTCATATTGAGATCTATTTCATTGATGATATATACAAGATCCATATGGTCAGAATAAACAAAAAACCACTCACTAAAAAATTTGATTCTCTATGTATTTCAGGAGAACACCATAGACTCCATCTGTAAATCATGGGTCATGTAATTCTTCTCAGGAGGTATCATCTATCCAAATTTGTATGTAATCAAATCTAACGTCTATATCAAAACACATCCAATCCCAACACTCGATGAATCACATAACACCACATACTCAACCCTATCTTCAAGTCATAAAATGAGAGTTCTTTTCAATATCATTTATAAATATTAAAATGGATTTTGATATTTCTATAACCAAAAAATTAGTAACCCATTTTGGTTTATGGTCATTGAGGGATAAATAATTCTATATAATTGGTCTACAAACATCTAGTAATATCCACTTTGACCATGGAAAATCCACACATCCATCATACTCACATATGTATCCCAAGGTAGATCTACCTCGATTATAATAGTTTCCCAATCCACTACTTCCTCTATGAAAACATGTTAAATGACGTGGACCACTCTAATCAAGAAATAACACTTCATGAACTTCTTATATAGTTGATGATAGTAAAATATGTCCAAAATACTCCCCAAATTCACTGCATGATTGGCATAAAATACCTAGTAAATGAGGATTTCATTGATGAATATTGTTATGACCTTGTCTAAGAAAGGCTATAAGATATAGTTCTTGAGTACCATAAATACTATTGGGGTGTTCATAAAACCAAATGGAATCACTGGTAACTCGTAATTATTGTAATGACATTGCAATTTTTTCATCAATATATCCACCACACATACTCAATTTTTTTTACCTAACCTGAATTCAATACTTGAGATCCATTTCCCCCATTTAGCTGATCAAAGAAATCATCAATTATCAATCATGTTTATTTATTCTTCACTTTCACTTATTTTAAGTAATGATAGTGAATGAAAAACCTCATTATCTCATTTTATTTCACAGCGAACAATGTCATACCTACCTAGTATGAATTATTGGTTCTAATAAATGTTTTCCTTTGATAATCCTCCAACTTCACCTTCATCTCTCAATGCTCCACGTGTGCAATATGATATTCTATAGAATATATCATAATTATAACATGGTGAAAGTTAATAATAAATTAAATATCTTAACTTTCTAGAAGGCTAGGTATATTTATGAGGAAAACATTCAAGTACACATCCACAACTATAGGAATCTAAAAATATATTGATTCTACTACACCAAGGTTCATACTATCAAACTGAAGAAAAACTAGGAGACACATCCTATTAATGATCCAAAATCATCAAGTATGGTTATCTTTCTCTCTAGGGATTGAAAATATTAATCCATATGTATATATATATATATTATATTAATATCTAATAAAAATAATTAATTATCCATGGGATTCAAATAAACATAACACACCCATAATTAAATTATATAACATCATCTCAAATATTTACAGATCCCAATTAATCATATGTCCTCTATGATCTAAAACACATTATTGAAAGATGAGTATGATCATTTAATACCCCGCCCCCATAGAAGTCTCTATGCATAAGATGGGTCTAGAGGCTCTACTAAATTATATAGTCCTCCAATAAGGTGAATCAAAATAAAATAGTTTATCATCCATGTGTCTACCAGAAGAAAAGATGGAGAGGAAAAAAACTCATAACTCAGATCATGAAATTAGTTCCTTGTTCATATCCCTCCATTTCTTGAAAAATTTTACACCCTTATTTGTAATCTCTCTATGCGTTTTATGGGACACCTAGATGTGGTGGTGGTGATATTTGGCCATAACATTGACCACCATCAATAGCTCTTATGGATCATCTATCACAATAGCCTCCCTATGATTCTCCCTGACTTCATATGGGTGGTTTCTACTTGTATAAATTTCCTTATATCATTGGCTCATACATTTTATTTATGTCTATTATCCAATGGATATTTAAGCATCCCTTCACAAAATGGCCTCGTCCCTCATAGGTATTGTATCTGGTAACCCCTTGTTGACTAGATCCCCTCTGATATTCCAGTTTAGTTAACCATTATGTCTTATCCAATTCATGTGAATTTATATTTTGATGTAACACAACAATATATCTCATACCATGCCAATTTTTGGACTCTATTCTATGGATATTTCTAAAATGAACTACTACATATCGATCCTCTTACAAAAAATCCCCCCCCCCCATCAAGGATTGCTTCTACACCCCAATATAAGTGGTGATGTATAGAGAAACCATATTAGCTTCATTAACTATGTTAATCAAACACATGGTGTTTTTTTCTTATATGAACCCATCATAAGCCATTCTTATGAAGTATCTTTTCAGGTCAGTGGACACTAATTCATACTCTACAAATAATATTATATCTAAAAAAAATCTAGGGACCTCTTAAATATTCATTAAATTAAATTTCATCAGAGATTACTCCTCCCAAAAGAGTTACAAAAATTATTGAACTATTAACCTGACAATGAAAATCATCCCAATATGCTAGTGGTGGGTCTTCCCACAGCTCAATGGGAGGAATGATTTATCTATATATTCCTAGGGGAAACACCATGTACACTGGCCACTAAAAAGAGAAATAATTAAAACTATAATAATCTATTTGGGTATTTAATATTAGAGGAAGTCTAATTTTTATATTTATGGGATAGATCATTGGAATGAATGTGTGTAAAACTGAGGTGCTCTTATTTTGAATACCCATAAGTGGGGTTTTTCACTTAAATAAATTTTTGGATGCTGACATGAATCTCTAGGAGTTCAATAGATATTCCTAGAACATCTAGGCTACTATTGTAGAATTAGATCACCATTAGGATGTGTAGTCGCCCAACAGCTCATTAGGTCTCACCATTAATCTGATGGACCCTAACTGCCTACCTAGTGGGGCATGCTTAGCCGGGGTTAATTAAGAACATTTTGGGTCATTATACCATTTAGGTCCATGTATATTATTCATGTTATATTATTTTTTAGACATTAATTCACCCATGGACTCCTCTCCACCTTCAAACAGTATCACATCCTGATCAGATGTGTATCTAGACTCAAAATAATAGTGAATATTCCTAGAATCATATGTTATTCTTAAATTATAGACTCATTCATTGTTATGAGGATATAGATCATTTTTTAATTTTTCATTGAGGATACTGGGGGTAAGTTCTAATTATTTTGATCTATGGATTCAAAATTTTTATTCTAATCCCCATACTCTTTTATAATGTAGTTCATTGATTTTTATTTTGCAACATCACTGATTCAGAATAATATGGTCGTTACATTAGATCATAGTTGAGTTGTCCATGAACAACGATACATAGATCAAAATGGATTGTATGTATCCTATGATATTAAATGTGTTCCATTGGGTGGTCTTTCAGTGAATGTATTCTTGTTAGTAATGTATTTTATGGATTTGTTCAATTTTCATTGAATTGACCATTAGACCATGAAATTGATTTGCGGATTTTGTTCATCTTTAAGTCGGGAGTATGTCATGAGTATCACGAAAATCGTTTGATAATGTTATAGATAAGATATCTAATTTAGATAGTTTTATTATAAGAGTTACAATTTATTTATATTAAATTTTACTGTTTCTTATTGTGACATGATAGAGATTTTTTTTGAAATAACCATGGATGTGTGTTATGGAACATCCTTGTGAAGTTTTTGTGGGTTTAGCCAGGAGGTGACATTTGGTAAGTCCTTTGGAATGTATTACATAACCATTTCTATAAGTTGTTACTATTAATTAAATTAATAAAAATTTATTTAAAATTATTTATTTGAAATTTGTGTAAATGAGTAGAACCTAATGGAATTGTTAGATGATGAATGGACTAATAAGGCTCAGGGAAAATGGAACATCTTTCCTTGGATGGAGTTGGATCCATTTAAAGAGGGAGGTCCTTTCTTATTTACCTTATGTTATTATGTACCCTTGATTATATTATGTTATGAGGTACAATTCATTGATAAAATGATACTTAATTTATAATTATGAGAAGAGTAAAATGGAATACACTTTAATTTATTGACTAAACCAATTAATGTAAGTGGTGTAACACCATTTGTAATTAATTAATGACTGTTATGTCTTATATTATTTATTGAAATGTATTGAGTAAACTAAAAAGGTTCTGAGGGACATGTTGGACATTGTGGGTAGACAGGATTTTTTTCATTAATGGTAGATTCATGAATCATAGTGTATCCCCATGAGACATATACATGGTTTCCTATATGTAGTGTGGATGTGTAGCCCCGTGAGACTATCTCACGATTTATTGCATGTTTTTTTCCTTTCTATCCCATTAATACTGTGTTTGATGTTTTCTCACATATGTTTGTGTTATGGTTATGAGTCGTTCATGAAATGAAATACGGTTTGATATGTCATCCTATATTTAGACCTAACGCGATGTTTGATCTTCCACATTGTATCTATATATAACTTATGTAATGGTAATATGACTTTTTGGACATATGATGTATGGATTATTCCACTAACAAGGTTATGTTAGGTTTTTTTTGGACACATACATTAACAATAACTTATTGTATGTTGTGTCGATGTGTTTGTTAATATACCATAAATGGATAATGTGTGGGACATGGAAAGTAGATGATTAAGACATATGGGATATCCCCCTAAGATGGATGTGTGAGATATTGGTCATCATGTACATGGGTTAACTGTTCAACAGTATATTTCAAACATGTTTTGTGTACTATATATTCATTGTGGGATGTGACATACATGGAAGATCGATGTTCATCAAACATGGATCTGAAGCAGATATGGTCAGGGATTATAGTAGATTTCTGAGAATATAACTTCTCATCACGTGGGTGTTTTTTATTATCATTGCATTAGTGATTATGTATATTTTCTATTCATTTTATGTATTTCCTATTCACATTCAACCGAGCATATAACATACGTAAAAACTGCATTTTAATATTTCGGAATATAATGTTTTTGTTGTACCCTTATGAGTTTTACACATAGCCTATTTAAGAAATCATAGCACTTAGATCCCCTCACCTATTTTAGGTATATGTTAGGTTGTGTTTCAGATTGATCATTTAGTCGGGTAGCTTATTAGGAGTATAGTTACTAAGATAAGATATTCCTTGGTGTGGGAGTAGATCCTATTATTTTATTATTATTTATTCATTAATGTGATTGGTTTGGTGGATGTGGAGTGAATTGATTCCAGTTATGAAAATTGAGTATGTTGGTTCCATATTCATACATATTGATGGTATTATATTATTTTCTTCTTACTTTGATTTTATTCTATTTATTTTATTATTTTACGCTATTTGAGGGTATAGGCTCCCCATATTTCCTCCATATACTCTCATTTCTAGCCTCCGTCCCATATCTTATGGAGTGGTGCGCCTAAGGGAATATGGAATTATGACTGAAATCAAGTCATTCAAGTTGGAGTGTGACAATATGGAATCAAATGGAGGATGTATTATTTCTCCAATTTTTGGGGGGTTTGGTAAAAATGTGACATGGTAATGTGTTAGTGATTGATATGAATAATAGTTAGGTGAATCATAGATACCTTTTCTAAGGTAATCCCTAGCTCTAAAGTAATAGGATTGAAGTTATCAGTTTTAAATATTTTGGATGTATATGATTTTACCTCATGTAACACACATAGTTTTTTCTATTTTTTATATAAATTTGTATATTGACTATATTGTAAAGATTTCATGAATGAATCATATTCATCATGTTGGTTTATCATGACATATATGCTGATTGTGTGTGGTTATACTGAAAATTGGGGACTCGTCCTCTTTGGGTCATAATGTATTATTGTATTTTCACGTGTAAGTTCTTTATGGAATGTTATTTATCTAAACCCCTCTCTATGTATTATTTTAATGGAATTTCTCATGAAAATATGGTTTTGTACTCTTGTTTGATTATGGTGATGGTGAAAATGATGCCAATGATGATGGATGTGATAATTTAGTCCCTATATGTTCGGGCAATGCATTTTTCAAGTTAGGTCATTGTCAAGTGTTAATGGCTTCAATATGGAATATTGTGTGAGTAGATAATAAATAGGTTTGGTTAATTATTGTTTCAAATATAACATAGGTGTAGTGATCCAAATATCATAGTGTAATGTTTTTTCAATTATATAAGAATCTATGGTATTTATCCATGGTTATTATAAGAGATATAACATCATGGAATCTCTATAGAGATGTTCCTATATAATGTTTTGTGATTTGTAACCCTTAGTGACACCTTGAGTAGGTTTTATAAATATCTTATGGAAATAAAAACGTGGCGATTATTACTATAAAATTATTCCATTTATTTATTATGAGTAACTCGAATTAAGAAATTCTTTGTGACATGAAAGCCGGTGTTAATTCCATTTTGGAAGTTTTAGTTGTTGAAATTCCCAATGAATGTGAGTAAACCATTAAAGGATAAATATAAGAATATTCTATTTTATTTAATCAAGATAGTATATATTACCTATATTCTAGTACACGTGATAAAATGTTGTGTTTCTAAGTATTGGGATGGTAGTGGAATCGAGGGAAAGGATATGGGTTTCCTAACACGTGCGTTCAGAATGCAATTATAATTGAGTGTCGAGTGAGGATCGAAGGATTTTAGACCTAAGTGGGGTTAGAGAATGGATATATATACATCATGATGAACTGAAAGCCATAAGAAAGATGTTACATGGTGGAGATAATTCCTTGTAGTGAATGCAACTAAATTGGCATGTGATTCCATCTTGGATATCTGTGACTCGTGGAGAAATCACTCTATTTGATTATAGAGTTGTGTTGTTATTCCTAACATTGAATCACATAAACCATTAGTGTTGATGTAGTGGTTACATGTGAGGATGAATTAACCATTAGAAGTCAGGTGGCGATCTGATCATTGATGGTTATTCAAGCTCTTCCAACAAACATAAAGGGGATAGTGATGGTAATTCAATGATGTATTTAGTATGGGGTCACCATACAATTTATAATTTGGATATTTTGACATGAATCTCGCGGTGATGGGTGGTCTAGTTGTAAATTCTTATATAGATATGTATGTTATATAGTAATTCCTTGATGGTGGTTTGGGTTACCTATAATACACCATGTTTAAAAAATATATTTTACACGATATGATTCCTAACATGCAACATTGTGATTTTATCGACTTGGGATGTACTATAAAAATATTATTATTTAAATATGACTATTATAAACCAGCCATTAAATTGGTGGGTTTGAAAATGATTAAACACATTATTAATTATATAAAAATTTAATACTTGATAAAAAATTATTGAATAATTATTAGTAAATAAGAACACACTTTTTCATATAGTAATGTTATTCTTCAAAAATATGTTTATTTGAAATGAGAATATTTATTTTTATAAGTGAGTATTATAATTAATTTTTTTAACATTATTATAATGTAAAATTGTTATTTTAGATAATTGTTTCCAAAAAATGATATAATGAATACTAGTTTTTTAAGGAAGACAAAAAATATTGTATTTTATTGAACACTCTATTTTCTTATAAAGTATTAACATGTCGAAATAAATTTTGGATTATTTTTATAAATTAATTAGTTCCTTTGAAATAAAAATAATACTATTATATTTCTTAAAATGAATATTATATTTCAATTTGGTGTATTCATTTATTATTTAAAAATTATTTTTCAGAAAAATTATTTTTCATCATATTTTACTAGATTAATTTTAAATTAAATGATAAAATTTATACGAATTGAATCTGATTAAATTTATTCCATGTTTGGAATTATGAGTTTGAAATTTGGTAAATAGTTCAATTTTCGTTTTGTCCACTATGAATAGTAACCGTTGTTAATAATTCTCAACATAGTAATGTTAAATCATGTATTTTAGGTTCTAACTGATTTGCTAAGAACGAAAAAATTACCCTGACACTTTCATATATCATATAATGTGAGTCAAAATTCATATATTTCCATATAATTTTTAAAATATGGAAAATTGGCGTCACATTAATTTGATTTTGACCATTATAATATTTAAGTAAAGGTTTATAGCAAAAGTGTAACTCTCTTATCTTTAATATCAATATTTTTTTCCCTGGAATAAAAACATACTATATTATGATCTAAATAGTTTTTCTTAAAATAAATTACTTTTTATCATGGTAATTTAATTATAATTCTTTTTGGTAAAATAGACACTTTAACTGCATATGTAACACTAACAATGTATTTATTCAATCAACACAAAAATAAAATGTGCGATTTTAAAAAATTTAAATGTAATATAAATTTATTGAATTATTTTTTCCAAAGAATTTTCTTGATAGATATAACATATTAGGGATATATTTGGGGATAATATTCTAATTTCTTTGTTTCTAATTTTTTTCAATTTAAAATTAAATGAATAGTGTCAAAATGGACTTTAAAGATATTTTAACATAAATAATATTTTAATAAATTATTTATAAATACTTAAAATAATTAAATAAGAAAAATTGGAATCAAAATGGTCAATATTTTCATCCCATTTCCATTTTTTAACCAATTTTCATCTTATGAGTAAAATTACTACCCATTAATATTGATAAATTCCATATCACGATTAAAGATACAACTGGTTAAAAATGTTTTAAATAAAAGAGATAGGGTTTAAAATTATATCAAATCTAATAAGAATTTTAATTTATGATTATAATAATAAATTATATTAGATTTATTTGGATCCATGTCAATTTGGATCCATTTGAAATATTTTTGACCCAATTATATTATAATATTTAATTTAACTCTAAAAAATACAAAAATTCTATTTAATAATAAATAAATCTTTAGTACATGATTTAAAATTACTCAAAATCCTGTATTCAATAATTTTATTTTTATATAGTTTCAAATGTCATCCATTGGTAATTTATTATTATATTTACATTTTATAGTAAATATCATAACGTCTAATGAGTAAAAACCAATAGAGTCATGACAATCCTCAATAACGGTTAACATGTGTTAAAAAATATAATGTTTTAAAAAATATAAACATTTTAAAAATTTATTATATGAGATTATTTAAAATAATACAAATATTATCATTGAATCATATCAATTTTCAACTATTTTAACATGAAAAATAATTATGTATAAATTTAATACAAAATGAAATTCCAAGAGTTCCCCTACCCTTTCTTATAAAATGTCACTTCATATAATATTTTAATAACTCATAAAAATACTTTTTGTTCAACCAATACCTACCAAAATCCATTCCGTAAATCTATTACCACATTCTATAGTCCTTTTTTGATGATAAAACATTCTTGGGTAAACTTTTATAGTAAACTATAAAATGTTTCCCAGACAATATATATAATTATTAACCATGCATTTTATTTTATTTCTGGTACTACCACCTTAAAATCTAATTAAAACATGGTGAAATAATAAAAACACAATATTAAATATAAATATATGATTTTAGGTTTTTTAGAAACCTGAAATTTATCTTCTCTTCTATAAAAGGGGAAATGAAACTGTAGTTTCCATGCAATATAGACTGGCATCTCATTAAGAAATGTAATTCATATTTTGTCACAGCCTCTCGAAACTGGTTATAATGATTGAATTAATGTTTCAAAAATATATTGATGAAATTTTTTCAGTTGTTAAAGATAGTATATTATATAATTTATTACCTTGTATCAATTTATAAATTATGAACTCCTTCTTTTTTGTGTGTCGACTACCACCTCTACCAAGTGATGTGGTATATTTTTCATCACTACATCACATTGATGATATATATAAGTTAATTTTAAGATTTTATAGTAATTTAGTTATATATAATCACTATTAAAACATAAAATCATCATATCCTTCTTTCATACTAATTATTGAAAATAGAAATTTTACTTATGTGCATATATGGTATACGGTCTTCATGATTGTAACAAAGTTAATTTTTTAAAAAAATATATCAATATAAGTTTTAAATGTATAATTGATATATATAATATAATTACTTCATTTTTATTATTCTACTGGTGGTGTAACAATGATTGTTCTAACAATAGATATATTACCTATTTTATTTTGGGATATACTCGTCGAATATCATCAAAACATCTGATTTGAACATAATTAATTATGTAATTTTATTATACATAGTAATAAATAAAATATGAATAATAGTAATAATTAAATTTGTTCTTATGAAATCATGTAATTAATATATTTTTATTATTCTATAAGGTAATTAAAATGTGTCGAGAGTCGAACTCAAGGTAAGGGATACTTTACATTAAAAAATTCATTTTAAATATATTCATGATTTATTTTATAAATATTTATCTTCCATGTAAATATTATTAAATTTATTTAATGATAGTTTTTAGATAGATATAAAAAAACTAAATTTTATGTCTCTATTGATTTTTTTAAAGGTTTTCCAATGGAATTTTGATACCTATTTCATACGAATGTCTGGACTTATTTCACAAACAATAAATATAATATTTGATTTTAATATATATGAATTCAATAATTACTATGGATATTTTGATCATTATTTTACTCTTGTATTATTTAATAATATTTTGTTTCTTCATTAAATAAAAACCACACTTCAATATCCTTTATGATATTTTCAAAAATCATTTTAATTAGAATTAATATTTTTATAGTCGGAAATATTTTTATTATGGGTGAATAGACTATTTTTATATGTATTCATGATTTCATATATTATTATTATGTAATGGATATTTTGAATTGGTTTTGATCATATTTTTCTCTATTATACACCAAGGATGGGTAGTTAGGTTATAATCCAAGGATAGGTGGTCACATTAAAAACCAAGGATGGATGGGTCCATTATAACATCCTAATGCATTAGGTTCTCCAAATAATTTGGATGAAAACTGGTCGTATTGGTTATTTAATTTTTAATAGTGATATGGAAAATTATTTATCAAGTAACCTATATGACTCATTTATCCTTTATTTGGTTTTTATGGAAATATCATGATTTTACATGGTAATATAATGATATTTTATGGAATATATTTTATTTTTCTTATAACGATCTGAAAACAATCATGACATTATCATGATTTCAATGAAACATTTATGTGTATTATTTTTCTATTATGACTTTTAATAAAATATATAATAAAAAAATTGGATAATTATATTGAAATCGGGAGTAATAAAATGTTTATTTTGAGAAAAAATGTTATTTTGTAAAAAGAAATTATTTATAAGTATTAATGGACTACCTATTTTCTATTTCTATTTTTATATTACCCTTACATATATTTTTTTCTTATCCCAAATTTTTTAATTTATTTCATAGCATTTCATGGATGATTATAGTCATTTAAAAGGTCAAGAATAAATGGGGAAGATGTGTCATGAAAATTAAACATGTTATGTCTTAATTTTTTTAGGAAAATTTGATACAAAATAGAAATATCCACTTTGAGATTTAATATTAATTTATGTTTGGATGAGGTCATAATCCTTGAAAATACTGAACCGTAAAGATCCCCAATTGTAAGATTATAAATTATGGACTTAAAACTCAAAATTATGTAATTTTTAATACATGGTCATACATTTGGTATTAGAGGAAGGATTTAGATATATTTAGAGATCATGATTTATTAATGTGAGAATAATATAAGAGTTATGGATATCATGATTATTTTATAATTTTATGATTGATCCTAATTTGAAAGGCATAAACACCACATTTTTTGTTTTTAAGTGATTGGTGTCTGCATTGATTTGGGGCATTTTTAGATACATTTTATTGGGATGAGATATATATAACACTTAGGTTTAATTAATAGTATTATTTCAGAAGAATGATCTTACCTTTTGGGATATAAGATGAATGTTTTAAGATTTATTTTTGGTTAAAAATTTTATTAATGTTCAAGTAATTAATAATATTGTTTATGGTGTTTATAATATTCAGTTGAAAAAATTATCGGAATTAGATAAATATATATTTAGTAAAAGGATACGTCACAGATAGGGTAATAACATGTCACATTAGTCAATGATATGTGGCTTGAACCCACAAAATAAGGGTAACAAGGGTACATCCCATACCTTTAGCCTATGTGATGGCCTGGATATTTTTACATCAATTTAAACATAAACAATTAAAAATATACGATTGAATTTATTTTCGGAATTTATATTTTATCATATAGAAAACCATGGGATTGAAAAGTGGTTAAGTGATTAAGTGATAAATGTTATTTTTTAAGAGGATCACTATATTTTTGGGGGAAGATTATATAATATTAGGAGACTTCTTTTGAGTTATAATTGTTTAATTGAATATTGTAAGCATATATTGTTTAAATGTGTCTTTATGCTGACTAATGGTATTAAGGAAATTATTACCATAGTTGTCAGATTAAATGATTACATTATATATATTTTAAATATGAGACTCTGAGAGTGAATGATGTTTTTTGGAGATAAATGTTAAATTTATCATTGAAGAATATGTTATCAAATCATTATAATATTTAGGATTCTATCACACATTGTAATATTTTAAATAATATTAGGGATTTTTACTTTTAGAAAGTTTTTTCTTGATATGTAGTTATTACTAATTATCATTAGAGATTAATGAACTATCTAATAATATAATGGCTTATTAGTTTTACCAATAATTTTACCTTATGAAAACCATTTTTGAATATTTTAATGACTAAGGATAAGTGGAATCAATTGTTGAATATGTGATCTATTATAAGATTATTTTAGGGTTTATGTCATTAAAAATTAATATTTGATATTAATCATTTGGGGAAAAATATTAGACTATAGATGAAATTTATTTATGAATGATATTAAAATTATCAAAAAAGTATATTTTACATATTTTATTAGTCTAGATAGTATGTAATTCTTTAAATATGGTTAAGGTAAATTGCAATAAAATTTTATATGGACCCACCACACGCTATGTGACCCTATGATATTGGCTAAGCTTGTACTCTAGGGGTACATAGGCATAGTCACGGATTGGATCACATGCACTGAAAATGTATATGGTCATGACTGTGTACTCAATCATGTCGAGGAAACCTAGACATTACCACATAAAATGGCATAGATTGATGTACTCGAGCGTGGCTGAAAGAGAATGGAAAGGCCTTGGGTGGATAATACATGTCTTCTACCACCACTACATGTCATGAACAATGACTCAGATTACTAATCTATGTCCAAAAGGGAACATAGATAGGGGAAAAGGTTGGATCACATGCCATGTAGACCTCTATACATATTATATACTTCTCTAGGAAACATATAACTCTTGTATCCTCCTATTCATGACTATGGTCTTGATCTTCATTAACCTATCAATAGGGTTTCTCATTTTAGAACACGATAGTGGACAGAGTTTTAGAATTTGATATATGATAAGATTTTTTCCAATCATGATTATACTTTTGGTGATTCTTGATGATGGTAGTGATTATGGAAGGATCATCAATAATATATTAGGTTTGGAACTCACCTGTTTCACAGTGGAATGTCCCTCCCATTCCCTTTAAAATGATTGAGACAGTACTCTAATACACTATGTGTTTTTCATCTGTCAATGGGTTGGAAGACCCTTATCTTAGAGCTCTGGAGGAATGTGACTCCTATGTGGGAGTTGTGAAATCATTGGATATAGAGCACAGTAATGGAGAGTGGTCTCCTCCACAAATATTCATGTGAGGTTAAATTTGATTATTTGAATCAATGATGGAATTTTGGAGCCTCATGTAGACACATCTAATATTTTTTGTACTGTGAGATAGAGATCTCATTTCTCTCTCAATTAGGGTTCTTTATGAAAATATATTCATAACTTGGGTTTCATTTCCCTATTTCTGTGGATTTTTCTAATTTTTTGTTATATCTCACTATCCATCCCCCTTTTTTTCTGATAATCCTAATAAGTATATATATACTCACCCTTATATTGTATTTTCCTATATATTTTGTGTCTTATGCTGATGATGGAAATATTATTGGTGACTTTGGTAGAGATTAAGTATACTTGGGTGTATTGACAACATATAGATGTCGGGACATGAAAAATATTTGTTTGTCTCCCTATGTTTTCATTTATTCATGTTGTTTTCAGTTTTTTAATTCATTTATAGTTCGTTGTTTATGTTTCCCCCTTCATTTCATTATCTACTATTGTGCTCTATTTAACTTCTAAAGATATTATTGTAGGAATGCATACACTATTGATGTTACTTTATTTTTTATTCCACTAGTCTATTCTAGGAGTTGATTGGATGTGTTTATAAATGAGTATTAGGTAGGGCCACTTATTTAATTTATTTATTCTCATCACTTGTTTCCATTAAGAGGCTTATTGGAGGAAGTCTAAAGTTATCACGTATCAGCTTTCCAATGGCCATGCAGGACCCAATTGGTCAGTTTTTGAAAAATTGGTATCAGAGTAGTTCATTTATTAGGATTATTTAAAGAGTTTTCTCCATTAAATAATTTATTGGGACTTAGAAAAATAGTGAAAATGTACCTCAAGTATGTATTTCAGGTCATGTAACTGAATGATGGTGTAGAGACCAACATATCTATACACTGGGACACAGAGTAATTTCTCATCGACATGGTATACCAAGAAATTGGTTGTAGAGAAAATGGTATATGAACTATTTTGGATTGAGAGATTTGATTTTTATTCATGATTTATCTACCCATATATATATATATATACATAACATGGGTATATATTGGTCACATTCAGGATACATCTGTGAAGACATCACTTCGGGTAACAGATTAAGGATCTTGAAGATGATGTGATGAGTTATGAGGCATCAATTTAGGTTCCATCTCACAATGATTTTCTACTATGTATGTAGAAAGAAAAACATCTACCTATCAACCATCACTTAGTATAAGTAGTTCAGTCATATAAAAATTGCATACATAGAACACTTTTAGGTTTCCAATGATTGAGATCATTGAGGTTTAACAAGGATTCATATCCCCAACTGTGGTATATTGTCTTGAGTTGGTGATCTGAGTATTCATTATCATGCAGACCTCCAAAATATTAAATGGTTCCACTAGTATCTTGCATCTTACATAGAGTAGTGTGGTTCTGGTGGAATTTGATGATGTAGTCTCGTGATGAGATAATTCATTCATTATCTTACCTCCATAATCTATTTCATGAGAAGTGTTACCCCTCAAGCTTCCACTAAATTTAAATCCAATATCTTAAGGAGATGAAATTGGGTAGTATGATAGTTTACTAGTACTCAATGATGTTCAATAACCTCATGTGAAAATAACTTTTTATGGTGAGAGAAATATTTTTTTGGGATAGGATGTTTAAGAAGGGTTTCCATAATTATATTTGGGCCATTATCATCTCCTTAAGCCTCACCACATATGTTGGAGTTCTAGAGTGGAATCTGGTGACTATGATCTTCCTATTAGAGAAATGATTGGTGGTTGTAGCTATTATTGGGAATTATGTGGTTTATTTTTCTTTAGGAGGCTGCAGGAAACATACATTGAGTTCTCGGTAGAAGAGTCACTCAAATTTTTTGAATCAGATATGAGGATCTACATCTCAAGGATCGTGTAGAAGATCCAGTCATCCTAAAGTGGGGTGATGTTAAAATTTTTATGTACATGTTCACTTTGATCATTGTATCCCAACTCATCATACCAAGAAGGATAGGTTGATATCTTAAGGGCCGTCATGGAAAACATGAGATCAAGATCATGGATCTACTTGGACGAGTTAGGGAATCCCATAAAAAGGTGGTGCTAGAAGAGGATCTGGTGAAGAGCAAAGAGGCGAAGTTCTAGGTAGTGTGAGATTATATAAGATAACACCACCACCACTAGGTGGCCCACATCAAGATGAATGAGGTAGTGGTCAGTTTTGTGGGATGTTGAAAGATGTATAGGGAAATGACCAAAAAACACATGAGGTGATACAAGGTAAAATCCTTGTGTATTCTATTCCTTCCATGGTACTAGTAGACACATGTACTAGTCATTTCATCATATCATAATTCTTAGTTCAAAATATGGAAGTTATATTTAGGATATTATCTCAGAAAATATGGTTATAGTTTCCTATATGTAATGATTCTTATTGATTACATATCTACCTACAGTTAATGCTATCAGTTAGTGGAAAGAGTTTCATGTGGGAATTATAGGTTGAAACTATTATAATGAACCATAATTTTCATAAATATCCATTACATATAATTATATGAATATTTATTATAAAATACTTTAATCCAAACCAATATTGTATATTTCTTGTTCCTTTTGAATCATGGACACAAAGCCAACTGTATCATAAATGATCTATATAATCTCTTAATAAGTTTTTCATAACTAGAACCCTTATAATAAAATTAATTTATATAACCCTTATTCATAACATGCGAAAAGGAAACATATGACTGGGTAGGATAAGATTCTCCATAAGGTTAAAAATATATATATCAATAATCATATAAGCATAACATGATTATTATGGTGTGAGAACATGAACATAATAATTGAAATCTTCACCAGACATATCATAGATCATAATCATTATTAATGGTGTAAATATTGTAAGATAGTAAGACATGAGTCATACAATAATCCAATAATATGATCCAATGGAGCCAAAAATTTACATAAGACCTGAACAAATTTACCTTGAGAGTTATCCATATTTACCCAATTCAATGCTGGTAGATATAGTTAACACCCATATAATAAATTAAATCATTCATACATGTTCCACAAGATCACATAACATTCATTATCTCAGAACTCATGAAAATAAAGTAATTTCCTTATTATATTACCCTTGAAAAAGGTTAATGGTTTTCATCAACATTTGGTTATCATAAAAATAATAAAACTACAAAAAAAATATGGTATCATTTCTTCATATCCCTAAAATAATTAATTATCATTAATGTATTTCCTCATAGATGTAAAATTTATTTTTAATGATCACTTGGAATAATTCATTAGGTAAATAGCATTTCTAATTAAAAATTAGTTAAAATTTAAAAACATTTTGAAATTATAAATGAAATATTTTTTAATTGAAAATAAAATTCTAATATTGTAAGAAAATATTCAAAATATTATGGTTTTATGGATACAGAATGATATACAAATTCTATATAAGTTAGATAAAAAAAAATTCATTTTGTATTTTTTTTTAAAAATTCAAGAAGTTCCTTATTCGGAAAACAACATAAATATTCTTATAATACTATTTAGTTTAATGTGAAACATTGGAAAAAGGAATTTAAAAGTTTATAGGAGAATAATAATAACATTTTGGAAAAATAGAAAACAAGGACATGGAATATAATTATTACCCAATTGGGACATATTTATAAATAATCCCAAATAATGATGAGATTATGAAATAAAATCTTATAACAAGTCTCTCATTTCCTTGTTCACATTCAATCATTATATATAAGAAATATGAATTTATAATAAATTTATTACAAAACCATACATATATTATATAACGTACGATTTATTTATAACATATAATCACTCATTTATTAATAATGTGTTATTAAAATTACTATTATGGGTGATAACAGCTTCATTTCTATGCATGCTTTAGTTTGGTAGTCCCGAACTTTATGCAATGACCATTTTCCCATTATTAAAAAAAATAATTGTATAAAAATCATATATATAAATTATATACATATTTATCTTTATTCAGACAAATTAATGATAGAAAAATTAACTACACCATTCATGGAGACAGTAGGTCATACTTACGCATGAATAATATTTCCATTTTTTGACTCATGGAATAAAAAACATAAATAATATTTGATATTAATGAATTATTATTGTATCATATATATTAATAAAATTGGTCCTTTTACCATCCATGTGCGATATAAATGATAATCATATCACATCAGATCGTGGTGATTGTATTCAGCATGTACACACGACTGATGTTATTGTTTTCCCAAAAGAATGGATGATAAGAAAGAATATATGATATTATAATTACATAAGTATAATTATGCCAAGAATATTAAACATAAAATATAAACCCATAATAATTTACATCCATAAAGTATAGTGATGAAAAAATATTTTTATCTATTTTTGGAGATGGTAGGTCGTATGTACACATGAAAGACACATTCAATTATTATTTGATGGGAAACTAGGGGTATAATGGTGTTTTCATAATCAGAATAAAAATTCAGAATATTTGGGATACTAAATTTTTTATGTTATGATCAATAAAATATATTTATAATAGTTAAAATGTACCAAAAGAATAATGTAATCGGTTATAATTATATTACCTTTTCTTCGAAATGACTCCTTTAGCCATCCTCTAATGTACTCTGGTGTTGGTATTTTTGGAATACCATTGTAAATAACAAAAAATTCCACGTAATTTCATTTAAATTATTTGAGATTATTATGAGTCCAGAAAAGTTAACATCCCGTGATTTCGTGGCCTAGTATACCCAAAATGAATTTATGAATTTTTGTAAGGTACATTCAATAAATTCGCGGGCGGTGTTTTTTATCTATTGAACTAGTGATCAAATTAATAATCCGAGGGCACCGTTGAATCTTCACTATCGATATTCTTATAAGGGAAGCATCACTTCAACCTAAGTTGGTCAGGAGAAAAAGTTATTTTTTTTTAATTTACAGGAAAATAATATAATAACTCAAGAAGTTGTTTTATTCATTTTTCTCTAGGGGATGAGAGGCAGTAGTGGGGACTGGTGACTTTTCAAGCCAATTAATGGCTTGACTCTCATTTATTTGTAACCACACCAATGGGTAATTAATAGGATCCTTCACTAAATAAAACACACTAATTCCTTGGTGTGTTACTCACATTTCCCCCCTTGTAGTTAAGTGAGGCTCGAGGTGGAATTTTGACACGGCTTCACCAAGCAAAGAAACCTCTAGCGAAGTGATGTGACGTCTTCCACCGACGGCAAATGTAAGCTTGAGAGGCTACAATATAGGATTGATGAATGCTGATGACCTTAATTTGATGGGGACTCTCCTTCCGCCAATGAAAATGATACCTCTAATATTTCATGAGGTATGGGTTTTCATTTAATTCAAGAAATTCCCACTTTTCTTTTCCTAGTTGTTGAATTTGCAAGTGGATGTTGTATAGGATTTAAATTGGATTATCATTATTTTTAATGTGATGTATAATTTACCCACACATGTTATAATTCAAATGATCTGGGAGTGGGCCCAATGAACATGTAAAGGACCCTCCGCCTCTTGATTTTCAATTCGTTCTTTAGAGGTGGGGTGTTTCAACTTGACCGAACCTTGAAACCGAGAGGCGCGCAACGACAGCAGCATCCCAAGAGGACCGTAGGCGCGTCAGGAATGAAGAACAGATCATCAGAGATCACCTTGTGGATCTTGGAAGTAGTGTCGGTGCTGGAAGACGAGGGCGGTGGCTAGAAACCATCGTCTTTAATGGAAGAGTGGCACTTTGAAGCGCCGCAATGGTAAGACGGGTGGCCACCAATGGCCGGCCGCGGAGGAGGAGGGGGTGCGTTGTAGCACGTCACGTTGGAGAAAGTTTCAGCTTGAAGCCACAATGATGCAAGGTACCCACTCCATATGGGTCCCATGGGTGATAATGTGGTGCCATCTGGCATCACCAATTAAAGAGAATGAAGGCTCCTTTGAGCTGTTTAGGAGCAACGACTCGCGTGACTCATGCAGGTCGTGCCAGCCTGCGGGCCGAGCGGTTGTGGCCTAGCCAGGCCGGGGCGGGTCAGACCAGTCTGCTTCATGTCCCAACCATGATGGCCTAGGCTAGTTCAGGTTGGGCCAGGTCAGACCTTGGATGGGTCAGACTGGGTATGGGTCGGGTCAGGTCGGCCTAGGATGGGTCAGACTGGACCCGGACCCCTCTTGGCCCCTAATACCCATAACTAACTGTATCTTGTGAACCAGACGTCCATTTGATGAAACATCTTCAGCAATGGGATCCTTAGAGTGATGATGTCCTATTGAGATACTCAATGATAGTTTTTGGGAATTTTGGAGAATTTTTGGGTTGGATCAACTCTGAATCAAATCGGCCCCTCAGTACTAAAATTCCAACAACTTACAGACTAGGTGTCTGGTTGACGCTCCATCTGTTGTGTTGGAACCCTTATTCCATGATAGATCATCGTTTTACTTATTCATGGAACATTATTACAGTTGAAATATAACCGATTTATTGAGGAGTGGTTCTCCCAGAATCAAGCATACTATGACAGGGAATCCAGTGGCTGGCAGTGAGGCGGAGGTTGGAGTCAGATCATAAGAAAGTTATTACTAAATGAATCTCTGTGGGTGAGATCATACCGATAATTTATGGGTCATATATTGTGTCATTTAGTGCTCAACTATCATGTGTGGGTCAAATCATATTGATCCAGTGTAATTCATATCCTGTGTGTGTCAACGCTGAGTGATCATGTGTGGCTCAACACAAACTGATCATGTGTGTGTCTGATCATGTGTTCGTCTTGCGGGAGTTAGTACCTATTGGCTCCGGGTAGGTCGGATCCTATGGGGTCTTTCATGGGTTAGTACCTATTAATCATGTGTGAGTCAGACTACGTATGGTCAGCAGTAGTGCCTCTCAACAGAATAAGATGATCCAGCTTCTCGAATAATCATCAATACTTTTGTGCTTTTCTTATACCTGGTTTTAGCTAGGTAAAATTTATTAGTCTTGATGAATGAGATCATGGTTTGTGATTTTCCTTTGTATAATTTTGAGATATGTTTTGGGATCTTGGGGACCCTACTGGATATTTTTATACTCACCCTTGCACGGGATTCGCTTGCACCTTGTTGTGACTAGTGCAGATGACGAGAATCTTGGTTGAGACTTAAGGGTGTCAGGACCAGGTGGTACATGGAGGAGACTGGGTGACGTGAAGATCAGTAGAGACGGGTTGTATCTACCTTTCAAGAAGGATCCATAGTGGAAAATTCCAGAAGCTATTTCATATATTTTAGTTGTGGTTGTACATTTCACTTGGGCTTGTATTACGACCCCTTTTACATTAAGTACACACCATTACTACTACAGTTTTACTTTGTGGTTGCATCTTGTTGTGTTCTTGGACTGTGTGTTTGTACAGGTTTAAAGGAAATTCCTTCCCATTTTAGGGATACGCCTTTCCAGTGCTACTCTCCAACCCCTGGCATATGGAAGGTGGGCTTAGATAAGTCATGACATGGGCCCATGGGGACGAGTCGTGACAAAGTGGTATCAAAGGAGATGCTTCTACTGAAGAACTAGGACACTGATATTTTAAATGGAGAAATAATGTTATGTGTTTTGAGTATGGTTTTCAGTTCGGAGTCTAGTTTTGGTGCAGCGGCCGACGTATCCATACACTAGGACTCCAAGTTCTAATTTCTAACTCGGTGGACGAAAACACTGATTACGTGTGTTCTGGAAATATTTTCACTTTGTTCCCTTTTGAATCATCTCACCAGGTAAAAAATATTGACCATGGCACACCTTTTTTCAGTATGCCTTCTTGTAGATAGCTATCCAGGATTCTTGAGATAGTATAGGATGAAGGCACACGGAGCGACGGGGCTTCGTTGCAGGCCCCTCTTACTCTGGTAGCTCCTTCAGGTGATGCACCAGCACCACCACCACCTATTGGAAATAATATGCCCCTATCCCCACCAGCAGACCATACACACCAACTGAGTTCATTGGGTGAGTCCTAGAGACAAAGGCCTTTGTGGTTTCGAGGAAAGACAGATCCCCAGGCAGCTGACGACTAGCTAGAGGCTGTGGGTAGTGTTTTTCACCTGGTTGAGATGTTGGCAGAGAAGAAGGTTATCCTAGCTGCTAACCTTTTACAGAGAACAGTAGGGACTTGGTGGAGCATGATAATCCTGTCACATGATGAGGCGACTCTCACATTGATGTAATTTTATAGCCACTTCGGGGTGGAGTTTGTTCTAGCAACACTACACTTAGTGTGCATCCAGTAGCAGTTGCAGTTACAGCAGGGAAGCTTTTCAGTGGCCCAGTACTCAGTGAGATTCACTAACCTATCACACAACTCTATCAACATGGTACGAGACCCATTATTTAGGGATCAGACTTTTGAAAAGGGTCCCCATTTGAGATATCAGAGCATCGATGATATTTTTCAATATCCCGACCCAGGCTTGATTGCTCGAGTAAACACTATTGGTGGAGATATTCATAGATGGGAAGGCACCGACAGTGAGAGCCCCCGCTGGATACAAGTTAGCCGACTCATCTACAATAAGAAGTTGAAATATGACACATAGTTATAACCGAGCCATACCCACCGGTGGATGTCCCCAAGACGTAGTGTCAGAGGTGTGGAGCTCATGAGGTAGAGAAGGTCATATGGGAGGAATAATACGCTTCACGTGCGGCGAGCATGGGTTCATGTCTAGAGACTACCTGACCCACCATTTTGACGATCCGCAGATGGTTGAGGGACGACTGCGGCTGAGGTAGAGATTCTAGCGAGAAGGTCCATAGGGTGGAGAATATGGCAGAGGAGTACGTTGGGCAGCAGGCGGTGGGAGTCAATTTTATGTTCTACTGCCAACACCACCAGGAGGTCAACCCCGATCATAAGGATCATGTGGATAGGGGAAATCATAGATACATGCAGCATAGGTTTATGACCACGGCGCCCCAGAGATGATTAGAGGTATTATCTGTGCCTATTATAACATAACTACATTACTAATAGAAACAACTTCCAATCACTATTTCATGGTCACAACACTCGTTCGGATCTCGGAGATTTTGATGGAGTCGTTGGATCGATCCATGTGATTAGAGATTCATACTGGATAATATTCGATGATCACACACTATTTATGACAGTGTGAGCTAACTCTAGGTGGGGAGAGCTTCGACTGGAGTCTCATAGTAGCAACATTGAGGCCTTACGATGTCATCTTTGGGGTGGATTGGCTATCTACAATCCATTCTCAGAAAGATTTTTTTAGGTACAATGTGTTGTGTATCCACGAGGATAGGATCAGTTTTACCTTCACTAGTGCGATGGAATCCATTTCCCCAAATTATAGACTATCTCATATGAGGGTGAAACCGCTTACTCATCAGTTTTCTAGCCTCACCCTCAGTGTAGTTGATGTGAGGAGTCCGAGTTATCCTGTAGTGGTAGACCAGTATGTGGATTTCATTGCTAATGATGTTCTGGGAATACCTATATGCATATAGGTACACATTTACATCGACATGTACCTCGGGATGACACTGATATCTACACTAGAAAATTATATGGCTCCCATGGAGCTTCAGGAGTTGTGGGTATAATTGGATGACTTATCGGGAACGAGGTTCATAAGTACCAATGTTTCTCCATGGGCATCTCCGATCATGTTCTCCAAAAAGGCAGATAAGAGATTGAAGCTTTGAGTGGACTACCAGTACCAGAATCAGGTGACCGTGACGAACATGTATCCACTCTCGAGGATTGATGATATCTTCAACCAATTGAAGGGAGCTTGTTGGTTTTTGAAGACATCCCTAAAATCAATCTATCATCACCTAAAATTATGGGATGAGGACATATCATAGAAAACCTTCGTTGTCAGTATAGACATTATGAATTCTTTGTGATGTATTCTGGCATGACCAATGCTCCAGCAGTGTTCATGGGGCTCATGAGCAGGATCTTCCTACCAAACCTTGATCCCTACGTGGTGGTCTTCATTGATGACATCTTGATATCCTCGATATCAGAGGAGGATCACGCCCCGCACCTACATATAGTCATGGATACCCTCTGAGAGCACCATCTATATGGAAATCACTCAAAGTGATAGTTCTAGATACGTGATGTCCACTTCCTGGGGCATGTTATCTCAAAGACTGAAGTTGTTGCAGATCCATCAAAGATAGAGGCAGTGCTTGGATGTGATCCTCCCAGGAGTGTGACCAAGGCGCAAAGTTTTCTGGGATTGGCTGGGTACTACCAGATATTTTTACATGACTTCCATAGGGTAGCAGAACCCTTGTCAGCCTTGAAAAAAGGGGCAACCATTCTTGTGGATGGAGAGATTCCATCAGAGATTTCTAGAGATGACGCAGAGACTGATGAGTGAGACCATCTTATGGCTACCAAAAGAGTAGGTTGTGTATGTAGTCTAAAGAGATGCATCAGGGACTAGACTAGGTTGTATACTGATGCTGGAGCGAGTTGTCATCGCCTAAAGCTCATGGAAGTTGAGACAACATTAGCAGAACTACACTACCCATGACCTGGAGTTAGTGTAGTGTTCTCTGCATTGAATATGTGGTGACAATACATGATGCGTGAAAGGTTTACTATTTACTCTGATCACAAGATTATCAGTTATATCTTTTCATAGAAGGACCTGAACCTGAGACAGTGATGATGGAAAGAGTTCCTCCAAGAATATGAATTTGAGATAGTATATACTCGTGGGAAAGTGAACATTGTAGCAGACACACTCAGCAAGAGGTCTGGTCTACACCTGCTGAGTGAGGCGATAGTGCAAATATATGCATTTTAGATATCTTTCAGGGAAAGAGGTGGAATAGCTTACCTCTAATCCATGACTGTCACTCCCCCACTTCTTCAGCGAGTTCGGAAGTCACATCTTGGGGATGTTGACTACGATGATCAATGTGCTCAGATATCCACTAGAAAGGGTTCTAATGGATTTTTTGATGGTGGGGAGCACATAATCCACTTCAAAGGTCACATTATTGTTCCGTTGATGCTTTAAGAGGTGGTGTGAAGGGAGTTCCACACGCCCCGTTTAACAGTACATCATGGAGTGGCAAAAATGTACCAAGATCTCCGGCGTCAGCACTAGTGACCAGGGTTGAAGAAAGTAGGGGCCAAATTTTTATCCTAATTCCACACTTGTCAGCAGGTTAAGGATGAGAATCAGTTACCTCCAAGAATAGATCAGTGACATGATGTACCAAAGTGGAAGTGGGATGGTATCTCCACGGACATTGTTATGGGGCTACCACATACATTCTTGGGGCCCTGATTCCATCTGGGTGATCATTAGACCAACTCACCATGTCATCTGACATCCTATTCATATGATAGTAGGGATCAGTATATGGATTGGGACACCACTATGTGCAGAAGATAGTGTAACTTCATATATTTCCTTTAACAAATGTCTCAGATCGTGACACACATATTACATCCTTCTTGTGGAATGGATTGCATGAGATTTTTAGGACACCTCTACCATTGAGCACCATCTTTCACACTCAAACATATGGTCTGACAGAGCGGATCATGCATACACTCAAGGAAAATTCGTCATGCCTATGTCCTTAATTTTGTCCGTAGTTGGGAGAACCACCTTCCACTAGTGTATTTTTTTAACAATAATAGTTATCACTCCACGATCGTCATTGCACCATTAGAGGCCTTGTATGGGTGACAATTCAGACCACCTCTTTGTTGGATAGACCCTAGAGAGTTATCAGTTATTGGTCCAGAGTTCATAAAGGCTACCACAGAGAAGGTGCAGGTCTTCCAGGAGTGCATGAAGACAGCACAAAGCTGGAAAAAGTCTTATTCCAACAAGAGACAGAGACCCTTAGAGTATGAGAAGGGAGACCATTTCTTCATATGGGTCTCGCCCTAACGAGGATTACAGTGGTTTGGCTAGTGTAGCAAGCTATCTATGAGGTTTATCGGACCTTTCAGATCCTCAAAAGAGTAGGCGATGTGGTGTACCATCTAGATCATCTCCTAAAGATGAACTGTGAGAAAAATGTATTCCATGTGTTGCAGATGAGGAGATATGTGCATGATCCTTATAATGTTATCGACTGGGGAGAGCTGGACATCGACTATGGGGAAACGTTTGTAGAGTTCCCAATGGAGATAGAGGATTTAAAGTAACGGGTCCTTTGTGGGTGGTCAATTTCTCTGGTGTGAGTTTATTAGAAGCACAAGAATCATTAGTAGTGCATATTGGAGTGGGAGGTTCAGATATGTGCTTTGTAGGATCATTTGTTCCCCTAGTTTTTTTATAGCTTCCGAGGGTGAAAATATTTAATGTTGGTATAATGTAAAGAAAAAAAAATTACATGTATTTTTATTCTAAATTATTTGAGATTATTACGAGTCTGTGAAAATTGATGGCGCATGATTCTGAGACCCAGTGGGCCTAGAATTAATTTATGAATATTTTTTATGGTATGTTTAGTACACATTTGGGCATCATTTTCTATCTTTTGAACTGGTTCTTGGACTAAAAATTAGAGGGCACCGTTGAATCCGTATCACTGGGATTCCATTAGAAAACGTTTAACTTCAACCATGATAGGTTGCAAGAAAATGATAAATTTGGGACTTTACCGAAAAATAATAAAATTTATTAACAAGTTATATTTTTTATTTTCACTAGCAGATGAGTGGTGGTGGTGGGACAGGTGAATTATCAAGCTAATTGATGGCTTGAATCTACATTATCTGTAACCGCTCCATTGTACAATTAATAGGTTCATTCATTAAATGAACCTCATTTATTTCCCAGTTCATTACTCACAATTTCCCCTTCTATTTAATGAGTCTTGGGGTAGAGTTTTGACATGGATTCATCAATAGAAGAACCTATGGTGAAGTGACATGACTTCTTCCACCGATGGTGGATGGAAGCTTCGGTGGAAACATTTCATGATTGATGAACGCCAATGATGTCACTCTGATGGGGACACTCCTTCCACCAACGACCGCGATACCTCTAACGGTTCATGACGTAGTTGTTTCATTTAATTCATGAAATTCCCATGTTTCATTTCCTCATTCATGAATTTGCAGGTGGTTCTTATGGAGGATTTGAATGGGGTTTATCATTATTTATAATGTGATGTATAATTTACCCCCACTTGTTATAATGCTAACACGGAGGTCCTGGGCCAAACGAACAAAGTCCGGACCCTCCGCCGCTTGTTTTTCATTGCGTTATTCAGAGTGGGGTTGTTACAACTTTACAGAACATTGAATACGAGAACCGCTAAATGAAGGTTGCATCCCAAGATGACCATAGGTGCATTCGGATGGATAAATGCATCACCATAGCTCACCCAGTATCCCGCGGAAGAAGCGCAGGCGACCGACGCCATTGGATGAGGGAGGCGTCCAGCAACCGCTAACCCTGTTGGAAGACCGGGGCCACTCACCCCTGCGGTTTTCAGATGGGCGGCCGACCCCGGAGGTGGAGGTGGCATGTCGTCGCGTGCCGCACCGAAGGAATCCTCGGTTCGAAGCCACAACGATGCAATGGACCCTCTCCCTGCTGGTCCCGTTGGTGACGAGGCGGTGCCACCTGGCGTCGCCAATAAAGGAGACGAATGAATCCTTTGAACCATTCAGGAGTAGCGGACTGTGCGACCCCCGCGGGTCATACCAGCCAGCTAGTTGAGCTACCATGGACCAGTTGGCCTACCATCCGCAGCCGATGGGGCTAAGCAGCCGTGACCGCGTGGGTCGAGCATCCGCGGCCCAGCGTGCCCAGCCCGCCGCGGCCAGCCCAACCGGGCTAGCCATAGCCATTTCAGGCCAGTACGGGTCAGGCATGGGCCGGTTCGGGTCGCATCATCCCAAGACCGGTCGGCCCAACTGGTTCTAACTGGACCAAACCCCTCTCGGGCACGAATTCACATAAGGGACTGTATCTTGTGAATCAGACATCCATTTTATGAACCGTCTGCAGTACTAGGATAATTGGAGAGAGATGGTCCTTTGAGATACTCCATGAGAGTTTTAGAGAATTTTGGATTATGGATGGGTTGATCGACTTAGTATCCAATCGGCCCTCAGCACAGAAAACCCAATATCTTATAGACTGAGAGTCTAGTTGACACACCATATATTTCATTGGAACCCCTATGACATGATGGATCATCGAGTTATTTTCTTGTGGGGCTTCTTACACATTTAAAAACAACTGATGTCTTGTGGGGTGGTTCTCCCTGATTCAACCATACTATGAATGGGGATCCATTGGCTGGAAGTGTGGCGAAACCTGGAGAAAGATCATACAGAGGTTGGTACCGAGCAATCATGTGGGGGTTTGCACTCACCGATCCTATGTGGGTCAGAACTTTTGTAAGTCAGTGCTCAATGATCTTCTATGGGTAAGTGCACACCGATCTTGTGTGGGTCAGATCCTGTGTGGGTTAGCACTCAGTGAACCAGTGTGGGTTAGCATGTACCTATCCTGTGTGGGTCAGATCCTATGTGGGTCTTGTGGGGGTTAGTACCTATCAAATATGGGTGGGTCGGAAAATGTGTGGCTCTTACGGAGGTTAGTACCTATTGATATTATGTGGGATAGACTTTGTATGGTAAAAAAAGGTACCTCTCGACAGAATAAGATGATCTAGCTTCTCGACTAATCATATGTACATATGTACATTACTTATACCTGATTTGAACTTTTTATATGGATTTTTTCTTTTTGATTGAGATAATGATTTGTTAGATTTATTTTGGGAATTAAGAGACACCTTCAGGGTCTCGGGGTCCCTACTAGGTATTGTTATACCGACCCCTGTACGGGCTTCGCCCGCACCTTGTTGTGTCTTGTATAGACGAAGAGAAGCTTGGCTGAGATATGAGGGAGCCAGGACCAGATGGTATGCTGAGGAGATTGGATGATGTGAAGAGCAGTGGAGACAAGTTGTACCGGCCCTTCAGGTAGGATCCTTGGTGGACGATTCTAGGAGTTGTTTTCTATTTTTCATTTGTATTTGTATCTTTCAGTTGGGCTTTTATTCCGGCCCCTTTTACTTTCAGTACACACCTTTACTACTGTAGTTTTTCATCGATGAGGGATATTGTTCCGTTCTTGGATTGTGTGTTTGTACAACTTTAAAGGAAATTCCTTCCCATTTTAGGGATACACCTTTCCGGTTCTAGTTGCTAACACCTGGCCTATGGAAGGCAGTCTTGGGGTAGCCACAGAACAGGTCCCAAGGGACAGGTCGTGACAACAATTACATTAAAAATGAATCAATAGAAGTGTATAAGTGAATTTTATAGTTTATATTAGAGATATAAGTCTAAATCCGGTGTAATTAAGTGAAGGATAGTGTGTTCTTTTATAATTGTTGTGAGGGGATCTTTTATAATTTCATAATAAAGATAAAATATACTAGGAAGATTCTTGATCCAAATACTTCAAAATAGACATGAAGTAGAACCCATAGTTGGATATGAATTATATATCATTAGTCAATAAAATGTTGATAGGTTTATGTTCTATTTTAAGCATTATCTTTTGGATTAACTCTTTAATAGAACTATTTTAACACTAACCATGGTCACTTATTTTTTACTCTTAAAAGTTTCTAATATTACATATAAGATAAATATTGACGCATAAATGGATAATAGATGAAATAATTAAACATATATTAAACCCATTATCCCCATTTATGTTTTTTATTGTTTTAAAAAACAATAATAAAAAATTATTTTCATAAATTATCATTATTTTCAATTTAGGTACAATTAATTACATCAACATTAAAAACATCAATAAAACACTTAGATTTTGAAACAATAATTTAACACATTCCCAATAAATGTTTCTAATATATAAATGTTTTTAATTACCTTAATTATATAGAATTATATTACTTTTAAAAATTTATTATAATTTTTTTATAATAAATTAAATAATTATAGTATCAGTGTTGTGTAAGTATTAAGGGTAATTATTTAATTAATTAAAATTATAATTAAATTACTATTTTGAATAAAATTTAATTAGGCACACAATTACTATTAATTTCAATCATAACTAAATTATTATCTATGAGAACACATTAATGATATTAAAAAATAAGAGAGTAATATTTTTTCACATCCTACGGTCTAAAAAATATATAAGTCATTTTCATGGGAAAAATTCTATTAACAAATAAATTTTAGCCTAATGTGAATAGGGTATAATTTTTTTCATCCAATAAGAATTAATATGAATAATTATTGATGTAAAACTTAGTTTTAACCAATATATACCTGATTTACCTATTAAAAAATTGCTAAATTTTACCATGCTTATTATTATTTTTGACCAAAAATAAAAATAATATATTTACTCAATTTTAAACTAATAATTATATATATGAATATAAATTTTAAAAAATAAAATTATATAAGTGGAAGAAAATACTTTTAATGTGAATGCATAAAATGAAATGAAAAATAGTTTCTAGAAAAAATCTTTTTTAAGGTAAGAAATATAGTTATAACAAAAATATTTATTGTGATGATTAAAATAAAGATAATTATATTATATATAATTAAATAATACATTTTTACACAGATAATAAATTCAATTCATAATGATAATTTATTTAAAATGTAAAATTATAATTTAAAAAATATTGGTATTCCTCTCTATTCACAGAATAATCAGCCTTTTTAGAAAAGGAATATAATTTCACCCAAAGATAATTTTATATTTTCACTTCAATAGTGATGTTAATTTTATCAAATATATTGTATAAAAGTTCCAAAAAATAATTATAATTTTTTTTCACAAGAATAAATAATTGTTTTATTAAAAAAAATATATTTTTGAAATATAAAATTGCATTTCTAGAAAATGATTAATTCAATAAAATGTTTTTATATTGAGTAGGTAATTTTAAAATAATTCATAAACTAGTTAATATTATTTGTTCCCTCCAATTTTAAATCTATGTAATAAAAATATTTTAAATATTATATCATGGTTTTTTGAATCTAATGGTTGTTTGTAATGCAAGATATCAATGAAATAAAAAAATATTGGAATGAAAAAAACAAGAAATCTAGAGGTGGTGCATTATACCTACAAATTTAATAAATTGTTTCATAAAAATTCCCAATAATAAAATATTTTTCATGTTAAAATTAATTTTCTGAAACCCAAATTATAACAATAGTCAAAAAAATACTCTAAAAATAGAAAAAGGTAAGTACAAAGGTCATCTAGAGTAAAACATATCAAGATTTCCAAACAATATAACATTGGTGGAAGGTGAAAAGATGGGATTTTAAGAAAAAATAAATCCTAAGGACTGATAGATAGTGATATAGATCATGGTCAAGAAAAATTTAACCATCAAAAACATTAAATCTAGGATGTGTTTAATGATCATTGATTTCTCTGCAAAAAGATTTAATGGAAAATGTTTTAATTTCAATATCCTTTTTCTAAAGATGATGTATTCTTTTTTCCATTCAGATAATAAAATTGAGAAAATAAAATTACTTAATTTCTTTCTACATCGTTTGAATAATAACATCCTATAGTTGTTGTTTTTTTTCTATTTCTACCTAATATATAACTCTACGAAATGGATATTTGAGAGGGATTTTTCTTTCTTCAATCACTTTTAATCAAATAATAAGACTTATAAGTCATTACATTAGATTTTAATTATTTATAAATATCAAAATTGTTAGTACATGATATGATAAATCATACTTTGACCTAATGAAAAAATAACCAAATTCCCTATATAATAAAGTCAAAAAGTATTTAACCTTAAGGCTCCTCCAAAATATTTCTGACCCTAATCAAACAATAAAATAATAATCTCATATTCTTTAATTATGAACAAAACAAAAATTATAAATACCCATAATTTATCATACTAAAATATATATACCTCGATATTATATTATCTAATGTGTACTAATAATTTCCCAGAAGGTTATGATCATATATTCTTCTAAAATATAAATCACCATTTATTATCTAAATAGGCTCCTTTAATAGAAAATAATATTTCCATAGGAGGTTTGGGTTTGACAATCCCATAATCGATAATAATTGGCTGATTCAAAATGTATTCATAATCTATGTAGGGATATCTAATAAATTCATATAATCCTATCCATATTCACTAAATTATGATATTTTCATAGGGATTATTCCTAAAAATATCAACATGGAATCCCCAATTATTGAGTGTAGGATACATTTTCTCTAACTATGATGATTCTATTAAACTATTGTAATTTCATAAGCGGTCCATTTTTCCATTGACATTAGTGGTTGAAGTGGATTAACATCATTAATAGCCTTTAGATTAAGGCATTGATTTTCATCATTGAAAACATGTTTTCATTTGTAGCACTGAATTGTGAGTGTTTCGTTTTTTAAAGGATTTATCTCCTTTTATTTCATTAACTAGCCTATCTACATCACAAGAACATTTTTTTCCATAATGGTCAATCATCGTACACATGAAAAATTTTATTGTTCCTTTAAAACATCACCTAAGTGCTCTTTACAAGATTTTTCACAAGTAGGTGGTTGAAACAATTTCTTCCCTCCATGTAGAAAACCACCAGAGTTTCAATGAATCGCCATTTTACTTTACTTATCACTGGATCTATGAGGGATTCCAACTTCTAATTCCATATTCAATGAAAATAGAATAATTTCGTTATATCTTCCAAAATCACTTATAGAAAACTAATTTCAAATACCTGGTTACAAAATACTAAAGAATCAATACATTTATATTTCGTGGATTATGATTAAACCTAAAGAGTATCCTTAAAGTATTGTAAAATTTTCATCATAGGTAACAATGGATTCAACATACTCATTCATAGTTTTATGAAATTTCTTCTACATTTATGTTTTTAGAATAAGAGGCAAGTAACAAATGAAAAATATTCCATTAAAATCATACCATACAATAGAGATAATTTCATCCTATTTCCCCATATTCTTAATAATATTCCACCATTGACCTAGTTCTCCTTAAAAATGATAAAAAACTAGGAAAACCGATTGATGGTCTGATCAACGAAGAGTGGTAAATATATTTTCCATCGCATTGATTCATTAATGAGACTCCAGTTGGTCAAAAAAACCATATAATGATGTTGTTTTTTAATAAAATATTCAATAACATGTTTCTCCATTTATGGGTAATTTATAAGTTTAACATGATCCATTTTTTCACTTATATATTGAGAGAGTTTTGTGATCATATAAACAATATATTTCATCCTAACATATAATCCCTTTAATTACTCATGAGGAAGTTCATTTCATTGGATATCACATTCGTTTTTCACATTATTCATTCTAGATCCATCCATTAACTAAAACTAAAAAAACATTGTGTGAGCAATGATAATCACTAGAAAAAACCACATTGTCATGAAACATCATTCATTGGATGTTTAAATCAGTACACATTTAATTCAATAAATTACACCTTCAGTTTATAATTTTTTATCCATGATCAATTATATTATTATGTTATCAAATTATATAGCATTTCCCAAGGATTCTTACAAAAAAATTCTAATCCTAGTTTTCAAAGGTTAACTCAACTCAACTCTAAAACCGAAAATCACTACCAAGAAATTTTATACACATTTATTACATATAATTAGATTAAAATTCATTATATGAATTTTGGATCCATGTTAGTATAATATATGAATAGTTACTTTTCAAACTTTGACACATAAAAAATTAGTACAGAAATAATCTATATCATCTCCCACTATGTTCTTCATATGTAATACCCTTATTAGACACTCATTTATAAAACCATTATTCATATCCTAGGAAAAGGAAACATAAGCCAGGGTAAGATATAATGATTATAAAGGGTAAATAAGAGATATATTAATATTCTCATAAGTATGCCATGATCATAAGGGTGTGAGAAAATTAAATTAACAATTCAATTATACACCCTACATATCGTAAATCATAATCTTGCGACATGGTGTAAATATTTATATTACATAAAAATGAGTAATAATATAATAAAATAACATAATCCATGGGATCATAACATTGACATAGGACATGAAATTTTGGAATACACATAATCTTATAACATTGTGGACATGTATAAATAGTAATTGGTTCTCTCATTCTATTAAGGACATCAAATTTAGCTATCACATAAACATATGGTCATGATACTAGTTCAATGAATAATCATATGAAAATTAAATCATGTTCTATAAATAATAATATAGACATGAAGGTTTTATCCACACATAACTTATAGGCATGAAAACTAGGTCCACACATAAAATTTTATACAAGAAATCAGGTTCACACATAAAATATTAACCTCATGAGTTGTTGATATTTTCCTATTTCATTAGAGGGATTTATAGTTCCCACCCATAACAAAAATAATATCATAAATATATCTATAACATTATAATAATACAATCATCATCTTATAACTTGTGAAAATAAATGAATTTCATCAAACTATAACCCATGAAAATGGAATGAGTTCCATCAAAATATTTTCATCATAAAAATAGACTATGTAGAAAATATAATGAGGATTGAATAATTTGACTATATCCCTAGTAAAGCATATATATCAACAAATTATATCATCTTATATGTAATTTTTTTAAATATCACTTGTAATTTTTCATTAGGTAAAAGTCTTTTCCATTTTGAAAATCACATCTGTTTTTCAAGAGTTGCGCACTTATAAATGAAATCGGTTTATATTAAAATAAATGTATAAAACTTTAAAGATATATTAAAATTATTAATTCATAATGAAATCTGTAATGTTATCTCGTGTTTTATATGTTAGAAAATATACATATTTATTTTTTTAGAAGTGTCACAACGTACCTCATTTGGAAAACAAAAATAATATTCCTTTGAAAATGTTTAGTAAAAATTAAAACATGGGTAAAAACGACATAAATTTTTTTGGCACAACACTAAAACCTTATTGAAAAAAAAAATAAAATGAATTCAAATTGAATATAAATATTATTAATTGGACAATTGAACATAAATAGTCCCGAATAATGATGATATTTTTAAATAAACCCTTCCCTTAAGTATCACTTTTCCTAAATCACATTAAAAACCGCTGTATAAAAAAATGGATTTATAATACATTTATGAAATACCCATATCATTATAATTCAATTTATTATTTATTTATAACGTCTTTCCACCACTTTATTTATAATTTTTTATTAAAATTTATGTTCTCGGTGAAAAACACTTCATTTTCCAAGAATGTTTTTTGTGGTAGTTTTGATCATTATAAATTGATCATGGTAAAATAATTGATATATTGTTAATAATGGTAAAAATATCATATATATAAATTATATACATATTTATAAGCATTATTAAAAATTAAAGATAGAAATATTAATTACATTAATCCTAGATACGGTAGGTCATACGTACTCATGACCATTATTTCCATTTTTTGACTAATGGAATGAAAGAAAGGTAATAATAATTATCCATTATATAATTATTATTATATCATATATATCATATATAGACATCAATTTCATTCTTATTACAATCCATGTGAAATATAAATGAATAATATATCACATTTTATTGTTGAGATGATAGTCGATACGTAAACACGAGAAACGTTACAGTTTTATAACAGATTAGTTGAAATGAATATAGACGTGAAATTATAATTTGGGAAGTATAATTACATCAAATTTATATTATATAATTCTTAAACCCATCATAATTACCCTCTATAAAATCTGGTAAAGAAAAAAATAATTGAATCTATACGTGGAGATGGTAAGTCATATGTATGCACGAGCGATACATTGTCTTCTTATTTGATTGAAAAAATGGTGTACAATAGTGTTTTCATAATAATTTTAATATTTAATAATATTTTGGATAATTAATTTATTATTATATTTATTAATATCATATATTTTGAAGAGGTAATGAAGACTCGAAAAAGAAAGTGATCGGTTATTGTGATACAAATTCTTTAAAACAAATCCTTTAGATCTTCTGTAAATGGCTATAAGATTGGTCTTTCAATAAGGCAACTAGAATTATAATGTGTCTATGGATGTCTAGGGGATAATATTTTAGAGCATGGTCTATTTATAAATCCCATTTTAGTGTAATGAAGTGAGGGAAGAGGCATCCTGTTATTTTTGAGGCATGGAGAACATTTGGAATTTATTAAAAAATATAATATAATATGACTATTACACAAAAAAAATACTTTAAACGGTCATTAATTCTAAAATATTGTTATATATAGTTGAAATATAATTAAAACTAATATTTTTAATGGATTCAGTGTTAGTATAAACCTTATATTTTGGTTTAACCATGTAATTAAACTATTTCTCATTAACAATATTTACATATATTTCACTCTTAAGAAATTATAATTTTATATATAAGGTAAATATTGTCTCAGAAATGGATTAGTGATTAAATTATAGGCCATATATTATCCAATTTGGGATTATTCATTATATTTATTACATCAATAAAATTTAATAAAATATTGTTATCATACAAAATCATTATTGTCAATTTTGACACTATTCACTACTTTGACTTTAATAATATCATGAAAACATTTATAATTAGAATAAATTATTTTAAAACATTCCCAACATGGCATGGAAATATATGAAATTCATGGATCTCATTAATTAACTTAAATTTTACTAATTATTATTTTGAAAATATATTTTATTTTGATATTTTTATAAATTGAATAATTACAACATCAATGTTGTGTAACTAATTAATATAATAATTTAATTTCTCAAAATAATAAATAAATTACTATCAAGAATATAATTTAATTATTCTCAAAATTACTATTAATATTTACTCATAACTAAATTTTCTTCTGTTGTGAAAACATAAATGATATTTAAAACTAAGAGAGGGATATTTTGTCACTTCCTTTAGATTAAATAATATATATGTCATTTTCATGAAACAGGATTCATAAAATATCTCCAATTTGAGGTTAACGTAATATGTTTCTCATTTTATTCATCCAATATTAATTAAAATTACTAATAATGGACAATCACTTAGATTTAACCTAGATTTAACAGATTTACCCTTTAAAAAGGTAATAAATTCTATAAAGGTTATTATACAACATGAAAAAAAATAAAAAGTTCCTATTAACAAATATTGAACATATTGATTCTAAATATGGAATAAATTTTTAAAAATTCAATTTATAGAATATTCATAATGTACTTTTAATATAAATATATAAAACAGAAGGAAAAAACATTTCTAGAAAAATGCATTTTTAATCTCGAAATGTACTTATACCAAAATCATGTATAAGGATGGTTCAAATTAATATACATAATTATATCTAATTAAATAATAATTATGTAACTTTTCAATAAATTTAAAATCATAATGATACATTATATGAAAAGTAAAATTATGGTTTTATAAAAATCGTTGTTCTTTATTATTCCATGAAAGATAAAAAAGTTCATAAAAATAAAAAACAAATCACCCAAAAATAAATTTTCATATTTTTATTTCATAGAAAAAATTAAATTTTATAAAATAAATTTTATAAAATTCTAAAAATTATTTATAATATTATCTCCCAAAATGAAATAAAAATAATTTTGGAAAATAACTTATTTTTAAAAAATGACAATATTATAAATTGACTGATTAATTACTATGTATTTATATAGTGTAGGAAATGTTTTGTATAATTAATAAAGTTATTATGCCTCTTCATACTATTTATTTTAACATTAAGTTTGTTATAATAATTAAAATTGTACATCACAGTTTTCATAAAATTATGGTTCCATGTAATACCAGCTATTGAAAATGATAAATAAATTTAAAAGAAAATTTTCAAAAAATATTGTGGTGTTACAATGATGAGATATTATGAAATCATATTTGGTATAGATTTTTTATCTATGTTCCATTCCTCGATTGACTGGTATCAAAGACAAGTCAAATGCCTTCAGATAAATAGTACTAGATTTATCTTTGTGAGTGAGAGAGATCTCAAAGTTGAGGAAGTGGATCTTGCAAGTATAAAGCTAAAACAAATTACTAGTATCATTGTGTTTTTATCCCTTAATGAAGTTCACTTTTTATGAATTTGGATACCTTAAATAGTGGATGATTATATTGACATCTTCAATAAGGATATTCTAGGACTAGCTTCGAGGTATGAGATGGACTTTTACAATACCTTTCACCCAATTTCTATACTGAGATATTCTTCTACATATCGTATGGCCCAACCATGCTCATGGAGCTGAGGGTGTAGTTCGAGGACATTCGAGAAATGTATTTTATTATACCCAGTGTTTCCCTTGGGATACCCTCATTTTTTTTGAAAAGGGTGGATATAATCTTGATGATTTACACTGATTATCATTGCCTAGAATAGTGATGATAAAGAATAAGAACCACTTTCCATTGATTGAAGGACACTTAGACCATTTGAGAGATACTAGTTTGTTCTCAAAGATAATCAATTATTCTACATACCACTATTTTAATGTTTGTGAGGATAACATTCTGAAGATGGAATTACTATTTCGTTATAAAAATTATGTGTTCTTGGTGATGAATTTCGATGTGACAAATTATCTCAATATTTTTATGGATATAAAGAAATCCATATTCTACCCTCACATGGACTGATTTCCAATTGTCTTCATTGACAAAAAAAACTATTTAATCTATGTCATATCAAGATCGGGTAAATCCATGGACCATGGTCATAGACTTACTCCTTAAGAACCACCTTATGGTATAATTTTGAAGTTCCAGTTTTAGATCAATGAGTTTTGTTTTTGGGGAATGGATTTTCTAAGAATTATTTATTTATGGACTCGGTGAAAATTTAGGCATTTCATTCTTGGGATCCATCCATGATCGTGAACATTGTTTGAAGCTTTATTATCTTTGGGGTACTCTAGGAGATTCATGAAAAACAAATTCCATATTAACATCCCCATTAACCTCCTTGAATTAAATAGGGTAGTCATTTACATAGACCAGGCAGTTTCAGGGATCTCCTAAGTATTTTAGACTATGTTTTATTAGGTCTCTTGTGTAGAGACTACAAGAGTATGGTGTGAAGTGTGTAATTTTTTTCAATTCCACTAGATATGCGATCAAATGAATATTGATAGAGATATAAGTCGTGATCACATATTTGTCAATCCAGTTGAGACCCCATGAGCATAACAATGGACACATGAACTAGAGATGGTAGTGGATGTTTTTTTCCCTGAGATATGAAGGAACTATCATATGGGATAGTTATTTTTAATTTACCCATACCATCATATTTTAAGGTACATCTTTAGTCAGATATATTATAACCGTAGGTAGAGGCCTTAGTTGGATTCCTTGTAGGAATATGACTTCATGATAGTTTATACATCTGCATAGGGAAATATGGTGGTATATTCCCTTTGAAATAAGTTTTGTTCACTCATAATTGAAGTTTAATATGAGAAATTGGATTCTTAATAGCAGATTTTCGTAGATAAGAGGGGAGTAACTTTTCATCTTTTTATGGTGTTTAATCCACCACCCCTATAGATTTTTAGAGAGGATTTGTTGAAATACATTGAATATGAGGTTCTATAAGAAAAAAATATCCTAAGGGGATGAACCAGATGGATTTTTTTGAAGGAGGGGAGGATGTCATCCATTTCATGGGATAGAAGGTGGTTTTGGTCTTGATATGAGATGATATGATGAGGGAGTTTCATAATTCTCCATTGGTTGTTTATCTCATAGTAGAGAATATGTGAAGGGGCCTTTATTGGAATTTTATGTGGGATGAAATGAGTTATTGGGTTGTTGAGTTCATATCTCAGTGTCTCACATGTTAATGGGTAAAAGATGAGAACCAGGTTCCAGAATGTATGATGTATCCTCTTGAGATCGTGAAGTGGAAATTGTATGGAATTTCCATGGGATTTGTTACAGGTATTCCATAGATGGAGAGAGGGTACTATTCTATATAGATTATAGTTTACTGACTTACCAAGACAGCATACACTGTCTATATTAGAGAGAATAGTTCAGTGGAGAGTTTGGGGAACATAAATGTATAGGATAACATTCGAATCCCTAAGGTACCCTCAATGATTGTCTCTGATTGTGATTTTCGGTTTACTTCATGGTTTTGGAGAGTCTTGTAGGAGGCTTCTGAGTCCCAATTGAGGATGAGTACAATGATTTGTCCCCAATCCTATGAGAATACTAACTAGACTATCCTGGTTTCTATGATATGATTAGAGATTTTGTGTTAAACTTTTTATGAATATAGGAGAATCAATTTAAATTGTTATTAGTTTCATATAATAATATATAATAGTATACTATCAACAGGGAAACATACAAGTCCTTATGTGAGTTACCCGATAGGTTACCCTTGTGATAGATAGATATTGGTGAGCCATATCTTTGTTGGCCATAGATGGTGCTAGAAATGATGGAGAAGGTTCAAATGATATAGAAGCATATGAGGACACCATATAGTAGACAGAAATCATATAAATATCTACATCAAATTCCATTAGAGTTTGATCTAATAGAATATATATTTCGTAGAGTCTTTCCACGTTGAGGATTACATAGGTTTGAACTATAAGTAATGTTATCACTTATGTTTATTATTCCATTCATGATCTTATAGGGTGTCTACGAAGCTACCTACTTACTACCCTTATACCCACAGTTTGATCGGGTTCATGAAGTCTATCATGTGACATAGATGAGGACATACATTCATGATCCTATGTGCATTATTTACTAGGATAACGTGAAAATATGGATGGATCCACATTCTAATATTACATGGTAGTGGTTGTGGATAAAAAGTAGATAATCCTATAATGATGGACAATTTTCCTAGTCTATGTGCTGTGGTAGCATGGGATCATGCCGGAGAACTGATGTGGGTGAAATAGACCAATATGGGCTCAATGTCCACACCTTTTTTAGCTTGTGTTTTTGATGTGAAATTTTTAAAGGAGGCGATAATTTAGTGAAACTTTTTTCCCATATAATACTATATAATATATTAAGGAATGTTTTTAGATCCATGTTGTATGTTAGAACAATATTTTATGGCTCCGAAAGATATAGGATTCATATATTAAAAATATTAATATATTTTAATACATGTGTGTAAATATTTATAGCGTAAATGGATTTTACTAGTATTTTGGACCTCAGAAGTGAAATATATGACAATGGTTGATTCAATAACCCTAGGGTTTTCTAAGGAGATACATGAGGACATTTGGTGAGTTATGTCCATTTGGGGCATCCATTTGCAGTTTATTTAAGTTAAATAAATAAATAAATTTATTTATTTTATTTTATATTCCCATAACCTATTTCCTATTATAAAAATTTAATTATTATATTTCACCTATAATAGCCACATAACCCATGAAGGATTATACGAGGACCGATATTTGTTGTTGGTGGATCGAGATTAGAGAACATCTGGTGATCAGATCAAGGTGGATTGAGAGAAAGTGAATTTAAAGTGTCTTCAGAATCACTAGAGAATGTTTTCTTCATGAACAATCAATCCAAATCATGGTAGGGATCATCAAATGCGGTTTCACCAATCTATTACATTTTTAATGAACGTTTTTTAATGTCATTTTATTAATATGTGGTTATTTTTCACTCTAATGTTCACATTTTAATAAATTGAATTGTTGATATCAATTAAGTTATTATTCCGGGATATTTCCCTAGATATCGTAGTTATATGTTTATTTTTTGAGAAATGTTTTACAGTGATTTTTTTAACCATGTTCATGTGCTTTTACACAACCCGTTCGTCATGTTCTTCATCATTAGGAAATGGGGTAATCATTTAACATTTTTGAGATTGGTTTGAGCATGTTTCAACCCACATATTTTTGCTGGTTGTGTGCATGATGAATAGAATTTTTATTTGTATATAGATCATGATATTTCATTGTCTTCGAGTGATGATTTTTGACTCTAGGACTCGGAGTAGCAACAGGATCGAGCAGAAGGTGGTAAGGGGCATGGGGAGTGGCATTGAAGGTTTCATGTTGATTGTTGAATTGTAATTTTCATCCACATGAGTTTAGTACTAAATTACTAGAGGATTTTTCAGTTGATCTTAGCATGTAAAACTATGTAATTCATGGTGGATAAAGTTGATCTATAGAAACATGAGTACTAGGCTATTTTTATAATAAAAAACATGACTATATGGCATATAGTCTAGATGAACACATGTCATGTGGCCCAATGGCAGAAGTAGCTAGGGTTTCACGTGAGGAAAAAAATAATATGTTATATGGACCCACAACATGATATGTGACCCAATGATATTTCATTAGGTGTACTTTGGGAGTATACAGGCATGGACCTGGCAATTCCCATGTTCATTGAGAGAGTATGTGGGCACAACCATGTACTCGGACATGGCCCAAATACCCAAAAAATCCATCTACTTAGGTGTGGTCCAATATACATGGAATGTAAGGATGAGAACAAGAAAGCTCTGGGTTCGTGAGAGGAACCTTCTAGCACATATATATTTCATGTAGTATGACATGGCTTCCCATGCCATGTATAAGGGAGAACATTGTTAGGAGATAAGGTAGGGTCACAGGATGTCTAGACCCCAATACATGTTGTATATTTCTCCTAGAAACTACTACCTCTTGTATCTTCTTCTTAGAGACTATATTTCTTTTCATCAATGTGACCTATCCTGAGTTCTTCAACATGTATAATGTAATAGTTTCTCTTTTCATGTCATTCGAGATACAATGTGAGGTCTTTTGAGCATGATTTTCTTTAGCTGATGCATGATGATTGCAGTGATTAATAGAATATCATTGGAGAGATCTAGGGTATGGAACTCCATTTTTTCCCTAGGGTGTGGGCATCACATACTAATTATACTAGTATAGATGGTAATCCCATGCACTGATAACATTTCTTTAATCTATAGAGTGGTACTCCACCATTTTCATGCTCTGAAAGTGTGTAATTCATTTGTAAGAGTTGGGGCACCCATAGTCATGGAGCATAGTAGCTGGGATCATGATGATATACAAAGATTCTGGTGAGGATTCATCTTATTATTGTAATTAGTGATTTACTTTTTGTACTACATGTAGACTCAAAAACTTTGGTTGGGTTGTGTGATGGAGATCCCAATTCGTTCCCTAATGGGTTTCTTTGTAAGAATTTATGCATATATTGGGTTCTGTTTCCCTCTTGATTTAGTTTCGACTAATATTTTTTGTATCTCTATATCACTCCCTCTATTTTTTATGTAATACTTCTAGTCATTTATATACTCCATCCTTCAGGGGGGTTTTATTAACATGTCATGTCTCCTTGAAGACAACTGATAGATCAGTAGTGACTTTAGTGGTGCATAGTGATATTTCGGTCCATTTACATTATATGGTTCTTGGGACATTTATATTAGGATCTATTATCTACTATGATTCATTTATTTTTGATTTTTTAGGTTGGTAATCCATTTATCAATTGTCATGTATTTATAAACATTAATGATAAGTTATTCTTTTATAGTCTGTTGTATTTTCCATGAGGTTATTGCATGTACATTTACACTCTAGATGTTACTTCCTTTAATTTTTCTCTTAACTATTTCATGTATACAGTTGACTGTGCGTTTATGAGAATAGTTTCTAATGTGAAATAATTTTATTTACGCCTTCCCAACACTTTTTTCTAGTCCCTATCCCATTGGAGGTGTTCTTGGGGTTGTCACAGCTTGGATTGATGCCAGCAAGGCATTCCCTAGTGGTTCGAGTTGTGAAAATGATTTCCTATGTTACGTATGATATTTTTTATACATGATTACTATTTTATAAAATTCTCATGATTTCATATGATAAGATTATAGGTCTTTTTAATGAATTAATTTTTTATTTCTTAAGGGTGACAAATATAACATTTAGAAAAAAATCATGATTTTATCATCATTTCATAGAAAAATTTATGAGACTTATTTTTTCATTAATATTTAAAATTTGTTTTATTATAAAATTGTTTGGATATACATTCAATTATATTGTGTATGAATTTTTTTTAATTTGACTCCAAACATTATTTAATATTGGGAAAATTTAATAGGAAATAATACACTGATGTGTTTCTTTATTTATTTTTATATGTACCTTACTATGATTTTCATGATCATCAAAAATTTAAAAATGTTTTTATATGGTTATATAGATGATTAAGGACATTGAGGAAGTCAAGTTGAAAATTGTAAAAATATTTTAGGAAAAGATTCTTTTTATATTATAAAGGTACAATTTTGTGGGAAAATACATGATATAATAGTTATTTTTGTAAGGGTGTTGAAATAATATAATAAAAATCATATCTCTAAAGATCCTATAATGTAATGGAATTAATTATTGACATAAACCATAAGATTAAAGAATGTTTAAAGATGGGTCCTGATAATACAGTTTCACGATCAACCCGAGTTTATCATTTGAATATATTTTGTTGATCCATTTATTATCTTTCAAGAGGGGAAGATACTTTTCTGGGTCAAAATTCATAACCTATGAATAGGATACTAGAGTTTCTTTTATACATTAATAATGGATCAATGAATGTATTGGGTTTTGTTATGGGTAATCTAGTTGTGTCCATTGGTTGGGTGTTGTTGACAATCTGTTGATTTAATGGTCATGCTTATGTATCATGTACAGTGATGAATTAACTGTGGGTTTGGTAGACTAATGAAATTACTATTATGTGACAATTTGGATACCCATATTATGGGGAACATTAACTAATCGTTATTTAATGGCCTATCTTGAGGAACTGTTCCTGGTATGGCATAATATTGGAAATTTAATGATCATAGTAACTCCAAAAGACTGATGTGTGATATACAAGAGAGAATTTTTTATGTTATGAATTCCATATGATGATTTAGATATGGAATTTTATAGAGAACTGATGTGGTCTTCATTATCAAGAAATATATTTTTCATAAACCAATTGGGAGTCATATCGTTTTTTTGTTGAATTGTTGTAGAAAATATATAGGCTGGTGTAAGTAGTTTGTGAAAAAACTATGGAAATTACATCAACATCAAATCAAAAATTTATGAGAATATTTCATTTATTTAACAAATAATATAAGGATTAATTCGTCGTTTTTTGGTGGTTCATGGTGTGTGAGTGTTTGAGGATGTCTGCTATTAAATGGAATCTACTGAAAGGGTATCATCTAGTATTTGTTTATGAATCATAAATATGTGGATTGAAATCACATTGAGTTTTTCATATCAGTAAATACTAATTATTTTTAAAAATTGGATGGTACCATTATAAAATAGTTAGCATGATCATGTAGTGTTGGTTAGTTATGACTAATTAGTTCATCTTAGAATCTCGGATGAGTTGTTCGTATCAACTTTAACCATTACCTTGTATTTGATTGAGTGAAATTGAACTAAACAAGAATTATCCTGTTGTAAGACTATCAAAGTCTTATTATTTGTGAACACACTTATGGTGGGGATCACTATGGTGCTTTATAATTAATTAGTTCAAGATATGATTTGTTGTCCAGTTAGATGGAGGTAGTCATCACACTCTTGATTTTGGGTGATATCATGATTTTGGATCATCTATTCTTCTTCATGCATTGAATCACATAGAAAGAGTTTCATAGGGGTTTAGGTTAAATGAATGTCCTTGTAAAAGGTAATTCGAGATTTGGTATGGAACATAGAGAAATCCTCTTATGTGATGATCATGTTTGATTTTTATGCAAGTTTCATGTGTTACCCCAACTTCCCAAGGATGATAATATCTATGGAAGGTAGATTATAATGAATCGTGTTCCTGTAAGTATTTATTTTAGAGTGAACTGGTGTTTTTCATCTAATGATAAACTCATTTCGTGAAATGAGTGGTGAAATATGAAACTACTTGTTTACACATCCTTACTGGGTGTTTTGGAACATGAATAAATGCTCTGGAGATAACTAAAACCATGGGTGTTGAATGAAAAATACTAGGCTAGTTGTGTTATAAAAATATAAAATTTTCATTGATAGCCCCCACAGGCTAACCAATGAGGTTGGAAGTAGCCCTGCTATCCATCATGTTTCACCAATCAACCGGTGGACCCTGACCAACTCTCCAGTGGGGAACACTACATGGGTTAAATTAAGGGAGTGTCAGTTGTTTTTTTACTAAATCCCACTCATAATTATTAGGTAAAGATTAGGTTTTTTAGAATTCCATTCATTCATGAACTCCTCTCCTCCTCCATCTAATAATTCCTCTTTATTTATGGTGTATATTGATTGAAACCAATGGAAAATCGAGGAGGAATCCTCTTTTCTTAATCAATTATAGCATCCTCCTTCCTCATTCTATGCTAGATCACTGTTCTATTCATCATGGACAATTTTCATTGTATATTATAAAACTTGAAATAATTTTATGTATTATTCATATCGGAATCCCCTTCTCATTGATGATATTTTTTATTAATTTTTCATCAGATATATTCTAGATATAGAATCGAAAGAAAATGTATAGTGGAATTTTCATGGAACATTAAAACGTAAAACAACATAGAAAGAATATTTATCGTGATGATTAGAATGTGTTTTTATGGGTATTTCAATTAATGTAAATCCCTTGGTTATCGATTTTTTGGTTTTGGTAAATTTGAGTTGAATTGGTCATTGGTCTATGAAATTTATATGAGGATTTCACTTACTTTAGAAATATAACTGTTTCATGAGTGGCCCAAACTTTGTTGGATAATTTTGTGGAGAAGGTACATGATTTTTTTTTCATTTTCACTATTGTTTTGAATAAAATTATATTATATTTTCCCCATTCATGTTGTTTCTTGATAATGATCTTACATGAAATAAATTTTTATGTTTGTTGTAGACCTTCATTGGGTTTTTGGTCATCGATCTAGGTGGGAAATGACATTCAATAAGACCATTGAAATTTATTCATTTAAAATTTGGTTATAAGCTCCTCAAATTCATTTAAATAATATTAATATATTCATAATTAATGTTATAAAATATGTTGGCATCAGTAGAACGTTATGGTGTTGTTGGAGGACTAATGGAATGGGATGACTAAGAGAAAGCAGTTAAGATTTTCTTGGATGGAGTTGGCCCCATTTGAGGTAGGATCTACAATATACTCTATACTATGGTATTATGTACATCTTATTAGGCCGTGATATGACTTTATACACCTTTGTAGAATGATCCTTAATTCATAATTGTTAGATGAGTATTTTGGAATACACTTTTATTGATCGACCAAACCAATTAAATTAAGAGACATAAATTTCATGTTTAACTAGAAATTGGATTCCATGTCATAGCTAATTAATTTAAATATATTTAACAAACAAATAATATGTTAATGTCCATGTTGGACCTTTTATGTTGGATCGTTTCATTTTCATTGATGGTTGAGTGGTAATTGTTTATGTTGACCCAGGAGACATATTCTTGATTTCTTATATATGGTGAGGGTGAATCCCTTTCAGAGTAATGCATGGTTTCAATAATTATTGGGAATTTGAATCCCATGAAACATATTTTAATAATTTATCACATATTGATGTGTTATGGTGATGGCCCTTTATTTCAATAATTGGGTGTTTTATCTATGATCTAGTATACAGTCTGGAAGTGATGTTTGATTTTTCATATTGTATCTATATATGTTGTACATGTTATTACTCTATCTTCTACAAGTTGATATATGTTTTCTATTAACCATAAGGGGGATGTGGTAGGACACTCTTCAACCTATTCTTGGACGGTGAATTCTATAAGTATGTGTGGATGTGTTTGGGACTATTCCATCAAAGGTGAATGTGTTCTAAATGGTTTATTGATACATGATCCTTGTGGACAATCCACCTTGAGAGGGATTTGTGAGATATTTATTGGTGGTTACATGGGATATCTCTTCCAGTGGGTTGTTTTAGAAATATTTTTTAAACAATCCAATAAAGTTGGGAGGTTTCATACATGGTAGGTATGTTTTTTTCAACATGGAGATGATGGGGGTATGTTGGGATTCCTAGAGGCTTGTTGACTGCATGACCATTTGTTACATGGGCATTATTTCGTTCTTTTTAATTAGTGATTATAATAATTGGATTTTAATTTATGTATTTTATGTTTATTTTTCAAATTGTAATATCAAATTCAATTACAGTTCATTTTTCTGGTTGGTTACAGGTATATGTACGTTGTATCGTAATAGGATTTACTCAGACCTTACTTAGGCCTTTTTGGATCTTGGGTACGTGTGTAGCTTTGATTATTTGCAGGTGCATGTGAGGTAGAGGTTTTGATTAATCATCTAGTAAGATATCTCGTGATGAGCCTAGAGATATGGATGAGATATATAATGGTGTGTGATCATCCCATATTATACTATTATTATTTTTATCATTTATATCATCTGTCTAGTGAGTGGTCAGTGGCACCTTTCTAGTTTTTATTTGATGGTCTTCTATTTTCATATTCAAATCAATTGATTGTATGATATATTTCTTTGATATTTATTGTATACTTTTTTCATGTTTGTTTATATATTTTTATTTTTTACTCTTGTTGAGGTTATAGTATTCCCATGTTTTCAACTTAAACCCCCACTATTAGTCTGTACCCTCTAGCATATAGGGAAGCTTACCTGAGGACATTTAAAATTTATCTTTGAACTACTAATTCTATTGGGGAGATTAAAATCCTTATCACTTATCTAGTAGTCACTCTAACGCTACCTAAAAATCCTCATTGGATATATATGTGGTGGTATCAAACATTTAGCATTAGGTTCTATGTCCATTATTTAATATCTAGATATCTGACTCAAAAAATTAATGAAAATGAGGAAATAATTCCTATAGGACACATATAGCAGTTTCTTCCTACCTACTAGTGTAATACCCCAATATTTTACATTTTTACACTTTTCAAATTTAACTTCTTCGATAAAATACGATCATAATAAATGATTAAATAGTATTATTTTGTTATCTCCTAGATGTTGGTAATGGAAATAATGAATGATATTACGTAAATTATGAAATTATAGATTACATGTGTTTATTAAATTTATTCAATCATTAGTAATTAATTAGGAATTAATACCAATTGAACATAAATGATATATTTTTATAAAAACCATTTATATGCCAACAAATATGTTTTATTAAATATTATTAGTTAAAAATATTAATGCAATTTATATATTCAATTGGATATTTTTACATTCATCTAGAATATTTTTAGATCCATAAGATAATAACTAATCATATCGTACACAAAAATTGGAGTTATTTTCATAAATTAAATTTTACTACCACTTAATGGTGAAATTGTTTTTAATATAATTTTTGGCAGTTTTCTAAATTATATTTGACAAAATATTTATAATTCATTAAACCATAATAATAAAATTTACTTTGGTTAAATGTTTTGTTTCTTTATGATAAGTGTCATTTTTCATAAATAGTTTTCTGACCGTTGAAATAAAAATATGGCCATTAGGAATAGTAATATTCCCATTAGAACAATGAACTCACCTTTTAATGTATAAATAAAATCATTGTATCTTATAAATAAAAATATTGTATATTTATATCATAAAATAAGTAAATAAATGTTTTCAATATTATATATTAAGTGTTGGTATTTTTTTTGAATAATAATGGTTATTGAAAATTTCTTAATTAATATAATGATTTAAAAGAAAATTTACATTCCTAAAATATATTCATAAATTAATGATTTTCCGGATGATTATAATATTATTTTACAAGCCCTCAATTAATTTTTCAATGTTTTATAAAATCAGTTTTTATATTTAAATTGGTAGTTTTTAAATAAATGATGTTTATAAATAAAAATAAAAATTTTCATATTTAGAAAAAAAATAATAAAATTCAGTTCATTTCTAAATTATACACACTGAAAATAGGTTTGGGTGATTTTTTGGGATTTTTCTACAGCAGTTCAATATTGGGGGAAAAGTGAAATACGATAATTTATGGTATTTTACAAATACATTATTTATTTATTCATAGATGATGTATGACTGATGTAAGCCTATAATATCGAAATATCCATAATTATTATAATATATTTAGTGAAAATTCTCAAACAACTCATATTATATATCTAAAATAATAGAATAATGAATAAAATAAATTTAAAGTATTCTGGTCCGCCGTTATAAACACAACTCCTCACCACCCCTTCTCCTTAGAACTCCAAAGCCTTGATGCTTCTCTAATTTCTTCCAAATACTCTCAAAAACCTCTCCAATGATTTTTATGATCCTTTGGTTTCATTAAAATATCTTTCCCTTTCCACTAATTTGGTTCTCGAGGAGAATAATTTAAATAGGTAAACCCCTATTCTATTTTATTTTAATTTCTTCTTATGTTCTATTTTATTATTATATTGTGTCGACCTCCCTATACAAAAGTGGCATGATAAATATATTATATTTTATTGTATGTAATTTATTTTTTAGGGAATAATCCATCATCAATTCTCTTATACTATTCCTTATGTTCTAAAGATGAAAGCATCGTCCCAGAGATGCTGATTTACCACCTTCGTGGATGACGTGTTTTCATTTTTAAATTCCTTCATCACGGATATTAATAAAACAAATTTTATGGTTTAAATATAATTTTATATATGTATTAAACTTGCTTAATATTTTGTATCAATTAAATATATATATATATATATAATTAATTAATTAATCAAAATAGGTTTTTGATGACTGAAAACCAGCCAAAATAACTTGAAGGATTATCACTAACTTCTTAATTTAGGTTTGATCATCAACGAAAATAACCGAATAATTTATATAAAAATTTTATCACCTATATATTTATTAATAAAATGTACTTTTAATTATGGTTAACTATTTCCATTTCATGTGATCTTTCGTACAGTTATACAGGTGAACCAATCATTGAAACCAAGGAAACGAACACTCCCAAATAATGAATTGGAATTTAATAACTCATAAGAAATTAAATAAATACAATTAATAAAATTATAATAAAAAAATACATGATAAATTATATCTTAATTAAATTATTAATAAATATAATTTCATTATCCATAAGATTAAGAACACGTGTAGAATGCTTTCAGACGTAATGTAAGGTTTTTGTAATCTCAACTTTATTTCTGTGAGATAATTTTTATTAACCACAATTTCATCTGTGTGGTGTATTTATACATCCCTATAATTTATAATATCATTAATATCATTTTATTAATAGTATTAAATAGTTTATTTGATGTTTTTTATTTTTATGGGGAAAACATTTTGACTATTTTCAAAGTGGTCAAGGATTCTCCCTGAACCTCCGTTTTTCATTTTTGTTACGAGGTATCTCCAATAAACCCAATGTATTAATTCATAAATCTATATACATATTATATTTTTTTATTATATATTAAAAGATCTTATAACCATATTATTTTTCCTTTCATTGCTGGGTTATGATATGTTTGAAAAGGTTCCCTTTTCAATTCTTCCCTATAAGAAAGCCTAATTAATGGGAACTTCTCAATTGCATTCCCACTTTCATGTAAAATAAATATTATATATCATGACACAATTATTTTTATAAATTATATATTCTTAAATGTAAAAAACTATTCATTCATTCCTGGTGTTATACAATCAATAATGTATTTTTCAGTTTGAAGACTTTTTTATTTTACCTTAAACCTCACTGAAGTGGCCAATTTATAAAGTTTCCTAAAAACTCTTTTTACATGTTTTCACTTTAGTTGAACATAATTTATAACTAAATTATAATTTAATTGTATATCCCTTTTATTTTTGGTATATTCATGATTAAAATATGATTTTATGAAAAATAGAAAATATTTTCCAAAATAAATCTTCTAACAAAAGTAAAAGGATATTCTCTCGAGAATTTACAAATGATATTATTAGAGTATTTTCATCAACAATTGGGATTAATATATTTTGAAGTTTTTTTAATCTTTTATTTATATATATCTTTTTAAATTGATTATTTTATATGTGAGGAATTCAATGAACATAGTAAGTGACTGGTGGGGCCCACTATAGCAGCTCAATGCATCGATATGTCTCACGAGACAAACTAAATAAGGTTTTGATCGAGGACTTAAAATTTATATATATTTCTATATTGAAGCCTTGATGGTATAATTATGATGTTTGAAAATATTAATTCCCTCGTTATGATATTAATTATTTCTAATTCATATGATTATTCGACAATTAGAATATACATGGTTATGTTTCATTCTCAAGTGATTATTTTTATGAAATTATTTATTCATCATTTATTCCATCCATATTTTCCTAAATATTATTTTTTAATATTATGTGTTTTATTTATTCAACATTACTTATTATTAATTTTCATTTATAATAGCTTCTTCTGTATTGATAACCCATACTAAATACCCGATATCACTCCTTTATTATGTTTTATTTCTATCCCTATGATGCGAAGATGAATATAATAAATGAGTTGTAGGTATAATATAATAGATTATGATTGTTTCCAATAGAGTTAAAATATGTTTTTCCTTTTCTATTGTAATGGAAAACTTTTTTTGAATCTCCTCTTCGAAACCTACTATAAAATTCAGTTTTTTTGGGAAGAAAACACATGCTCACAGTACCAATGTAATAATATAAGATACTATCTATAGGATACTAGGATAATGGTCTTTAGATTTTGTATGAGAGTATGTATAGTATAATACATGGAAACAAAATTTAGAAGACATTGATAATGGAACATAAACCTATGATAGTCTTTGAGGACAAGCATATAGGAACACCCTATAATTTTGTTAAGGTATTGATTATGTGCGTCTTTCTAATATTAATCCCTATTAAAATACAGCATGTGGATGTGGTTCTGGAATAGATTTACCTAGGGGTAACAACCCCAACAAGTTATGTTGGGCCTGAATCAACAAAACCAGGTACATGACAACAGGCCTTACTACAGATCTAGTTTGACACCCCTAAAAGATATGCTTAGGATTATTCACAATTTCTTTAAAAACTACTTTGAATTATATAATAATAAATATTTCTCTAAGAAACAAATATTTATGATTATTATATTTTCTATACATAATTTTTTTCAATTTCTGTTAAGGATTTCACTATATTTTTTTATTATAGATTATGATTCATAATGTTATGTTCTAATCTAGTGTATTCCAATATTAATAGATGACGCCTAGTTAAAGGAAAGAGAACCACATAAATGCACATAATACAAAGGGTAGGATAGATCATTTCAGCAATGGGTTTAAGACTATATTTCGAAGGAAAGTAGTCTCCCAAATGTTCTCATCATATGTAGAAATAATAAAATATTATAAAAGGATAGAAAAAAAAAATATCCAAGTCATATGGATTTAATGAGAAGTAATATAAGAAGAATAATTCATGAAAAAATATATAGATAAATTAATGAAGGTAAAAAAGTATAATACCATAATAGATATTTTTGGAAGGAAACACCATGCTATATGCTTAAGAGTAAAAGTATTGTGATTCATGTGTGGAGAAAAAATCCACCTTGATTTTGATTTTAATGAAAGGATATAATTTTCCAATGTTAATCACTTCAACTATAATGATATGGGACACGATTCAAATCAATTCCACAAGTTATAAATTAATTTAAACAAAAGATAAAAGATTATATATCATGGACAATCTTATGCTACTACCGTTGAAAGAGAGTAATTATTAATATTCTTGTGTTTTTATTAAATAATTGTATTATTTTATTTTTTTTATCAATTATTATTCGGTTATAAGAATCATGATATATAAATGGATTGTACTATAATACTTCTTATTTATGTAATTGGAAGCATGTAATGAATATCACCAGTAATCAAGGGAAGTGATTCTGTTGTATGTTGATCATTTCAAAAACCCATGAATTGGGAAAGATGACCAAAATATGTTCTGTATGTTGATATTATATTAAATTTATATTTATGGTATAGTATTTGGGACCATGAAGGTGGTCAGTGATCTTATAATTTCGGTTATGATGGAATTATTATATGTTCGGATTTAATGACACCATGTAATTTAACTCTTAGAAGAAAGAATGATTCATAATTTTTTAAATGATATTATGGTATTCAAACATTTTTTCCTGTGAAAAGAAAAGCAATATTATTTGGTGAAAATTGTGTTAATTTGATTTTTTTAATATCTACTACCTTCTAAATGATTAATCATTGAATGTGGATAGAAATGTTTTTTAGGAGTCTTAAGATAAACTACTTGTGGAATGGATCAAGTTAAACTTTCTAAATTAATTTTCATTAATAACATATTCTAACCTTTTTGGTTTTAGTAAAGATTAAAAGGACTAAGGAATGGCTTAACGACAACTTGATTCATTAAAGGTGTTTCATGTGTGAAAAACTCCTAATGAAGATTCATTTCTCAGTTTAAGGGATGAAGTGAAAATAGATAAAAGCATAATCAAAGGATGGTATTTTTTTATTACATGAAAATTAATCATTTAATTTTATTTTATTATTAAAATAATCCCTCAACTCTAGGAAAATGATTTTGGAACAAAAAATTTAACCACTTATATTTCAAACTGAGAAATCAATTTTCATTTAGTCGATTTTATATTTCTGATTTTGTGATGGTTAACGTTTTAATGAACATGTTCTATATCACTCCCCATCATAACATGATATTTTTATTTAACTTTAATGTCCAGGATATTGATTTCCACAAATTATTTCTCATCTGATATCTAATTTTTGTAGAGACCATAACTTTTCCCTTTCCCTCTTAATAAGAGGATATTTTATTAATCCTACTTCCTATCTCGGTTTCCCTTAAAATAAATATAAAGTATCAAAATATTAAATTTTTTAGAAAAATTTTAAATTGTGATGAAAAACTTTATTGAATGAGGTGTAAATGTAACACCCCAAGATTTTATGGTATGCTTGTTTTTAATTTCAACTTCTTCGATAACATACAACCTTAGGAAATGATTAAATATAATTATTTAATTATCTATTATATGTTCAGAATGGAGACAGTGAATGATATTTAGTAAATTATGAAATATTTATTACACATGTTTATAAAATTAATTAGTTGGTTACCAATTAATTAGAAATTAAACCCAATTCAACAAAAATTATATATTTTTTCAATAATATTTTTATACCTATAATGAAAATTTATTAAACACTACTAGTGAAATATAATAATGAAATTTATATATTCAATCAAATATTTTTACATTCATCAGTAATATTTTTTGAGGAATAATAAAATAATAAATCAAATGTTTGACATAAAAAGCTATATTTTTATGAACATAGTTTTACCAAATTTTAATGAAAATCTTGTTTCAGATATAAATTTTATAATTTTTATAAACTAATATTTAAATAATAAATATTTTTTAAAACATAATATAAAAATTTAATTTGGTGAAATTGTTTCTATTGTCTGATAGGTTCTATTTTTTATGAATAGTAATGTGCTCGTTGGTTTAATAATGTGACTACTAGGAATTTTAATTTATCCATTATAATAATAATCTCATCTATTGAAGTATATATAAAATTTAGGTATCTTATAAATTAAAATATTATATATATATATTTCATGCAATAAGTAAATAAATTTTTTAACAATGATAAATTATGTGTTGGTATTTTTGTGAAACATAAATGATATTTAAAATTATATAATTAATATAATCATTTAATAGAAAATTTATATTACTAAAATATATTCATAAATTAATGATTTGTTTTCTTATCATTATAATATTTTTTTACGAGACATTAATTAATTTTTCGAAGTGTTATATGATCACATGTAAAATTAAAATTGGTATTTTCTAAATAAATTATCATTTTAATTAAAAATTTAATTTCAATTATTTAAAAAATTAATTTTCATAACATGGAACTCATTTTTAAATTATACACATAGAAAAATGGTTAGGGTGATATTTGTTTAATTTTATAAAATATTTGACTTTCTTATGGATAGTTAAATATAGTAATTTATTATATTTAATAAATACATGACTTGTTGAGTCATATATGATGTATGGATGATTTAAGCCAAAAATATATAACTATAATTCAATATTTTAATATATTTAGAGATATTTCTCAAAATATTCAAAATCATTATCCAAAATAAATAACTATTGAATATAATAATGAAACAACAACCATCTCCCCCTCTATATATAACACCCATTATCTTAACACCTCTAAATCCCTGAAACATGTAAAACTTCTACCATATACTATCCCAAACATATACCTCATTCCTAGGATACTTTTCCCAAAAAAATACCAATCCATTTTCTCTAAGGGTTTTCGAAGGAGAAGATGTTGAAGTGGTTAAATCGACTTCCGTCATTTTTAAATTTATTTTCAAGTTATCTTTATTTCCTGGTCTTCTCAATACCTCCCTCTACAAAATTGACATGATAAATACATTAAATTTTATATACTATAATTTTTATGTTTTAATCGAATAATCCATCTTCAGTCCCTTTCTCCTATTCCTTTTATTTTAAAAATAAAAATATCATACACGAGGTGCCGATTTACCAACATCATGAATGATGTGTTTTCAATTTTCGATTCTTCCTCTATAGATGTTCATAAAAAAATATTATGGTAAGAAAAGAGATTTATATATTTATTACAAATTATTTATTTTTTTGTAATTAGTACATATATAATATATTAATTAATGAAAAAAACTTGTTTGTGATGATCGAAAGTCTTCCAAAATAGTCTAAATGATTAACACTAATGTCTTATCAATTGATTCACCCCACCCTAAATAACCAAATGATTTATATAAGAATTTAATATTACTTAATTTCATTAATAAAATATAAATTTAATTATGGATAACTATTCCCATTTCACGTGATCTTTTGTACATGAATACAAGTGAACCAAGTGTGAAACCCAAGGATGAAAACACTTCAAAATGAAAAAACGAAAATATTACATTTCCATAAAAATACCATAAATGAACATAAAAATTATATAATACATAAAATCTATAATAAAAAGGTTCTCAATTAAGTTATTAATAAATCTAATTTTATAATCCTGGATGTTAAGTATATGTTCAGAACACTTTCGGACATAAGTTAAGGGTTTTCTCTTCTCTTCATTATTTATGTGAGATATGCCTCATTCGCCCCAATTTCTTATGCAGGGTGTATGCATACTGCACATTGATATATAATATCATTAATCACTTTTTATCATGGTATAAAATGTTTCATTTTATTATTATTAATTTTATAGGCCATACAGTTTGACTATTTTCAAAGTTGTAAGGGATTCTCCCCAAACCTCCTTTTTCATTCGGGTTACAATTTCTCACTCTTTTACCAAATGAAATTCTTCATTATTTTTAAATAATTATTCGGAATTCTATTCATATATTCCAAAATCATATATCCAAATTAGTTTTTCTATTATTGATTTCATAATACATGTTTTACAAGGTTCCTTTTGCAAATGATCTTAATAAGAAATCCCGATTAAATGAAACTTCCCAATTTCTTACCCATTTTCAAATACCAACCATAATATGTTTTAAGACACAATAGTTTTTATAAAATAACTCCTTTTCCTGATTTTTTTTTATTCATGGTTTTATACAAAAAATTTTCAATTTTTATGTTTTGAAGGTTCTTTTATATTTTCCCTTAAAATGCACCGAAGTGGCTCATTTGTAATGTTTTTTGGAAATTATTTTTAAATTTTTTCACTTAAGTTAAACATCATTTATATATAAAACATAATATTATTTTACATCCATTTTTTTTGGTATATACATGTTTACAATCTTATTTTATGAAAAATAAAAAAAATTACAAAAAAATAATTATTTTCAATATAAAAAGAAATTTTTCTCAAGAATTTTTCAATGATATTGTTAGAGTATTTTCATCTATGATTGTGATTAAATTATTTCAATGTGTTATGGTACACTTTTATCTTAATATATTTTTTAAAATTGATTGTTTGACATATGAGAATTTCATTGGACATAATAAGTGATGGGTGTGGCCTTCTATAGCCCCTTGATGCATTTGTAGATCTCATGAGACAAACTATAATTGGTTTTCACTGAGACCATAAAAACTTATTTGGACTTCTTGGTTGGGGCCTTGATGGTATGTTTATGATGTTTGATATTATCCATTCTCTCATTATGATAATAGTAATTTCAAATCCATTCAATTATTCAAATTTTAGAATATCAATGGTTAATATTTATTCACATTATATCATTTATATGGAATTATTTATTCAGATTTTATTCCCACCATATTATGATAAATATTATGTTTTAATGGAATGTGTTTCAGTTATTCACTATGACTTATTATTTATATTATTTATGATAGATTCTATTTTATTTTTAATGATTAATGAGAATATGAGATCAGCCATTTCTTATGATTTATTTTTTCCCAAGGATGTTATAATGTATATTATGAATGACGTGTAGGGATAATATATGAGTTTCTATAAGTTTCAAATGAATTTTATATGTTTTTTCATTTCAATTTTTAGTTGATAACTTATTTTGGAATTAACATTTCCAAATATATTAAACTACTCAGTTATTTTGGTATTCCATGAATTTTTTATACTCCCAATTTAATAATGTAAGGAACTATATCTATGCTATTGTGTTCTTTTATATTACAACTAGTTCCTTAATATATAGATTTGAAAATAAGGTTATCATTATCTCTATTTTTTGATACATTACTCTCCACAACATCAGTAGGTTACCTGGACCGAGAGATTAATGTGACACATATTAACACTATTTTCCAAATTCCCCAAACCAATCCTCATAATGTACCTATCTTCAAACTTAATCCATGGGAAAAATTCACTCTGATACCATTTTGATATGAACTAACCCATCAGAGAAATACTTTGTAAAATATTTAATTAAGGACTCTAAATTAATCCTTTTTCAAATAGACCATTGTATGGGTAATCATATGATGTATGAATATCACACACATGTAATACCATCGATTAATTCACCTATTCACACACACACATCTCAAGGATAAAAACGATCTTTTCTTTTGTAAAATTATATTATAAATTAATAATATAATTACCCTATTATAGATTTATAATTTATGTAATTTCATCATTAAAAATTAATAAAATAAACTTCATACTAGAAACATCTAAATTTTTTAACTAGATGAACATTAATAATTGTTAGATTATCTTAACAACATAAAAGTAAAAAAACAATCCCCTAGATCAATATTTAGTGTGTATCCAACTATAATGTTCTAAAAAGTTAAAAAATATCTCTAGAAGCATTAGGTAGAGAGGTAAGAAAATATTAATAACCCATGTTTGTATCTCTATCCCAAAATCTCATTATAACTAATGATTTTTTAAAATAATTCCCATCAATATATATAAAAAGAACCTCTCCATGTTAGTGAATCTTGAGTAATAGATCAAGAAAATCATATTTCAATATTATTAATATAGAAACTTTGAGAATGTGTACACCCTCTAGGTAGAGGGAAAATACACATGATAGATGATATTTTTTAACAATTCTAATTTCATTCTCATCTCATTTTTAGGTTGAAGGGTCATCACCAACGATTTACTAGTTACACCATGGACCATAGTTATTATGAATGGATTAGTTCACTTCATGGGTGTCATTACCAGTAAAAACACCATCATAATATACTCTAGACATTCATACACCACATTAGGATTTTATTATATCAAGAATCTAGGTAACCACTCGTGTTAAAAGTAATGAAATTTCTATAAGTTACTCCAACCACTATAGTGGGTTTCACCCTCAATATAAATATTTTTGTAGTCCCCTTAATTTATTAATCATCCACATTCTATTTAGTGATAAGTTACATAATTATTGGCACAAACTCTCTCTCCTATAAAACCATTATCCTAAAAAGAACTTTATATTATATAATTTTTTATACAAATATAATTAGTGATAAAAAACATAATATGGTAAATGGAATATTTGAAACATAAAAATATATTTTCACTTCTTTTATATCTTTTTATAACTCTTCTTAAAACAAAAAAGTAGGAAACTGCAGGAAATAACATATATTTTACTAAATGATTCCTAAACCAGCCAAGCTATAAAAAATTGTTTATGATTTTTGTTCATGTAATTTACTTTTAAAAATGTTAATATGGGGAATAATTTGTGATATTTTTATTATACAACATATTTTATTTATCTATACAAGAAACCTGTAATTTTAATTTATTATTTAATTATTTTTATATAAGTAATGTTAATAAATACATCTATAAATTTTCCATAGGTTTATCCCCAATAAATCTTCATCATTTTGATCTCTTTTTTTATTATTATATAATACAAATTAGAGGATTAATGTAGAAACCAAAATGATAAAATGATACAATAAAAAACACTACATTTATCTAACTATAAAACAAAAATGAAAGTATTAAAAACCAGAAAAACAAGTAAAATTCAATGTTTATATATGAAGAGCGAGATTAAATACAATAAGACATGCAACTCAGGATAAAAAACATCTCAGGAACCCATAAGTCATCACAACTAACAAGGTCCATTGTACCACTATTCAATATCACCATCCACACCACCACCATATTCGATTGAATTAACTAGAGAAAACAAAAACCCTACTACCTCAACAAAAATAATTAATTCAGATTACCACCAATAAAAATGCATCACAATATATTATGTACATCATAGACATTTCCAAAGTAGAAACTAAAATCCCCTAAGAATAGAAAATAACCATTAGAATGATTAATTATAAAATTTATTTCAGTTATTACATTACATTGAATCATCACCAATATAGTTTTATCAAAGTCACTAGATCATGTCATGTATTACTCAATCCTAAATTCACCACCATACAACATCTACTCCACTAGAGGGTGTCACCTTAACATGGATTTACCTCTATTAGATAGAATAACCCAGCTTTGTGTAAAATTAAAATATACAAAATTTGTTAAATCCTATCCAAGAACAAGTATCATATATTAGAATTAGTTTAGTGATAAAATAGGATATATCACTATGAAATTTTGGAGAACCAATAGAAATAAAAAGGAACAGAATAAGGGAATAAGATCTAGGAGAAATAATGGTCACACCGCAAGGTAACTACATGAATAGGGGAAACCTATACCCTTATAAACTCAAAAAAACCTAAACTTGATATAAAACAATTCCAAAATGAGAATAAATCATACTATATATATTTATATAAAATGGTTATTGGGCCATCAATAAATATTATGTAATAAAATATATACCAACACCTCTCAAAGATTTAAGGACAACCCATCAATCCTAAAGAGACCACAAGAAACCACACATGAAGAATCCTAATATTTTAGCCACCATTGAGGTATTTACATGAAAAAAGAATAATATATATAGGACAATATCAGTTGATGTATTATAACCATATATGGGTAAAGAAAATGGGGTGACACAAAATAAGAATTGAAATAGATCATTAAGAAGAAATGATAAGTTATAAACTATAAAATACATCAAAATCATGATATCCAAAGAAAGTGGTGAAAATATGAGAATAGACATTAAAAAAACACAATAAATATAACATAATCGTTTTATTGGATGAATATATTGGAAACCTTATAAAAAAATTTGGGGGAGAGTTTCATGCCTATGGAGAAGGGAGATATCCTTCATCAATCAATGTATACCTTGAATTTTTATTGCTTATGATGTAGTGATAGAAATTGAATAAGTTGCCTATCATATAGAAAATTATGAGTTTAATTGTGTGAATGCATGTTATGTGTAATAAATTGGATTGGGTAACCATCCATTGGTGCTAACTATAATTCCACATGACTACAAGAAAACCTCATTGTATGTGAGATGTAGTTGATTAATGGAAATATTTAAGTAGTATCACATGGAGTGATTATAAAATAAGAATAGTTGTATAAAATATTAGGTAAATAACATAAACAATCAAAATGGATATCAAAATTAATATAATAAGGAATAAAAATGGGAGGATAACCAAACAATACCATCTTATCATGTTAGAAAAATGATACCCATCTTATTCTATAACCCTCATATTTAAAGATAGATATTTATTAGTGGAGTGCACCAATAGAGTATATATAAATAAAGATATAAAATAAATAAATAAATATAGAAGATGTTTATAAAATATCTTGACATCTCCTTGAATTTTTATTTATATCCAACCTTAGCTAATCAATCTCACTCACTTATATTGGCCCCTAGACCCTTCTAACATATCTACTATAAAATTTACATGTCATCCAAGGAACACATGCTTGTTGTAAGCATAAAAACCAGAAGGACATGAAAAATGGGGGATATAATATAAAATAGTATATATGTACATGTATTTATAGTGTGAAATATAGTAGGTAACATGAATCACATATTAATATATCGATTTATCATGATACTACTAAACTAGAATAATGATTCATTTAACCAACTTCTTATAATGCAATAATTTTGGAGGGATATTCATTCTTGGTAATAGTGTTGGTATATAATTTAATATTATAAAAATATAGTATTGTTTAATTTCTATATCATCTGACTTGAATGATGAACTCCGGAAGATATACTTAGCCTAATGAAGAAAATGATAGTAGAAATACTCCAATAGAGATGTGTTTCTAAATTTTATACTACTGGATGGTGTGCATGTTAGTAGTCTAGAATGTGTGGAAAATGGAAGTTACAAAAATGAATTGGGGGTTTTGATGATGGAATGAAATAGTCATTCATGGATGGTTTTCAGAACATGAGTGTATGTGTAATGGTCATTTGATGATATATTAAAGTTGCTTGTAGTATTCATTGAATGTAAATAGTCAGGTGTCGATTTATTGAATTAATTGGTTGTCACTATACTCAATAGAGGTAATTTAATGAATATAAGATGTTGGATCTATAGGATGATAAGAAGGGACCCCATATAAGTGAGTGGGATGACATGTACATTTGGAGTAATTTGATCGAGTGATTACATGTAATAAGTGATTTACATGGATAATTAATCAAAAGTAATTCATTTTCTATAAATTCATATATTAATGAAAATGAATCATTGTCTCTCACATGGATATAGAAATTAATTTTTGAAAATTTTTAATAAAAAGTGTTATTTACCTTATTATTTTTCCCTTGAATGTTTCTTGAGATTTTTGAGAAGGTGTGTGATGTTTGACTTAGTATAGTGAGTAGGGTGTGGTTCTTTTTCCTACATTTCAGCAGACATAAATTGATTGAGATATTCTAATCATGTCTTTCTTAATGACTGTTCTACTATGACGTGACTTAAATATAGTGTATCTTAAACTAATAAATTTTTTATATCCAAAATAAATAATATCAAAGATAGTTTTAGAACTCGATATCATACTCAGTTAACTCCAGTATATTATCTCTTTCATTGACGTTAGTTTGATTTAGTATAAATCATTGTATAAAAATGTACATAATTTTATGAGGGAAATCCCTAGATTGAATAATTTTATGGGATTAGAATTGTCTTCAAGATATTATATATGGAGAAATATCTCAATCAAAAGAATTATAATTTTCAATCAATGGAATTAATATTGAGAAGATGGAGAAATAATGAGGGTAATGGATGGATTAAAATGAAGTCAAGTTGATCCTATTGTTATTGGTTTCGAATTTAGACTTTAGCATCAAAGAAGCAAGTACCATGGTTAATATAATTATTTCCAGGAGTTCATGTATGAGAAGTAGAAAATACTTGATAGTATGTTGATAGTGAAAAGGTTGTTCAAAATGATATTTTTAGTGGGTATACTAATAGATGAAAATTTAAATGAATTTATCATAATTTTTGGGAAACATGAATCAGTTAATGTAAATATTAAATATAATGTGTTAACACATCTTTTATTATCACCAATTTTTGAGTCATGGGACATAATGGTAAATTTTTTATATATCTCTTATAATAAAAAACACATGATGTTTGAGGATATCAAAAAAATGAATTTGGATAAATAACATATAAATAACGAAATCTAAGCATGTGATAGAATAGTGATTAATTTGGAAGGTGATGGATGTTCACCTCATTAGATAATAAGTCTAATGAAAAAAAATCATAAGTCTAGAGATAACAGTCAAGGTAAATTAATGAACCCCATCCTCATATATTGGAATTGTGGGATGGAAGAGAGTCTCAAGAAATATTATTGGGATCTCAAGGTGAGATCTATAATGGAATATTAGAAAATATCATGTTCTATTAATTAAATTTAAGGAAACAAAATATTACTTCTAAATAAATTAATTCTGATGGAATTATTGGAGATTGGTTCTATGGCATAATTTATTTCTATAGAAGAGTAAAGAAGCATGATTAATTATACATCTGTGAAATTTTTTGAGGTAAAATATTTTTTTGACGATGTGTTGGAAGTAATGTGAAAGGGTTATATGATAATTTATATATTTAATGATAAATTTTTTAAGTTAAAATACGTATACCACATACAATTTCTATGGAATAGAAAAAATTCTATTGGTGATCCAAATAAAGTAGGTTACGAAAATAAATTCTTGAATAGATTATGGAACGTCTCTAAATGTTCCATTGTAATTGAAAGTGGAGTAAAGTATGGAATACTGAATTGATGGTCATATGGAGGGATAATTTTTCATATAAAAAAATAAAATATAATAGAATTTTGGAATTATCATATTGGTCATATTAGTGAGAAGAACAAGGAATTTCTAGTTTAAAAATGGTGTACTGAAGCTCTATTACACAAAGATAATATTATTTGAGTGTTTTATACTTAGTAAGTAGATAAATGTTTCATACAATAAGAATATAAGAAAAACTAGAAATCAGATGTTATAATTTTTTTACAAAAAAAGATTGCAATCCTTCCTTGGAAAGATGTCATGGAGGATCCATTTACATTATCATCTTTATTGATGAATCCAAAAAGATAATTTATTGGTTCACATTCTAAAACAATTGTGATGTATGGAGTTTAGTGTCAATGGAAGGCCATGGTGGGAAGAGAAAATATATAGAAGTTAAAATTTTAAGGGTTTGATAATGTTGGAGATTAAAGTGGAATGGATTTTAAGAAATTCTATAAGGTGAAGGGAGTCATGATAGAAAATATTATATCAAGGACACCTGAGAAGAATGGAGTGGCTGAGTGAATAAATTTCACATTAATATATATGTTTTGGAGTAATATTATATATTCTAGAATATTAATAGATATTTGGTTGGATATATTCATATATGTTTCATACATAGTAAAAATAATTCCTTCTAAACCAGTTTTTTATGAGCTTATAGTGATTTTATGGTCTAAAAACCAATAGATTTTAATTAACATGTGGTTTTTATAATTTTATCATCTATTCATGTTTATTAAAAAAAATGGAAAAACTCAGAGCAATGTATAATTACTGATTCATTATAGGATATGGAAATAAAATATCAGATTATAAAGTTTGGAGGATAATAAGTTATATGCCATTATAAGCCACAATGTTATCTTCATAGACATTTTCTTAAGGGAAAATCCAAACATGGTAAGATATTATATCTAAAACATTAATCTATTGAGGATGTTCATTTTGATCTATATGATATTTGTAAAAGGAAATAAATAGGGAGACATCAGGGAGAGTTGATGATCTAGAAGATAGGATAGTAGAAGATGTACTAGAGAGCTCTAGGGCTGCTGAAGATTGGGTCAAATTGCCAAAAGGTGAATCTGTTGAAGATATAGTACCAAAAAGAGAATATTTACAAGATGAATTATTAAAAACTAATAATATTAGATTGTTGGATTAAACTTTTGGAATTTAAATAAACATATTTCTTTAAAAAAAATATTGGAGATCCCAATATCCATGAAGAATAAGAATATATCAGTTTTTTTAAATAGTGGGAGGTAGCTAAGAAAAATCGGTTATATATGTTTCATAACAATAAAACATATGAGCTAACATAACTACCAAGGTTGAAAAAAGGTCACGAGAAAAATTATATATCTAGTTAAAATAATAAGTTTATTGTAGGATGATGAACAATGATATTCTAGTCATCAATAGATTTAAGTTGAAGGAACGGATTAACTTCGATGAAATATTTCCATTGGTATTTAAGTAACTATTATTCGAATAGTTTTGAGAATTATTTATTCTATTTATATTTAAATGGGAATATATATGTAATTATATAATTTCCATTTGTTTATTTAAAAGAGTAAATTTATATAAAAATGAAAACTTATTTCAAACACAATTGAAACAAGGTATTGTTCATTGAGGTTTGAAAAATTATATACCAATTTAAAGAAAAACTTATGATAGTGAAACTAGAAGTTAAACATGTTTATGGTTGATAAAGGTTTAATGTTGATAAATGTGTACCAATTGTTCTACTGTAAGGAATTTGAGGATGGGGATTTAATCTTGAATCTCTTTTATGCGGATGATATGATTTTGGCCGGTCAAATTGTTTTAAGGATTCAAGAGTTGAAAATTAATTTTTCTAGAATATTTGAGATAAAATATCTTATGAAGGAAAATAAAATAATTAATATGAGTAATAAAAAAGATATAAAATTGGTATTTTTTATCAAATAGATCACATTATGATGATAATTAAAGGTTTTTTAGCTAACATATTTAATATAGTCTCTACTCAAAAGGTCGAAAACCTAAAATTAGCTTAGGAACAAGTATTAAAAATATAAATGTGGTGGAGTCTGTAGTGAGAGAATTCTTTTCATAAATTATAGGTATCATTGTGTACCCCATGTCATTCACTCAATTGAACATTATATTTTTAGTGGGGAAGATATCTAGTTAATGTGAAATTTGGGTATAGAATAGTTGGAGTCCACAAAATGGATCATCTAATATCAGAATGTAATGTAATATATGGCCTTATAATTTATTATAGATGATCTATTTTGGTGACATATATATTATGGGTGATTAAAATAAAAGAAAATTATAATATTCTATATGTTAAAATATATCAGAATGAATGTTTGCTACATGTCATGGTCCTAACATATAATAGTGTGGTTTGTAGTGGAAGTGAAATGTATGGAAGCGTTGGATGTGAATTGAAATGTATGTGGAATATATAATAGGATCTCAAAATAATTAATTAAAAAAGTTTTATATAATATGAAACATGTAGTATAGTATAATGGGATCATAGTTTAGTGTTTCATTCTAATAAAAACACTTCAAAATGAAATATCACTTCATCAATAAGATTCTAGAGAACTGTGAGCGTCAGTTGCAGATGATTTTCAAAAGAAGAAATTTGAATGACAAGTTCGACAAGGTTCTAGTCTATGAAATCATAAGGAAACATTATGAATTAATGGGATTTGGGTTAATGGAATTAGTATAGAGGTATTTTTTTATAAGTATAAGGAATGATTTTTTTCTATAACATTGGAGGTTTCAATGGCTCTTTCAAAGTCGTATTATAGTATAACAATATAGAGAATGGGATGTCAACCCCATTTCTATTTCATATGAATGGAAGTAAGTAATCAAGAACCGAGTCAAAACCTGTTAGGATTGTGGTATTAGTAAACTTATATAGGTGAGGAATGTTTGGACGTTATTTTTTTCTGGTTTTTGGGTTAATGGCCTGGATGGAGTAGTGAAATAAAGTTATGGAACTTTTTTTGATCTAATTATTAAAGTACATATAATTTATTCATGGAAGGTTTTTTACCTATAGATTTGAAACATATGATTCATTAGATGATACATAAAAGTAACTTGGACTATTCATTGGATTTTAGTGGCCATATATTAGCTACTATAAGAAAATTTTATTCGTTATGTTCAATGGTGGGACTTCCATTTATTTCATAAAATGTTTCTACCTAGTAATCCAAAAGGACCCAATATATGTAAGACTGCTTATAAACATAGTGTAGTACATTAAATTGTTTTCTTTTTTAGTGACATACTTGACTGATTAGACCATGCTATTGTAATTCATATAACCATTGATAGAAATTAAAATGAATCAGTGTTTCAACCATATATATAGGATTTTATTCTTAAATGAAATAAAGAGAAGGTGTTATTTAATATTATTAAGGGATTTTTCAGGATTTTTTAAAGAGTTTGTCTGATGTTAATCTCATTATGGTGGGTAGAATAATGTTTTTGTCCTATATTCAGTTATACATAATGTTGATATGTCTTTTCACAAATGGAGTTCTAGATCTTATTTTTATATAATAAGAGATGTGGATATTGTATCATACAGTGATATATGTTGTGCATCTCCAAAATTTTACACATTTAAAAAAATAAGATATAGGCGGGCCACATTCATCTTTAGCATTCCCATAAGGATATATTTTTAGGAATCAATCCCCATTATATTTATTAGAATCGAGTTCATCTTATCCATATCATGAAAATAAAAATAGATTTTAAGGAAAGTATCTACCCTGTATAATCCCATATGCATCTGGTGGAAAGAATCTATACAATGTTCCCTCATAAGAATTTGGTGACCTGTATCTATTGATCAGAATTGGTAATCATCTAGTGTCCCACATAAATCATGTGTAAAGTGATAATGATTAGGTAAGTAGAAACTATCATTTCTAATATCATATGTGTTTGGTTTCCATCGTCCTCCCGGTGTAAACTCATAGGAACTTGGTGGATGGTATCAATCAATTATAATCGCTATTATTTTTTATCAATCCCCACCCTTATCATGTTGATAGTCAAACAGCATCCAACGCAATCCACCTATTGTACTCATTATAAATGCCTTAATAATTTAATGAGAATAATAATCTATGTAATAACCTATACATGTCTCTATCATATTGGGTTCCCATATTCCACCCCATCTATCACATAATCAGCTCTAAATAACCATGTACTGACCAATCACACCCTACTAATAGTTGAAGAAATTGAACCTAAAGTCATATTGTTATAACCCAGATATTATGATCAACCTTATCAAACATCCCTATAATTGATTATCATAGCACAACAATATTAAATTTTTTGATAAAACCACGATCATTTTAAAACACTACACAATACTATTTATTATCTAATAATAGAATGTAGATTATTCATGATGAATCCAAACATACACCTCTATTAAACATTAGATAAAATAAACATATAATTTAATCAATGTTAACTACACTCATATACTCAATATTGATTATCCATGTCCATGATAATTCCACAACTCAAATAAATCACCTATTTTTTGATACAACTCGTAGTCCATATCTCATCATCCTCGTTTCTAAGGACTCAATTTATTCCTATAATATGCTAACTAGCATGATACTCTTACCATGATAGATCAATAATTATATTTTTACAAGACCACACTTGGTTTTAGACATTAGTCCATATCCATCACACAAGTCAATACTCACTCAATAAGTAAGAATATGAAAATAATCTACAACTCATATCACAAATGAAACCGTAAAGAAAATGATTGTCAAGTGGTGTTATTTCTATTATACAATCTATATAATTACAATTACATGGGTAGTATACCTTCTATAGCCTCCCATAATGTTCACATCTATCTCATGGTTATCACTCGTGGTGAACCCATCTATGATAAAAGTTCTCAAGTGAACCCATATCTCCACCCTCAAATAGTTCAATGATCCCCATGAATGATATAACTTGGACATAAAATTCCTCACTAGAATACTTAATCTATTTCTCTAAGATGAAAACCCATATATGGGATAATCCATTATTTAACCCATTTTTATATACTAACTAGTGTTATAGAGTGACTCAATTTCAATGTAACTGTGTAACTGATCACTAACATGAACCTATTTGGTCATTCCTTGTCCAAAATTCCTTGGAACCCCCTAGGCTTCCACTCAATTCTTCTACACCCACATATCCCTGATTTTTTTCACAAAACTATATAAGTATTTAAATATAAATATATAAAATAATAGAGATTATAGTCATCAATTTTGAGTTATCCCCATTAAAAATCCCATTCCATGCATATCCATGTCTTCATTGATCACCCTAAAACATCATCGACATCTAAAATCCCCCACTCTTTTAAAACTATTTAGGATATTTTAATTATTTTATAAATAATTTTTATAACTAAAAAATTATTAATTTAATTATTTATTAAATTAATGGTGGTGATAAGTTGAAAAAATTCCTTGAAATTGGGGTGGATATATCATAGGAAAATATATATCCATCTATACGTATAAAAATCTCTAAAATAACACTATGAATTATTAAACATTTATTCCTAAATTGATACTAAAACACAATTAGAAAAAATAAATTCTTATATCTAATAAAATGGTGATACATAACACTTATTCATCATCTATTAGTGTCCTTTATATACCACATGTGACAATCTATTTTTTGAAGAGTAACTTCATAATTAATTAATGAAATTTATCTAAAATCCCACGAAAATTATTCAAAAATAATAGGATGTGTGAAATAAAGAAGGTGAGGAGAATGGGTATAAAATACATCAACATTATTTCTCAATAACACTAGATCAACATACATTATGGTATAAGATTAAATGAGAATGATATGGAATGTGATGTGGATCCCTGATACATTCATGCAACGAACCTACTCGAGTCAACCTGACAAGCCACAAGAAGCAGCTTTTCATGTAATATAAGTAAAACATGATAACAAAATCCACTCATGTGTATATTAAAAACAAAATAGAAAACAAGATTACATATAAGAAACACTCGAGATACCAAAAATACATACAATCCAACCCATAACAGGCCAAACTAGAAATTATTACAAATCTTCATGGGACCAACAGTCACTTCCAGACCCATCAAATCAAAAAGTATCAGAGACAAGAGAATCCAACAAGATACATGTTTATCTTAACTTCATATAAATCCTACATTACACCATCTAAAAATTCCAAAATTCATTTTTAGTGTATGAGAAAAATCCTAGTAGGATACCAACATATATTCTATACAATTTCTAATATCAATAAATCAATAATAATAGCTTTTAAAACAAAATAGTTTTAAAAAAACTTTTCAAAAATTGTATTCATTTATTAATTTTTTCCAGTTTTTTTCATAAAAACATTTCATATTTCAAAATAGAAATATGAAAAATAGAAGTGATAAAATAGTAAACCATATCCATACATTAAGAGTTAAATTGGAAATCACATACCAATAAAACAAGTTATCATTGAAATCTATGTGATGAAACCTCATTTAAAAATAAATGATCCATAAGAAATGATAAGACAACCATGTGATAAATAAAAAAGTAAATCATATATTATGATCTAGTATATTGGACACTAATTACTAGTCCCAAAAATACCTAAATCGCCATAACTTTGGATCGAAAAGATATCAATTCCTACTAGTCGATATCACAAAAGGTAACCTCTTAGTGGCTACATTCACACACTAATGCATCCCATGTATCTTTATCAATACACCCACAGTTCCAAATGTGAAATTGTATAATGTCATTTCAAAACCAGTATAAAAAATTTATATAACATTTTAAAATCCATGATGATCCTATTCAGAGTTTGAAAACAAATTTCAAAATAAATAAAATCCATATTCAAAGAAAACCCTATTTTTAATAACACATTTCTTTTCTGAAAAAATCAATTTCAACCATTTATGAATTCAAATAAATGAACAAACCAAATGAATTTATCAATAACAAAATGTGACTAATCAAATTAATCCATTTTATAGTAACTCATTCCTCAACATATTAGAAACTAATATTTCTTCACTAATGGTTACTAGAAACCAATACAACGATCATTGAAAGGCAATGAATTCCATGAACCAGAAAATGATTGATATAAAACACTATAAAATTGAAAATTTGAATGAAACCATAGATAAAACCAAATCCCTATCCAAATACAGATAATAATTGGAAAGAATACATACCTAAAGAAAAGAAATCCAACAACACAGGTGATCAAAATCTAAATGAAGTGACACAGAAGGGATGGAATCACCCAAAAATCCCATACAGAGATAATGTACATTTAAACAATGGAATATTGAATAAATGAAATAGGAAACATCTTATAATGTTCCTTAAAATACCATTTTGTTACTATTATATGTCATGATATCCACTTACATGTCATGTAATCCATGAAGCTCGTATATGCTAAAATCCATCTCATTTTTATAAAAACCCGGATATTTTCCATTACATTATATGAACTCTTTACATGGAATAAGAACCATTTACATTGACTATAAACCTCTAAATTTGTGTATCCAATTCATGGCTTCATCCTTGTGTCCATTAAACAGCGTGTAATCCCATTACATGGCGTTTAATCACCCAGTGTTGAGAAAAAGTTTCATTTTTAAGATGAAAAACACCAAAAAAACCCTTCATTCACAATTATAGGTATCCTACCCATTTATCATTATTCATTAATCATCCAAATATGAGAAACCAAAATCAATTTTTAAAGAGAACCTCATATAAATGTAATGGGAGGTTACAATCTCTCCACTAAAAATGCATTCATCCATCAGAAAAACCCTCATGATCATGGATCTGCGAAAACAGAAGGCCATAGTAGCCTCACCAATGACTCCCAATCCCACTTCTCTTGGAAATCTTATCCATACTTCCACATTACTCATACCAACGGTATACCATTTATTACCTTATCATGGTGATCCATAATCATAATATTCTTTCCAACCTAAATGGAATCCAAATCAAGATCAATATCATCCCTTATGATCATGTGGAAAGGATCTGGTACGAAACACATAAACTGGGAAACATGATGTAAATCGTGAGTAGATGTCCACCCAGACCGGAAGTCCAACAGATATTCCACCCTCTCTAGTATTCCAATGATATCAAATGGTCTCACAAACCTCAGTAACAAATTATGTTTCACACCCATCTAATGATGTTTCAAGGGAGTAAAAATCTAAGAAATAACTGTTCAATAACCTCAAAATTCCTATGGTAATTATGATGGTCCATGTCATATTTTGATGACTATATGCCATGACTAACTATCAATGGATCAAATAAACTATCTACATCATCTCCTGAACGAGACTTGACCAAACCAAGGACTGCTCTCTCAACTCGTCATAGCATAAGGGAGATCTAAATGGCCACCCAAACAATGAATCAAAGTGATCCATATTTATCAAATATAAGTATCTATAATTGTAGGAAAAATCAACCAATGAAAAATGATAATCCCATGATCCTATAAAATCAATCAATCATTCCCTAAACGTGTCCTTTAGATCCTAGATAGTCCTATCAAATTTTCCATCTATATATGGATAATCATTAATAGTCGATTTAATCAGTAAAATCTTATCCCCATTATACATTTATAGCGCCCAAATTTGATGCTAAAGTCCATGTTAAGAAAATGTATAGGACACCCCATGAAGTATCACAATCTCTACAACATCTGTGTCCCCAATCAATTCCACTTTTTTCATCTCTAAGATTGATAGTAATTTTTTTGATTTCATGAGTTTTTCAATGATCATAAAAAAATCCTTCATACAAGGATAAAGGAACCATGATTCAAAATCCAAAATCGACTATCTCATCCCCTACCACCAATATAAACATCTCAAATAATTATACATCGTGATAGTACCTAGGTTCTTGGACCAAAAAGAATGGTTTCCACTATCTATGAACTCCTAATTCATGGAATATAGAATAACCAACATGCTATGGAAGAAAAAAGATTCAATAGGATATTAAGAACACTCATATTATGTCTCCCCACCATATAGGTTGTCACTAAAACTCTTGAACTCGGTGTCAAATGCCTTTTCAAGTTGAACCCACCCATCAAATGATGATTCATCCTTCATCTGAGGTAGACATAACATCCCACCCTCCTCTTCCACTTCCATGCTAACCTTAGAAAACAAACTCATCAGACAACGTTTCCCAACTGATTCCTCCAAAACTTGTGTTAGTAATTTTATGCTCAATGCATCATCAACCACATTCCATTTACTATTGGTATATGATATTTCAAAATAAAAATTTTAAAGATAGAAAACCTATTGTCTCTATTAAAAATATATGTCTCTCTAGTTGAAATATATATTTTTTTCTTATGATCATAATATAACAGAAACTTCTCCCTTAAGAGATCATGACACCATTTTTGAGTTCGTGCATAACTACTTCCAAATCAAGATCATTGATAGGGTAATTATTCCCTTGAGGGAATAACTATCATTATTCATAATCCAACACCACTTTCCCCTATATCCAGACACATATCAAACATGTTCCAATAGAATGATAGAAAACATCATAACCATATCCATGTTCTATATGAATCAAAACTGGTGCTGAAGTCAGCTTGAGCTTTATCCCTTAAAAATATATATGACTCTTGTGATTAAATTCAAAATTTACACACTTATGGGTTAAATTATTAATCATATATGCAAGATTGAGGATTTCCTGAACAAACCATCTATAGAAAGCTTCATATCCCAAGAATCTCAAGATCTCAAAACAAATTATGTGATACTCACAAGGTGTAACTTCTTGTACATTTTTAGGATCTATTGAGATTCCCCTATCAGATATCCCATTACCCATAATATTTAGTTCCTATATCTAAAACACACATTTTGAATGTCTACAATATAGATGAAATTTTTTAATGTTTGAAAATATATTTTCAAATGATCTGTTTGATCCTCCTTTAAGATGGAGTATAGCAATATAACATCCATGAACACAATAGTAAAGGATTCTATGAACCAATGAATGATCTACTTCAAAAAATACATAAACACTATAGGATAACATGTTATACTGAATGGAATATCCAGAAACCCCAAATTCCCATATGGACTCCAAACCACTAACATAGAAATATCCTCTTCTCAAACTCTCAATTGAAGATACCCTTACCATAGGTCAATATTAGAAAATTTAAGAGCCCCTTTAAATTGAACAAAGAGATCATAAATCCTATAAAATGGATATTTTTTCTTAAAAATTACCCAAATGAATGTTCAATAATCAATACGTTGTATAAGGCTCCCATATTTCTTCTTGAATAAGAGGATAGGTGAATCCTATAGAGACACACTAGGTTGAATAAATCCTTAATACTTTAAGTTCTTTGGCAGATCATTAAGTTCAAACAGCTCATACTTTTTCATGTTATAAGATGATATATAAATGGGCATCATACTAGGGAGTAGTTCTATAGAAAAAATGTCCTTTATCTAGGGTGGTAAACTGAAAAAATCATATAGAAATACCTTGGGGTATTCACAAACCTGTTCAAGAAGTTGACCACACAAATAAGGGGAAACTACATCAAGTCACATCTCAAAACAATGGCATGAGATTACCCCAACATAAAGAAAAATAGGACATTACCTCCCCGATCAAGTGTCCTGCATGCACCAGAAAACATGAGTAACCCCATCTTTAGATTAGATCTAAAAATAATAATTCTAATAGTATATATGACCCTAATCACTGATAATCAAACCCTTACTGATAATCAATTTTAATATTTCAATATCAATCACTAAAATTTCCACTAAACTTGAAATTATTTTATCATCACCCAACACATGGGACATCTGAATCCTTATTCAGAACTATTTCCCAAAGGTGTGGAAAAGTCCAATAATAAAGGAATATTTTTTAAATGTATACCAATAATTTCAAATAAATTTTATGATATAAAATAATGAGTAAGACTTGTATCAAATAAATCTATCACCATCGAAGAGAAGATAGACACAGGACCTCTAACACTAGTTGGGCGTGCTTCAGATTCCTCTACTGCATACTTACCAACATAAATTTATTCAATCTTATCTAAATAAACATATTCCATGCCCTATGTATTTTACCCACAACCCATGCAATCATTTTCATGAACCTAAAAACCCTTGGTTAGAGAGAATCCTTCCCTACTACCATAATATATCTTTTGAAAAAAATATATTATATGGATAAATATTCAACAAAGTTGACTTGTGTTAGGAGCCTATGAATAGTAAATATTGGTAAGACCTTTCCATAGACATCGGTAGTAGAAAAACTATTGTTTCCCTATTTTAGATCTAAAAATTTGTTCTAAAAAATCTTACCACTCATAAGCTTCCTTTTATAGCCATAAGATACACCCCAACTAACCACTAAACCAACTGATGATACACCAAAAAAACTTTTTCCAACTAATTCTACCTCATCGAAATATTATTTTTTAACTACCTCCACAATGATCATAAGGAATATGAATATCAATATTGACTGAATCTCAAAAATCATTCTTAAATCGTAACTCTGGGTCTTCGGGTACTCATTAGTGACACCCTTCACTAGAAGATACACCAACTCAAAGAAAATGGGTAGCATACTCTATAACGCAATGCTCCCCCAACTCTATGGTTGGAAACTACTAGGTCATCACCACATGTAATTTATCATTGTAAATATGATTGTTAAATAATTTCTTGATGAATTCTTGGGTAAGATCCTTGAGCAACATAGCTTTAATTATAGAGTTCCAATATCTCCTTCTAGGTCCCTCAATCAGAAGTGTGTAAACACCCCACCATAGATTCTTTAAGAGTATTAAAGAATCTGATGATTCACTCTATTATATCAATACATTACTTAGATTCCAAGGTTCATTTTTCACCATAATAGACGATTGGATATTTCTTACTAAATTTAGAGCCATGATCCACCATCCACCTCGGGTTCTTGATACCCACTTGACCTAGAGTCTAAATAGCGTGAATAATAGCTTCTAGAAATGTAGGGTCCACTGAAGTTTTTACCTTTAGAACCAGTTTCATAGATTCCTCTATTATATATTGAAAATATCTTCTTAGATTAATTATCTAACCAAATAAAAAAACAAATCTATACCTAAAAATTTATAAAATAATCAGACCAACATCATTTATTAATAAAAAAATTAAACATTCAGAATTTAAAGAAAGCATGAAAGAACATACCTTAAAAGGAATATGTCAATTTAAATCAACTTCTCATAAAATTCATTCAAATGATTTTATCTCCAAGTCTCACACTCAATGGAAGTTCATGATCACCCATGGTGACTCGGTTTTAGTCATGCAAGTGAGCTGGTCGGGCCCAATTTCGTCACTTATTAACTAGATTCAGATGGTTTTAACTCTTATCTACCAAAAACATAGAACCAAACCTATGTGCTATTAATATTGTTCTGGATGATCAACATCCCTCTCATTCCAAATAATAAAAACTGAACCACATCAACTGGTCAAGCCACCCAAATCGTCCTGTAATATAATATATGAAGAACAGGATAAAAACTAGTCTTAAATATAAGAAAAAAAGAAAAACAACAGAATACATAATGGAAAAAAATAAATAACAAAAATACATACAATCCCATTCAAAATAGGCTATCAAAGGAAGTATGAAAAATTCACATCAGACCAACATTCACCTCAAGACCAACCTAGACCAACAACAGCAACAAAAACAGAAGACAATATTCTACAATATTTTATCCCCCTAACATGAATTCTACAATACAACATCTAAAAACATCCAATGTGAGAAGTTGGGTGTAATATAAATCCCATTAGGATACCACCATTCTTTCTATACAAGTTCTAATATAATGAATGTGACAATTCAATCATTTCAAACAAACCAGTTTTAAGAAGTTTTTTTAGAAATTAAATCGCTTAAAAAACTTACTTTTTTTCCTAAAATCATTTCATATTCTATGACTATAAATATGACAATTATAAGTGATAAAATGAGAAATAATATTCATTCATCAAGAGGTAAACAAGTGAATAGATACTCATAAAATAACCTATACTATGAAGCTATGTGGTACAACTTAATATAAAAACTTATGAGAAAAAATTCAAAAAGAAAAAAATAATTTTATAAATATTCCCAATGAAAAACATCTCACATATTAATCTATAACAAATGGGAGATTGCATTCTAGGTTGTTAAGAAATTAAACATGAATATCGGCTGGATCTAATAATATACTTATTTTGGATTTTTTTACATAGTATTCAGTATACCATAGGCTAAAGCCCAATATCTCGGTTACTTTTTCATTTATTGTAATTTATCTCAAGCCTATTTTTATCATGTCTTGTTTATCAAGTGTTTTTATATGAGGCTATATCACATAACTTTTCATGATAGGTTGTTTCATTAGATATGTGTTTAACTTATTATCACATGATTAATGGAAATGATTCCATGATATACTAATATTACATTTAATATTTTTTTACTGAGAATACAAGATTATTTTATTAAAAATAAATGGAAAATTATTTAAAAATGGGTTTAATTTTTGAAAAATAATTTTCATACAGTTAAGTTTTAAAATCCAGAATTTATGCATTCTTAAAGTATTACATTGTTTAGAAAATGTGGAAGTACCCTAAGGGGATTTGGATCCTACCTAATATAAATAATATTTTCATAATTTTTATATGTATTTAAATTATTTAAATTCTCTAAATTTCAAAATTTCATCATTTTTACATCAATTTTGGATTTATTAGGAAAGGGGGGTGGTGGAACTATGTGATTTCATAATGTTTCATAATTCAATTTTATAATATCCTTTCTTCATTCTGTATCTGGTTTCAATTATTAATTCAGTTTAGAATTTCAAACGCTATTGTGTTGGGTTTTTAGTCAGTTATTTTTAATTTATTTTTTTGAGGATTCATGTATCCCTCCTCCCAATTCGTTTTTTAAAGAGGAACAGATTAGGGTGTGGTGTTGGGTGATTTCTGGTCTTAAACTAAAGTGTATTATTGTATATTTTAATATTGGTTTATTAGGGAACAACAATCCCTAATTAGGGATTGTCCTAATTAATCAAGAAATCTTTTTTCAGCTCTATACACACAGAAAGATGGGTAGAATAAGACAAAGGTTTAGATGAGAAGATTCTCACCATTATCATCTTTCCAAGGTGTGTATAGTAATATGTAGATGATTATCTCTCTTAATAGTCAAGATAAAAAAAGGGGCAGCGCTTCGAAACAACCGTCGCATGAAAATAGGTCTATCTGAACCCACTCTTGTCACCATATTTCCCGATTGTTCAAACCCAATATAATCAAACTACTTACTTCTATAACATTATTGAAATTTAATTAGAAAAATATTTTCATAAATCTAATAAAATGTGGGAAATTTTCTTATATGCACTTCTCTTCAAGGGACTACCTATATTTAACTATAATACTATACTTATAAAATTTAAAATATTTTTTTCCAAAAACCATTATTAGTATGTGTGAAACATGGAATTGTTTTCGGAGAGGTAGTAGAACATAAAATTCTAAAAGAAAATATTTTTTAAAAACTAAATGTCTTGTTTTTCTACTTTTATTTAACTATATTTGATCCTATAATTCAAATAACCCTAACCAAACTCAGATAATCAAAATTTCAATCCAATTTTGATGAAATAAACCTCTCTGATTCAGGTGACACTCTTAATGTTCACTCTAAACCTAAACTCAAGCATAGAAATCCCTAAAAGACCCTACATTGTCAATTTTCACCCCAATTTTCTAATCAAAATAACAAACTCATTGTACCATCTATGGAAAAATATTTTCAACTATGCATTAACATGATACAAGTGCTACATAAATTTCATGACCTTTTTGGTGAAGACTGAAATCGATATATCCAAGAGTTAACCTATGTATTCTCTATTTTGAAACCCTAAGAAGATGTAAAAGAGCATGTAAGGTGGCAGTAATTAGCCTTCTCAATTGAGGGAGCAGCTAATGAATCATTGTACATTCTGTAACCATGGGAGATCAGTGATTGGGAAGATATCAAAAGATTATTCTTTCATAAATTATTCACCAAATATTGGAGAAACAAAATATAAAATATATATTTATGTCATACATTAGTCGACCAAATAGAATATCTATGAATAATGGGAACATTTCAAGAATCCTTTTGCAAGTTACCTAAACTATAAAATGGACGAAAACCAATTCATTGGGTTCTTCTACCATGGATTTCTCAACCATGATTGAAATATTCTAGAAATGTCATCTGGAAGACCCTTGATGGAAATTTCACCTATAAATATCTGAGTTCTGATAAATAATATTTCCCATAACTGAAAAAATTTAGAAAAAGAGGTTTGGGAACAAGTGAAATCCAGGAAGTGAGGACATCAAATTAAATTTATTTTATTAGAAGTGAAATGGTTTATCTTTTCCAGTTATAGTGAAAAATAGTCATGAACCAAGTAGAGGAACAATAATGTCTGGCTCAATTGTCTGTTTTATGCTCTTAAACTTTTAATTACACTACCCAATGTCAAGAATTATAGGGGAAAAAGTTGTGTTGCAACCTATCAGTAAAGGAAATCAAACCAAATTAGCCATAATATCCCCAAACCCAACTATGATATGGATTCTTACTGAACTAGGATAGACCAATTTTTCAATAACAATACCAGAATACCTTCTATTCCAATATTCTAATAAACTTTCCTTTTATCAATAATATGCCTTTCATCCACCACCATTCCAAAAAAATAATTATGAGGACCCTTCCACAACATCACCATCAACTGATTAGAATAGGATATGACCCAAAGTCACGGGTTTGGAAGATAATATTGATATGATAACTGATCAATTCAGATGATTTATGAACATTATAACCCCTAATAAAAGAAAAATACTAGTATAAATAGTTCTAAATTTCATGGAAAACATGAGCGTCATTACAAAAAGAAGTTGAAAACAGCTCACGCCACCTAAAAAAGTGATGATGATGATTCTAAGAAACCTTCTAAAGATCAACCCATCTATAAAAAAGAAGTCCAAAATAAATAAAAAAGAGAAAGTTTCATATTTTGAAAGGAAATACAAGAAAGAAAATTTAAAAAATAACCAAGGTCCAAAAAGTATATACATCCACCATTCCCATCTACTTTTGTTGAGTCGAAGAATAGTGAATAAGATGGAATTCAATGGGAATTTTAGGAAACATTACAGAATGATGAGGTCAACATCCAACTACTTAAGGAAATATGTAAAATTCTATTGTATGAAAATTTTATGAAGTAGTTGTGCACTGAAAGAAGGAATCTTGATAGAAATAGGATATTCATCTTTGGAAGAAGTGTCTCAGCACTTATCAAACCACTAATACCTTAAAATTTTCATGATCCATAGAAATTTTCTAGTCCATATACCATTGGGTTTTTAACATTAGTAATAAAATATGTTATATATGATATTCAATAAATGTTATGCCTCTATTCGTATTTTCATCCTAATAGATCAAAGAACAAAAACAAACTTGAGTTGTTGAATAATTATAAAAATAATTCTATGTTTTCCTGGAAAGAATTGTAGTATATGTACTTAATGGAGTAAGAGAATTGATCATTCTAGTATACTTTTAAATCATTCCCATGGAATAATAATGAGCACCATGCCACTTTACCATCATCCTAAAGAGAACCTTCTTGAAAATAGTGATCCATATCATAAATTTCAAGGATAGAACACTCATAATGAATATTTGAGATTGTATAGTATTCTTATACATTATTGATATGATGAAACATCCTTCCAATAATTGTTCACATTTTTTCATATCCCATGAAGAAGGTATAGAATGAGTCGATGATTCAAGTATGCTTCATAAATTATTATCATTAGGAGAATATTTTTTATTTGAATATTCTCATTCCAGTGAATCGTAATATCAGGATCTTAGGTTTGAGGAAGAGGTAAAGTCTTACATTTTCAATAATTTTTAAAAATAGAATTAGATGATATCAAATATTTTAATCTTATAAGTAGAAAACTAAAATTCAATATCATCCCTGAAAACCCCCCATGTCTAGAACATAATCCATTTCATGTGTTTTGAAGTATTTTTACATAATAGAAGGACATAAATTATAGGTAATAATTTCTAATAATGTATCTCATTCACAATAATAAACTCTGATTGACCTTCTTAAAATAAATTTCCAAGATATAGGATGGAGTATAAGTATTATACCCAGAATGAATTCGATTGTCTCTTCTCATATAATATTTTGGAATTTGATTCCTGGCCAGGTAGAAAACCTCAGATAATACTCAATCCCATAATCATGGAGGTTTTAAAGAAATAGATAGAGATATTTCTGATAACTTACATCATTTTTCCAATATCTGATTCTCAGTGGGTTATCCTAATCCATATAGCCCCAAATAAAATCAGCCTGACCACTGTTAAAAATAAAAGAAATGAACTGATCCCCATGAGATTACAAATTTGCTGGAGAGTTTGTATATATTACATGAAGCTAAATCAAGTTACTATAGAACACCACTTTCTAATTCTGTTCATCAATCATATTCTAGAATGGTATGTTGAAAAAAAATCATTACTTTGTTTTAGATGGAATCTCATGATATATCCAGGTACCAATCACACTAGAAGACTAGTATAATATGACCTTCATCAACACCATCCGAATATTTTCCTATAAAAGGAATTATTTTGGGTAATGCAACACCCCCAGTACATTTCAATGGTGTATGGTGAGTATTTTCTTAGTCCATATTTAGGACTTCCTAGAGGTATTTCTCAATGATTTTAGAGTTATTAGTCATTCATTTGTTTATTACGTAGAAAAATTTGGAAATGTATGTCAAAACTACAATTCTAAATAATATTATCATAAACTTCTAAAAAATCATTTTATGGTTGAAAATGGAATTGTGTTAGGGAACATTATTTCACAAAAAATGATTGATGTTGATAAATCAAAAGACGAAGTTATTAATTCATTAACATATTAATCTTTATAAAAACATGTTGGATAATTTTTATACTATGCCTGATTTTACAGAAAATTTATCAAGTATTTTAGTAATATTTATCTCCCTCTATCAAGATTTCTACTAAATGATGTTGACATTAATATTTATAATGTATTATCAAATCATTTGAGGAATTGAATAAAAGGTATGATGTGCCTCTAATAATGTAACCACTCAACTAGAAGTACCCTTTAGAATTTCATTACGGAGAATACAACCATGTGTGGGGAAATAATCATTCAAAAAAAATGTTAGAAATCCTAAAGTCATATCCTACACATCAAGGACCTTGGAATATACATTAATCAATTATAATCCCACTGAGAAAGATTTTCTTTCATTTCTCTTTGCATTAGATAAATACCACTCATAACGTCTTGGCACTAATGTTATTTTTTTTATCATGAAACAATAAAGTATTAAATAAAAAGGTGGATACTAAGACAATGCTATTGAGACGGATCATTCTCTTATGAGAGTTTAAGTTGAAAATTAAATATAAAAAGTGGACTAAAAATCTGGGGGACAATTATCTTAGTCGACTACCGTACACTACTAATGTATAAATTCCAAACTAGAACCCACTTAATGATGATCTTCTTATAGAAAAAATCTACATAATCATAGGTGAAGTACCCTGGTATGAGAAAAATTTGAATTATTTAGTTATATCTCAGGTACCCTCTCATAAAAATTCTCATCAACAACATATGATTAAACCTGAATGTAGATTTTATATCTGGGAAGTTCCACTTCTATGGAAAAAATTTAATGATAAAATTATAAAATGTTTTTTTTTCTAAGAAGTGAGATTAAATTAGTGTTTGAACATTTTCATAAATAATTAATGGAGGCCACATTAGACATTAGAGTACATCTTGAAAATTTCTAGAATTTAGATTTTATTGTCCCACCATATTAAAATTTGCATATTAATTTTTAAAGGATGTGAAAAATTATAGTTTTCTAGAAATATCTCAACCAATTGGAAATTCCAAAAAAAAAATTAAAATTTAAATTTATGGGTCACAGACTTATTGGGACCATTCCCAATGTCATTTGTATGTTCATATATTCTTTTTGCTGTAGAAAATGTTTCAAAATTGGTATAAGAAAAATCCACAAGGTCTGATGATTCTAATGTTGTTTTTGATTTTGACAGTGCTATCATGTTTTGTAGGTTTGGAGTGATATGAAATATAATTTGCGACCAGTGAATTCATTTATAAAAAAGGAAAATATAGGCATTATAGAAAAATAATGGGGTATATAATTAAACATCAACACCATATCATCCACAAACAATGGATACGTAGAAGTCTCCCATAGAGGAATAAAAGGTATTTTGAAAAAGACTGTTATCCCCAATAGGAAATACTGGAGAGAAAGGTTGGATGATACCATGTGGTCTTATAGAATAGACTAAAAGAAACCCACAGGGATGATCCCAAATAGATTTATTTATGGAATGAGTTTCAACCTTCTTATGTAATTTGAACACAAAACCTACTGGGTGGTAAGAGATATGAATTTATACCTTGATAAATCTGTAAAGGAGAGAATATTTTAGCTTCAAGAGCTAGAGTAAAACATGAATAAATATTTTTAAAATTTATCATTCTATTGAGAGAGAACAATGATAGACCAAGACAAGATGAATCAACTAAGAAACATCAAACCTATATATCAAGTGTTGTTATGAAAATCCATAATTAAACTACCTTCGGATAAAATTTAATTATAATGGGAAGGTCCTTTTAATATTATTCATGTTTACTCCTTTTGTGTGATTTCTAATGAAAATTATAGAGGAAAAAAATCCATTAAATGTAAATGGGAAAAGGATTATGAAGATCCATGGGAATATACCTCATGAACCAGGGGAGGAGATCACACTCTTTCTCCCTGGTTATTAATGAAGACCTACAGTTTGCATATTTTCTATTTACTTGATAAAACTAAGTAAGAACATTTTTTTTATATACTTACATAGAAAATTATCAATTTATATGACAAAAATACCTCAATTATTTATGGGGAGGGAATATTTTAGTCTGTAATTTTAACAAAAATCAATTTTTGAGCCGAGCCAATGACATTAAAATAAAGCTCTTTTGGGAGGGAACCCACAATTGTTTTTATTTCCATGGTCCACTCTATCCATTATTTATATTCTAGCATGATTTAGCTGGCTTTCACTATCAATTATTATTTTTATTATTATTCAGGTACATTAATGAAGATAATGAAAGGCTGAAAATTGATATACTTAATAGAACAGACACGTGAAATTGTTATAGAATTGAACTAAAAGAATAAGACGTGAACCACCCAACAGAAGAATCCCTGTGAAAGAGAGTTCTATTTTACTTATTATCTTTTAAACTCTCTATATAATTTTACCAAAAGAAAATTTGAGTTCTGAAATATAAATTTCAGGTCTATATTGGAACTAATATTTACATAAATTATCTAGGATACTTGAGTTTATTAGAAATCTAGTGATTCCATGTTTCAGATTTAAATGTTAATGATTTTGAGTGAGTAAAATGGAGATTGTATTATTAAAATGGAGTATGGATATTAAAACTAGGACTCATTATTTGATATACATAATTAATTCAAGTAAATGAAATTTCCCTAACAGTATTCATTATTTGAATTTTTGAAAGTCATGTAAATTGATTTGTTATTAATAATCATTCCTTAAGTGATTTTCCAATATCATATTTTCATTCCTCATAGTAGTTCTAGACCATTTACTTCTTAATTTTTCTTGATCACATTTATTTAGTGATTTTCGGACATTCCCCAGATATAACATTCATTTGAACTTATCAAATTTATGATTTTACAAAAAACCATTTTAAAATAATTGAGGAATTTTTTCAAAAGTAGTCGCCTTAAAAATTCCACCTTTACACCAATCCTTATTTATCCCATAGAGACCATGAATGTCCTTTAAAGGAATGATACATGTTTTAAGCCATCATTTCTATTCCAACCCTACCCTTGGTATTTGCATGATATTTTAAAGTTGACGTGTGTGTGTTAAGAGAATAATTCTAGAACTGATGAAAAAACATTGTAAGGAAAAGTTTTGGGGTCCATTTTGGTAATAAATAATGGTTTTATATTCATTCATTATAATTCATTAGATTCCCTGCATGAATAAAAAAATAAAAAGATTAAAAAAATGAGAAAATGGATTGTGATTTGGGAAAACTGAATATCACAATTTCTATTGTAATGACTTGATGTTTTATCAGTGGAATTCATTTAATATAATTTTTATTTTATTATAATCGCATAATATTACTTATAGAACATAATAAAAACCTTATAAATAAATAATTATTGAAATAAGTGGTATCTCTTGAACATTAGAAACATATACCAATGAAATGGTAACATAAACATTGGAATAGAAATTTCACCATTATGAATAGTAAACTGGTCAATGTATTAGTATCCCCACGAATGAAATAATAAATGAAATTTACCTATCTTATAAAATAAAATAAAAAATAATTATATCTTAGTTTAAGTAAATAAATTGTTAAAAACTTATTGATCATGTGTTGGTAGTTTTGTAAGTCAAGTATATTTAATTTAAATTTGGTGATTAATTTAAGAAATTCAAACAAAATTAATTTTCATAAATAATTATTTTTATGTCTTATTATCATTAAGTAATTTTAAAATACCTTAATTAATTTTTCCAAATGTTTGAAAAGTAGTTTTAATTTTAATTTTTTTTTCTTTCAAGTAAATTATGATTTAATTGAAAAATAAATATCTTATACATAGAAAATTATTTTTGAGAAAAAAACTTCATTTATGAATTATAAACATTGAAAAATGTTTTGGGATAATATTTGGGGTTTTTTTAATTCTCCAATTTTTTATGAATAGTAAAATATGGTAGTTTACCATATATATACATTATGAGTTAAATACACTATACCAAACATCATTACTGATGTATGCACCCATATATCAAACGCTCATTCTCTATTTACAATTTTTTTCTTATGATTCAGCACTATTTCTTTTCATTATAGAATTAATAGACAAATGGATTAAATGTTCAGAAAATACCCATATTCCACACTATGAACCCCCCCCCCCTTCTATTCACTCTTCTAATGCCTACTGCCTTAACAAAATTCTTATAAAATATCATCCCAATAAACTATCCACTTCCATAAACCCTCTTTCTCTTGTGAAAACCAAATCCTATTCCCCAAATAGGCTCTTGATGTAGATGAATTTAAGTGGTAAATTCCACTTTTCATTTCTTTTATTTTCATTAATGTTCAATTATTTTCATTTTATTTTCTCTCGCATTTTAATAAAAATGTTATGAGAACTCTAGTACCTTACCATTATTTCAATTTTATTATGATAATGTAATAATTCATCCCCATATTCCATTTTTCCTCCTTTTATGCTTGAAATGAAAACACTATCCGAGATGTGTTAGTTTATCCAATTAAAAAACAATGGGTTTTCAATTTCTATTAATCTATTCAATTATGATCATAAATAAATATTTATGGTTAAAATAGACTATGATATGTGTATTATAACTTATTTAATGTTTTGAAATATTTTCTTACATGTGATATTAATTTAAAATTAAAAATGAGTTCATTGTGATAAAAAATACCAATTAACCAACAATGTTATCGTTAATGTTTTATATAATGGATCTTCTTCACTACAAATAACTATATGAATTTTATAACCCTGTAATATTATGTATGTTCCCTAATAATATTAGACTTCAATTTTGGGTATCTATTCTCACCATAAATGTTTATCCATACATATATATAAGTAAACTGATCGTCAAAACAAAGGACATAAATGCTCCAATTAATGAAATTAAACCTATTCATCCATAGAAAATGTCATGAATGAACTTAATAAGGTTATAATAAATCAATTACATGTATAATAGGTTATATAAATATTTTTTAATGAATGTAATTTTGTTATCTACTACATTAAGATCATGTAATAGATATAATCGGACTTATGGTTATGGAATATACCCAAACCTCCATTACTCCATTAGGTTTCTCTATCCTTCGTTTTACCCAAATGATGTTATGTTTTTAATTTATGTACATATTTTTAATTCTTTTTATATGATCCAAAATCATGTATCGATATTTATTCTTCATTTTCTTTTGAAGATATACATGTATTTAAGTGGATCCCTTCTCAATTATTGCTAACAGGTAATCTTATTTTAAGATAACTTCTTGAATTCTTACAATTTTCAAGTACACTATATAAGGTATTTGTAAAACACCATTATTTTTATAAAATAAATATTTTGATTATGAAAACCTTATTTGTTCATTTCTGGTTTTATATAAATAATTGTTCTCTTTTTTATCTTAAATTCTCTCTAATATTTTCCAAAAAACCACCCTAAATGTTTTAATTCTAATATTTCATTAATACGTTTCTTATATGTTGTCACTTTTTCTTGAAATCACTTACCATGATATATTAATATTTTACCTTATGATTTTTTATGTATAATTCAATTCCTTTCATTCATGTACACTAGTAAGATTCTCCCATCCATTATTCTTTATGGCATGATTATGATACCCAATTCATTCCCTGGGTACCATTATTTTTATGTATGATTGATTATATATAATTCATTATGTACCAATAATTTTCATGAACATGTTAATATTGGTGAACCCTAATAGTGCTCCAATTCATTGGGTAATGTTTAGTCTCATGATACAATATATGAAACATCCTTGGTTGTTAGCCTTGACTCGTTCTCCCTGTGAAACAGTCTTGTTGGTAAACATTGACTTGTGATTCTATATGTGAACGAGCCTAGAATCATGAAAAAGTCATGTTTTATGTTTCTACAACATTATAATTACTCGATTTTTATTTGATTTTGTGTTTATATGTTATGATTCCATATGTACAATTCCTTTTTTATCATTATTTCATGCCTCACAAACCATGTGGTGAAGTTGTATTCTTATGTTTATTCCCTTACTGGGTTTTTTTAGCTCTTCCTTTTGTTCATGTTATCCCCAGGTTATACTTTGATGATAATAAGTTATGAGCTCTTTTTTAATATTAAATAAATAAATGTTTCATTTAGTTTCATATTTTTAGTTTTATGTACCTATTCATTCATGAAACAAGACGTTAGGATCCTTATCTAGTAATATAATTTTTAATTATTCATAAAATAATGTAATGTTATGTTTAAATGGATTGAGTCACTATAGTTGATATCAGAGAATGGTCTAGTAATTTTTGGATATTAGTAATTGAGTACAATAATAAAAACCTTTGGTATGAGACTATGTATAAAAAAATCCCCAAATTTTGATAAGTATAGATTAAGTGGTTTATCAAAAAAAATAGATCCTTGTCTTGATACCAACAAGTGGTTGTGGCTATAACAAAGATCTATCTATAGGTATGTCCTGAAAACACTGCTTTGTGCTAAATTAGAAAGGGAATTAGTGAAATATGGAGGGCCTTTATCACTCCTAGTTTAACACTCTTGGAGGATATGATTGGGTATATTTTAAAGCTTAGTATAAACCATTATTAAGGAAAAAATGAAGCCTATAAGAATAAATGTGTGGAAATAGATCATGGATAACCTATGTTGAAACCTATGGAATCAAAAGTTATGATAAACGTTCCATTACCATGTTTATCCATTTATGTTTAATGTTCCCTTTATTTGATTATTAGTTATGTATTAGATCCCTATAATTTTATATTATTTTTATTAGTTAATGGATGTAAATAGAAGATAATGTGACAATAATAAATGTGACAGGAAATGTGATGATTTCCCTAATTATATGCCAGATTTGATGGGAACTGGTGCTCAAAACATTATGAATGTACTTTATTAGTTGGTTCATGTTATGAATAATAACTTGAATCATGTCGTACGACCAACTCCTATTTGGAAAAATATTGTTTACATAGAATCCTCCGTGTGGAAAAATACTCCCATGTTTTTTGGATATACTAATTCCCTCCTCATGGTAAAATGGACAAAATCCATTGAAAATGTATTTTATATCATTTATCGATCAGAATAAGATAAATTCATGTTGGTTTTCTATAAATTTGTTGCATAACTTGATCAATGTAGAGAGTGATCATGAATATGAAGTCCCAGAAGGAAATTGATTCTATGGATTAGGTGGAAATAAAGGAAAAAAATTAATTAAATATTTCCCCCAAACCTTCTATTTTAATATGGAAAGATATTTCTTCAGACATAAGTATATGTATGATGATTATATCAGATCATATGACACAAACATCACAAGGCTCATTAGATACACATCTATCCTTTTCAAGAACACCAAAATCAATGTGGATCGCTTCTTTAGAAGACTAAAGACAAGACTAAAAATGATTTGTCGTTTCTAGATTTTGACTATTATGAGGAGATTTTTCCTTATACCATCAAGGTTAAAATGGATATCAGAGACTCTCAATGGTCCCATGGGCCTGGATGAAAAGTTCAAAAAATGATGTCTTATATGGGTGGTTTAGAAAATAAATACCATAATTTAAATAATATTGAACATCCAACATGTCGAAATTGTTGTAATAAGAGTCTTGGGAACTATCCAAAGTGAACCGAAGTTTTTTCCAAATGTGGAAAGATGGGACATCTGGAAAACAATTTCTTAAGGTATATGATGAATTCAACTAATGAGGAAGAGGAAAGGTTGGATCATATCAATGCTCAGTGAGTATTTTCGTGTTTTAAATGCAATGAAAATGGGAATTATGAAAACAATTACCGTATTCCAAGAGTTTTTGGAGCCAATCCACAACAACCTCCAAGGAAACAAGTAAGAGCTTATGTTATCACTAGTACTGAGGTGGATTTGGGAAATGATTTGGTGATAGGTACACTAGTTATTAATTAAATAATAGTTAACATACTATTTGATAATGGTGCTATGCATTATTTCATATCATGAATTCTTAGTATTCTATTCAAACATCACCTCAAAATTTGAAGATTGAGTTATCTATAATAACATAAAATGGGACATTTATTTCATCCATATTATATAACTCCTCCCAAGTTAATTTTTATGGACTGGACCTCTTAGAAAATATCATCATACATCCATTAGTAGATTTCAATGTTATCATGGTCATGGATTTTCTATACATATAGAAATCCAACATCAACTATCAATAATGGGAGATACCTCGTTACATCCTGAATCATCCTAAAATTATTTACAAGATTAAGTAGGAAGATGAATCCCTTTCTGAATCATTTTCTCATGTGTGGATATTACTCCCTTATGATCTAGCATGTGTAGATCAAATTATTGAGAAAAATGAGAGAATCATTCTCAAAGGCATACCCATTTTAAGGTACTACACTAATGTATTTCCAAGAGAATATCGTGGTCTTCCACTTGATCATGAGGTTTAGTTCTCAGTTGATCTATTTACTGGATCTCTACATATATCAAATACACCATTTCGAATGTCCATTGTAGAGAAGGAAGAGCTTAAGATGTAGATTCTGTATAATTTAGGGAAAGGTTATATAAGCTTGGGTGCTTCACCATGGGGTGTTCCAGTCCTCTTCATCAAGAAGAAATATGGATCAATGCACCTCTTCATTGATCATTATGAACTCAATAAAATCACGATAAAGAATATGTATCACCTACCTCAGATAGATGAATTGTTCAATCATATTCAAGGGGAAAGATAATTATTAAAGGTGTACCTTTGGCCAGGATATCACCAGTTAAATGCGAGGAAGGAATATATTCCCATGAATTCCATTCATATAGGGTATGGACACAGTGATTTCCTTTTTTTTCCATTTGGACTCACCAGTGCTCCCCAAATATTCAGGGATTTATTGAATAGAATCTTTATATATTACCAAGAAAAATTTGTGGCATTCTTTCTTAGTGATATTCTAATATAGTCCAAGAGAAATGAGGAAAATTATGATCATTTGAATACTATAATAAAGCCTTTTTGAAGGGAGAAACTATATGAAAAGTACAGTAAATGTGAGCAATATATGGATTAATTATCATACTTATGGAATTTTATCTCTAGAAAAGGGATATCTGTAGACCCTTACAATATAAAGTGAATTTCAGACTGTCCAAGGCCAACATCTATAACTGAGATCCATAGATTCCTTGGTCTAGGAGGATATTACTAATAGATTGTGAATTAATTTTCATGGTATTCAGACCTGATGAAAATGATTACATGGCATGGTGTGATGTTTTTCTGGACTCTAGAAAGTGATTAAATATTTAATGATATCAAAAAGAGGCTTATCACTGCATCGGTACTGACACTCCTGACAAATGGAGAACTCTTTTTGGTGTAAAATGATGATCAAAATAATGGAATGGGTTTCGTACAATTGGAAAATGATAAATTTTTATTCTACACCTCAGGACATTTGATAATCTTTGTGAAAAAATATCCCACACATTATTAGGAGTTGGAATTTGTTATCTTTTCATGGAAAATATGGAGTCATTATGTCAATAGGGGGATGTGTTAGATATATACTAATCACAAGATTTTAAAAAAAATATTCACATAAAATGATCATAATATGAACCAATGAAGACGACTAGAGGTCATCAATCATTATGACGGGTCAATCCACTACCATCCTGGTAAGGCAAAGAGGGTTGTTGATGCTATATATAGAATGAATTTTTCATCATTATCAATGTTGAAAGTTGAGAAGGATCCAATATTCCTATATTTTAAAGGATTTACATGAGAATAATTAAGAATGTAACATCATCAATATTTTCTGAAATGATTTCTCTAACCTCCGTATTGGTGTAATTATGGGATGCTCAAAGAAATGATGTGGAAATTATAAAAGGGTTGAAGCTATCAAAAATGGGAAATCGTCTGAGTTCAAGATTGATAAGGATTAATTCATAATATTTGGGTCATGATTATGTGTACCATATTATCTTGATATAATGTTGTATATTTTGAATAAAACACATAACTCAACCTTATCTATTCAACCAGGGAGCACAAAGATGTATCGAGATCTCTAAGAGAAATTTTTGTCTAAAAATATGCAGAAGGAGATCACTAAGTATAGATGAAAGTTCCCTGTATTTCAAAAAATGAAGGCTTAAAGAAAAAAATATAAGCGGATGATGCAACCACTGCCCATATAATCATGGAAGTCGGAGAACATTACCATGGACATTGTCACTGGACATCTTAAGAAATATGGAGGAAATAATGCTATATAAGTCATTGGGGATCATCATACAAAGACATATCACTTTAACACAATTTGAGAGACATCTCATTAGATCAACATGCACAGATATATATATAATAGGCGGAATGTATGTATAGAGTACTGGTATATATTGTATCCTATCGAGATCCAATATTAACCTCAATGTTCAAGAAAATTCTCCAAAATGCTCTAATCAATAAGTTGAATTTTAGTACGAGCTATCATCCTCAAACTGATGGCCAATCTGAGTGAAAGTTCATTCTCCAACTGTAATAAATAATAAACTGATGAATTAAATATTGCGAAAATACCCTAATCCTTACCTATAAAAACCGCCCCCCATCTTCTCCTAACAACTCTCAAACCTTGTCTAAATTAATCTAAAATATAATCCAAAAAATAGAGCCTTATCTAGATTCTCTTTTTATCTTTAAAATACCAAATCCTCTTCCCTAAATGGGCTCTCAAAGAAGATAAATTCAAAAGGTAAATTCCACTTTTCCCTAGTTTTATTTTCTTTCTTGTTCCTTTATTTTGTTTTTGATTCATCACTGAATTTCATCCAAATGTTAGGATAACTCATATAAATTACATGTACTAGATTTTTTTATTATAATTTAATAATTAATAATAATCTCCCCTTTCCCCTCCTTTTATACTAGAAACTAAATCACTATCCAAGAGAAGTTAATTTATCACATTCAAGGATGACTGGTTTTCAATTTTTATTACCATCATTAATTGAGGCCATGAAGAAAATTTTATGGTAGAATAAGACTATAATATTCGTATTATAATGTATGGAAGGTTGTGAACTCCTTTTTTATATATGATTTTAATTTATCAAGTGAAACAATTTCATTTGGATCAAAAAACCACCAATTAACCAAAGAGGTTATCATCAATGTTTTTTATAATATTTCACCCTCACTCCAAATACCGAAAGGACTTTTATAACCATTTAATCGTTTGGATGTTCAATAATAACATTAAAATTTAATTCTATACAACCATTCTGATCTTACAAATTTATCCTTACATGTATATATGTAAACTGATCATGAAAACCATGGAAACAAACACACCAAAACAATGAAATTATTCCTCTTAACCCTCCAAAAAGGACATTAATGAATATAATACGGTTAAAATAAATAAATAAAATTTATAATAGGTTCTAGAAATATTAATTAATGAATTTAATTTGGTTATCCAGGACTTTAAGATCAATTTATGGACACTATAGGACATAAGGTAAGGGATTCTACCCAAACCTCCATTATTCCTTCCAGTTGATCTATCATTATTTTTACTCAAATGAAGTTATCTTTTATTTTTATATACATATGATAAATTATATTTATATGTTCCAAAATAATTTATCAATATACATTCATCATTCTATTTCATGGATATATATATTTTTAAGTGGATCCCTTCCCAATTCTTCCCAACAAGTAAGCCCATTTTATAGGAACTTCATGAATTCTTACAATTTTCAATTACACTATATAATATATTTTAATCCACCAATTATTTTATAAAATCAATATTTTTAATATTAAAATTATCTTTTTTCACTTATGGTTTTATATAAATTATTATTCCCTTTTCTATTTTAAATACTCCTTAGTATTTTCCTTAAAACCAAAATGCAATGTTTTATTGATAAAATTTATTAATTACTCTTCTTACATGTTGTCACTAATGTCTAAAATCGCATACCATGATATATTCTTATCTTCTATTATAACAATCCATGTATGTTTTCATTTCCTTTGTATCATGGACACTTGAATAACTGTCCCATTCATTATGCTTTATGACATGATTATGATACCCATTTCATTCCATGGGTACCCTTAGGATTATGTATGAATGATTATGTATTATTCATGTTGTGGAAATAATATTCTTGAACATTATAAAATGGGTGAGCCTGGATAATTATCGAATTCATTGGGTAATTTCTTGACTTATTATACATTATGTGCAACTGCCTTGCCGGTTAGCCTTTACTCATGATCCATGTCCAAAGGACTTAGTGGTTAACCGTGGCTTGTTCTCCTTTATTAGTAACGATTATTTACTGGTGATAATGTCATGTGTTATGTTTCTACCACAATAATATGAATACATGTTTTTATGATCCCATGAATATATGGGTAAAGACTCAAAATTTTCCATGTAATTTTTTTAATTATATGGAATTATTACGAGTCCGTGAAAATTAACAGTGCATGATTCCAAGGTCCAGTGTGCCCAGAATGAATTTATGAACCTTTTTTCGGGTATATTCAAAAAACACATGAGCTGTGTTTTGTAACTTTTGAACTAGTGCTTGTAATTGAAATATGAGGACATTGTTGAACTCACATTCCCGATATTCGCTTAAGGCGACCATCACCCTGACCATAGTAGGTCAAGGGTGGAAAATAGTTTCTTGGATTTTCATGGGGGAAGGAAATTAAAATAAATAAATTTTATTTCTTCTTTCATGATACCTCTATATTAAATCATTGTGGTGGGAACCACCTGAACTTCCCTTCAATGCGATAAAACCCTGATAATTCCTCCAATTAATGTGCCAACATTAATTGAATTAATAAACATAACTCAATTAAAGTTGGCTCATCACCACTCGTGGTGGGGGATCATTGGAAAAGATGAGAATTGGGAAATACTTTGGAAAAGAATACTCCAAATAAGAACCTCCTCCAATGATGAATGAACCTCTAATGAAGATCACACATGAGCTCGGATAGAGAGAATGTTGTGGGAGTGATGAACGTCTGCTTCTTCATGTTCTTCATCACACCAACTCCAACGAACGAACGATGTAGGAGATTTATTTTGAGATATGATAATTATCATTTTTTTGATTCTTCATATTCTTGATTCTCAACAAAGATGGACAAAAAAACAAATCCATCGATCCTCCAAAATACCTTGATGTTTTCTATTTGTTCTTCACATGTTCCTCATGTGTTTTTCAATGCCAAATAATTAAGCGCACTAAAAAACGTAATGTTTTTTTGAGCGCGAGATATGGACGTGGTGATCACGACCTAAGGATCATGAATATGCAGTCATCATATTTTTTGTGCTTAGAACGATGTAGTGGTGACCCGCGGAAGTGAAGATAAACTGACAATAGGTCGGCTGCGGTTCAAGTAGGTGGCGTACCCAGAGGGTGGCCGACACCCGGCCGACAGCGTGGAGTTAGGGCAGTGTGCATTCGCACCACCGGATGAGGAGGAGTCCACGACTACATAGCAGTGTCGATGAACCCATAGGGCGGACGACACCCGGCTGGTAGCGGGAGGACAACGCAATCATCATGCAGTTGGGAGGATAGTCGGTCGGAGCCCCATTCAGCCACGTCGCACCGAGCGGGACCGCTCTGGCGGGTCCCATGTGCCAGCAGGCAGCGCCACGTGGTTCCTCTAGGTTTTCCAAGAAAAACGGTCCAATGGAATATTTTAAATAACGTGGGGTGCCTTCCCCCCAGGTATTGGCTAGGGCGGGTCCCGCTATGGAATACCTCATCCAGCTGAGCGGGTCGAGCCCTGTAGGTCGCGCCAAGCGAGCCGGGCAGGTCTGCGGCCCAACATGATGTGCCATCTATGGTCCGGCCCATCTGGGTATGTTCGGCCCCGACCGAGTGGGTTGGCCCAGGTCGGGTCGGGTCGGCCCATTCCAGGTTGGTCCGACAGGGTCGGACAGGACCCGGGCCCACCTACACCCAGATACACCTTTTTTTCCATAGCTTGAAACTAGGCCACTATTTGATAAACTGTCTCTGGAACTAGATTCTTGTAATCGAGACATTCCTTTTGGTATACTCTACCTGGGTTTTGGATAATCTGGGAGTACGGCCGGGTTGGATTGAACCTGAATCCAACCGAGCCCCTAGAGTGGAAATTCTAATAACTTACAGACATGGTGTTCGATTGACATGCCACCTATTCTGTTGGGACCCTATTGATGTGACAGACCTTCTTGATAATTCTTCATGGGACATCATGGATGTTGAGGTATTGACTGATGGATTGAGGTGTGGAACCTCCCAAAATAAATCATTCTTAGTGTGGGAACCCTTTGGTTGACTGTACTTGAGGAGTCTTCAGATCCTGTGTGGGTCATCTTTGGATCCTATGTGGGTCAGTGCTCATCGTCCCTATGTGGGTCAGCACATAACAATCTTGTCTGGGTTATCTCCAGATCTTGTGTGGGTAATTTCGAGATCATTTGTGGGTCATCATTGATCTTATGTGGGTCAACAACAAATATTCTCAACAATGTATGATGATCATCCAATACAAATAATCATCTATACATCTGTGCCTAAGTTATACCTAGTGTGGGATGAGTATTTACCTTTGTGGTACACTGATTTGTTGTGATACCTATGTGGTATTCTTCTGGGTGGAATTACCTTTGTGGTACTTACCTTCGTTGTGTTACATGTGTAGTACTTCAATCTGCATGGTTTTACATGTGTTTCACTTCTACCTTTGTGTTGTTTACTTTGTGGTATTTTCCCCTCACGTGTGAGATGTGTTTATATTGATAACATAGGTATATGAATTGGGAATATACCAAATTAGTGTTTACGACTATTTCTTCATGATTTGAGATTCAGTTCTTACGATGTGGTTTGTCCTTTGTGGATTCTTAGAGACCTTCGAGGGTCTCTGGGTCCCTAAGGAGTATTGTTATACTCACCCATGCATGGGATACGCCCACACCTTGTTGTGTCTTGTACAGACGACCGACCACATTGATCGATGCTGAGGGAGCCATGACTGGAGGCTCCTTGTAGTTGGACCATTAGACATGATATACCACAGAGACGATCGTTCAAGATGTGTACCTACCCTTCTGGTAGGATCCTTGGTGGGTGTTCGTAGTATTTGATCTCAGTTTTACTTTTACTTTCCATTTGGTCTTGTATTCCAACCCCTTTACATAATGTAAATACCCTATTTACTATATAGTTTACTTTGTGCTTGTGTCTTACTGTGTGCACGGTTTTTGTGAGTTTATATGTTTAAAGTCAATGCCTTCCTAGTTTTAGGAATATACCTTTCTGGTGCTAGTCACCAACCCCCAGCTGATGGAAGGAGGGCTTGTGGTAGGCATGGCTTGGGCCTTGGGGGACGTGTACTAACAAATTGGTATTATATGAGTCTGTTCTACATAAGAACATGTAATGTCATCTTTCAATAAGTAATAGTGTTATGTTATATGAGTGGGGTTATCTGTTTGGGGAATCTAGTGTTAGTGCAGCAGCCGATGTATCCATACACCAGGACAATGTCTTCTGATTTCTGACTCAGAGCATGAAAACACTGATTATGTGTGTGTTTTTTGAATATTTTAATTTGATATCTCTCGGAGTTGCCCCACCAGGTATAACTAATTGACCATGGAGAACCTAATTATTTTTATGATTCCTCTATTCAGACATCCATCCAAGGTTCCAGGTAGAGTACGTGATGACAGTCAACCGAGCGATGAGGCTTCGGTGCTAGGCCCCCATTCGGTAGTTGTACCATCTGGTGGTTTATCAGCAGCACCACGACCCATTGGGGAGCTGCTGACACTAGCCACAACAGTAGAGGGTGCATGCTTCTTGAGCATGTTTCCTGAGTTTCTACCCTATAGGCCACCGGTGTTCCAAAGAGATACAGATCCACAGGCAGATGAGGACTGGATAGAGGTCATTTCTAGAGTTTTTTGACTGGTAGGGACACCAGCTAATCTCATAGTGGTCCTAGCCACCAGTATTCTTCAAATAGTAGTGGGAAGATGGGGGAGCATGATGCTCCAGCTTCACAACGAGGTCACTCTTATCTGAGAAGACTTCAAGAGCCTTTTTAGGGAATATTTTTCCCCAGCGACCTTACACTCAGTGCGTATAGATGATCTTCCCCACCTACATCAGGGTAGCAGGACCATGAATCAGTATTCACAAGGTTCACCTACCTCTTGCACTGCTCCAATGACATTGTATGATACCCTTTCTTTAAGGGCCAGACCTTCGAGTAGGGGTTTATACGAAATATTAGAGCTTCTATGAGTTCTCTTAGAATCACAATGTAGGCAGGGGTGTTAGAGTGAGAACTCTTAGTGGAAATTTTCCATGCTGAACTCTCTCCAGAAGTAAGACCCACAACCAGACATCGTGTAGCAGAGTCATCTACAGCTGGCAGTAGATAGATGATGTAGAGGTCCAAGAGGACAAGACCTATGAGTGAATGACTACATGATACAGGGTAGGTTGTTTGAGGTTCTCAAGACAGAGCACGATAGGTGAGGAGCAGGTAGTGTTACTCGTGTGGAAAGTAAGGTCACATGGCTCGCGACTGCCCGACCCACCATACAGACGACTAGAAGATGGTCCAAGGACCACCGGGGCAGAGGAATAGATTGGATTGGGGAGGTCCATATGTAGCAGGAGAACATGGAAGATGAGATTGTTGTGTAGCAGGTGGTGGGTGGTGATTTGATGATCTACCGCCACCACCTCTAGGTGGTTCATCCCGACCACAGGGAGTATCTGTACAAGGACGAGATCATCTCCTAGAAACTGAGGCTTATGACCACTGTGCTCCGGAGATGATTTGAGGTACGATTTGTTTCTACTTCACCTTTGTTTCTATACATATACACACAGGGGCCAGTCACAATTTTATTGCCACGGCCCTCGTTCGGAGCTCGTAGATTCTTGTGGAGCTATTGGCTTGATCCTCATGTCTAGAGACTCATATGGGTGATGATCCGACAAATACACGCTAGTTCTAGAACTGTGATATTACTCTAATAGGAGAGAGCGTCGGTTGGAATCTTCTAGTAGAGGCGTCGAGGCCTTACGATTTCATCATGGTTATGGATTGGTTATCTATAGTCCATGATCAGATTGATTGTATCAGGTTCTAAGTGTGGTGTGTCTGTGAGGATGAGACTAGGTTTTCCTTCATCAGCGAGAAGGGAACCTCGGCAGCACATGATGGACTTATCCTGAGGGGGTTGCAGATGATCACACACCATTTGGCTTGCTTTACTTTGGGAGTGGTTGATATTTAGAGTCCGACCTGTCTAGTGGTGGTGGACCAGTACACTTATTTTTTCCCTAATGATGTTCTAGGTCTACCTCCTCATAGAGAGGTGGCATTTAACATGGACTGGTACCCTTTGATGGCACCGATATCTACACCTGCATATAGGATGGATTCTGCGGAGCTTCAAGAGCTACGAGTACAGCTAGAGGGCTTGTAGAGAATGGGTTCATTAGGCCCCTGGTTTCTCCTTGGGCAGCCCTGATTTTTTTCACCTAGAAGGTGGATGGAAGTTTGAGACTCTGTTTGGACTATCAGTGCCTAAAACAGGGGACCGTGAAGAATAATTACCCATTACCATGGATTGAGGATCACTTTGATCAGCTGAAGGGAGAATGATGGTTTTCAAAGAAATACCTTAGATCAGGCTATCACCAGCTCATGGTATGAGACAATGATGTGAAGAAGACACCCTTAAAATGTTGGTATGGTCACTATGAGTCCTTTATTTTGCCATAAGGTAAGACCAGCGCCCAAGAAATGTTCATGGGACCCATGAACGGGATCTTCCAGCCTTACCTTGATTTCTTTGTGGTAGTCTTCATCGACGACATTCTGTTATAATTATCTATGGAGGAGGAGCATGCCTATCATCAGCATATAGTTCCTGACACACTCCGAACGCACCAACATTTTGGTAAGCTCTCGAATTGAAGGTTCAGAATATGAGAGGTTTAGTTTCTGGTACATGTCATCATGGAATATGGAGTTGTGGTGGATCCAGCCAAGATTGAGGTAGTTCTTGCTTGGGAGCCACCCAGGAGTGTGATGTTGGAGCGGTGTTTCCTGGGTCTGTCGGTTACCACCAGAATGTTGTACCCAACTTTTCTAGAGTTACATCACCCTTATCAGTGTTGATAAAGAAGGGGAAACCATTTTTGTGGTCAGAGAGATGTCAGTGGAATTCTTGGGATCTGAGGTAGAGACTGATGAGTTCCCCCATCTTGAGGCTAACAGAGAATGGAATTGGGAACCTAGTTTACTATGAATCATCAGGGACTGGACTCGGATGTGTCCTGATGCAGGAGCGAGTAGTGATCGCGTATTGTTCTAGACATCTGAGACATCATGAGAAGAACTACGCTACCCATGACCTAGAGTTAGCAGTAGTGGTATTCTCTTTTAATATGTGGCAACATTAAATGATGGGAGAATGTTTTATAGTCTACATTAATCACAAGAGTCTCAGGTATATCTTCTATCAGAAGGACCCGATCCTAATACAATGGCATTTTCTTGAGTTCCACCAGGACTATGACTTTGATATAGTCTATTCTCATGATAAAAGAAATGTATTAGAATATGAACTGAGCAGGAGATCAAGTATACAGTTACTGAGTGAGGCGACGGAGCAGCTAGCTGCTTTGAGGATATCCTACATGGATGGAGATGGATCAACTTATCATTACTCTCTGATAGTCACTCTCCCACTCCATCAGTGATTTAGGGAGGCCCATCTTGGGGACACATAATGCGAGGCTCAACGTGCTCGGATATCCACAGGACATGCACCTGATGGATTTGCTGAAGGTGGGGATGATGTCATCCTCTTCAGAGGACGTACTATGGTACCAGTGGCACTACGAGATGATGTTTTGAGAAAGTTCTATACATCCCATATAGCGGTACATCCAGGAGTGGTGAAGTTGTACCAAGACCTTCAGCTTCAGCACTGGTGGTTGGGAATGAAGAAAGAAATAGCAGAGTTTGTCTCTCAGTGCCTCACATGTCAGAAAGTGAATGCAGAGCATCAGGTTCCATCAGTCCTAGTTCAGCCCCTGGAGGTGCCAGAGTGGAAGTGGGATGGAATTTTCATGGACATCAAGACAGGACATCGACGCACGTCTAGGGGTCATGAATTTTTCTGGTTGATCATTCACCGAGTCACCAAGTCGGTCAACTTCCTACCTATCAGATTGTAGGTACAAGTAGAGGACTTGTGACACCTCTACGTGCAATAGATTGTGCGGGTTCATGGGGTGCCATATAAGATTGTCTCCGATCGTGATGCACATTTTACATCTTGGTTATGGAAGGGGTTGGAGGATGTGTTCGTGATATATATTTGATTGAGCGCGGTCTTCCATCCTCAGATGGATGGTCAGAAAAAGCGCACCATTCAAACCCCCGAGGACATGTTTCACTCTTGAGTCCTTGATTTTAGCTGCAGTTGGTAGGATCACTTTCCCTTGGTCTATTTTGAATACAACAAATGTTATCACTCCACTATTGGTATGGCACCATTCGAGGAATTTTATGGTCGACCTTGCCGATCACCTCTATGTTGGACTGACCTAGGGAAGTCAGCACACATTGGAATAGAGATGGTGAATGCTACCATGGAGAAGGTACAAATCTCCCCAAAGCATATGAAGACTGCACATAGTAGGAAGAAGTCATATGATAACAGGAGATGGAGACCTATGGCATTTGAAGATGGTGACCATATCTTTCTACGGACCTCACCTCGACAAGGTTTGCAGTGATTTGGCCGAGGTGGCATGTTATCTTTGAGGTTCATTGGATCCTTCCAGGTCCGTAGTAGAGTTGGAGAGGTGGCGTACCACCTAGATCATCCCCCTCAGTTGAACCAGATGCAAGATGTTTTCCACGTATCCTAGCAGAGGATATATGTACATGATCCTTAACACATAATTGAATAGGGTGAGTTGGACATTGGGGATGTGGAAACATTTACAAAGGTTCCGGTATAGATTGAGGATCAACATGAACGAGTCATTCGGGGGTGTTAAATACCTCTGGTGCACATACGTTGGCGGAACGGGAGCCTCTAGTATATCACATGGGAGTGGGACTATCATATATGTTCTCAGTAACCCCACATGTTTCCCTTGTGTGTGTTTTGGATTCTAGGGACGCAAATACCTAAGGTAGGGAGAATTTAATAACCTAGATTTTCCATGCAATTTTTGTAATTATATGGAATTATTATGAGTAAAAAAAATTAATGGCGAGTGATTCCGGGGGCCGATATTATGGGAATTAATTTCTGATATTTTTTTTGGTACATTCAGTAAAAAAATGAGCGAAGTTTTGTAACTTTTGATCTGGTGCTAATAATTGAAATCAAAGGACACTGTTGAACTCACAACACTGATATTCTCTTAAGGAGACATTCACCCTGACCACAGTAGGATGAGGGTGGATGATAGTTTTTCAGATTTTCATGGGAGAAGAAAAATAAAATATATAACTTTTTATTTTCCATTCATAAAACATCCATTTTACATCATAGTGGTGGGGACCACCCGAACTGCTCTTTAATGTGAGAAACCCTTAGAATTACCCCAATTAATGTGCCAACATTAATTTAATTAATAAACATAACTAAATTTATGTTGGATCCACACCTCTCGTGGTGCGGGATCATTGGAAAACATGAGAATTGGGAGAAACTTTGGAAGATCATCCTCTAATGAAGAACCTCCTCCAACGAAGAACGAACCTCCTATGAGGATGACTGAAGAACTCGAATCAAAAGTTTGCGGCGGGAGCGAAGAACATTAGCGTCTTCATCGTCTTCCTTACGCCAAATCCAACTAAAGTACGAGGTAGGGGTTTATTTTGATATATGATATTTTTTTAATTCTTCATATTCTTGATTCTCATCAAGGATTCCCAAACAAACACAGAAATCGGTCCTCTAAAATACCATGATCTTTTCTATTAATTCTTCATGGGTACCTCAAGCATTCTTCAACACAAAATAATTAACCGTAAAATAAACATAATGTTTTGTTGAGCGTGGCATATGTACCATGAGACCATGACCCAAGGATAACGAATATGCAATCGTCATTTTTTTGGGCTTAAAACAAAGGTGGAGTGACACGTGGAAGAAGAGGGGGGTCAGAACCGGTCGGTCATGGTTTGAGCAGACGGCGCACCCAGAGGGTGGCCAACACCTGGTCGGTCGCATGTAGGTATGGCGGCGTGCGTCCATGCCGCCGATCTAGGAGGAGGCTGCGAAAAATTATCCATGTCAGTGCACCCATTATGGAGTTCAACACATGATCGGCCATGGGAGGACAACGGCCCCATCGTACCACTGGGTGGCAAGCCGACTGGAGACCCGGTCGGCAGTGTTGCACCGAGAGGGACCGCTCTGGCGGGTCCTTCTTTATAGAAGATGGTGTTATGTGGTGTCGTCGGGTTGGCCTAGAGAAACTGTCCAATGTCGCATTCATAATACTGGGGGAACCTTCCCCCAGGTAGCAGTTAGGCTGTGTCCCGCCACGGCAGACTGCACCCAGCCAAGCAGGCTAAGCCCCATGGGTTGTGCCCAGCGGACTGCCCGTTTGTGGGCGGGGCCGGTCTGTGGCCCTACAACCAGGAACCGGACCGGGACGGGTCAGCCTAGTTTGGGTCAGGTTGGGTTGGTCCGACAGCGGCAGACCGAACATAGGCCCATCTAGACCTAGATACATCTTGTGGGCCATATCTTGAGAACCAAGCGTCTGTTGGATAATCCATATGTGGCACTAGATTCCTAGGATTGATATGGTCCTTTTGGTGTACTCCACGTGAATTTTGGATTAAGTTATAGTATGTTTGGGTTGGATCGAACCCAAATCCTACTGGGCCCTCAGAGTAGAAACACAAATTACTTATAGACCGAGCATCTGATATAGGCGCTGCCTATTGCGTTGGGACCTTATTTATGTGAAAGACCTTCTTGATACTTATTCGTGGGATTTCGTGGCAGTTGAAGTATCGACTGATGGCTTTAGGAGCAGAACCTCCCTGAATCAAGCATGCTTAGTGTGGGAACCTTGTGGGTGACTATACTTGAAGAGTCTTTAGATCCAGTGTGGGTCATCTTTGGATCCGGTGTGGGTCAGTGCTCAGTGATTCTTTGTGGTTCAGCGCATACCGATCTTTTTTGGGTTATCTCTGGTTCTTGTGTGGGTCATTTTTAGATCCTGTTTGGGTCATCTTCAATCCATTGTGGGTCAACAGAAAAGCTTCTCAATGAAGTAAGATGATATAGCAATAAAGATAGTCATCTATAATTAGGTACTTAATTTATACCTGGTGTGGGATAAATATTTATCATTTTTCACCACTTTTAATGTTGTGATACCTTTGTGGTATTCTTTTGTGTGGTGTTACTTTTTTTGTACATACCTTCGCGGTGTTACCTGTGTGGTACTTATAAATTCGTGTTGTTACATATGAGAAACATCTACTTTCGTGGTGTTACCTTTTTGGTATTATTCCATCACCTATGAGATGAGTTTATATTGTTAACTTAGTTATATGTATAGGCATATACCTAAGTAGTGTTGATGAAAATTGCTCCGTGCTTTGAGATTGAGGTCTTACCTTTTGGTTTATCCTTTGTGGATTCTGGGAGACCTTCAACAGTCTCAGGGTCCCTACTATGTATTGTTATACTCACCCCTACACGGGCTATTCCCACACCTTGTGGTGTCTTGTGAATATGATAGACAAAATTGATTGAGACTTAGGGAGCCATGACTGGAGGCTGCTCGTAGGTGGACCATTAGACGGGACGTACCGTAGAGACGACCGTTCGAGTTGTGTACCAAACCATTAGGTTGGATCCTTGGTTGGTGTTCGCGGGAGCTGTTATCAGTTTTACGTATACTTTCTAGTTGCGATTCTATTATGGCCCCTTTACTTACTATACACACCATGTTTTCTATATACTTTACATTTTTTGTGTCTTTCTATGTTCTTGGTTTGTGTGAGTTTACAGGTTTAAAGGCAATTCCTTACCTATTTTAGGGATATGCCTTTCCGGTGCTATTTTCCATCCCCTGGCCTATGGATGGAAGGCATGGGGTAGTCACGGCACATGCCCCAGGGGATGGGTCATGACATATTTGTATCAGAGTAGTCGGTTCTACTGAAGAACATAGACTTTGGTATTTTAATTGGTAATAGTGTTATGTGTTATGAGTGTGGCTATCCGTATGGGGAATCCAGTGTTGGTACAACAGCTGACATATCCATACACCGGGACCATGTCTTTGGATTTTGGACTCAGTGCACAAAAACACTAATTGTGTTTGTGTTTTTGAAATGTTTTCTTAGAGATATCTTTGAGTAAGCTCACCAGGTATAACTTATTGATTGTGGTGTACAAGATTATTTTCAGGATGAATCCACCCACACAGCGAGTTAGGGTTCCAGGTAGAGTACACGATGACAACCCACTGAGCGATGAAGTTTCATTAAAGGGGCCCCTTTCAGCAGTTATACCATCGAGTGGTGTACCAGCAGCAACACTATCCATTGGGTATCCAATGCCACTGACACCAATAGTAGAGGGTTCTCGCCCCTTGAGCGCGTTTCATGAGTTTCAAAGGCAGTGGCCACTGAGGTTCTGGGAAGAAATGGATCCACCGGTGACTGAGGACTGGCTGGAGGCCATGGTTAGAGTTTTTCAACCGATAGAGACACCAGCTGATCTAATAGTGGTCTTAGCCATCCGTCTTTTTCATGAAGTAGAGGGAAGATGGTGGAGCATGATTTTCTAGTTTCATGATGAGTTCACTCTCATATGGGCAGTCTTTGAGAGCCTTTTCACAGTAGAGTTCATCCCTATGACCATGTGATCAGTGCGTATACAAGAACATTTACACCTGTAGCAGGGTTACATGACTGTGGATAAGTATTCAGTGAGGTTCACCAACCTCTCACGCTACACCACTGACTTGGTACATGACCCTTTCTTCTAGGCCCAGACCATTGAGTAGAAGATCATATGGGATATTAGATCTTCGATGATTTCTCTCAACATCCTGATGCAGGTGGGGGTGTATGAGAGAACACTCTAAGTAGAGAGTTTCCATGATGAATAGTCACTGATAGCGAGACCCACCACTGGATGTCACATAGCAGAGTCATCTACTGCTGGAAGCAAATATATGACACAGAGGTCCAAGAAAACTAGACTTACAAGTAGATGACTGCACGATACAAGGTAGGTTGTGCACGGCTCTCGAGACAGAGCAGGACAGGTGAGGAGCTGGCTGTGTTACTCGTGCGGTGGGAAAGGTCACATGGCTTGTGTCTTCCCAACCCGTCATACAGATGACCATAATACTGTTGAAGGACCACCGGGGTAGAGGCGATGATTCGATCGGGGGGGGGGGGGTACATAAAAAGCAGGTGGATGTGGCAGAGGAGCTGGCCATGCAGCAGGGGGTGGGCGGCGATTCGAGGTTCTACATCCACCACCTCCAGGTTGTCCACCCCAACCACATGGAGTAGGTGGACGTGGTTAAGCTCACCTTCAGGTAGTTGTGGTTTATGACCTCGATGCTCTGTAGATGATTCGAGGTTTGATTTGTGTCTCCACCACTATAGCTGCAGTACTTATAGACATAGGTTCCAGTGACTCTTTTATTTCAATGACCCTTGTTCGGAGCTTAGAGAATATGTTGGAGCCATTGGCTCGATCCTTAGGGCTAGATACTCCTAATAGAGAGGATTCGACGATAACACACTGGTGCCGACAGTGTGAGATTACTCTATGAGGCGAGAGCTTCGACTGAGATATTCCAGTATCAGCATCAAGGACTTATGACGTCATCTTAGGTATGGATTGGTTATCTATATTCCATGCTCTGATTGACTGTATTAGGAACAATGTGTGGTGTCTCCATGAGTATGGGGCCATGATTTTATTCATCAGAAATAAGAGAACCCTTCCATCACAGGATGGACTTACCCAGAGGAGGGTGCAGCCGTTCTCAAATCAGTTGGCTCACCTTACCTTTGGAGTATTTGATGTTGACACTCTGACCTATCTTGTATTGGTGGACCGGTATGCTGATGTATTCACTAACGATGTTCCATGTCTACCTCCTTATAGAGAGGTGGACTTTTACATCGACTTGTACCCCAGGATGGAACCGATATCTACACAATCATATCATATGGATTCCTTGGATCATAGAGAGATGTGAGTATAGAGAGAGGATTTGTTGGGAAATGGGTTCATTAGGCCCACTGTTTCTCATTGGGCAGCCCCAATTTTGTTTCCCAGAAGGTAGATGGGATTTTGTGACTCTATTTGGGCTATCAACCCTTGGACCATGAGACCGTAAATAATGAGTTCCCATTACCAATGATCGAAGATCTCTTTGATCAGCTAATGGGAGCCCGATGGTTTTCGAAGATAGAACTCAGATTAGGATATCACTATATGAAGGTATGAGATGAGGATGTGTAGAAGAAGGCCTTCAGTTGTCGGTATGGCCTCTATGAGTTCTTGTTTATGCCATTCGGCATGAACAACACCCAAACAGTGTTCATGGGACTCATGAACATGATCTTCCATCCATACCATGATTTCATTGTGGCAGTCTTCATCAACGACATTATGATATACTCAGCTACAGAGGAGGAGCATGCCTATCATCTACTGATAGAACTTGACACACTCCGAGAGCACCATCTATTTGGTAAGCACTCTATGTGCCTGTTCTGGATCAAATAGGTTCACTTTCTAGTACATGACATCTCAGAATCTGGAGTTGTGGTGGATCCAACAAAGATTGATGTTTTGATTGCTTGGTAGACACCCATGAGTGTGAAGGATGTGCAGAGTTTCCTGGGTCTGGCCTATTACTACCGGAGGTTTGTGCCTCACTTTTCCAGAGATATGTCACTCTTATTTGCATTGTAGAAGAATGGGAAACCTCTCATGGGGTCAGAGAGAATGCAAGAAGAGTTTCCAAGAGCAGAATCAGAGACTGAAGAGTGCCCCAATCTTGAGGCTACCAAAGGAGGGTGTTGGGCACATAGTCTACTGCGACGCATCAGGGACCGGACTCGGATGTGTCATATTGCTGGAGTTAGAAGTGATCGCGTATGGTTCTCGATAGTTGAGACATTATGAGAAGAACTACGATACCCATGACCTAGAATTAGAAGTAGTAGTCTTCACCGTGAAAATGTGGTGACATTACTTGATGGACAAATGTTTAGTATTCAACTCTGATCACAAGAGTCTTATGTATATCTTCTCTCATATGGACCTGAACCTAAGACAATGTCGTTTAATTGAGTTCCTCCAGGACTATGACTTTGAGATAGTCTATACACATGGGAAGGGGAAGGTAGTAGCAGACGCACTCAGTAGAATATTTGGGATACAATTTCTATGTGAGGTGATGGAGCAGTTAGCCGCTTTGTAGATACCATCTGTGGATAGAGAATGAGGAGGATATATTCAGTCACTGATAGTCACTCCCCCACCCCTTCAGTGAGTTAGGGAGGTGCATCTTGGGGACACTGACTATGAGGCTCAATGTGCTAAGATATCCACAGGACAGAAACCTGATGGATTTTCTGAAGGTGGGGAGCACATCATTCTCTTCCTAGGTTGTACTATGGTATAGTTGGCGGTACGAGAGGATGTGTTGGGGGAGTTCAGTATATCCCCTCTAGAGGGAAATCAAAGAGTGGAAAAGATGTTCTTGGACCTTTGGCATTAGCATTGGTGGATGGGAATAAAGAAAGAAGTAGTAGATTTTTCTCTCATTACCTCACTTCTCAGCAAGTGAAGGCAAGGCATGACGTTCCAGGTGGCTTAGTTCAGCCACTAGAGGTGTCTAAGTGGAAGTGGGATGGAATTTCCATAGACTTCATGAATGGACTTCCATTCATGTCTAGGGGTAGTGATTAAATCTAGGTGATCATTGACCGACTCACCAAGTCGGTCCACTTCCAACCTATCAGAGAGCATGGACAAGTAGAGGGATTGGGAAGTCTCTATATGCAGGAGATTGTGCGGATTCATGGGGTTCCATCTACGATTTTCTCTGATCGTGATGAATATTTTACTTCCCAGTTATGGAAGGTGTTGTAGGAGGCATTCAGGACACAACTTTGATTGAGCACCACCATCAATCCTCCAAAAAAAGTTTTGATGGAGCGGACCAATCCAAACCTCGAGGACATGTTGCGTACTTGCATCCTTGATTTCGGCCGCAGCTGAGAGGTTCACTTTCCCTTGGCAGAGTTTTCATAAAAAACAGTTATTACTCCACTATTGGTATGGAACCATTCGAGGAATTGTACGATTGACCGTGCAGATCACTTCTATGTTGGACTGACTGAGGGGATTCAGCACTCATGGGACTAGAGATGGTATAGGCTACCGCAGTGACGGTGAAGATCATCTAGGAGCAGCTGAAGACTGCATAGAGTAGGCATAAGTCTTATGCTAATAGTAGACAAAGTCATCTAGAGTTTGAGGGTGGTGACCATGTCTTTCTACGGGTCTCACCTCGACATGTTTTGCTGAGATTTGTCCGAGGTGGAAAGTTATCTCTAAGGTTCATCAGACCCTTCCTGGACCTCAACAGATTTGGTGAGGTGGTGTACCGTCGAGCTCATCCCCCTCATTTCCACTAAGTGCATAACGTTTTCCATGTATCCCAGTTTGAAGAGATATGTACAAGATCCTTCGCACATCATTGACTAGGGTGAGTTGGACATCAATGATGGGGTGACATTTTCAGAGGTTCCCATAAACATAGAGGATCGATAGGAGAGGGTCCTTTGTTGGCAGTCAATAACGATTTTTTGCTTATGTTGGCATCATGAGAACCTCTAGGAGAGAACATGGGAGTGGGAGGCTCATATCTGTGCTCAATATCCCCACTTGTTTCCCTAGATGGTGTTGTGGATTTTGGGGATACGAATCCTTGAGGTGGGAAGAATATAAAGACCCGTAATTTTCCATCTATTTTTTTAAATTATATGGAATTATTGCGTGTCCCCAAAAATTAACAGCTCGTAATTCTGAGGCCTAGTGTGCCACGAATGAATTTATGAACATTTTTTCGGTACGTTTAGTAAACTCGTGAGCGGCGTTTTGTAACTTTTGAACCGGTTCTTGGAATTGAAATATGAGAAAACCATTGAACTCACAACACCGATATTCACTTAAGTAGACCTTTACCCTGACCACGGTAGGTCAAGGAAGGAATATAGTTTTTTATATTTTTGTGGAAGAAGAAAAATAAAATAAATAACTTTTTATTTTTCATTATTGAAAACCCCATTTTGAATATTAGGTGTGGGGACCACCTAAAATCTCCTTTTATTGTGAAGAAACCAATATAATTCCCCCAATTAATGTGCCAAAATTAACTGAATTAATAAACATAAATCAATTAAATTTGGCTCCTCACCTCTCATGGTGGGAGATTTTTGGAAAACAGAAGAGTTGGATGAACATTTTTAAGAGAATCCTCCAACGAAGAACCTCCTCCAATGATGAAAAAACCTTCTAAGAGGATGACGTATGAGCTCATATCGCGGGTGTGTTGTGGGAGTGAAAATGGTCGGCATCTTCATCTTCATCCTCATGCAATCTCCAACTAACGAATAAGGTAGGGGGTTTATTTTGAGATATTATAATTATCTTTTTGTTGATTCTTTATATTCTTGATTCTCGACGATGATGGCCAAACAAACAGGACCATTGATCAGAACAAATACCATGATCATTTCTATCTGTTATTCATGCGTTCTTCATGTGTTCTTCAACACAAAATAATTAAGTGTACTAAAAACATAATTTTTTTTGAGCATGACATATGGACACGGAGATCACGACACGAAGATCATGAATATGAGGTCATAATATTTTTTGGGCTTAGAATAATTCTGTGGTGACCTGCAGGAGAAGACAGTGGCCGACAACTGGTGGACCGCGGTTCGAGCCGACGGCACACCTAGAGGGAGGTCGACACCTGGCCAGCTGCGTGGAAGTAGGGTGCCGCATGTCTAGGCCACCGATCATGGAGGAGGTCATGGCTGCATAGCCACGACATTGCACCTAGATGGCGGCCGGCATCTGGCCGGCCGCGGGAGAACAATGACGCCGTCACGCCCCTGGGAGGAGAGCTAGCAGGAAACGTCGTGCCAAGTGGGACCACTCCGGTAGGCCCCATGTGCCAGTAGGCAGTTCCACTTGGTGTCACCCGGTTGGCCAAGCCGAATGGTCTAATGGACCATTAATAATACCGGGTGGTGCCTTCCCCCTGTGTAGCGGCTTGGGCAGGTACCGCCACGGCAGATCGCACCCAACCGAGCAGGCTAAGCCTCGCGGGCCGCACCCAGTGGGTCGTGCCCTGTGAGCTGGGCCAGTCCATGGCCTAGTGGGTCAAGTCCACCCGAAACCAGTTGGGTTGGCCCAGGTTGGGTCGGTCCAGGTCGGTATGACTTGGTCAGACCGGACCCAGGATCATCTGGACCCAAATACACCTTTTGGCTTTTTCTTGAGAACCAGGCGTCTGTTTGAAAAATCGTCTATGGAACTAGATTCCCTATATCGATATGATCCTTTTGGTATAATCCATATAATTTTTGGATAATGTTTGAGTATGTATCGGTTGGATCGAACTCAAATCAAAATGGGCCCTTGGAGCGAAAACGCTAATAACATACAGACTGAGGGTCTGATTGACGCACCGTATATTGTGTTGGGACCCTATTGACATGACATAACTTCGTGATACCTCTTTGTGAGACTTAATAGTAGTTTAAGTATTGATCTATGACTTGAAGGGAAGAACCTCGTGGAATCAAGTATGTTTAGTGCAAGAACCCTCTGGTTGACTGTACATAAGGAGTCTTTAGATCCTATGTGGTTCATCTTCGGATCCTGTGGGGGTCACCGCTTAGTGATACTATGTGGGTCATCAAATATCGAACATACGTGGGCCATCTCTAGTACCGGTGTGGGCCATTGTTAGATCATGTGTGGGTGATCTTCGATCCTATATGATTCAATAGAAAATATTCTCGATTAAGTAAGATGATCTAGAAATATAGCTAATCATCTATACTTCCATACCTAAGTTATACTTTGTGTGGGATGAGTATTTTCATTTTTGGTACACTTCTGTGTGGTGATACCTTTATATTTTTCTTCTATGTGGCATTACCGTTATGGTATTTACCTTCTTGGTGTTACATTTGAGGTTCTTCTATCATCGTGGTGTTACCTGTGTGGTACTTCTACCATCAGGGTTTTACCATTGTGTTATTTTCCCCTCATGTGTGAGATTTCTTTATATTGATAACATAGGTATATGTATGGGCATATACCTAATTAGTGTTGATGAATAATGCTTCATGCATTGGTATTGAGGTCTTACCTTATGGATTATCCTTTGTGGATTCTGGGAGACCTTCGAGGGTCTTTGGGTTTTTACTGAGTATTTTTATACTCAACCCTACACGGTCTATGCCTGCACCACACTTTTTCTTACTTAGATAACATACTGAATTGAATGAGGCTGAGGAATCCAAAACTGGTGGCTTCTCGAAGGTGGACAATTAGACGGGACATACCACATAGACGATCATTCGATTGATGTGCCTACCCTTATGGTAGGATCATTTGAGGGTGTTCGTAGGATCTGTTATCATTTTTTCTTTTACATAACTGTTGGGATTGTATTCAACCCCCTTTACTTACTATACACATAATGTTTACTATATAGTTTACTTTGTGATTGTTTCTTTCAATGTGCATGGTTTGTGTGATTTTACAGGTTTAAAGGCAATGCCATCCCTATTTTAGGGATATTCCATTCTGGTGCTAGTCTCCAGCCCCTAGCCTATGGAAGGTGGGCTTGGGGTAGTCACGACATGGGCCCCGAGAGACGAGTCATGATAATATGTTATGATTCAATATATACCATTCCTTTTTATATCAACATCTCATGCCTTCTCAACCATGTCTAGAAGATGTATTATTATGTTTATTCCCTTACTAAGATTTTTAGATCATCCTTTTATTCATGTTATCCCTTGGTTATCCTATGAATATGTAAGATCACACGGGTAGTTCAGAGATATTTATGAATATTAAAAAAATGAAAGCTTCATTTAGTTTCATGTTTTCATTATTATGTTCCCAGTCTACCATGAAATAATACTTTATGTTCATTTACATGTAATGGGATGTTTAATTATGATTAAAATCATGAATTGTTACGTGTAAAATGTTCGGGACTCTATAACTATTCATGTGATTTTTTTCATACGTGGTTAGGTTTTGGATATGGGGCTTGTTCAATTCATAACATTCAAAAAATGAAACAAATGTAAATGTACTTATAAAAAGAAAATAGTATATATATATATATATTCAAGTAGGTATAGAAATATTTCATTATTCTTTATTTGATGAAAGACATTTCATTGAGTTTTGGTGAAATGGGAGTTTTTACCTTTGAGGGGGATAATTTCATTTCCCATTTTTTGATATCATGAATTATAATTAAGAGATAAACCTCCTCCTAGATATCTAATTTTTAAACATAATTCCCAAAAAACCTTAATCCCTAGAGTCATATAAACCTTTAATGAAATCCCTCATGATCATTTCTCGCTTTTATCTTTAAAACTGGAGAAATTAGTTCATTTTCTAGCCAATTGATAATGAGAATGTATTCATGATATGGTCAGAAAAATACAAGTATTGTATCATGAGTGATGAGGTAAAATATTCAAAGTAGAGTCATATCATGATTTGTCTTGTTTAATAATAATGAATTAGGGATATTGAATGTAGGAAAGGAGAAGTTCTATCATGTTTCAAAGGGGAAAAGTAAAATTCATGAATATATTGTTTTATAAAAAATGAGAAATTGAATTGATATTTTATATAGAATCTGATAATTTTTTTTTACATTAATGATTATTTAATTTTAGTGCCTTAAAATTTGAAAAATGATAGAATTTAGGCCCTCGTATTTTAACATTATGCTTGAGGAAAAGCGTAGTTTAACCGTAGGAAAATTGATAGTGATAATATTTTCATCATTTTTTATTATTATTTAAATTATTTAAATCTTCCATATATATAAATTTAATCTTATTATCATATATTGTTTTATTTATGGTGTGTTTTGAGTTAAAATGTGAAAAGTTCTTAATTCTAGAAATTTAACATATTTTATTCACATTAGTATTTTTTGTATAAATTGTAAAATATTTTTCCATTTTTCATGATTATTTTTTGGAAATTCTATTGGTGGTATTATATCTTATCATATAAGAAAATCACTTATTCAATTCACTAGGGGTCCAAGAAAATCAATCAATTTCAAAAAAAAAATGGAAGATAAGTTGACCCCGTATTTTAAATGAGGGATAAACTGGGAAAGAACCTCAATTTGATGTGATTCCAGTTGGATTGGAAGGTGGATTAATTTATGCATCTGAACATTAAATTCTAAGGATTTATAAACTAATTAAATCATCCATTGGATTTTCAATAGTGGCTGATTATTTTGGAATCATTTCAGAAGAATACATTTTTTGAGTAATTGCGAGACAAATTTTTCAATACCTAGAAGAATAAGCTTAAATTTTGATGTCTAATAACCCTAATATTTTAAAAAAACATTATATAAGTATACATTTAATTATTCCAAAAAAAATATGGAGTACTATGTATAAATTTTTAATGAAACATTTTGGATCCAAATTTTCAACCGTGGATGAACCATTATGTCCTGAAACCCATTAATATACCATTATGAAACCCATAAGCCTCTAACATAAATATAAATAATAAGATAAGGATGGATTGAAGAGATATCTATTAGTGAGGGAAGTAGTGGAAGACCTCCTCCTATAGATTAAATTCTCCACTTTCATTTTCTTTTATTTTCTTTACTCTGTGATGTCACCCATATCTAGTATCAACTCGACATCCACATGCATGGATGGGTAGCTTTATTGAGTGATTGTGAAAGTGTTTATTTGGACCTATGTTCTTTCATTGAGTTTTATTAATTAAATTTAACAATATTCCGTCTTCTTTTTTCATTAGGTTTCAATTCTTAATTTAGTTTTTCATTCCAAATGTGGTCATGTTACTTTATGATTCTGTTTATCTAATTTCTTTTTTCAATGATCCATATATCCATCCACCAAATTATTTTCATTATATGGTGGAATAGATAAAGGTCGGGTGGTGATTTCTATATCTTCATTAGCACATGTTTAATATTTTATGTTTGAATATTGGTTTATTAAAGAAGAAAAATATGTGGTCAGTGATTGTCCTAATTAGTCAAGAAAACACTGTACAACACTACGCACAAATAATGTATGGTTGACCAACCTGAGGTTTTAGATAATAATATTCTTATAATAATGATCTGGACAAGGGGGGGAGAGGAATTGGTAGATAAATTTCTCTCTTACTAGTCAGTAGAATAAAAAAGGGATAAAACATGTAAACCATGATATCACGACACTAGGTATATCCAAACTTGCACCACTGACAATCATTCTTAATGATTTGAAACCAATAATCTCAAACTTATTATTTCTGTAACATTATTCAGAATTAATTGAAACCAATTTTTTTTCTAAAAACAAATAAAAAATGAAAAACCTATTTTCTTGGACTTCTCCTCAGGAGACTAAAATGAGTTAACTACAATACTATACTAAGGTAATTTAAAATATTGATTTTTAATGCCCCATGATAGTTGTGCGTCAATAAAAAACATTTTTTATGGGAATTTGTAGATTCATTATTTTAGGGTTTAGTTAGAGGGATGAGAATTTTGAAGCCAGATAGATTCTATCATTGCTGAATCTTTTGGTTCATGTCAGTCTGGAGGTGACTATTCTTCACTTGGGGATTTGTCATACTTTCAAATTTAGCCTATTTTTGATTGGATTGTAGGTATTTGGTGTATCCTTTTTTTATTCTATCTGAACACTATTTTTATATACTTTTTCTTATAAGACATTATTTTTTACCTATATTATATGATGGTCCATTTCGGGTGGAATCTCTAGTTGACCCGGGTTTGTTTGTTACATTTATCCATCCAAAATAAGGCACCCAAAGCAATTGTGTTTAATTTTAAAACTTAAAATATAAATTTGTATCTCTTTAAAAATACTAATATTTACTTGAATATGTTTATTTTGTTTACACACATAGATATCAATGTTCACCAACCATTTTAACTAGAGTTATTGACTAGATAATGTCTCACCCCATTGGGGTTTCCCACCAACTGATGGCCCATCAGACACCTGTTACATCTCCACAAGTTAGACAATGGTGTTTATATGATTAATAGAAATATAAAAATCCTTCCAAAAACCATAAAATCATCTAAAATTTTCATATATACAATAAATTTCTAAACAAAAAATACTAAAATCATTGCCCAATCACTGAAAATTAAATCTAAACTCCTAATTTTAAATTGATCTCCACTCCAATTCCATTGGAGTCCAAAATATTTTCTAGTTAAAATCACTCAAGATGGGATTTTTTATTAAAAAATATATACCATTCTATTTATCATCCACAATAATAACCCTTTTCAGTTTCGAGTAGAACATTTTAGTTACTAAAATTTAATTTAGGATCCTCACCATTGATCATTTAACAAATTGTGTTCTAATTAGTACTACATTTAAACCAACAAAATTTCTATTCTAAAATTCATCTTATAGTGTTCTATCATATACACTAGTTATTCGTTTATAAATATACTCCAAAATATTTATATGGAATTATAACCATCTACAAAAGAAAAGAATCAGACGGTACCCCACTGCAATAACTACCTTTTAATCTTGATGTTCTACTCCCTGTTGTTCTTAATAATTTTTCATTCACATAAATTTTGTTTTATTATTGGTTACCTTCATGAAATCCTCATATTTTGAAATCATATTTCCATGGTTTATATTATTAGGCTAAACCATCCCACCTTCCAATTAGGATGAGAGGTTTTCCCATGCATCTATTGGTTATACATAACTAGAATTATTTGTCTCTTTCTCAAGACTCAGTAAATCATATAAATTTTAAATTTAAAAAAAATATAATAAAATTTCATAGTGATATAAATCATCTGAATCTAATAAAATCATTAATAGAATTACCAAAACTCACCTTTTTCGATTTTCAAAAGCACATACTCTACATAAACACTATAGAATGGTTTCTATATCGTGGTATTTTGTTCTTATTAAACATATCCATGAAACTTGTGTTCATGAACCAATATAAAAGATAATCCCCTACTATTTTTTCCTAAATCTTCAACTCAATTAATAAGTGCTAAGGTTTACATCCTCTCATAATCAGTGGTATGATACTTAAAGAAGAACTATAAATATCTTTAATCAATGAGTACTAACATTCCCAGTGTCTAATACCAACTAAATATCATATATTTTGATGCATAATTGTTTCAATATATTAAACATGTCCTATTATCCTCAATATATGGACTTTAAATAATATTTTTACATTCAATATTGATGTTTAACATCAAAATGATATATTGTAAAATTTGATATTCAATTAAAAATACCCTAAAATTAGTGGTCTTATGACATCCATGAATATCAAAAGTTTTGAATTAATTTGGAAATTATATTATCCTACTAAAACATAAATAAATTATCTAATTCTAAACTCACCATGTCTGGGGAACTCCCTAAATTCATCACATCAAATCACTCAACTCTATTATATTCCATAGAGCATGTTGGTTATATCGCCTTCCTTTAATTCGTTAAGTTGTTTCACCACATCACCCATAAAACCACACAATAATTTCTTGACCATAATTTTAGTGTGAAATAATTAATTATATAATCATACCATGTAGAATATATTTACAAAACTAGATACTTTTTTTCTTTATTCCATTTAGACCAATATACTATTATCTATTTTCTTGTCTAGAAATCCCAATTTTTCTCACAGGGCATACCCAAAAAATGTATAATTACATTTTACATTTAGTATTTTGGTATGGATTACCAATCCTTTCATTCAGTCATTAAACTCAGTCACATACCATGTATGGTCATATATCTAGTCTCACATGAATCCAAAGTCTGGTATCCATGTGGTCAATAAGATTAAAGTTTCTTAGACTCTATCACAATATAATTTTATTAGAGATTATACATCATCCTCTAATAATCATGTATCTCATTCCATCTATGGATGATCATGCCTAACTATCACATGTTTTATTTTTGGTCAAAACATCCTATATACATTCTTGTGGTGTTAAAACCAATTATCTCCACCAAAGGAAAGATGTATTTTAATTAACTAATATCATAACTGTACATAACTACCATTAATGATTACCAAATCCTATTCATAAGTAGAATATAACTCATAAACTACCCTATTAAACAAATATTCTCAAGATTTATTGACTCATATCCTAATTATCATAGTCTTGTATACTGTTTTGATTGATCTTTTATCCCATTCATATCAATTACACCTCACGTAATTCACTATATATGTCTTCACTCTCATAAATACCAAATGAATCAACATTATTATACTAATAAATCAATCAAATGATGTTCATGTGTAATTTAAATAGAAAAATAATCTACCAAATCATTCAACTCCAAAGGACTCCCTTACTCTTAGAATATACCTACTCTCCTAGCATCCAATATTTCATCACACAACTCAAATAGAACCGGGCCAATGGACCTCTACTCCACTAGGACACATAACTCCAACAATCCTATGTTAAATATCATCGGCACTATGAATCCAAACCTTTTATAGATATCAACCACCACACATAATTCATAACTCCTTAAGAAACAATATTATATTCATCTCAAATAACTTAATATAATCAATAAAATAATGACCCCATTCTAGCTCTCTCATCTATAGAAACTATCCCAACAAAAGTGCTTTATACATTAAGGTCATTATAAAGTCAATATCCATTGCAAAGAAATCTCCATAAATAAATTTTTGTCATAAAATATCATCATACATATGATTTTTTATGTATGTAACCACCAATAAGTTATTTGGGAAAACACTAAAAAAGATATTATCGATGTTTTAACTGAAAGAAATTTTATTTTTTTGAACACGATTTTATCAACCACACCCAAGCATATACATGTCTTATAAACCCAATGTAAACCATCCACCCACTCAAGAGACACTGGAAAATCAATTTTCTACCAAATGGGTATTAAAACCCGTTGGATACCCATGGGATACCTAGTACCTCTCCATCGAGTACATGGTGGCGTATGTGTTGTTACTGTAACTATACCACCCTCTCAAACATCCTTAACTCCACTAGTAACCTATAAAGTATCCCAAATGGTATTAAAACATTTTTAAATAGACATAAAATCAATAAATTATTAAATATGATCATATAATATAAAAAACCTAATCTAGTTCCACAATAGTCAATATATTCTATAGTTCCACAAATACCTGTGGTGTAGATTTTTATATTGTGAACATTTATACAAATAGTTAAAATGATGACATTATATTCTATGTTGTATACAATTAATTTTATTTTTATTATGGTGTATAACAAATATAATTTCTTAAAAATGATATTAGATATGTATCTAATGTCAAAGGTTGTGAACATTGAAACGTATCTTATATTTTTCATGTTCTCAACACAATAGATATTTTTTTATTTCACTAATAATAATTTGGTGGAGAATATTTGAATCATATTGAGATTATACATATACAAAATATTTATATATTGTGGAGTATGATTAATGAAGCTTACTTATATGCTTATATATTTACAGAAGATGTGAAAATCTATGGTTTATATGTATACTATGATTAATCAATATATATATTGATGTTATATATATAATAATTAATGTAATATATATAAAATCATACTAAATGATATGAATAAGGGAAAATGTTTTCATAGTATACACATTTTTTGATACGATCAAGCAAAAACCACTTATGGTTTGGTTAGTAATTATGTGTTATTGAGAACCTCTTCTTTTTTTAGTACATATATGATACTATCAATGTCATATAATGACCAAGGGATTAAAGAATGGGAAATTTTGATATGAAATATTAATAAAATTTATTTAATAAATTTGCATTCATATAAGTGTTGAATTAAATAATTGAATTTGATATTTAATTTTATCATTATCTTTGATATATTAAATAATTATATTTATTTTTATGGAATTATAATAAAATAAAAACAATATTTATATAAATAGGATTTAAATATGTATAGTGGGAAGAAATTATTTATATAACTATCAAAATGAATTAATTATTCATAATATTTTTTCTCTTTCTTGAATGAGTCAATCATAATTTGTAAAAATGAGATAACATCATAAAGATATTTTCATTAAAAAATTTAAAATTGAAAATATATGTCATTATATATATCAGTCCTCTATCCCCATAAACAACTATAAATACATTATTTGTTAGGGATTCAATAAAAAAATATGTCTGGTTGATTTTCTGACAGGTTCTAATAGTGTATCTCACACTCTCTCTCACTCAAAAAATGAAATTATTCCTCCTCTCCTGCATCATCATATATTATATCATTTTTAATTCATTAAGATATTATTAACTGTTATTATTTAAAAATATACTATGTGGAATCACTTTTAACACTCAAAAAAACGAACTAAAACAAACGAATTTATATTTAATAATGTAATATAAATATTAATACATCATTAGAATGAAATGTAATATATCATTATGATAGTTACAAATAGATTAAAACATCATGTAAATAAAATGATAGTTTAAATTATTTATTCCAATTCCTTAAATATTATTATTATTAGTTTAAAGAAAAATTTAATGTGTTGTAATTCTAATGAATTTGATAAATTTAATTCATATATGAAATATAATTATTTTCAATGGTATGTGATTAATATCGTAAACTCTTAAAATTCCTATTTTTTTAGAAATCACTTTTTCACAATATTCTGTACTTTTATCTTAAAAATGTTAATTGAACATTTTTAAAAGATTATTATTAAAAACATCAACATTAGAAACATATATATTAACACTTATTTAATTGATAATTGATATTAACTAAGATTGTTTCTAATTAAGGGTCAAAAAAGTAACTTTACAATAAAAATTATTTATATTTGTATATAGTTTTTAAATATAAAAGTTAAATATCTATATTATTAAATTATAACATTTAAAAAAACAAATTTTGGACCCATTTCAACATTACCATAGGTTTACTTTTCATTTTTTTCTCAAAAGGTTGTATTTTAAAGTTAATAGTAAAAGAAACCATTTTTAGAAATATTGTCACGTTTATTTCATCATAATGATATAATAATAAAATAAATGTTTATGGAATTTTTTCAGGAATTTTATTTATTATTAATATAAAACATTTAAAAATATTATGTTTAATTTTTAAACCTATGTTTGTTGTTTTAAAATCCAAGTGATGTTTTATTTAAAAATAATTTATATTTTTCATTAATTAAGTATTTAAAATTTTTCATTAAGTTCTAGATTGGTTTTAATGTCACATAACTCTGAATTTTTTATTCATAAGTACATAAATGTTGTGGTTTTCAAGGATATACATTATTTTATATGAAATGATATTTATGCATAAATTTTTTTCTAGAAATTTTTTTTATGTTAAACACACTTTTTTTAAAATAATTTTTTTAAATTTTCGAGGATATGTATTATAAAAAAAATAAAATTTACAATTATCGTATTTAAATAATTAATCATTTAAATTTAATTTTTGGTCTTAAAAATTTAATTTATCAGGTTAAAAATAATATGTTACTTCTATAAAAGTAAATTATAGTACAAAATTTCTAATTGAGAGGAAAACATGTAAAATATCTCAACATGTGTCCCTTATTTGTGTTTATGAGATTTTGATCGTTGAAGGGTTACACATATAATTTTTTTTCACTTTTTGAGTAAATTTACAATGAAAGTGAAATGTATTTAACATATTTTTAAGGGTATTTTCAAAAAGGGAAACCCTTCTCACTTATAAAAGAGGCCCTTCTCCACCCCACTTTTTTCTCACATATAAAGACACTTTTAAGAAAAACATTATTCACAATATCCTTCAAAAATCACTTTCTCGTGATATAGAGGTTATGATACCACAAAAATAAAAATCTAATATGGCATAAGGAGTTTTCCCAAAGAGTAAGGTAAAATCACATAATCACTCATATTTAATTTATATTATTTTAATTCTTAATATAAATCAAAAACATCTATTCTAACAATAATAAAACTATTAAGTTAAAATATTTATTGTTTTTAAATTTAATCATTTTTATGGAATAATCATTTTTTACCTCCCTCCCAAACATTTGAAAATTTATAATGTCACTCATGTGTAAGGGTGGGCTACTACCTCCATAGATGACATGTTTTATTTTTCAAAATCGCCTTAAATTTAGGGAAATGAGAATGTATTTAATGAAAAAATACTATATATATGAAATAAATAAGATTCATAAAATATATATTATTTTATTACTTCCTCTATTTCGTTCACTTGAAAAAAGTAAACATCGCTCATGTATACATGTCAATGACCCCCGACATGGTTGATGTGTTTCGTTTTTCATCAACGCCTTATATATACAATTATAAAATTTTAATTGAATACTTGATATTATATTTAGGGATTAAATATATGATTAATAATATTATTTAAGTATAAAAAAATTAATTAATTATTATTATAATGTAACTAATTTATATCTGTAAAATCAACAAAAAGGCCTCATGATAGATTCCATTGTCACAAACCATTCCCCTGATTTCAATAAAATGATTATGGGGATGAATAAATCATTGCAAACAAATATTTTAAAAACATTTTACAACATTTATAAGATTACATTTTCATCAATGAATTGGTTCTAACATTACCATTATGAAATTCGAACCAAATATTTTAAATTACTACTATCTCATAATAAAAATACATTATCTAACTAATATATGTGTACTGAAATATTATTTTTCAATAATATAAAAGGTCATATATAAGAATAATTTTATAAAATAATTGACTAATATGGTTTGTTTTTTATATAGGTGGCTAAAGAGATTTCATGATCTTCATATGTTAAGGGTAAGGGTTCATCATCTCAAACTCTACTCATTGAGACTTTTTTTGTATTATTCACATATTCTCATTTTTATGGTGTATATACTGCCATTATGAAATATTTTTTAATGAATTTACTTTTCAAAAAAAATTATTTTATGTTTTATGTTTTCTCCTTTAAACATTTTTTATTAAAAATAGTTCAACATTGTATGTGTTTCATTTCCAAACTCACTTATTTTTTTTAGAATTTTTTCTTATATATCAATAGTATTCTTCCATGGAATGTTCTCATTTCAAATTTATAAATCCAAATATGAATTATTTTTTTTTTCTTTTTCATTTCTCAATACCACTATTCAAAATGAAGTTGTATTTCTCCTTTAGAAAGGTAAGTTTCAATGAAAATATTTTGTTAAATTATTCATGCTCATATCTTTTATGTTCCAGTCCATTTTTTTTGGGGAATTATCTATTATTCCATTTTAAATTTCCATTCATTTTTTTCAAATAAAAAAATTTATAAAATAATATATAATTATTATTTAAAAGGATCATTAAATATTACTTGTGAATTCAACTTCAATTAATTTTTACTTTATTTACATAATGTTAATGGGTTATTACTTTAATTGTTATAATAATAAGGCATTTTCCCACAGCCTTAATCAACTTTCCTTAAAAAAATACCCTCTATGTTTTCATGCTCCATTTAACGAATTTTTTTACTTTTTATTTGAGAAACAAATTCTATAAAATGAATCTAAAATGAAAAGAGTTTTTCTTATTATTTCTAAAAGTAAATTTTTAATTCTATTATAAAGTTGTGTTAAATATTTTTCAACATATATTAAATTTCATATGCTTACTAGGATATATTCACTAATGATACCATCCATATTATTTCTATATTTGTAATCTAATCATGTAATTAAAATTATTAAATGGGGAAAGTATTTCCATAATATATGATTTTCATTAGATCCACATTCTTGTATATTCTTTTCCCCAAAATCATGATGAAAATCATTATGTATGAAATTCATAGAATTATTTCATGTGTGGATAATTTTTTAGGAGATTTTGAAGACTTAGGGATAAATAAAAAATTCTTAATATAATGAGAAAATTTACCATTTAGTGGGAAATGTAAGGTTTTTGTTAGTATATTTTTTTTACACCCTAAAAATTTTAAAAAAAATGGACACTAGTTTCTTGGTGGATCAATATTTTTTTATATTTTAATTTTGTATTGTTAGAATAGGGCCCTTTAGTTAGATTCAAATATCATACGAAATTTATGTGTTAATGAGCCTCAGATCACGGAGTGCGGGACTATGATGTCATAATTTGTATTAATGAAAGGTTTAGTTAATTTTATGGGTTAATTAGAGTATATATTAAAGTTATCTGTATCCCATTAGGTTGTTATGTAATTTTATGTTAACGAAATTGAGGTAATTGTTAGGGAAATATTAGTCTCTTTTCGGCGTATACTTAAATACATCAGTAAATAATATTTTGAGTTAGTCTAAAAATAGGGAAAATCTATTTTTTATAAAGTTTAGAGTGTGTGGTATCATTGAAATAACATTCATGTATGTAAAAATCAAGTTGATATAGGCTTTGGTATAGTTAGACCTAGGGTAAATAGCCCCAAAGAAATCTTGATGAGTGTTAACTCAATCTTCACTATGGGCACAACAAGTGGTCAACACATAAAACATACTTTTACACTCCAAGATGATATGATTTGAGGATTCAAATTATCATTATAAACCATTATGAAGAAATTATTATGTAATTTAATGCTTTAATATGCATGTAGTAAGGTTATAGAACATAATAGGAATTGATTTTGGACAATCCAGGTAAAATGGATGGAGTTATAAGCTGATCCAATTGTATCTTAGTTGAATAGAATGTATCATACGTCAAAATGAAGGTTTCATAGAAGAATATATCTTTGTATTGAGTTTTTTGTATTCATAGGAAAATTTACATAGATTTTATTGGAAATTATGAAACCCATTTTTGTTTTATTAATTTTTTGTAACATGATCATGAAAATGAAGTTCTAAAATGTTTTTCTCTTGAAACTGATAAGACTTATAAATATATATAGTGGAATATTTAGAAAATTGATTAAGAATATTAATATATATATATTATAAATGAATATAAGGGTTCTATAGTCCTAACCACTATATTGAGTTGGATATTATATCTTAATACATTTCTATCTTACAGATACCCTTTACTATTTTCATTAGTGAATGATAATTACAAATTTTATGAAGAAATTAATTTAAGGGGGAAATGTAACAAATTAATATTTAATTTGTGTAATTATTTAAATAGATACTATATGGAATGTCTTTTATAATATTTAAAACAAAAATAAAATAAACTAAATTATATTTTATAAATTAATATAAATATTAATACATCATGAGAATAAAATGTAAAATATCATTTAAAAAATGAAAAAATGAGTAAATACTTAATTTAATGAAAAGATAGGTAATATTATTTACTCTAATTACATATATATTAATGTATTTGTATTAATGAATAATTTTATGAGTAATAATTCCAATTAATTGTATAAATTTAGGGGTTATAAGATAAATAATTATATTAAATAGTGTGTGATTAAAATAATTTAGTGTTAAAAAGCCCTATTTTTTATGAATTATATTTATATATATATATTTAACATTGATCATAACAAATTAAATTTAGTTTTTTTAAAAATATTAATAAAATAATATTTTTAAATTTAAAAACAAACATATTAACATATATTTAGTTGATAAATTATATTATATAAAATTAAGAGAACTTAAGGTTTTTAAAATTAATTTTCCTAAAAAATGGGTTTTCATTATATTTGTTATAAACATCTAAATAATAAATAAAAAATGCATATTTAATTCAAGTAATATAATATTTTGATTAAACATATAAAAATTTATTTAGGTTAAAATTCTGGATATCTCTAAAATGATTGTATTTTTTTGGAGAATAGTGAAAGATATTATTTCTATAAATATTGTCATTTTTATAAAATCATTATGCTATAATAATTACATAAAAGGTTTTTAAAAGTTTTCTTGGAGGAAATATATATTTAGGTATTATAATAAAATATTTAAAAGCATTATGTTTATTTAAGAACCCAATATTTGCCATTTTAAACCCTATATTACGTTTTATTCTAATAAAATACCACTTTTTATGAATCTTCATTAATTATGTAATTACATGGTTATATTTTGTTTCGTATTAATATTAATTTCATATAAATCTATTTTTTAAAAAAATAAATAAATAAATTTCATGGGTATCAATCATATATATGATTTTGATGTAAATTCATTTTTTCGATTAAATTTCCTTTTTCTAAAACTTTTTTTCTCTACATTAAGATCACTTTTATTTAAATTACCATCTCTTAAATATGAATATCTTTAAAAAATATTATTTTAAATAAATATATTAAAATAATTTAATACATTCATTAAATTTTTTTTATTAAAATATGTTATTACAATAAAAATATTATAGTACTACAGAAAAAGTAAGTTATTTTAAATGTTAAAATTAAGGGCTATATGACTAAAATATCTTAAATATTATCCATTATTTCTGTGTATGAATTTTATTTTACCAAGGGTCACCCCACATATTTTGTTTTTCACATTTGGATTCACCTTCCTTACAAAATACACGTCATAAAATGATGTTATTGTAATTTAAAAAATTTCCTCCCCTTTCACTTATAAAAGGGCCACTTCACCACCACACATATCCCCACATGTAAATACTCCTATCTTGATAAATTTTTTAAAAATACCATTTTAAACACTCTAGGAAAATTTATATAGTTATAAGTATCACCAAAAGACAAACTTATGAAGGCTTAAGGAGATGTCTTGAAATGTAATGTAATAAAAGCTTAATCACTCACTCATTTCTATTCTTTTAATTATTTTTATACCTATGCCAAATATATTATACTAATAATAAGATAATTAGATAATTAATATTTATATACTTTAATTTTGTTATGATTATTGAATAATCATTTTGAACCTTCCTCCCAAACATTATAAAAATGAAAAGGTCACTCGTGCGTGTGTGCGGACTACCGCCTCTATAGACCACATGTTTGGTTTTTAACAAAACAAAAATTAAATAGATGGACGTAAGAATTTATTTAATGATTAAATATGATATTTAATACTTAATTAAGATTTTTTAAGAATAAAAAATTATATATATTCCATTATTCTCATCCATTGATGAATAAAAATGTCACTAATATGTATATGAGAACTAAAAACCTTTATAGTTTATGTGTTTAATTTTTCATCATCACTAGACGTGGATAATTATAAAAAAAATTAAATATTATATTTTAAATTAATTAGTAATTTTTATCATGAATATTATTATTATGGATAACATAATAATTAATTATCAATATAGATTTTCTCATCGCTAAATGTAAACATTCTGAAATGGGCTTATTGAGGATTCCATTCTTCCAAAGCATTCCCATGACTTCCATAAAATGACTATGGGTCTAAATAAAAATTTTAATAATTATTGATTCAATAACATTTTATAATATGTAAATGATTATATTTTTATTTAATATTGGTTTCTGAAATCATAGTTGAGAAACATGTGAAAAATAATCCAAATTACTAATATCATATGATTAAAATAAACATTTACTAACAAATAAATTTGTGGTGAATAATTGTAATTTAATAATATAAAATATAATTTTTTTTAATAGGGATATAAAATAATATATTAATATGGTGATGTTTATAAAATATGATTTCAAATATCATCCTCTAAATTAGGGTATGAAAGGTAAGGGTTCTTTATCTCAAATTCCCTTCTTTCAGACATGTTTTTTATTTTTCACCAATTATAATTTTTATATAGAATATACAACATCATTGAAAATTTTTACCATGAATATATTTATTCTTGATATATAAATATCAATTTCAATTTTACCACCTAATGTTATTTTGATTCAAAATTCACAAAATTCTAGAGGGCTTACTTTCTAATCTTAGTTTCTTTTGGTTAGGACTATTTCTATTCCTTATCTATATTATTCTTACCAGAAACATTAAAATTTAATATTTTGATATAAAAATATGTATTATTTGTTATGATCTTTATATTTTCCTTGACCTTTTTTCAAATGGAATATTTATTACTCTTTTAATGATTTGGTTTTTAATAAATATTTTTTAAAATATTATTAACATTAAAATATTATATCATCCACTACCAATTTGTTACATTAGATTTTATTTCTTTTCAATATTTGAAGTTTCAATGTTTCCCATTTGAAATAACATTTTAAAAAAAATTGGTAATCTTCTTGAAAATTATATTCAAATGTTACCTGTGAGTTCTTTTTCTATTAAAGTATACTTGTTTATATAATTAGAAAGGAATCTTCATGTAAAAACTTTTTATGTGAATATTTTTTTATTCCATAATCATTGGATTTCATTAAAAAACATCCATTGTCTTTTCATGATACTTTCATAAAATATAATTCCATTTTATAAAAAAAATATTTTCCAAAAAGGGTATAACAAATGAAATTATAGTTTCTTATTCTTTATCCAAATTAATTTTTAATGCTCTTGTAATAGTTTTTTCATCTATATAAAAATCCTTTAAAATTATTATCATTCACTAAGGACATGAACTGATGATATCATCCTTCTTTTCTTATCAAGACTAATTATCATAATTTTATTCCATTTATTGACTACGGAAAGTATTGACATCTTGTATGTATTTATTTCAATACATGTTAATTTTTTATTACTAAGGAAAGTAGATTATTTATAGTATCGATCATTCAGTATTTTTATAATTCTTTGGAAATGTGTATGTGATGAGTGGGACCCAAAATTAAATATTACATTTTATACATCAGTAGGTCTCATTAGAAAATAATTTTTGGGTATTTGGTTTTTTTCTGGGTATTTATTAATGATTTCATGTTTGTAGTATTGATGATAATCCATATTTCCTTATTGTGGAATTGATGATAAGTATGATTTATTCGTTGTGGTCTAACTTATAAGTATTATGTCTTGGTTCTAGTCATAAAGATTAGTACGGTGTCCTATTTGTTTTCTTGATGGTAATATTATTGTTACTAACATTATGTATTCTATCATAATGAAATTAGTTATTATTAACAATGTGATTATTTATATTATTATGCCATACATTGATATATTTCAATATCATGTGATCATTTATATTTAAACATTATAATATTATTTATTCAAACCATATTATTCATGGTATATTTATTTTTTGATAGATTATTGTCTATAGTACCCCCTTACCAAGTGTTTGACCTCACCCTTATTATGTTTATATTTCCCTATTTCAAGATAAAAATTATAACATATGAAATATCCATATGGGTTTCATGTTTAGTGAATTTTGTTGGAAGATATTTATGAAAATGAGTTAAATAATAAATTATTGGTATAGTGGGAATATTTCTATTAGATAAGAAATATATGGTATTTTTTAGTCAGTGGTTTTTATTAACACTCTAACACTAAACACCTAAAATTTATTCATCGTGTAAGTGAATCTTTTTATTTATATTTTAATAATGGTTTTGTATGTTTGGATAAATTTAGTTGATTCATAATTCTTTTATAATGTATATGTTCATTTTCACTAGATCTGATTGTATCGGTATGATGTGTAACACAATCTATATCATTATAAGAAAAATCAAGGATATTTTTTAAGAAGAATATCCATAAATAATTTTTAGTTTTTTTTTATTGAAAATAAGAAATATAATACACCAAATAGATTAAAATAATCATGTTGAATTTTTATAATAAATATTTTTGGTCTTTGGATGAATTTATGGAAGTTATTTTTATAAAAAAAATATCACACTGTAATATTGTGTGTAATGCTAGAATGTACGCATCACAACGTTTTAGTGTTGTAAAAATATTTTATTATTTCACCATAATGAATTTTACCAAACCACAATGTAACTAAATTATAATAGCTATTTAAAAATATTTCAATAATTATTATGTACAAAAAATATGTTCTTTACAAATGAAGAATTTATTATTTCATTACAAGAAAGATTTCATCCTGAGGAATTTTAATTTAAATGAATCTATTTATGATTAAAGTTGGGGTTCTTGAGATAAGGTCATTCCCAAAAACTATGAGGTCAATCCATGAGAAATTTTCTAATAATTTTATGTGAGGGATAAATAATTAAAGTGTTATACTATGATTTTAACATTTTATCATGTAGTAAGAATATTTTAATGATATGTAAATAAAATACATTTCCATAAAATATATCCAAATTAAAAAATAATATACTTAGTCATGACTACTAAAGGTGAAGGGAAATACATTGAGAAAGTGATCATTATTTCATGGTCATGTTAAAATTATTTTGAACTTGTTCTTTTGTTTTTTATATGAGGATGATAATTAGGGTCTGATGTAATGGTATATTTCATTAACGATTTGAGACAAACATATTTCTTATAATTCAATGATTTAATATTTTAAGGATTTTATAAGAACCAAATTTTTTATGTTTGACAGGGTTTTAATTAATCATTTTTGTAAAAAAATCATTTTTTAATCAAGATAATTTAAAGCCTAAAATAGGTGAAACTATGAGATTATATATGTATTGAAGATAGATCATTCTATTATATTTGGGTAATATGTTTATAGACTAGTATTGTTGAAATTACAAATGATTTGTGGAAGAAAAGTGATAGTGGATGTCCATAAATTTTTAATAGAAAATAGAAATTCTAGAAGTCTGTCTCACTAGAGGAATGTAGAGATCCATCCCATGGATGAAGGAGGAAATTATTATTACCCCATTATTGGTGGACACTATAATCTCTGTCTATGAAATATCAAGGGGCCACTTGGAGGAGATGTATATTCTATCTAAGTGAGGATACAAGTGAGTTATCTTTATTATGAAGGTTTCAAACCCAGAGGGTCAGTGTGAACACTATAAAAAGTGATAATTACTACACTTAGTGAATTCAGAACATCAATATATCACCATCATTTACCCCATGGAAAATGTCATGTGCAAGTGAACTATGTTAAATTCACTTAAATCTATCTTTACATTCTTTATCAATTTTTTATTTATATTTATAGAGATAAGGATTGTATTTGTTATAGAGAAATAATATCATTAAAAGGGTTATTTTTTGAGTGAATACCCTAATTAACCCCCCCCCCCTCAATATAAATTACTTATGTGGGACAAATATGTGGTATTCGATCATAAGATTAAATTTAAATGGGTATTATACTATAGAAACCATGGAATCCATTAACCATAAATGTTTTCTAATTTTCAATAAAAATATTCCAATTATTAAAGAGTATGATATATGTGCTTTTGTAGAATCAATTCATGGAATATTAGTCAATATAGAAATAAGAAATTTATATTAAACGTATCTAGAGTATTTCGATATCAATGCTAAAGGAATCAAGGAGTTAGGGGAAAATATGTCCAACATAATCTAAACCATGATGAATGTTAGGAAAATCTATAAACACCATATGGGAAACAGTTTCTTATGAACTACATAGGTGACTCTGAGGTAAATGATGGTAAATTGGATGTTTCAATGCAACGAATATGAGGAAAAAAGGATATATAAAATATAATTTATTGTTGTGTTCATTGATCAAATTAATATGAATATAGAAAATATGTGTTTTTTGAAAAACCCATTCTGATATCAAAATTTTAAAGGGAATCATCAGTATATTGAAATTTTTATTTAATATAATGGCCTTTATTCATGATTATAGTGATCCAATGGATGTTACACTAAATAGTATTCATAAAACTATAATTACGGAAAATATAATGAACAATAATAATTATTTTATTGTCGTGTAGATATCTTAAGAAGAGGAATTCCCTGAATTTAATATGATCCCAATAGAGGGAGATTCAATAGAGAAAATTATTTATGAGTTCATTATAATCCCTTCCCAGGACATGAAATGAAAAAAATGAAACTAAAATGTAATATTCCAGTCATTTTATTTATTTATTGAATGGATGTTTGCCTCACAATAATGGTACATAAAAATGTTTAGGATGATGATCTAGATGAAGTCACTATGAAGAAATCATCCGAAAAGTGTGCAAGTAAATAAGGTTTTAGAATTTAAATTCCATAAAAAAGACGGTTTTCTTTCATAATACGATGTTATATTAGAAAATATGGATGTATAAATATTAAGGATTATAATGAATGAAATTAAGAAGACCATTTTATTATCATAGAGAAATGAAAAATAACTAAAAAATGATGATGATGTATATATTAATGGAAGAGTGGACCTCAAAGTGTATTTAGAGGCTACACTAAATATAATTATGATTGGCTTTCAAAATGAAAAAAACATAATGGTTTTTTTCATGACTGTAATCATTACATATAGAAAAATTAATAAGTGAAAGATATTCTAAAGAAGGATATTGAATTCCGAAAATCTACAAATATAAAAAAATAAGGAATGGGGTTGAGTTAAAGATCCAAATTAATGAACAAAACTAGATTGTTGATAGTTTCAATACTAAAATGTGATACAATGTCAAACATATTGAGAGGATAAATTAATTACTTATTAGATAATCGAAAAATTATAGGGCTCAAAAAATCTCTTGACTCCTATAATGACATTGGTAATTTGTATTATTTTGGAATGAGAAAATGTAAAGGATAAACATCTATATCCTATAGAAAAAACTATTTCATATAAAAAGAATTACTTAAATAATGTAGTAAATTATAGTGTCGTGATTGATTGAAATAAAAAATAAATCCACTCTTAATGTTAGGCTATAACCTCCCTTTTTAGGTTGATTTATTTTGGTGTCACTCAAAACATGGGAAAGGACACCAATAAAGCAGTGAAGACACACAATAATGAATAAAAACTGTACTATTATTATCATAATTTTATAAATATTAAATATTTTTTTCTATATAAAAGTTGTATTTCAATGGTGAATAAAAACAGAGATAGAAAAATTCAAATTCAAATATTTGATAAGTTTTAAATGAGAATTATTTTTGGAGTTATTTTTATAGAAACACTTCCATAGATTAGTTTTAAAAATATAAATTAATGTGGAAAAAGTGACCATACAAGAATATTATCATTAGTTGAAGGCATCATCATGTGGGATGAGTATATAAAATCAGTTTTAATCCTTGAAAATGAGATTTATGATATGGATAAGGCCATTTAAAAATTATATTCGACACAAAAATAGGGAAATTGGAAACAGGGATTAAATAGAACATGGATAAGAATGAGAGAGAATAATATATTCTATTATGAGACATGTACCAGGCTAAATTATGAAACCGTTACAGAGAGTTCACCTCTCATATGATAGGAAAAAGCACTTTTCATAGGGATCATATAAACTAAATGATTCATAGTATTTTTAACTGATAAATAACTAAAAATCATTGTCACTTGGAAAGAAAAAAATTTGAGATGAATACATGAGGTGAAAAAATTATTGCCAGTTGAAGGCCTTGGTATCAATATATTAACTATAATTCAATTTCATGACTCATGCAATGTGATAAATTTTACTATAAAAAATTTAATGGTCAATAAAATATGTAGAACAATTTTAATGTAAAGAGTTTCATGGGGCAGATTCTTTACCTTATTAGTGTAAGAGTCGACATGTTATTTTATCCATATAATAAGGGAATGTGATTTGGCATAAAAGTACTGTCCAATTGAGCCATAAATAAAAATATATATATTTAAAGAATAAAGGAGAATGTGATATTCATAACATTAACATGATCATAAGGATATGAGTTACACTTTTATAATAGGAAATATTATTTGGAATACCTGTAAACCAAATGAAAATATGTCTAGATAGCTTCTTATGTTTGTGTATATTGATTTTTGTGTGTTAATATCACAGAACATCATTTATAGAAAGGGGTAATAAATTTTATTCATTTATTATTTCAATATGATAATATGGATGATAGTTATCAGTATGAAATATTAATTATTTAATTACTCTTCTCGTTATCCAGGATTGGTGAATAATATTTTTTTATTTATGACATATATATTTTTGACAAAAATGACATGGTATTTAAAAATAACCTAGTATAAGAATATCTAAAGAATCATGGGATAAGGCACTAAGTTTTTGTTGTAATTTTTACTAAAAATAATTTTTAATGTGGATAAAATTTATCATAAGAAAACATGGCTTGAATTATATTGATTTAAAATTAAAAATTACTTAATTTTAATAATGAATATGTTTTAACATCAATTTATATCAGTATTTTATAGTTGTTGTGTCTGGGTAAATTATAGGCTCATTATGAGATGTGGTATGTGATGGATCCAATATTTAAGTATAGTGAAATCTATAGATGTATGATTTTTATTCTTAGTAATGAGAATGTCACATGTTATTATGAATATCATTTATATTAAGTTATTTTTCTTAGCTACTCATCGAAAAAAGGGTGCATAAATATTTCCACAAAAATCATTAAAATAATATTGAAATCCAAGATGAAAATGTTGATAAAATTTTGGAAATTTTCGTCATACCTATTAGAAAAAATTATAGGAAATTTATATCAAATTTATCATCACAAGGGATGATTAAGGGGACAGGTTTGATTAAAAATAATCCTTAAATGATGAGTTTTATGAATAAAGATCAATTAATATGAGTAATTCATGGATAAAGGCTAAAATAAATGAATAAATTTTATTGGTGTCCATAATGCTACATGTTAAACATATAAGATGAATATTATACAACAAATCTCACTCTTATCACAATTAGAGACATATAATTTTGACTAATCTACTATGTATGAGAATTTGATCAATGAAATTCATAAATATATTTAAAAAATAGAAAAAATATAGCTTGATAAATTATTTCAAGCCTAAGGAGAATGTTAGGATAATGCTAGTTATGTTTCCAAGGGATATTCCTTGATTCTTGTAATTTATGTAGATGTTATTTTTTCTCTCATGGATAGATTAAAAAAGTTAATAATTCTTGGAAATTGTAGTGAAAACTAGATTAAAGTTATTTTCAATTGATGATAAATTAAGATTCTTTAATGGATTCTTTTGGGAGGAAGTGTGCATCATAAAATATGATACGTTTCCTACTTATAAAGTGGAGGAAAAAATGTATTGATTAATGTAAGTTTTTATTGTGTTGAATAGAATAATAAAAAAAATTATTCTTGACTTGATGATCACTTTATAAATATTTCATTCAATCGATGATTATTTGATCATAGACACTATATCAATAAGAAAATGATCATAGGATAAAGAGAGTAATTTATTTGGATGAAATAATTGGTTAAGGAAAAATAGAAGTATAATACAATCAACTTGTGGAATTCATGAGGTTCACGTTCATATGTAAATTTTTAGTGAAATTAAGTTTTTCCATAAAATATATGTAACTCATGTAATGCATGGTATTTTTATTTCTCATTCCAAATACACCTATAAGGTTCTAAAATATTTGTAACATAATATTCCAAGGAAATTTCATAATAGTATTTTATTAAAATGAAAATTTAAGGGGATGGAGATGTTAATGAGGTATATGTGATAGAATATAGGAAAATTAATCAAATACTATTATACTTAAGAGTGGAAATACCTTGAATTTTTTACTCGAAATGTTTTATGGTTACAAATAATTCCACATGTAAAAAGTGAATAGATTACAAAATTATACAAAATTCATGGGGGATTCCTGTTTTTTTATCAATATACATAATGGGATGAGTTATTGGGAATTTTTAATGTAGATTTTGATGGTTTAGTAGATGATCATAAGTCAACGTTATGCACTGCGTCACATCTTGGATATTTCTTATTTTTTTTGATGAGAAATAAGTAATATTGCATCTTATTGATAGTTATGGGAGATAAATACATCATTTCTAGAAAATATTATACCAATATTATACTGATAAAAAATGGGTTTAGGATATCATATATGATGTGAAATATACCATTCTAATTATTCCAAATAACATGAGTGTGATCATTATTAGAAAAAATCGCATATATCACTCAAGGACAATGTATATCATGATAAAATATAACTTAATTAAAGAGAATGCTGAGTATGAGATAGTGGAGTTTTAGTATGTATATATACAAAATCTAGTTGTGGATGTCATGAAAAATGTACTATCAAAATTAAATGTTTTAATTGGGTCTTGGAGTCCAACTATCTCAATCCACCAATATATTATAGGGAAGGGTCCCCACTATAATAAATTGTTTTCATTTGAATCTTTTTTCCATCATGTTGTATCACCTATAAGTGGTTCCTTAAAAGGATTCATTTCTCCAAGGGAATTTTTTTTTCTTTTATAAACCTCTCTTGTGAGATTTTAAAAAAGTTACATTTGGTTTTATTAGTATATGGGGAGAAACTTCCAAAAGTAAATAGGCTATTTCTGAAGATATATTTTCATTTAGTTTTCTCTAATTCTTTAAATATGGGGGATTTATCCCATGTTATAAATTAAGAGATAGGTTTTCACATCACATGTCATTAGGGATGATTATATTAATTACCAATTAAAGGTACTTTTTTTAAGAATTATTGAAATATATACTCTTTGTAACATATAAAATATTTTCAAGTGGTTATTTTATTGAGTATTTATAATAATTTTCAACGTAGAATATAAGGTTCATTAATGTTTTTTCACAAGTACCTTTTAAATTTAAAATTCTTTATCAGATATAGATTTGTTCAAGTGAGATTATAGTAGATGTCTAAGTGAAAAAATGGCACATTATCTTAAGGTATAAGATTTATTTATTAATTGGTTTTTTTTGAGGTGGTGTTTTTATAAAAGAAGTGTTAATTTTTTTCAAATAACCCAAAGGATGAAATTATCATATAAATAAAAAAAATTAATTTTTCAGTATTTTATTGTTGACATATTATGTGAATAATATTCCAAAGTGGCTGTAATAATCGTGATAAAATAGTATCATGAAGCATGGGGGATTTGTAAGAAGCTAAGGATGTTTTATTTGTAGAATATTTATCATGTCCCAATACTATGTGTTTCTTCACAATGTGAAAATTATTACACTTCAATAATAAATAGTTGTTTGGTTAGTTTTATAATAATAAAATATTTCACACCATAATGTGTCAATATTAGAATAAATATGAAAAATAATGTTTCATGTATGATATCTATTAGAGAATGAGTTTCATATATAAATAAGTTATTTTGTGGAAAAAATTTGGATTGTTCAATAAGGAACTTAATCTAAAATAAATCTAAGTATTATTAAATGTTTGGTTTGTTGAAAGTGGTTATAATAAAAACTAGGATATCTAATTATGATAAATTTTTTGTACTGTAATATAATGTCTATAATAACCCAATATTCCACTTGAAGGTTAACATTGGACCATGAAAATTTTATTTCATTACAAAAGAATTGGAAAAAAATTTATCATAAAAGATATATACATCACCAAGATTAGAGTATAATATTTAATTCTTATATGAGAATAGAATTACACCTTAAAAATGGATGTCAGGACATTATGGTGTTAACATTAGAACAATATTGACATTTTTGGGAAGAAGAAGAGCATTATTTTACTATATAATGGACTGCGCCATGAAAGTTCCTAATCAAATAGATTTATAAAATTTAATGTTTATATATTTTAGGGATTTTATAAGATCCCAATTATATATGGTTGACTCAGATTTAGATGAATAATTTCGAATAATTTACTAATATTAATCAAGTAAATTTTATGATTATTAATTAGGAAGATTTAAAACATTCTCTTAAGATAGAAATAAAATTTTCTCTCAAAAAATGTTAAGAAGTCCACAGATTTTTATGGTTTGAATTATAGATAATTTCATGAAATAAATTTATAAAGAAGTACTTTTTTATTGAATAAAAAGTGTAATATCTATTAGTGTATGTCATTGGAGGTCCATGGAGATTCATTGTGTTTGAATTGGAAGATAAAAATTTAACATTGTTGTTTGGGAAATCTAAATATTAAAATAATTCATCGAGTAGTATTCTGTTATTTATAAGTGATAAACGTATTAATTTATATATATATTTATATAGTTTATGTTATAAGATAACAGGGTTAGTGAAGCCTCCCTAATTATATCATGACCTGAACTAAGTGAATACTGAACATTGCTAAAAATTTATCCATATAATTTTTTTATGATCCATGAATATTTCCCAGTATAGATACACCATGAAAAAATTATCTTATATAACTTTTTTACTTTCTTTATCACATATCTATTTATATTAAGAGAGTGATATAATTTTTTAATTAATCATAGAAAAAAATCATTAGAAGGGATGATTCAAATTGACATACCCTAATTCAACCCTCCTCATCCTATTGTATATTCTTATATGGGGCCAACATAGTTTAAATCCATCCATTTTTCTGGTATTCACCTACATTTTTATACCATTATAGGTACCACTCTTTGATAGTTTCTATATTCGTATCATACATCCTGATTCTTCTAACCAATACAATTAATGTAATAGACCCTATCAAGGTAAAAAATAGAATTTTGTTATTAATATATCATACCTGTGTGATTTTTGTAAACTTTGATTCAATATTCTTGTGAATTTTGTCATTTAAATATTAATAACAATGTAAAAATGATTATAATAATTCCCTTTCAGTGGGTTCATATATAATATATTCATATCATTTCGTGTATAACTAGAGGTATTCTATTATCTTTGAAGTTTTTTCAATCTGATTTATGGTCAATATTATTTTAATTCATCAAATAGACTAAAAATTGATATATATACTTCAATACATTTTTAATTGTAATTTATTTTGTTTTGTAAAAAATTCATGAGATGGAATCCTCAAGAAATTTTAGTAAAATGGTTCTTTTATGATGTTTTATGAAATTATGATATCATGAATTTCTAATAATATTATCATTATTTAAAATAATATTTGAGAAAAATAAATAATAATAATAATATAATATAATAATTTTACTTAATTTTTATTAATATTTTAGGATAAAGATTTAGTATATATTGATAAGATAATATTTTCATGTATTTGAAACTAAAAACATTCAAACGGTCAATCAGGAATCATTTCATATATCAAGATATTTTGTCTTGAAATGGGTGTTTTTTTAATTATTGTCTAGGAAAATACTCATGCTCTACACCCAACATTAAACATGGGATTTATCACCCCCTAAAACCCTAATAGATTGATCCCACTATTATACCCCTTATATAGGGTTCCAGGTAAATTACATTTAAAAATTTTCCTTGAAATATTATTTGATATATTTATATATGTGTCTGTGATGATCTTTCTTCATGTATCATGTGTAGATATCTTGATTAGAGGGTTAGGAATTATTTCAAGGAAAATAAAATTCATGAATGAGACCTCACACCAATCTATGAATATGATAAAAGTCCCTTATTTTATATGTTTCAATTAATTAAATTAAATACATTATATTAAATAAAAGTATGGCTGGCATAAATATGTATTAATGTAATGTTGGGATGTTATGGTTTCTCATCTTGATTTTTTTTCGATTAGTATTGGACATATTGGACTCTATACTTAAACAATGATCCTCGGTTATGTCGATTAATGACCATTTACTTCATTCTTAATGAAACAAACCTCTAAAAGATGTATGTCCTTCTTTATCAATTAAATATAAATGTATTTACATTGAAATATTTTATATTTATTTTTTAATTACTATAATAATTTCTTAAATTAGATTAAAATAATAGTTACATTAAAAATATAAGTACAGACATTGTAAAAAACTGAACAAAATATACATATGATACATTTTTTTAAAATTTTTTCAAAAAAATTAATTAATTAGTGTAAGGGGTTATGAGATATAAAAAGGATAAATATAGGGCCTTTTATAAATTCACACATTAGAATATCAATTTAGTATATATCTTCCTTATATATTCACATTTCATGATCATGGTCAATCATATGGGTCGGTCCAACTTAGTTCTATATCTTTAGTCTATGTTAAATAAGGCATGTTGGCTATGATAAAATTATAGTCACTTATTGGGGTAAGATTTTTTTTCATAGATTAATATATACTTTTATGTTAAAAATTTATTCAAAGGAATAATTTGGGTATAACTTAATTAGGAACCCCAATATTATTGGTTACTCTTATCATGGATTGTAGTTATAATTAAATATTATAAGAGTTATCAACCAAATTATATAATAGTTTCATGTAATTAAAGTTATAATATTTAAATACTTATATATATTTTCATTTAGGGGTGAGTTTAGACTATATTTATAATTTATTAAATATGGACCATGGATCATTGTGAATAATTTAATCTATTTTAATGATAAAATATTCATTTAAAAGTATTTATCAATATTCCCTTATATATGATACTAATATTATTTTAATTGGATCAAATATATTCATATAGTTTTAAGAAAAAAAGTATTCCTTATGGTTTTTACTTGATAAATAAAAGATTAACAAAAAACAGTTCTTTTAATAGTATTCAAATTTAGAAATAAATTCTCATTCATGATAACATGTTTTGTAATCTCAAACATCCAAAACTAGTTGTACCTTTTTTGGTTAAACGTTCATAAAAAACTAGGATTGTATGTACCAGGAAAAATTTTATATTTTAAGGAATCATTATTAAAAAGATGACATGAAATCTTTGAATTCATTTGGTATGACAAAAAATCAATGGTTTTGAAAAAAAAATATCTATGTTTGGACGTATGATTCTTTCATGACACTTTTAGTAAAAAAATAATTGATAAACATTCAATTAGAACTTATATACTCTAAAATTATTAGTTTGATATGATAATGGGAGAATTTTCAGTATCTTTAAAATAAAGATCTAGTTATTAAATTCATCATATAATAAATATTGTATAGGTTAAATGGTATTTTCATTATAAAAAGAACATGATTGGTATAAACATTCATGAATTATTAATCATGTAGACTATAGTTATAAAAAAATATTGAGAAGGTCTCCCTCTAGTTTAATTAATGAGGTTAATAATGTAAAATTCATGTGAAAATTAAGGAGGATGGTTTTATTAAAATAGGTAATTATTCAAAATCCTGATTTTAATACCACTCTTGTATGGAATGGAGGAAAGGCGAAGTGAGGGAGTTTTTTTCATTATAATAAGGAATATATTTTAAAGTTATTTTCTAGAAGTACATAGAGGATTGGAATTGATATGGTAGAAGTCACACAACAAACATATATAGTTACATGATTAAAGTTAATTTTTCCAATCCTCATTCTTTTTTATTGAAATTGATTGTGTTTTTTTACATTTATTAAAATAAAAATAGATGTCACATATGTGGGAGATAAAGGGGTAAATCTTATTATGTAAAATATAATGACGTTTGTTTGTTATACATGTGAATTTTCCCCACATCAATATCGTTTTCATTATAACTAAATATTGAATATATGTATTATGTTTTTATAATTGATATATTTGAAATTTTTTATTGTGTTTGTATAACATTATATTTTTAATTAGTTTTCCCTAAAAATATTGTTCAAATTATTTGAATGGAATATTTTATTATAGTGGAAATGTAATAATAACCATTATAATCTTCAGATAAATATTATAGTTTATAATGTACAAGTTAAAGGGGTCAAACTATCAAATTTAGACTTTACATCCCTTTTAAATTTTTTCGATGTAAAAATATATAAAAAATAAATCTAAATAATCTATAAGGAGTTATTTATATATTTATTTTACTATGAATCATTTAACCAATTTGAATCTTGTTTACGAAAAAAATTAATTAATCTCCATTTTAGATGAAAATAAAACAAATCTATAAAATAATTGACATTAATACATAAAAATTAATAAGGTCCATTGAGTGTATAATAACATCATTATTATTAAAACATCATTGAATATACCCAAGAATTTTTTATATATGGATTTTTATTTATTATGAAACATAATAGTGGTTTCTTTAAAAGGTTCAAAAATCTAGATAAATATGTAGAGAGTCAACATAGAAAAATTATTAAAACATACCAATTATATCATTCGGAAAAACAAATTATCCAATATTTTTGTGACTATATTAAAGGTTATGGAATAGTAATACAATACACTCCCCAATGAACTATTTCCTTTAAAGTGAAGAATCTGTCTCTATTGGATATGATTTATTCCATAATGATTCAAACAATCAAACCACAATTATTTTAAGAATATGATCAATAAAAATATATATTAACACTAAAAAAGTCCCCTATATGGATATTTCTAAGATCCCACATGACATGGAAAAAGTAAACATACCATTTTTTATTATATGAATATTTTTTATTGTAAGGATTACGTGTGAAATAATACCTCAAATAAATTGAAACACAAATCGTGTTTAGTTATATTTTTTCCCACACCAAGGGAAGAACGAGATATCAATTATATTATGATTTAGTGTATAAATATTCATAAGGTTTAATAAACATTTTTTCTAACATGGTGATTATATTCTTAACATGTTATCGTTTTAAATGTTATATTGTAGAACCTATTAATCAGAAAATTGACATTGAACCATTATGAAAAGATTATTTAGTTATATTATAATTGATATTTAAATAGTAAAATAATATTAATCATTATCTATTGTAGTTGAGTTGGATTTTTCATAGACCAGATAGATAAGTATTTCAAAAAAAATAAGGACTTGTTACTCACAAAGGGTGGTCCACATTCCTTCCAGGATTTTATTGTGAGTTGTAAATCTAATAACCAAATGTTATGTATTATAAAATAAAATATATAAATTTTTATGATATCAGTTGATCTACCCATTGATTCAAAGACATATAGTTTATTGGTGTCTTTAAATAAAATAATTACATGAATAATAAATAGTTTTCCAATAAAAAAATCTTATTAGATAAATGTTATAAAAAATTCATATTACTGACTATGATACAAAAATTAAATTTTATTGATGATTAAGTACATTTGAATTATTTGTTTCACAATAATATTCTAGGATTGTGTGATATATCAAACAGATATCAAAACATAATTCGATATTCATAACTTATCTAAGGTTTTATATATGATACAACCTATGGTTTTTTTGGATCATAAGAATTGTAAAAAGGTTTCTATGATTCGATGATAAATTTATATTTAAAAATAATATTAAATTATTTATAATAATAATTTTGATAATGTTGATCATGACATTTATTTTATAAAATTATGACTACAATTCATGTGTACATAAGAGGTTTGGGGGAGTTTTTTAACATTATAAGAGTGTGTATAATATACTACTGATTATTAGAAATGTAATTCATGAACTATAGTTTATAAAATTTAGTTATGGAATTAATTCAATATGAATGACATCGTATAAGTTATACACATTCTTGTTTTAAAGATATATAAATATAGATCTAGATATTTTTTAAAATAATTAAAATGAAATAAATCAAAAAATCATCTATTTGGTTTGATATGAGTGATTTGAATAAAGTATATTTTGTATAGTGTTTCGTAATAGTCTTTTGAAAACTCAATGAATATATTGTATTCATGATATAGAACACCTAATTTCTATATTTTATTCTTTATATTTAGGTTAAATTATGTTCTACATTTTAAAAAATATACAAAATTTTTATTATAAGTAAATAATTAGAATGAGGTTCTAATTTAACCATATTAAAATTCTCTAGATTATAGAAAAATATATCCTTATGTACTTATAGAAAACTAAAGATGTTTCCTTAATTTATAGATGGTATGTAAAAAATCCTTTTTATATAGTTATATTCATACATGTTCGTGAAAAAATATGTATAAACACAAGCTATAATTGTCCAATATATTTTTATTAAATGAAGGGTCGGTATTTTATGTTCTAAACAATCCAGATTTTTTGATTTTATAAGTTATATTGAATAAAAAACTTCCTTTTAATTGATAATATTGATTGTTTTTATATTTAAATTTTCTAGAAAACATAAGAATGTATATTTAATTATGGAACTAATTTGAATTTATATCAAAACATAGAGCTACTACATAAGCTAATATGCCTTATTCAATCTATATTTTTATTCAAATCCAAATGTTGTTTAAATTTTTTTAGAAATCTATGGGTTAGCGATTATAATTATAAAAATATTCACAATAAAATTTAATATGGTAGGAATAGTATAAAAATAATTAATATACTGAATGATTTTATTCATGTTACAACCCCAGGTGTTAGATATATGGATATTAAAACCTTGGAAATAATGTGATAGAATGATGGAATGAAATTTCCACCAAAATGAGAATAAATATTTTTTATTATCAATTCATGGTTAATTATTAATATTAAATATTTATAGTTTTGGGTATGAAATGAAGTAATATTTATAACACCCTTTATTACTAGGTTTCAGTAAAATTAGTTAAGGGGAAGACTCCAGTGGAACTGGATATAGTGGAAATTTATTTTTATTAAAATTGTATTGAGTATGAGAAAAAATGTAGTCTTTAACGATTTCAAACTAATGTTTTGTTTATGGTTAGATCCATGGAAAATAATAGTGGAGTCTTTTTAATATTTTCTTGAAAATAATATTTTTTAGGGGTGATTACATAAACTATCATAAACTCATTATGATACCACCATATACATTTTAGATCCACCAATGGATTCACCTCATGGGTTTAACTATTAAGAAGTTTGTGTCCAACATTGAGCACTCGATAGGCCTTTAAAGAGTTGGTGGATATCCACTAGGTACATAGTGGTACGTAGTACTTTCATTAAAGAGGATCGAAAGAATTATTTAAAATTAGAAAAATAAAACCCCCAAATAAATGTTTTTTTATCTAGTCATTCAAAATTAGGTGGGGTTGGATCCTAATTAGCCTCATTCCCCTTCCACTGACTCCCTTGATTTGGGTCATTTCAGTGAAATTTTCAAAAACATTTCTCTGTTAGGATCTTTTTATTACTTCTTACTTACCCTCCAATATTATTCATTAATTTTGGTAGTTTTATAAGTAATTTGGAATTAATTTCCATAAAATCATGGTTAAATAAAATTTTATTAATAGGTATGTTGTGTTTTATGTCAAGAAGATGTTGAAAGAAGTACGACACACCACATTTTTCTATCTCTTCATTTATCATTTGTATGGATTATTTTATTTGTATTTTGTAATGTAAAAGGTGACAGAAATTCATGACTACAACATTACACTTATTATCCACTATTTATTATATTTATCACATTGAATGGGTAAAAATAATGTATTTGTTATTACTATTATATACATCATTATTTTTTTTTACTTTTCATACATTCAAAAAATAGTATGATCTCTGGTTTTTTTAGTTTTTACCAATATACTCAATACCCTTGTTAAATGTATTATTTTGTGGTTCCCTTTTTAAAATAGTGTTTTTGGATCATATTATGGCTCATTTGGTGAATTGGGTTGTTATGTTAGACTGATTTGACAAAATAAAGTGTTTAATATTTTAAATAATATTTAAATTTATAGAAATTGTGATGTAGAATTTCAAAAGATATGAGGATTTTAATGATTTATTTTAAAATAATATTTATATTGCTATATAGGGTGATATTTAAATTTCTTTCCACTAGTTTGATTATAATGTCCTTTGATACTTAAAATTGGAGTGAGTTTCTTTTATAATGTTTTATAAATATGTTATCATAATTATGTTTTAATAAAAATTTACGGAGTGTGTTCTAGATATTTATTTTGTCCAATTAACATTGTATGCTAAATACTAAACATTCATATAATTTTTTTATAGGCTCTATAGATTAAAATTTTCCACATATGGATTCATCTATTTTAGGATCATGTATATACTAATTGTAAAAACTTCTCTTAAAAGATCGGTTTTTTATAATAATATAATACATATAAAAAATTTCTTGTTGAAATTTGTTCATTAGAACATTGCAGGAAACTATTGAGTTGTACATATTCAATGATTATTTTGTTCCCAACTACTTGTAGGTGAAGATTTTACCCTCAATAAAAAAACATTTGAAGAGATAATTCATCTTTTGTCATTTATGATCAGGATAACTCTTCATATAGTGTCAGATACCTTATAAGTTTTTATTGATGGTTAAGGTGGGTCACCATTCCGACATTAGGAAATATGATTTCCCTATTGTTTCTTATCACTAGTATTTATGATTAATGGGTAATTTTTTAGTTTAGAAAGATAGAACCAATATTTTTTTAATTTATGGAATAATTTTTGTTTCAATGATATAATATAATATCCTCTAGGACCCTCATCCACAAATGGGATCTTAATATTAGAAAGGATTTAGTTCCCATCGTGATGTGACTTGTTTATAATATTTTTTGATAAAGTGATTTAGAACCTTTCATGTGAGATAGTAATTTTTTTTAATATAATTCATCATGAATTACATTTTTGATTGGGTGATAGTAGATACTATAATAAGGATATAGTTAATCCTAGTGATTATTATTCATATTTTATTATATCTTTACTTATGATAATTTATTTTTAAAGATGATATTATTATTTTTAAATTGGTCTAAGGCATTTTTTTTATTAATTTTGGATAATCCCCTTTCAAGGGATTATAGGAGGGAACCATTACAAGGCCCGTAGTCTTAGTGATTACATGACCCATTGGAATCATAAGAATTTATCTGTACTATAACTACATGGAACTCCTCCTCCCAAACTTCTACCGCAGAATTTTATCTCTCCACCTTCACATGACTATTCATATAGGCTTCTCATGCTTGCATAGGCTATTCACAATGAAAATTGCATACCCTCTATTACATAAAAATTGATTATATTCTTCTAATTTGATGTATTTATATTTTTTTTCATCATTACAAATTTTATTTTAGGTTTTTATTATTGGGAGGTACTGACATGAATCGTGGATCTTGTGGGACTTTTCGAGTGATAATAATTGAGGATGTGATGATATAACTCTCAAAAATATTTATTTATTCGATAATAATGACCTTAATATTTACCTAATTTGAATTTGAGGGTATACGTGACTTCAGTCATTTTCAGGTGGATCATGACCAAATTTGTTTAGTACCAATATGTGTTCATGAGGATCATTTCTATACTATAATAGAATGAAGGTATGATACAATTTCATTAGTATTCAAGGGTTATGTTTCTAGGTTTGTATAGTGACACTTATAAAAGATATCCCAAATCATTTACATAATTATATATACATAGTGAGTTAAGGTGAGGGAAAAAATTCTATTAGTTTGTTAGAATCACCCCCAACTTGCATACATGACATGGGATTAGATATATATGAGTAGAACTTCATATTACATTGTAGGTTTAGGAATCAAATTCATGTTTTACTTATATCACAATATGAGAAATTTAATGTTGATCAATGATTCAAAATTAGTTTTTGTAGTGAGTTTGTTTAGAGGTTTTCATATTTTTTTTATATATCTATCTGCCAAGGAGATGTTATACTTATTTATTTAGATATACACTATTTTTTGTATTATATTATTTTTATTTTATATAAGTATATCTTGAAGATTTTTATACTTTTTTATATCAAAATATGATTTTCGACTTCTGGATAAATATTTTACTTCTACAGGTTTGGCTATTCCGGATGTGTAGATAGTTTATGCTACATTTTTGGTAGATTTGAGCATGACATAATGCGTTAATCTTGAACAAATAATCTCTCCATGATTTTTTAATAACCTTTTACATGTTAGTATCATTAGAGGTACAAGGTTGTCTTCCATAGCTTATGTGATGACTAGACTCAAGTACTATTTGGGTATAATATAAAAATTACATTATAAATTGTATTATTGAATCTTTTTGGTGTTGTGATTGAGTTAGTTAGAGGTGAAAATATGTTTTTAGGGCTTCGATGGTAGACCTCTAGTATCTCTACACTGTATATATTATGTCATTACCCAAGATTTTAGTGTACATTGTGTGATGGGATTATGAACACTAGTTTGAGTGTCTTGGTGTAGAATATATGGGACATTGAAATACATATAGGTCTCACTAAGGTGATATTTTTTTATATAGTTTATGAATCAGGATAGAGGAATCCATACGGTGTTGCATAAACACATAAGGGGTTTTTCATTAACATATTTCATTTACAATATCCAATATTAATTAGAAATAACAGATAACCTATCAGTTGATTTTTCATATTGATTAATAAGGGTGAAATAATTAAAATAAATTAGAGGGTTTATCTATTTGATGTGTTCTTTGGGTATTAATTTTTGGAAACTATTGGGAAACGGTTTTGGTATTTTTCAAGAATGGTTTTTAAAAAAAATTGTGAGTGGATCAAGGTATATATGTAACAATTTCACATTATATTTTCACTCAAAATAACTAATCATTTGTTTTATTACTAAATGGAATAAAATTTTGAATGAAATTATATTTTTTTGGAATATACTTTTGTATGATTACACGGTGTGTGAAATATTTTTTCTATCTTTGTTCACTCAAAAATAATGGTGCGGTGAAATATTTTAAAAAATTGTTATTTTAAAAGAGACCCATGAATATTGAGGTTATGTTTTAGAAAAAAATGGTAATTATAGTTTACATTGAAAATAACTAATTATGAAAATTATGGATATGTAAATGGGTTTCCTGAAAAATAAAAACAAACAAAGAGTGACCCATGAATTTGAAAATTATATTTTAAGGTATTTTAATGACAAATGCTTCACATGTGTACTAATGTTAGTCTCACAAATCCAAATTTTAGATATTCATTGGATTGTAATTTAGAGTATCGATATAATATTAATATATGATAATTTTGTAGATTATAATTTTTAATACGTACATTACATTTTATGTAGGAAATTTTGAAAATTAGGATCATTATTAGGAAAATGTAGTTCTTAATATTAGTCATTATATAAGGAAGTATTATAAGGTTAGTAATTGATAGACTATAAGTTAATTTGAAGTATCAGATTAATTTTTATAACATTTTCAAATCACGGAAGTGTCCATGAGTTGGGGACTAAAAGAATTTGAATTTTTTAATGAGATAAGTTAAAAATAGCGTAGATAAAAGATGGCACTAGTGATGGGATATATATCATATTTAAAACCAATAATACCAAACATAGTTTATTTATAACATCTTATCTCTTATTCGTGAATACTATTTACTTGTCTTCATCATTTGGGGTGTTAACAACTTTTTTTGTCAGGTATGTTTAGGTTTTGATGTAATTTTACTTAAACATTGTTTATGTTATATAAAAATAATTAGTCATAATATAAAAAACCTATTTATTTATTATGATTATAATTATAACCAATAATATAAATAGGAGTTGAAAATCGAATTGTATGAATACATATAGGTGGTAGTATTTATTTTTCCATAACTGATGTTTCCATTTATTTGTTGATGGAACGAAAGAAATGTAACAAAGAATATTAACTTACTGAATCATTATTATAACATTAATTTGATATAAATAAATTAAATATATCATAATATGTAACTATGAATGATGGTGGTGTAAAATGGATCATATATCTTCATGCAGGTGGTAGTCCACACGTTCAACTGATTGATACTTTAATCTCTCATTTTATAGAGAGTGTGTGTTAAAATAGTATTTCATAATAATAATAATATAATATAATATTTAGGATACTATATTAATTATTTTCTATGAATTCAAAATTTTCTTGGTAATTATAAGAATAAATAATGTTGATAGATCATATTTAAGATCGACACCTCTTCTTTGAGAGACCACTTTTGGATTAATCCATAATCCTAGAAAGATTAGTCGTAGGAGGAAAAAATATCTATAAGACAAAGTAACGGAATCTAATATGATTTTGGATAATGTATATATTGATATAGAAGGATAAAATTGTGTGAATAAGGTAGGGGGTGAGGATTCCTTTTATATGTGATGATAGGGATGCATAATGAATTTCATATAATATTTCAATTTTCTACGGTAATGATCATGGTAAATTATCTCAAAATGGAAGTGTGGTATTATATGGTAGGATAATATAATGTTCAAATATCAACCAAAATTAATAATTTTATATGTGTTTTGGGTAATATTACACATGTATTTTAGTTTAACCACTATTAAACATGTTTTAACCAAAATATTGTTAAAAAATTTGTTTTTTACTATTCAATGTATAAAAAATATAATTAAACCTATTATAATACATTAATTATAATAATTAAAATTATTTAATCCATTTACCTGTATTAAATTTCTATATTTTTTTAATTTAATTTATAATATTCACCAACCAACTTCTAAAACATGTTTTAAATGAATGAACATTAATGTTAAAACATGATTTACATACATTAATTTCCTTGTAAAACCGATAAAATGAATGATATAATATATTATTGAATATATAATCCAATATTTTCTTTATATCGATGGATAAATATATATTAATTTTAATTTATTAAGATAAAAATACATTGCACACATGAAAATAGTTTTTTTGAAAAATAAACTTTTATGCAATAAAATGAACTTATATCAAAGTGAGGTATAGTGGTGATTTTTATTTAATTGATTTTATTATTTATAATTATATCATTTCTCTCTTACTTAAAGATAAAATTTAAAAAATATTTTTACTTTAACATCAAATTATATGATAGGTTTTACAAAAATCATTATTTTCAGTATTCAATGAAAAATAAATATTTTTAGAAAAATACAAAAAATTTAAATTTAAATAATATTTAAATTAATAATATTAAAATTCATATTCATTTACCAAATTAAAATTTCTAAAAAAACTGGAAATTTATTAAAATTTTCACATGTAAAAGATGTTTGTAAACACCATTTTTTATGAAAGCTTATTCTTGGAGCATAAAATGAATTTATCAAAAGTTTAGTACATAATTTTTATAACATAACCAAAATATTTTAATATTGAAAAAAATTATACATATTTTTAATAATATGGATATTACTATACATACCTGCATGTTTAATGGCTAGGTCATAATGGTATACTATATCACATTTTATTTTGACTCAGGGTTTTGTTTAAATTATGTCATAGAATACTTCAAGTTTATTTCAATGGAAATACATATAAAATATTCAGGTGTTATAATTGTGATTTGTTTATGAAATATTATTTAATATTAATATTTCTATATGAAAAATAGTAATTTTTCATAATTTGAGATGATTGTGAAATTATCTTATGTATAGTTTAGTTATTGATAAATTATGACTTTAGTGAGATAGGTTCCGATCAAAATTATGAATGGTTGGTGTGAGCATGGAATAATTTTTTTTAATGTTTGGGGCTGAAGCCTCAATTTTATTATTTAAAGTAAAGTACTTTTTATACTGGGTTGAGGGTGACCCATTACATTTCTAGAAGGCCCAAGGCCAAGTGGCATAAATACAATGCTTGAAATCCCTTTTTTGGCCAAAAGGCGTGGATTCATTATTTGATTTGTAAATGAGTTAAGTATCCTTTACTCATTAATTACTTTGATAACTATATTTTTTTTATTTTATCTTTTGTTATTATTATTATTTTTATTATTATTATTATTATAAACATCATTACTATGCAATATTTTTTAAATATATAATGTTGGTATCCCTTGGCCATCATAATAACCATTGAAGTATAGTATAACATTTTTAAATGGTTCATTTAGTGGATCCCTAATTGAATAAGTGTACATGTTTCATTTTTTGACTCACATACAAGTTTGAGTTGATATTTTTGATATGGTTAAAATAATTAAATAGTTTGGCATTTAAAATGATATTTTAAAATATAAAGATTTTCAAATAGAAAATTGAATAGGATAGTGGATTTATTTTCATTGATTATAAAATAATATTTTTAATAGGATATGGGATTATTTGAAAATGTGTTTTTCTAATTTTATTTATCCAATTTTCAGTGAATATTTCTGTCCAACATGAGTAAAAAATTTAAAATATTATAATAAGTAGATTTGAATTGTGTTTTGAATAAAATCATGGGAGAGTGTTTTGTTAATTGATTCTTTGTGATTGATGTATTGTATGTAATAAATATTTTTCAACTCATATATATTTGTGTGACATATCTTGACTAATGGATTCCATATATGGATTATTTTGTTGTGTGATAATGTATGGACAATATATATAACCTTTATTTATGGGATGAATTCATCAAACTAGTCATATAAATTCAGTTAGTTCATTATTTTTTTAATTTGTTGGAATGATGGAGATAACATTCTTGTTGGGATAGTTTTTATGACTCTTAGAAACATGAATACATGGAAGTGAGTCATGGAACTCTTATGAGACATTTTATAGAGATCCCCATAAAAATAGAAACTAATAAGGGATAAATTTGAGACATGGTGAACCATACCATCGGAATACACATTAACAGTGGTCCAATGACATGAATGAGTTAGTCTCAATTTCCCCTCTCCCAAAAACATATGTTAATTATACTATATCCAAACATTCTTGAAAACAAATGGTTTCGCCCACCGATTAACTATCGTATAACTTGATCCATATTCCTTAACTTATAATGACATCCCAAGATCACCCAGACACCCACAATGAAGTCTAAAACTAAATCTCAAACTAATTTTATGGTCGGATCACCAACCATCTGCACCATCTATCATGCTCTCACTCGATAACTAATGCACCTATGATCCATATCAAAAACAAATAACATCAAAAAAATCCCAAGATCAGTTCCAATGAAAATATTACCTCCAATATTACATTAGAATATCAAATTTTGTATTTTATAAGGCACCAGATAAATCCAGATTCACATGTACAGTGGAATCATCGTGCCACTTAGACCATCTAATGAATACTCTCATCTCACCCATGACCCAACCAATATGGGGATAATATATTTGTTTCCAATTCCATTTCCACTTCCACACATATTGATTGTATATATAAATCCCACTTATACCTGAATGAAAAAAATGAAACAACAAATTCATTACATTCTTGACACAACAGGAATGAAATCCTTAATTATTTTCTCTTAGTAAGTAGTAGTGTTTGTATCAGTGACCATCAGAGAAGATACATAGATTGTATGTGAGAGCAGAAAAATAACACTAACAGGAAATTTTTGGCCTATATGGATAGTCATCAGTTTGGGAGGTGACCATAGTGTGTAATGGAATGTGGTAGGATGATAAGTATTCCATTGTATTACTAGAGACTCTTGTGGAAAGATGACTAGGTTCATTGTTCAAGGAGGTCAGTCATAATGAATTGGTTTAATAGAATTTATATGATTCATATCATATATAGTATCAATGTTTTTACAATATAATGTTGTTATATGGTGCAAATGTGAAATAGGAATTCATCAGAGATTGTGATAGACATTAGACTGGTGGGCATCTGACACCTATTTCAACAGAAATTCCATTTTATAAGGGGCATGGGATTGGAGTTTGTTTTATTGAATTTTATTGTTTTATTATTTAATGTAGTGTTATTATTTTGAGTTTTTGGGTTTATGATTCATGTTTATTTTTTATCTCGACTCAATGATAAGATGACTATGTACATGAATCATATTTTTTATGTAAGATTCGTCTGAAATTTCCTTTTGTTTGATTGATATAATTGTTGATAGAGGTTTTAATTGTTTAAAATGTAAAGAATAATTATATAGTTCAATCCTATATAACATTATATAGAAATAATAATCAATTAGATAATGACTTATTCTATTCTAAAGATATATATTGTGGATCTTGTAGTGAGACACTCTTGGATAATTTCTATAGAGTACCTCAGTGTAAAGGATGTATAGAGTCCCCTATGTGGGTTAGTAGAAGCATTTCATTCCAAGATGATAAACCCCTTCTGGTGTTTATTTTTTATTTCAATTATATAAAATTTTAAATAAAACAAATATGTTGTTTTCCCATATATCTTATTAGTATAATTATTCATAACTTAACGATGTATATTTGGTTATTTGACATGGATCTTCTAAGGTGATGTCATTATAAATATATGTTGATAAATAAAAATGTGATACTCAAGGTGTTGGAAACCTATGTGGAGGATCAGTGAGGATTAGCATGAGATCATTATTCTCTAGGGGTGTCACATATAAAGAATATAAATGATAATTACATCTCAAGTAGATTAATGATTTTCCTGTGATTTTAGTTATATATTTGTGTGTGTGTGTTGGGAAACTATAGTGCATGGTTTGGTATGTGATTTGTAGTGTGGAATAAAGATAAGAATGTATAAGTGTTTCTCATGAGTTGTGACATATGTTATACCTGACTATGGAATGTGTTGGAGATCATAGTGCCTTGTGTTAAAAATGGTTTACCAAAGGTAAAGAATATCCTGAGCTTTTGTGTTCCTTGGTAAGGGAAGCATGGTTAGGATCATTATGTTATGAGATAGGTTCATGTTTGGTGATAATGGGTATGTGATATAACCATGGTGATTCCATGGGTTTTCCGGATGATTAGAATTTGAGGTTCTCTCTTTCAAGGTTGGATTTCATGGGAAGGGTCATTGTGATTCCTAACCTGAGGTATTTCAAAATTGGGACCAAATACAATAATGGATCATAATTGTAAATTGTTGAATCTTGGAGTGATGTATCATGGGTAGATTCTTTTTTATTTTGAGACTACACCAGTTGGTGGGTGAAATTTTTGTAGACAATTACATTGGTGTAACAACCTATTTTTAATAGAAGTATTGAGGGTATTCTGGTAAGATGAGAAAAGTTTTCATCATGATTATAATCAGTTCATTAGGTGTGTTTTCTTATGTTTGATTATATGTCACTCATGGAGTTTATGATTCGATTTTGGAAATTTTGTTATACTGTAATATATTTTAATTGTGTTGGATGTGAATGAGGTAGTACATGATAGTTATTGGTACTATTGTTAATATTTTAATTGGTGTGAAGTTTTGTGTATTACGAGGGATATTTATATTGATAAATAATTTGTGGGCATAGATACCTAATATTTTTTTATTATATGGGAAATATACCTCTACGGTGAGTAGTGAATATGTATATAGATCAAGGCGTCATGATCCATTCCACCCACATGTATTCGTTGAAAATTATATTGAGGGAGATGTGAGAGTGGAATCTTTTAGGGTTTCACTCAGGTATATGTAAGGGAAGATATATTATTTGAAGTAGACCATTGGTCGTGGTGGGTGTGACCCTCATTATAAAAACAATAATTATAATTGATTGTTATGATGTGGTTATTGATGAGTCGGGAAGAGGTTTCATCTGATGTTTCATGTTTATTCTTAGGTACAAATGGTATTATCATGTCTATTCATTATGTGAATTAATGATGCGATCATAGATTCTAGAGGAATGGGACATGTTTTGTTAAGTTCATGGGTGAGATGAAATAGGTCATTGGATGGTCAATGTGGAACTAGTGTATTAGTGTATAGGTAAATCTGTCTTTATCTTGATCCTTATAAAATATTAGATTTGATATTTAGATATTATATTGAATAGATTACATGTACTGGAAATGAGATCATGATTTTCTAGATGTGATCTGATCTTGAGTCAAATTGATGCTGTGATGGTTCTCTAGTGAGATCATAGTGGTCAATGAAGATAGTTAGTGATCAAACCATATATATAAATTAAGATTCAGGTTTATACTTATTTTTTGATGATTGTTTTATCTCAAGGGTTTTTCTAGATTTAAGGTATCATGATTGAGTGATGTGATACAATGTTGGTGGAAGCAACCGAGGGTTTTTGAAAATGGTTTTAGAGAGTAATTTGGACGTATGATTATAAGTAAAATTGGTCGAAGGGAAATGGAAACTCACCTGAGTTTTTCAATGGACCGCTCATAATGTGTGTCAGTATGTGATCTTAATGGTGGGGAGGGACATGGATTAGAATATAACCTTATGAATTGAGTGTTATGGATGGGATAACCAAAATCATGGTAATGAATTATTCAATGAAACTACTTTTTCATGGGATAGAAAGCTTTAATTGATAACCCGCTCAATATTTATTATGATGAAGAGTAGGTGGATCATTTTTGGTGAATAGTATGAATTGTGTTTGATGTTTCTTAAAGGATACTCATTTTGAGTTAATGGATAAGATGCTATGATTTTATCATTAATTAATGATCAGGCTAGATGGTGCCATATGTATAAGGTTTTATTGGGCTTTTTAATGATTATATGTGTTATGGTGGGGAGACTGTAAAACCATGTGCTGTGAAAATGACTGGAATTTTTAATTTTTGATTTTCAAGTGTTCAAGACTGGTAAGATGCTAATTTCACCTATATGAGGATGTAACATAATTTTTCTGACTATTACATTAATCCCAAAATTGGGTGACTATTTTAGGGAAATAATTTGGTTATATTCGAGGTCCTATTATTTTTCAGAGTATTTTAAATGTTACTACATGTAACTACCCATCTGAAAAAGGTGTACCATTTTAGGGAGCCTACATGATTAATACTAAATAGTTAACCATGAATTTTTTAAATTAGTTTTTGGTTGTGTAACATCTTATTAAGGTTCCCATTGTGTGTGTGAGATGATAACATGCATAGTGAAATAACTTATGTGGGTCTATGAGACAATCATTAGTCTCATAAGTGACCTCGGTTGGAAATAGTCAGTGATTTATTACGAAGGAAACCAAAGTATTACAGGAGAACCTAGGTGTCTTATTACTTGGTTTATATCTTATGGAGGCCGGTTATTGAAAAATGGTATTTTATACAAAAACTATCAAAAATATTAGTGGCACTGTCTGGGTTTGAGGTGTGGAGTCAACAAAAATTAATTTTTACTTTAATAGTATGCGGTGTGTAACACCCCAAGAAACATTAGACATAAAGGAATAAATATTAATACCCATGTCAATATAGCGCACCTTTATTTTAGAGATACTACTTAATTAAAAATCAACTATTAATTATTCTTGTCCTAGAGCCATGTTAGGATGGATGTCCTCATGGATGTTTCCCAGGGTGTGTGTTAGTGAGGTAAAATAAAATGGAAAGAAAATGAGTTGGTTGGTTGGGTAATTATTTTTCATGATGGATCAAATGTGAAGCTGATATCATATAGTTGAATTTGAAGGCAACCATGTTATTATAGGAGACCTATTGGGTCATATTACTAGGTTCATCGATTGGGGAGTTCATGTAATGACATATCCTTTATTCACTTTTTAAGATTGCAATACTCATTTTTATTAAATTATAATGGGGTATGATGTACATTATATCTTAAATTCAATTTAAATGAAATCTGGGTGGATCATATGATAGGTATTATTGTTTATTTCTTACATTATTTGGCTAATAATTGTCTCAATGAATCCCAACCTTTGTATCAAAGTGACGTTCATTTTATTTTGATTTAAAAGAAAAAATATATTTTTTTCATAACCATTATTTATTAATGAAATATGATCTGGTTTGTGGTGATTTTACTATCCTAACAATATTTTAAAATTAAATAATCATGACTTGTTAGCATTTTAGAAACAACGGTATAATTTATGAAAAAAACTATTGGATAATGTTTTTGAAAAAATAATGTTTTATAAATTAATGATTTCAATATTTTGTTTATAAAAAATGCTAGTGGTGTGTATGGTAATAATATTTTCATTTGAAAAAAACATGTTAGAAAAAATAAATAGAGAATCAATCCTCTTACACATGTTATTACATTATTTATAGCATAAATATCTAATAAACACATCCCAATGATTGATATACCTAGTATATTTGGGACGCTATATTTGTAATACATAATAATGAGAATAAAAAATATATTTACATTATTATACTTAATAATATTCTGAATCCCTTTGATCTCCTAAATCATTAAATAATTGCCTTGGGAATACCTAAAAAATTGGTGATCTAAGAATACCATTAAAGGAATAATCCTAATAAAGGAGCATAACATATATAAGTAAAATGACATAACATGGTTCCATATAAAGAAAGAGCCGAGAATATTCTTATGTAAGAAAGTATTAAATAATAAGGAATAATAATATCATGGAATTAAAGGAATATGGAAACAATATATAACTTGAAATAAGAAAATGTCAAGGCTCACAGTATAGACAACATAACATGGTGGAAACAGTCCCATGATGGATTAGGTTCACGCCCTAATCTTAAATATATCATCTCATTATATATAAACATTACCAAAATCATTGTATAAGTATATTTTCACCCCCATCATAACATGTTCACATTTAAGTGTTATATAGAAGGAAATCAATCATAAGACATAAACACATGAATTACCCATGGAATAAAATATATTACATAGTCATGGTTTATAACATTACATAATGGAATATCATAATGGATTTAATGAAATAAGGTATTAAATAATTCATGTATGTTAATATATAAACAAATAATCATAATATATAACAATGAGTCCAACTAAATTGAAAACATAAAATGTACTAGAGAAATAATTTGCAAGTATTCCCTTTTAGTAGGGGTTTAAGGAAAATCATGGATAATCATTAAAAATGGTAAGGAAATGATCGTTTCAATAAAACAAAAAATGAATTAAAATGGTATTAAATAAGAAAATGAGTTTTTTTAGACTCCAATTAATGGTTAAAACATATCATTTTTTAGTACTTAAAATATGTTAATAAAGTAGATATGTCTTTTTAATCATCTGTTCTTAACAAATGAAATTAAGAAGGGAAATTTTAAAACATATATATCCCCATGATAAGAAGGAAAATAAATCTAGGTATATAAATATTTGGAACATATATATAGAATATATAAGTATTATATATGAATAATTTTTTAAATTTATGTAAAATGAGAGAAATAATGACCTAAATAAAATGGGGTGGTTCAAAGAGATCCCTTACAATAGGTTCAAAGTCATTCTTCACTTGCACTTAACATCCAATATAATCAAACTCTATTGATTAATTTCTTAGTTCACAACCTTTAATATATATATTTTATTTAATATAATTATATTGCATTTATTTACATACAATTAAATGGGATATAAAGTTTGATTTAATTATTATGAGGGTGTCTATCTCATGGTTCCAAGGTTTGATCATTTGATGATAATTAAGGAAGTAGTTTCCAAATGAGGCTAAAAATATAGAATTTAAATGAAATTATATAAATTTTCTTTTAGAAATTTAAATACTCCCAAATATCCATATATATTCAAATACAGTGATGATTAATTTAGTGTAAACATTATCAGTATATGGTTATATCATTTTTTTTGTTTTGCTTACCATCATGAACATGGATAATTTTATTTAACAAAAATTTTATTATTACAGTAAATAGCATGAAATATGTTATAATGCACCTATTATAATCATATATAACCATAATAATATTTATATAACCATCCTTGATGGTTGTGGAGAAAAATGAATTTGGTTTTTTTTGTTCGTGAACTGTTCATATTATGAAAAAGTATTTGTTTTTAGAGTGAGAAGATAAGAGGATGGATAAAATATATTAAATTAACATAATAAAATTAAAATATATTTATGATATTCGGATAATTATGTCACGTTGGATGCATTTTTTTAGAGGTTGCAGAGAAAGAAAAATTTAATGCCTTAGTGGGTGTATTCCCTTCTCCTTTTGAAGTCTCATCTTAAACATCTCCTTAAGGAAAAATATATTTATATTTTATGATACAAAGGCTTATAGGTACATTGGGTAGGTATGGGAAAATATGTTTTTAGATATTTGGTAAGGTAAATAATTTATAATGTGTGAGGTGAATTGGTTTTGAGAAGTTGTTTTTATAAAGAGATGATATGGGTCTTTTTTTAATATTATATTCATTAGTTTATTATTTTTCTTAAATACTAAAAATTGTGATGAATATTATGACTATATATAGTATTTAGTATATAATATTTCGATTTAATGGTCATATACATCATTCATGATTATTTTTTCTTGTATATTTCATATTTTTTAAATTACTTCATTTTGTCATATTCCACTATTCATTAAAAATTCAACTATTTTAGAAAAATAAAACTAGTCTTACTAAATAAGGAATTTGAAAAGTTTTCTAACCCTTCAAAAAAATTTATGGTTTCAATGATTTATGTAATCATTGTAACACAACATAAAACAATTTACTAAATCCATTTTATGGGAATAATGTTTATGTCAACTCATTATTAATATTTTTAAAATTAAAATAAACCATACTAGTTTTTATAAAAATATAAACATTTAATTTATCATTTTTAAAACATTACTTTACTTATATAATGATATGAATATTTTATGTTTTCATTTTAAAATATTTATAAATTTTATTTTATACTTCCATAGATGAGGATTCACTTTTATTAGTCATGCCAAAATTCATTACAATTATATTTCTATTCGACTAGTAAGATTTATATTCTAAAGGTCAGATTTGTAATGGTCATATGTGTTACCTGCATTCTATAAATACATCATATTTCATTTATTTTTCATAAACATTAATTTTCTATCCAGGTTATATATATTTTAATTTTCAATATAAATGATTCATTATAAATATTATATTTCATTTCAATTGTGTTTTTCTTACGTGCGATAATTATAGGGGACCAAGAAGATCCAAATATTTATATTATAGTTATCCTATTTTATATTTTTACCATTTTAAAACTTTTAATTCTTATTGATATTTTTGTTATATAATAGTTTTTTAAATTAATATTATAATATATTTCATTTTATCATATGTTCCATATCCTCAATATAATACTAAAATACTAAATATGAAAACATTATATAATTATAAAGGAAATTTTATTCATAAAAGTCTGGGTTGTGATATTCTTCCCCTTTAAAAAACTTTTCCCATCAATATTCATTTTAATCAATTGGGTGAAAAAATGAGTGTACTTTTATTTTATTTCTTCTTCTTGTTCCCATGTCACTTACTCATACTTATGGTTCTTCCATAATACATTGACTTGGTTGTTTTTCTTATTGAATATAATTTTGCCTCTATGTTTTGTGACCTTTATTGGATTTTCCACATAAAATATATCATTTTATATAGGTATAAATTCATAACATAGTAAATGTGATGGAACTAGTTTGTACTTATTAAATATGGATATGTGGAACACGTCATGCACTTGAGACAGGATTGGTGTTAGTACTAGTCAAAAATCCCCAACACAAATGTGATAAGGAATATCAAGGTTTCAATGTACCTAGGACCAAAATTACCTTCTTACCTAATATCATTACTCAATTCCATAGAGTAATGTAGAGGAACACCATATCTCGAAACTCAAACTCCATGTGTCTATGATGGTTATTAATATATCTATTTTGTTGATTCTGGGCTGACCTGATGTGCTGGTAAATTATTTGGAATTTTTCTACCATTTCTCATAATATTTCTAGGAACAAAAACTTATTTTCACCAATATCATTCCAACATGAATATGTTCTACATCTATTCCCATAAAGGGATTTAAACGGATCCATATATATACTTGAGTGGAAAATATTATTTAATATGGACCAAACCAAGGAAAGATGTTGATCCCATCCTCCATTAAAGTCTATGAAATATTATCACCACTTGTTATCAAGTATCGAGATAGTCCTATTATATTTTTGATCATTTTGGGGGTGATAATCCATAATGATGTTTAACATAGTTTTTAGATAATGTTGGACACCTTTCTATAACTCGAAGGTAAACCTTAAATATCAATTGGATATAGTCGATAGATGTGTTTTGTATAGCATCACCACTCATCAGATTTATATCCACGCAATTTTATCGAGTGATAAGTCATATAGAAATGAAATTAAGTGATTAGTTATTTAATTATATTCACTAAAATCCATTTAGAGTTATTTTTATGAATTTATTTATAATAAATTTGATAGTTTAATGGGTGATGATTCCACTTTTTTATATAGGTATGGGTAATGGTAAAATTATCTCCTTGGTCTCTTACCTTCCAACCATCACATACTAACATACTAGTACCTCTGATGGATATTCTATGATAACTTTCTTCATATTGGCCCACCAATATTGATCTCATGGATATCAATTCATCTTTATTCTCCTTGGTTGGATGTAGCAGGATGATTTATATGCATAATTCAACGATTCCTTATATATCTCAATATTTCTTGGAACGAAAATTCATGACCCAAATCATACCAATCCTACTTCATCAATTTTAAATTATGAGGATATATATTTTCTTATATCATGAACTTTAATTTATATTTCCAAATCATCCATTTCAGAATCCACTATTTTCTCTAGAAGGGATGGTTAAACAATAATTTAAGAAAGGAATGATGATTTTCTTTACATTATAACTTCCATGATTATCCTTTTCTAGTATAAGAAGATACGATCCTTCTCAATTATCATTATGGATAAGGTTGTGAGATCTTTTATTTATAAAGAATCATCATCTTTATTCACCTTCCAATAATATTAGTGGATTGAGTAGTCATATTCTCTAATCAACTCTAATAGTCTTTATTGGAACATATTATGGTCCTTATATGTAAATATATACTAGAGGATAAAATTATGTGTTTATACTTCATAATTCTCCCCATTGAGATAATGCATCCAAATATTCAATCTGAAAATTACTTTAAAAAACACTAAATCATGTGTTAGATAGTACTGATCATGAACAATCAACATACATGAGGTGTGGACAATCACTATATCATTTTCATTAATATGCATCCCAATCCCTTCCTGGTAGTATCATTTTATACTAAAAACATTTCCTCACTTGAGGGTAGTTTATGGTGTACATGATAAGCCTATAATTTAATTCCTTGAACCACTCCGTTAATTTATTGGTCCATAAAAATGTCACTCAATTCCGACTTAGAATGATCAATATGTTTGAAAATAGTTTTAAGTTTCTAAAAAATTATTGATAGTACACTACTATTATAAGAAAAATATGGATATTCATTATATATTTTGGTTTAGACCACCTCTAAATCACTTTTATCTTATAATGGTATATAAATATCCCTTTTTCGTGATAACATATGTAATGACCAAAAAATTTATTAATAAAAATTCCTCTTGATCTAATTAAATTTATTATAATGTAAAAATTGTTTATGTAAAACATATACACATCCTTTGTTTTAGGTTTTTGGATTTTAAAATACCATTAATAACTGTTGTCATAGATAATATAGCCATTGAATAGTGATCACATGATTAGTATAAATATTGTTACTTAAAAAATCAAATTTACTTAGAAAAAAGATGTGATGGCCTCATCCAGTAGAATTTCTCCATACGAAGCCCAGTTTTCGGATCTCAAGAAGAGGGTAGAATCACTAGGCTTTGCTCTTGACCAAGCCCAAGCCAAGCTTCAACACGTTAAACTTGAACAGAATCACTAACGAGAGAAGGGAATGTTAATAGATATTAACAGCTGAGCAACGTTATCCAAGCCACCCCAAGAGTCTGTCAACATAACACACCTTACCATTTGGTCTTATGCGGGTGTAATAATGGATTTTGTAAAAATACATATAACTATTATTAAGCGCAATATTTTTTGTATAAAGAATATATGTTCATTTTATTATTACTTTATAAATGGTTTTTAATGAAAAAATTATATTTTTAGTCAATATTCTATTAAAAAGTCTGTTTTGATGAATTAATGGATTTTTGAAATAAATAATATTTTAATTAAATATTATTACTAAATTACTTTTTATTAAATATAAATGATCATACAATTTTTAACAATTGTAATTTTAATTATGGTTATAAATGTCAGTTTTAATTTTAAAAAAATCACATATTTAGTAAATTATTTAGATAAAATGAATATTGTTTCTAGATTCAGGATGTAAAAATTATCTAATAGTAAATTTTTCATAATTTTCTGAGACATTCGAATTTTTGGGTAAAAATTAAATATCATTTAAATATATAATTTTTTTCATGACATCATAATAACCGAATAATGATGTAATAAAATACTATAAAATTTTTATTCGACAAATATATGTTTTACCATTAAAATAAAGTGATTTTAGATTTTTTTTAATTGTTTTTATAGTTCCTTACTTGTCCCTCCGAAACATATAAAATATATTAACTTCTTAAAATAATTTCCATTAGAATGTGACTCACCTCCACATAATCAAGCCTAATATCTTAATAATTTCGTCCATAGAACTTATATAATAATTTTTCCCACTCCCCTTTGGAAAACACCATTTGAAAAATCATTAGTTGGTTTGTTGTTTTGAATATTTAATTAAATAGATTAAAAAACCTATGTTTGTGAAATACGAAATACTTCCCCTCTCTTTTACTATATAAACCAACACAAAATCCCACTTATCTTCACTAAGAACCCTTGGATCACGTCCCTACTCTTTCATCCACTGCTTAGAATCCACCCATGTCACCCCAATCTCTCTTGAATCCCCTCCTCAAGCTCTTGATATCACACACTCAAGTAAGGGATCCTCACATTACTTCATTCCTTAATTATGTTCAAGTTACCTTATAATGTTGTTCCCTTTCATGTCCAATTAAAAAGGTTAGGGTATGATTTCTAACCTTCAATATACTTCCCTCATTATTTTTTATTGATGAGAGACCCCTTTCAATCTCATTAATGCCATACATGTACAACTGTTACCATGCTGAAATCCCATAAGGGATTTCTCTCTCATCATTTACATTCTAGAAATTATTTTATATTGTTCATATAATTACATTAAAAATATTGGTTTATTATGTTCCATGACCCCCTTATTGTCCATTTCATGTATTAATGATGATATACCCCTTTCCCTCTCATCAATCCATTTAAAAATTTCTATTTGATGTCGTTATGATACCGAAGTTACACCAAACTTTCCCTGCCAAAATCATCATGTAAGTGAATCGATACTCATTTCTCTATCAAGGGTAATCACCCTTATGAACATGTACTTGTTGATTTAGGACTTAAATTTATTTATTCTACATCTCTTATTCATGGAACAAATTATGATGTTTAATGAATCCATGTTGAATGATCTATGTGACACAATTATGCATTAAATAAAATGATTAATAAGGGTGCACCCTAATATCACTCCAATGAATTGGGTAAAGAATAGTATCACAATACACCAAGTGCATTGAGGGTTTACTCATGCTAATTCAAGATCAATGAGGTATTAACCCTATTAATTTATGTTTAATGAGGGTATACTCATGCTCCATGTGCAATGAGACTTGGCTCATACTAATATCATGTTAAATGTTGCTGCCACATCTCCATGTTAGGATAATCATGTTATACCATTCCTTTTTGTTCATTCTTCTCTTATGATCCATTTATATTCCTATTTCCTATGATTTATTGTATACTTCATTTTATTCTTTGTTTACTCCCTTACTGAGCTTTATAGCACACCCTTTTCTTGTGTATGTCCTCAAGTTATCCCTTTCAATGTTAAGTATGATGTAATGTTGTGGTCATTTAAAGAAGTTTTCAATAATGATATTTTTTTTATATCTTAATATTTAATGTAATATTCCTAATTTCCCAATACACTTGACCTATTGATCGTCAGAGTTTTTTTCAGGGCATATTTATGTAAAAACTCATGTTTAAGTGTTCAGTAAAGTGAAGGATTGTTATAATTAGTATCAAAGGATAGGTTTCGGTATTTTTGGGATTAGGATTAGAAAGTAATTGTGAAATCCTTATGGATAAGACTATGTATAACATAAAAATACGTAATTTCTTTTAGTATATTTTAAGTGGACTATCAAGAATATACATCCCTTCATGGATACAATCAAGTAGAGGTGGCTCTAGCATAGATTTTTCTAGGGTAAGACCTAAAAACACTGCTTTGAGCTATACTCAAACAATAACTGGTCCTTGACAATGGGACTTGATGCACTCTTGGTTCGATACTCCCAGGAGATATTCTTTGGTAATTTCATAGGCTTTATAATAACCATTTTTAAAGGAATAAAAAAATTCTGCTAAGAATATATGTTGGGAATTGGATCACGTATTTCATAGATTGAAGCATATATATTAATAAGTTAAGGAAATAAATGTAAATTATAAGTTATCTATTTTTTTCATTGGATTTCCATTTTTGTGTTACCACTAAAATTCCTTTTATTTCATCTAATGGGTAGTGATAGGAGGACTCGGGCTAACAACTGAAGTGAAGCTCAATGTGATGACTTTTTTAATGAAATTTCCAATCTGATGGAAGTGGGAATCAAAAACATTGTTACGATAATCTCTTATTAACTCATTTTTTGAATAGAAACATGGGTCAATTGGAAAGTCGAAACCCCCCTATGAAATAAAAAATTAAAAATTAAGAGCATCATGAGACAAAAGCCTCCTACTTTTAATAGATCATATGATCCCTCAATCGCCAAACAATGGATATACTCCTTTGATAATATCTCCTCCATCTGTCAATGTTTTGAACAAGTGATGGTTCTTTTGGATACATATTGTATAGAGGGTGAAGCTGATCAATGGTGGAAATTTGTCAAAATTTTGAAGTCTGAGGAAGAGATTGAGGCATTGGAATAGAATGATTTCTAGAAAATTTTTTTTGAAAAATATTTTACTCGCACCCTCCAAATTAATATTGAAAGGTACTTCCTTGACATTAATCAAAAATAGGACGAATCCATTAGAGTGTATGAGGTAATCATCACAAGCCCTGTATGATAAGCCTTTGGCTTTATCATTACCCCCTAATTCAATATTGACCGCTTCTTTGGTGGTCTAAAACGTACCCTATAGAAATCACTAGTGATCCATGCCATCAATAGCTATGAGGAAACTTTTTTATGTGCCCTCAAAGACGAAATGAAAATCTGAGAACTTATAGGGTATCATGGGGATTAGAAGAAGAAATTAGACTTTATTTCTGATGGTATAATGGATAAATCCAATGGAGGTAAGAAATTAAGGCACCCCACATTCCATAGGTGCAGAAAGAATCCCCCCAATAAATTTTCTTAATTGGGAGTGAGGAAATGCATTATGTGTTAAAGAGAAGGGAACCTAGACATTAATTACCGACAAGAAAAACCTGCTGCTATGACAGCGGAGAAGAAAGATCTGTTCGACCCTCAACACATTGTTCATTTATTCATCTATAGTGAACTAGGGAACATCCAAACCAGTTCTCTAAGATAAGGGTTTTTAGGCAACCAGCAACCTCTATGGTTTCAAGGGTGAGGATTTTACATCACTACCACTGAAGTGAACCTTAACAATGAAGTGGTTACAGGTACACTAGTCATTCATTAAATAATAGATAATTCACTTTTTGATTCCGGATCTACTCATTATTTTTTTCCCAAAAGTTTAGTAGAACAATCCAAACACCACCACAAATTAGGTAAGTAGATATGTCGGTGAGAATGAAAAATGGGGAAATTATTCCATCCCATGAATATAAATCCTCCCTTATCATAATTTCTTGATTAGAATTCCTGAAGAATCTCATTGTACTACCTCTAGTTGAATTTGATGAAATTACTTGGATGGATTGGATTTCCCTATATAGATCCCACATAAATGGTCATGTGAGGGAAATCACTCACTATATGGCGAATCCACCCCTGGGTTTGTACAAGTTCGTAGAGGAGGATGAATCTTCTTTTGTGCAATCATCTCAAGCTAAGATATTACTGCCAAAGAGAATGTGTATCTTGATCAGGTGATTCAGTCTATGGAATCAACCATCCTTGAAAACAAGCCTATTGTGAGAGAATTTATTAAAGTGTTTTCTGAGAAATTTCCTAGTCTTCCACCTATAATAGGTGATGAATTATTGATTGATATTTTACCTATGGAATTTCCAATACCAAAGTCTCTGTATAGAGTGGTTTATGTGGAGCTTGAAGACCTAAAGGAAAAAACTACATGAGAATATGGATAAAGGGTTTATGGCCACAAGTGATTTACTATGGGGTGCACCGGTCCTCTTTTTCATAATGAAGGATGGGTCAATTTGCAGTTTCATTGATTATTGTGAGATCAAAACAATCATTATAAAGAATAAGTATAATCTTACATGACATAATGACTTGTTTGATCAGCTACGTAGAGCTCAATACTTCTCTAAGGTGGATCTGAGGTCGGTATATTACCAAGTAATGGTGAAGAAGGTTGATATTCCAAAGACTACTTTTTATACAAGGTATGACAATATGAATTCAAATTAATGGATTTTGGACTAACAAATTCTATAGAAATAATAATGGACTTGAGGAATAGAGTCATTATAGATTACCTCAAAAAATGGTTGTCTTCATAGATGATATTCTAAAATACTCCAAAACCAATGAGGAGAATGAGGAGCATCTAAGCACTATACTGGAGATCTTGTAAAAGGAGAAGCTCTATTACAAGTACAAGAACTATGAGTTCTATTTTAAAGAAGTCTCATTCTTCATTCATACCATCATAAGAAAAATCATATCTATTGATCCCTCGAAGACAATGGAAATTGGGGGATGGTCGAGGCCAACATTAGTGAAGGGTATTTGTAGCTTTATGGGATTATCTGGAAATTATTTCTGATTTGTGAGGAATTTCTCATGAAATTCAAACCCTAATAGGAATCTAACTCAGAATGGATTCATGCTTTCTTGTAATGATGAATGTGAAGAGAGAATCAGGCAGTTTAAAAGGAGTCTTATCACTAAGCATGTGCACACACTACCAACAAGTGGAGAACATTTCAGGGGTATTCAGTGATGCTTCAAAGAAGGGTTTGGGCTGTTTGTCGATGTAAAATGACAATGTCACTGCCTATGCTATAATGGAGTTGAAATTTCATGAGAAAAAACATCCAACACATGATCTAGATTTGTTTATATTAATCATGGATTTATTTTTTTTCAAAATTACCTCTTTGGGGAGAAGTGTGAAATATATACGGATCACAAAAGCCTCAAGTATTTATTTTCCCAAAAAGATCATAATATGTACCATCAATAATGGTTAGAGCTGATCAAATAATATGAATACTCAGTCCATTAACACATTGGGAATTCAAATAAGGTGTAAGAATCTCTAAATAGAAATGACCCTACGATTCTATCTTTGCTGAGAATTGAACAGGGTCCAATATTTATAAATTTGATGAAGATGGACATGGGAATCATAAGTAAGGTAACAACATTAATCCTTTTACAAATGATTGCTCAACCTTCTCTTTTGGATCGGTTAAAGGAAGGTAAAAATGATTATGTTTGTAACACCCCAAGCTTCTACGGTACGCTTCTCTTTGAATAATGTGATAGTGTGTGTTGTACGAAACATCGAGTTCTAACACACCACAACCAATCAAATTAGCAGTTATGAATAATAATAATAAATACTTTTTGAAATTATATATATTTTATATTTCAAAATGGACTTCATTTTTGGATTCAGAATATCAAAATTATCCTAAGTTGAATTTTTGGTATTTTTCTGAAAACTTCCAATTTTTAAGAATAGTGAAAATACTTAAAAACAACTTTTTTAATAAAAATAATTTATAGTGATAAATTATATTATTTAGGGGTTTTATAGTATAATTAGAATATATTTTTACAATTTTATCCAATGGTGTTTAATATAATTAATTTCACCGTGAAATTGGACATAAACAATTGCCAATCTTTTTATATATATTGTTTCTTAAAAACACGTTATTTGTTGTAAAAGCGGGAATTAATTATAAAATTAATTAATGAAACATATATGTTTAGAATTTTATAAAATAGACATCATTTTTGAATTCGAAATATCAATTATAGCTTAGGGTGAAATTTTGGCATTGTTCAGAAAAACTTCAATTTTTGATGAATAGTGAAACCACTAAGTGGTAGTTAAAAAACTAAATTTTTCATGAAACATAATTTTACCACTTCTTTGATTGGAATTTCAAAAATCGAGAGACACGGTTAATATCAAGGAGTAAAATTTGTTTTAATGAGATGAAAATAATTTTTGGTGAATAGTAACTTTTTACTTTTATTTACCACGGTTAAAAGTAAATAAGGTAATTAAGGGTAAAAATTATATTAATATTACCCTAAAACAGGTCCTAATTCTATTGGAAAAGTGTATCTCGACGAAAAAAAACATTAAGAATAAAATTTTATCATTTAGGTCCACTTGGATTAGATTAGGACATTTATTGTTACTTAATTCAAAGAAGAGTTAAAAGAGTTAAAATCAAAGTTTATTTACTAAAACATTTTTAATATAGAGTTACAAATAAGATAAATTCGATTGTAAATATTAATTAAAAATATAATTATATCTAATACATAATTATATTTTATTTATAATTTTTAGACATTAAATAATTTAATTTATTTATGACACAATGATGATGTAGTAATTACCTTAATAGTGATAAATTAAAATAATTGATATTATAAATACCCAAATAAATATAATTTGAGGGTTTTAATGAATTGAAATAATTTTATAGGATAATATTACATTTTAGGATTGATTTAATTTACTTTGTTCGAACTAATCATTCTGTTATTATTTTTACAAAAATCAATTTTCTAAATAGTGTCAAAATTGACATAAAAGAGTTTTTAAAGAAAATATTATATTATTAATTGATATTAAATTCCTAAAAATCTGCGGTTCAGCCAAGAGACTTATGTAATGATAGTTGTATCATTAATGGACCATTTGGGGGTCCCATAGAGGTATATAGTATGTTTATTAACTATATAATATAAAATACAGAGTGACATGGTAAGTGTCAAGCTAATTAACTAAGAGTAAAAACTAAAAAATAAGGTTAATATAATGACCCAAACCTGTCTAAATCCTATTAGTTTAGTGGTTTTCGACCCATCCCCACATTAACCTTCAAATAATGCACTTCTGAGCCATTATAAACTGAATACGAATTTATTATAAAATAATATTTCTAGCTTTTCCAAAGGTGCCCCACACCCCTCTTATAAAAGGGCACTCCCCCTTCTCATTAACTCACACCTTCAAAGCCTTTTGGTTCGGCCATCCTCTGCCCAAATACTCTCTCAACTTCCCTCAATTCATCCTAGAAGCCTTCATTTAGTCAGAAAGCCAACATAAGGAGCCCTTTTGATCAAATCAAAAGGAAGAACCCGAAGAAGAGGTAATGATTTCACCACCCTTTTCAAAGTTCATTTCTTCTTCCACTTCTTCATTATTTGTTATTAACATTATAAAATAATAAATACAGTATCTCCAATATAGTATAATATTATTATAAATATGGTACAACCATATTCAGTATTATTTCCATCCGTTGAATGACATGTCACCATACGTGCGTACGCACAGCTTACCGTCTCCACGTCATGGTGTAATTGTTATTCAATAAATTATTATTTGGATGGGTATAATAATGATGTGTAATTCATGTAAATAATTAATATAACATGATAATTATTCTGTATATATGATATACCTTCCAATTATATATTATTTTAATATCAAAAGAATGATATTGTCGCTCGTGCGTACGTACAGACTACCGTCTCCATGAATGTGATAAGATTCATTCTCCATCGTATCCATTCAAGTATATTTATCATTTGATGATTAATAATAGTATCTAAGGACTTCATATCATTCTGTATATGATTAAGATACAACCTATCAATGAAAAACATATATTATGTAATAAAACATATAAAATAAAACGAGTAAGTTAACATCTAAAACAACGATAATACTAAGATATTATTAACAAATCAATGTTAAAAGATCATATATGACATCTTATTAATATATATGATTCCTATATAATTTAATAACAATTATTTCACCATTATAAAAGAGGTAAATCTACCCCCAACCAAGGAAAAGTACAAGGTAAGGTTTTATTTCGCAATCTTTTCATTATCCGAGTTGTTTATACGTAATAATCTACCAGGATCTCTTTATCATCAACATCCATGTTTCATAAAATATATTTCAAATTTTTTTTACTATTTACAATAATATGTTTTAAAGTCAATTATATCCTTGTTTGACTTTTTATAAGTTGTTTAGAAAGGAATCTTTCCATCATTTTCCAAACAAGGTGCTTTTAACCTTTTCGACGGAATTAAGGTAAGAATGTTTTTTTAACTTATACATTCGGTGCGTCTATTTTATACCGTTATAAAATCTTCGAAGATTACATTACAAACTTATAAGAATATTTTAAAAGAAAATGTTTTATTTTATATATGACTTTTAAATGATTTCAAAATAGAAAGTGATATTTCTCTAAAAAGTGTTTGGATTTCATCTATGTCAACATTCTATGATGGATTTTACGCTTATTTGAAGTTGATTTATTATGATACAAAACTTCTATATTGTATAGAATGTTTTGTGATATGTTTGACAGTGGATGTGTTATTTTTATACCATTCATGTTTTATGGATGATGTATTTACATTTCGTATGTTAGTTTTAATACGAATGTTTATGTTATGTTTAAACCTTTTCATATGGGAATGCATTGGACTTAATATGTGATGGGTGGAGCCCGCTATACCTCCTCGATGAATCGGTAGGTCCCATGAGACAAACTAGTGTCTTGGCACAAGGCCTTGGCAAAATCTTATTCGTATTCTTGGAACGAGGCCTTGGATATGTGGTTATGATAATCTGGAATTATGCATTCCATCATTGTGAAAGTGGTTATTGATATTGAATGTGATTATTAGATTAGTAGAATATCCATGTCAATATGTAAATGGAATTATTTCATTTTATTTTTTCCATACTATGTTGAAGTTCAAGTTTAAAAGACTTTTGTTTTAGTTATACATTACCTTAAATGATTATTCTTATTTATGAAAGTTTCTGCTATATCGTTATCCTTACTGGGCGTTTGAGCTCACCCCTTTTCTATGTTTTATTTTTCCCAGGATGTGAAAAAGTAAATTATGGATGACCTGCAGGGATATTAGGTGGGGATAATAGGGTGGAATATGGAGACAATATGTTGTTGTAGTAGTTTTTCACTTTATGATGTAATGTAAAACTTTATGAATGTATCTAGTGTTTCCAAGGCTACTAAACCAATCGGTCTTTCGAGATTTGATCTTTATTGTGATCATGCCAATGTTATGTAATAATGCACCGACTCTGGGTAACTGTGATCGGGGTGTTACAGTTTGTATCAGAGGATGTTTAGTACAAACATTGTAAGATAGATTTAGATAAACTCTGATTAGATCCCGTAGATCTAAGATGGACTTTGAGGATTAGTATAGAAGAACTTCATAGAATTTTGGTATTGTAGAAATTTTGTTATTTTTCCGAGCAATACATCCATGTCTGCATACGAGCAGGTAGAGGCGGCTCTAGCACAGATGTTCCTAGGGGTAAAACCTGAAAACATCGCTTTGAGCTAGACTCGAACGGGAACTGGTGCACGACAACAGGCCTTGCTGCACTCTTGGTTACGACACTCCTGGGGTACATGCTTAGGATAACTGTCATTTTCCTTACAAATTATTATGAGTGGTTTATGAGTATATACTTCTTCAAAGAGAAATTTTTTATGATTATGGACTATATGCATAAAAAGTTCAATTTATGTTAAGTGTTTTATAAGTATGGAATTATGTATTTTGATTCATAAACTGATCTAGTTTATGCCATTGTTTAGAAATGGTTCCTAGTGGAAGAAATGGAAACCGTATCAATGCCCACACTCCATGTAGGGATTTCCTTCCTGCTCAAGATAATTATAGTGGAGCTGGTGATGCAACTGGTGCCGATTAGCTAATCACCATACTGGGACAACTCACTCAGGTTATGAATAATAACCTTACCCGTATGGAGCACCCCGATCCGCAGCGTGGAGGATCAATGTTAGACCGCTTCATGAGGCAACAACCACCAACATTCAATGGGAGTACAAATCCATTAGTAGTTGAGAAATGGATAAGTTCCCTAGAGAAAATATTTCAGGCTTTGGGGAGTAGTGAAAGGGAAAAAGTTATCATGGCATTTTACCGCCTCACTGGATATGATGATCAATAGTGGTCATTGATTCAAAACATGAAGGAAGATGATAAAGTATCAAATATGGAATGGAGAGAGTTCAAAGATATTTTTTTAAAAAATACTTTCCTCGTGACCATCGAGCAGATATGGAAAGGAAATTTCTGAGTCTGAGACAAAAGGAGGATGAGAATGTTGCAAAGTGTGAGGCTAACTTTGAAAAGTTATCAAGGTATGCTGGAGATTATATACGTAACCCAAGAGGTAATATTTATCGTTTCTTTGATGTGTTAAATCCATTTCTCTGTTGAGCATTATTCTCACAATCCTTCTCATCGTACGAAGACATTGTCTCATGTGCTATCAAGACATAAAAGGAATTATCTAAGTCTTATGACATTAAATCAAAGAAAGAGAAGAATAGATCTGCTGATCAATCTGGGAATGGAAATAAGGGGAAGAAGGGAAAGGTTGAATATCCATCTTGTGGTAGATGTGGGAAGAAACACCCCGGTACTTGCTTAAATGGAATGGGTCTCTGTTACATGTGTGGTGAAAAAGGCCACCAAGCTCGTGAATCCAAAGGAAAGAAGGAAGCTACCAATGTTCAATGCTACAATTGCAGGGGAGATGGGACATTATGCAAATGAATGTCCTAAGCGTCAGGGGAACTTACCTCAAAAAAGGACAAGGGATCAAGGCCAAGCTTATGCTATCACTACTGCTGAGGTAGATGCTCCGAAAGACGTGGTGGAAGGTAATTTAATGGTTTCCTCAAGTTTAGAAAATTCATTATTTGATTCTGGATCATCGCATTGTTTCATATCTTCCCAGTTTCCTAATAAAATTAAATATTTTCAATTTGATTTAACAAGGGAGTTGTCGATTAAAACTCTTAAGGGAAGTATCATTGCAACAAAGTTTTGTGAATCAGTCCCCATTAGAGCACATAAATGTTCTTTATTTGCTGATCTCATCTTCATAGCTATGATTGAGTTTGAAATAATCCTCGATATGGATTGTCTTTCGGACTATGATGCGAGGATTTATTGTAACAAGAATGAGGTTACGATTTTTGATGATTATGATAAAGAAAACCTTATCATTAGAGCAGAATCATCACCACCTAATTCTTATCTAGATCCACCCCCAGTAGCTCAACTAAATTTAATTATTGGGGAGGAAGAGGATGAAATTACAGTGGGTGAGGAAAGGAATGTTCAAATAGGGGATGTACTTGTTGTTAAAGAATATGTAGATGTGTTTCCGGACGATTTACCTGGACATCCTCCAGAACGAGAAGTTGAGTTTTCCAATTATTTAATTCTTGGATCATGGCCTATATCGAAGACCCCTTATAGAATGGCCACTGTAGAATTAGTTGAACTAAAGAAAAAACTAGAAGAATTGACTAATAAGGGATTTATTCTCCCTAGTGTTTCTCCATGGGGATCCCCTGTTCTTTTTGTTAAAAAGAAAGATGGATCTATGAGGTTATGTATCGACTATAGGGAGATCAATGATATAACAATAAAGAACAAGTATCCCCTACCTCGCATTGATGATTTATTTGACCAACTTCATGGAGCTCAATACTTTTCAAAGATTGAACTTCGATCTGGATACCATCAGTTGTGTGTAAAGAAGGAAGACATTCCGAAGACAGCTTTTCGAACCAGGTACATTCGTTACGAGTTTACTGTAATGCCTTTTGGATTTACTAATGCACCCTATGTATTCTTGGATCTGATGAATAGTGTTTTCAAGGAATATCTCAATGAATTTCTGGTGGTATTTATGGATTATATCTTGGTATACTCTAAAAGCTACGAGGATCATGAAATTCACTTGCGCATTATCCTGAAGACTCTGAGAAAAAAATAATTTTATGGGAAGTTTAGCAAGTGTGAATTCTGGCTTCATGAGATTTCTTTTCGTGGCCATATTGTCTCTAAAAATGGAATCTCTATTTATCCTTCTAAGACCAAGGCAGTCCAAGAATGGCCAGCACCTACGAGTATAACTGAGGTATGTAGTTTTATTGGTTTGGCAAGTTATCATCAACGTTTCGTCCAGAATTTTTCCCGATTGGAAAACCAATTAACAAAGCTCACATGTAAAGGGGTTAAATTTGTTTGGACAAAAGAGTGTGAAGAATATTTCGAAGAACTGAAGAGAAGATTAGTCAATGCTCCTATATTGTCTCTACCATTGGGGAATTATGGGATCGTTATTTATAGTGATGCATTGAAGAAAGGACTTGGTTGTGTCCTTATGCAGAATGATAGGGTTATTGCTTATGCATCACGACAGATGAAAATTCATGAGCAAAACTATCATACTCATGATCTTGAGTTAGCAGCTCTGATCTTTGCATTTAAGATATGGGGGAACTACCTCTATGGTGAAAAATGTGAAATTTATACTGATCACAAGAGTTTGAAGTATATTTTATCACAAAAAGAACTCAACATGAGGCAAAGGAGATGGCTTAAATTACTCAAGGATTATGATTGCACGATACACTACCACCCGGGGAAGGCAAACAAGGTGGAAGATGCTTTGAGCAGAAAAGATCATGGAATTTTGAACAATATGAGAATCGAAAGGGATCCAATTTTCATGGATCTAGTGAAGATGGACATGAGAATAACCAGGGAAGACGAAACATCAATTCTTTTTCAAATGGTTACCAAACCATCTTTCCTAGAAATGATTAAGAGTTATCAGAGCGATGATGAAGAATTTCAAAAGAAGATTAAAGCTGTGAGTGATGGGAGATTGAGAGACATTGTGTATGAAGATGGAATTTTGAAATTTGAGAAGAGACTTTGTGTTCCCGATATACCTGATCTAACAAGGGAATTGTTGGATGATTCTCGTAGTTCCAATTTCTCTATACACCCTAGGAGCACCAAAATGTATAGAGATTTGAAGGAACATTTTTGGTGGGACAACATGAAGAGGGAGATTGCTGATTTTGTGTCAAGATGTATGGTTTTCCAAAAAGTTAAAGCTGGAAGGCAAAAACCTAGAGGATTCATGCAACCTCATCCCATACCGGAGTGGAAATGGGACAATATTACGATGGACATTGTCATGGGACTACCAAAGACTCCTAGAAGGAATGATGCAATATGGGTTATTGTTGATCGTCTTACCAAGTCAGCACATTTTCTTTCTATAAGAGAAGATCTACCACTAGAATGTCTAGAAAGACTATATATTAATGAAGTTGTGAGACTTCATGGAGTACCCCTATCGATTGTTTCTGATCGTGATCCCCGTTTTACTTAATGATTCTGGAAGAGTCTTCAGAAATCCCTCAATACTGAACTTCTTTTGAGCACTGCCTATCACCCTCATATAAATGGACAATCAGAACGAACTATTCGAACCTTAGAAGACATGTTGAGATCCTACTAACTTGACTTTCAGGGTATGTGCGATCAATATTTACCTCTCGTAGAATTTTCCTATAACAATAGCTTCCATTCGAGTATTTAGATGGAACCATATGAAGCGTTATACAGAAAGAGATGTCGCACACCAACCTGTTGGGATGACGTTGGTGAAAGAAAACTTGTAGGTCCAGAACTGGTAGAGGAAACAATGGAAAAGGTGAAGGTAATCCAAAATCACATCAAAGCAGTTCAAAGTAGGCAGAAGAGCTATGCCGATAATCGAAGGAAGGATTTGGAATTTCAAGTCGGTGATTATGTTTTCTTGAAGGTATCTCCATGGAAGGGAGTCATACGTTTTGGTAAGAAAGGTAAATTGAGTCCCAGGTACATCGGACCTTTCGAAATTCTAGAATGAATTTGGGTTTTAGCTTACCGATTGGCAATGCCGCCAAGTCTCTCCAAACTTCACGATGTGTTCCACATATCTCTATTCTATGAAATACAAGCATGAACCAATGCATGTACTCACCAATGAGAAATTAGAACTAGAACCCGATCTATCTTATTGCGAAGAGCCAGTCAGGATTCTTGATACGAGAGAACAAGTACTAAAAAACCGTACGACTCGTCTGGTAAAATTCTTGTGGAGAAACCATAAGATGGAAGAGGCAACGTGGGAACCCGAGGAACATATGATGAAGAACCACCCGAGTCTTTTCATGCGGTAGTATTCTAGAAATTTCGAGGAGGATATTCTTTTAAGGAGGGGAGAATGTAACACCCCAAGCTTCTACAGTATGCTTCTCTTGTAATAATGTGATAGCGTGTGTTGTACGCTACATCGAGTTCTAACACACCACAACCAATCAAACTAGCCGTTATGAATAATAATAACTAATTTTTGAAATTATATATATTTTATATTTCAAAATGGACTTCATTTATTGTTTCAAAATATCGAAATTATCCTAAGTTGAATTTTTGGTATTTTTCTGAGAACTTCATATTTTTATGAATAGTGAAAATACTTAAAAACATCTTTTTTAATCAAAATAATTTATAGTGATAAATTATATTATTTAGTGGTTTTAAAGTATAATTAGAATATATTTTTACCATTTTATCCAATGGTGTTCGTTAGAATTAATTTCACTTTGAAATTGGACATAAACAATTGTCAATCTTTTGATATATATTGTTTCTTAAAAACACGCTATTTGTTGTAACAGCAGGAATTAATTATAAAATTAATTAATGCAGCTTATATGTTTTGACTTTTATAAAATGGAAATCATTTTTTAATTCTGAATATCAATTATAGCTTAGGATGAAATTTTGGCATTGTTCAGAAAAACTTCAATTTTTGATGAATAGTGAAACCACTAAGTGGTAGTTAAAAACCTGAATTTTTCATAAAACATAATTTTACCAGTTATGTGATTGGAATTTCGAAAATACGAGAGACATGGTTAATATCAAGGAGTAAAATGTGGTTCAATGAGATGAAAATAATTTTTATTGAATAGTAACTTTTTTCTTATATTTACCACGGTTAAAAGTAAATAGTAATTAAGGGTAAAAATGATATTAATATTACCCTAACACATGTCCTAATTCTATTGGACAAGTGTATCTCGACCAATAACAACCTTAGTAATAAAATATTGTCATTTAGGTCCACTTGGATTAGATTAGGACATTTATTATTATTTAATTCAAAGAAGTGTTAAAAGAGTAAAAATCAAAGTCTATTTACTAAAACATTTTTAATATATGGTTATACATAAGATAAATTCGATTGTATATATTCATTAGAAATCTAAAATGATTTCCTACATAATGATATTTTATTTATAATTTTTAGAAATTAAATAATTTAATTTATTTATTACACAATGATGATGCAGTAATTACCATAATAGTGAAAAATTAAAAAATTTGATATTATAAATACACAAATAAATATAATTTGAGGATTTTAATGAATTAAACTAATTTTATAGGATAATATGACATATTATTATTGATTTAATTTACTTTTTTCGAACTAATAATTCTGTTATTATTTTCACAAAAATCAATTTTCCAAATAGTGTCAAAATTTACACAAAATAGTTTTTAAAACAGATATTATATTATTAATTGATATTAAATTCCTAAAAATCTAAGTTTCGGCCAAGAGACTTATATCATGATATTTGTATCATTTTTGTACCAATTGGGGGTATCTTGGAGTTATATAGTAATTTTATTAACTATATAATATAAAAATATAAAGTGACATAGTAAGTATCAAACTAATTAACTAACAGTTAAAACTAAATGATAAGGTTAATATAATGCCCCGAACCTGTCTAAATCCTATTGGTTGAGTTGTTTTCGACCCATCCCCACCTTAAACTTTAAATAATCCACTTTTGAGCCATTAGAAACCGAATATGAATTTATTATAAAATAATATTTCTAGCTTTTCCAAAGGTGCCCCTCACCCCTCTTATAAAAGGGAACTCTCCCTTCTCATTAACTCACACCTTCAAGGCCTTTTGGTTCGGCCAACCTCTTCCCAAAAACTCTATAAACTTCCCTCACTTCATCTTAGAGGCCTTTCTTTAGTCAGAAAGCCAACATAAGGAGCCCTTTTGATCAAATCAAAAGGAAGAACCCGAAAAGGAGGTAATGACTTCACCACCTTTTTCCAAGTTCCTTTCTTCTTCCACTTATTCCTTCTTTGTTATTACCATTCTAAAATAATTAATCCAGTATATCCTATATACTGTAATATTATTATAAATATGGTACAACCATATTCATTATTATATCCATCCTTTGAATGCTATGTCGCCATACGTGCGTACGTACGGCTTATTGTCTCCACGTCGTGGTGTAATTGTTATTCAATAAATTATTATTTGGATGGGTATAATAATGATGTGTAATTCATGTAAATAATAAATATAACATGATAATGATTCTGTATATATGATATACCATCCAATTATATATTATTTTAATATCAAAAGAATGATATTGTCGCTCATGCGTACGTACGGACTACCGTCTCCACGAACGTGATGAGATTCATTCTCCATCGTATCCATTCAAGTAAAATTTTCATTTGATGATTAATAATAGTATCTAAGGACTTGATATCATTCTGGATATTATTGAGATACAACCTATCAATGACAAACATGGCTTATGTAACAAAACATATAAAAGAAAACGAGTAAGTTAACACCTGAAACAACGATAATACTAAGATATTATTAACAAATCAATGTTAAAAGATCATATATGATATCATATTAATATATATGATTCTTGTATAATTTAATAACAATTATTTCACCATTATAAAGGAGGTTAACCTACCCCCAACCAAGGAAAAGTAAAAGGTAAGGGTTTATTTCGCAATCTCTTCATTATCCGAGATTGTTTATACATAATAATCTACTGGGATCTCTTTATCATCCACATCCATGTTTATTAAAAATGTATTTCAAATCATTTTTACTATTTACAAGAATATGTGTTAAAGTCATTTATACCCTTGTTTGACTTTTTATAAGTGTTTTATAAAGGAATCATTCCGTCGATTTCCAAACAAGGTGCTTTTAACCTTTTCGACAGAATTAAGGTAAGAATGTTTTTTTAACATATACGGCGGGTGTGGCTATTTTCCACCGTTATAAAATTTTCGAAGAATCCTTTACAAGCTTATAATAATATTATCAAAGAAAATTTTTTATTTTATATATGACTCTTAAATGATTTCAAAATAGAAAGATATATTTCTGTAAAAAGAGTTTTTATTTCATCTATGTCAACATCCTTTGATGGATTTTACGCTTATTTGAAGTTGATTTATTATGATAAAAGACTTCTATATTGTAATGAAGGTTTTGTGATATGTTTGACTGTGGATGTGTTATTTTTATACCATTAATTTTTTATGGATTAAGTATTTACATTTCGTATGCTAGTTTTAATACGAATGTATATGTTATGTTTAAACCATTTCATATGGGAATGCATTGGACATAATATGTGACGGGTGGAGCCCGATATAGCTCCTCGATGCATCGGTAGGTCTCGTGAGACAAACTAGTGTCTTGGCACAAGGCCTTGGAAAAATATTATTTTTAGTTTTTGCAAGAGGCCCTTGTTATGTGGTTATGATAGTCTTGCATTATGCATTCCATCACTGTGAAAGTGGTTATTGATATTGCATGTGATTATTCGATTTGTAGAATATCCATGTCAATAAGTAAATGGAATTATTTCATTTTATTTTTTCCATACTATGTTGAAGTAAAAGTTTAAAAGGATTTTGTTTTAGTTATACATTGCCTTAAATGTTTATCCTTATTTATGAATGTTTCCCCTATATTGTTATCCTTACAGGGCATTTGAGCTCACCCCTTTTCTATGTTTTATTTTTTCCAAGATGTGAAGAAGTAAATTATGAATGACCTGCAGAGATATTATGAGGGGATAATAGCGTGGAATATCGATAGAACATGTTGTTGTAGTATTTTTTTACTTTATGATGTAATGTAAAAAGTTATGAGTATATCTAGTGTTTCCAATGCTACTAAACCAATCAGTCTTTCGAGATTTGATATTTGTTGTGATCATGCCAATGTTATGTAATAATGCACTGACTCTGGGTAACTGGGGTCGGGGCGTTACAATGTGGGAATTCATTATAAAGTGGAAACTATCAGAAAATGTAAATCATTGGATTTAAATGTTAATGAATAATGAATTGTGATATTTTGGTTAAGACAATGTGTTTCATCAAACCCATATTTAAATAATGAACTTTTGGATGATGCACATAGTTATAATTTCTCCATTTACCTAGGAAACAAAATGATGTATCAAGATCTCCCAGAGCATTATTGGTGTTATAACATGAAGAAGGATATCGTTGAGTATACATCAATGCGTCTGCTTTTTCATCAAGTGAAGGCTGAGAGGTAGAAGTATAAGGGGATTTTGCAGTCATTACCTATGCCAACCTGGAAATAGGAGAACATATCCATAGACTTTGTCATTGGACTTCCGAAGACATACAAATGAAAAAACACTATCAGGGTTGTTGTGGGTAGTCCTAAAAATATTTCACAATTCATTGCAATTTGGGATGATTTTTCACTGGATCAACTAGAACTGATATACATCATAGTAGCGGTAAGGTTGCATGGAGTACCACTATTGATTATATCTAATCGAGGTACAAGATTCAACTCTATGTTCTGGAAGATTCTCCAAGATTCTCTGAATAATGATATGAACATCAGTACAGAATATCATCCTCAGACTAATGGCCAATACGAGAAAACTATCCAAACAATAGAGGAAATTTTGAGAGAATAATCAATAGGCTTCAAAGGAGGACAGGATCAACATCTTCCTCTGGTAGAGTTATCATTCCATAATAGTTTCCACTCAAATTTCTTATTGGATCCTTATGAAGCCCTTTGTGGAAATAGGTGAAGATCACCGACATGCTGGGATGAAGATGAGGAGTGAAAACTCTTAAGTCCAGAAATGGTGGAAGAAATGGTGGAGAAGGTTATGACCATCCAACAACACATTAAAGCTACTCATATTCGAAAAAAAGTGTTATGTTGATAATTGTAACACCCCAGGTAAATAAATAATATGAAATTTCATATTTATCCATATTTGTGAATAAAATATTTAAATGACTTTAAAGGGGACGCTATGCTCGATGGCGTACCCAACACGCAACAACGAGTTTTTTGGGAATCTTACGTTGCACTCTAATAATAAAATAATATTATTTTAAATGGTAGTTAACATGTAGCCGTTGTAATGGCGGGAATGGATGGAAATAACTAAAATATGATTATATATGTTTTTAATTGTTTTTACATTTATCCAATAAAGGATAGAGGCTTAAAATACGGAAAGAATTCAATTTTAGGCATATATGCCCTAGTTTTCACTAAAGGTTCACTTGTCGCCTTTTGATGGCGAACCGTCATTAAATATAGTTTTTTTCACTCTTATACATTCTATTGGACCAAATAATGCTCTTCTTATGAATCGGGACATCAAAATTTACTTTCTGTAAATTTTTGGTATCTTTCTGATAAAGTTCATTTTTTTGAATAGTGTAAAATGTTGTATTTTAATTCAAAACCTCTTTTTAATCTAATTTATTTATATGATTAGATTATCTTCTGAATTGGTATTAAAGTGAAATTAGAAAATATTTTTACCATTAAATCCAATAGTGGTCGTTGGAATTAATTTCACTTTGAAATCGGACTTAAACTAGTGTCAATCTTTTGATACTTATTGTTTCATAAAAACACGCTATTTGCTCTGACAGCGGAAATTAATTATTAAGTTAATTAATGTGACTTATATGTTTTGAATTTTGTAAAATAGACTTCATTTTTGATTTCGTAATATCAAATATAGCTTAGGGTGATTTTTTGGTAATTTTCTGAAAAACTTCAATTTTTGATGAATAGTGAAACCACTAAGTGATACTTATAAAGACTGATTTTCCGTTTAAATGAAATTTATCCATCATTGTGTTTTGAATTTCAAAAATCCGACATACATGGTTGTCATTAAGAAGTAAAATGTGGTTCAATGAGATTATAATAATTTTTTGGTGAATAGTAACTTATGAAGTTCTTAATCGCGATTAGTGGTAATTAGTGTAGTTTAAGATAAAAATAATGCTTTAATAAAATAAGATGAGCTTGACACATGTCCTACCCTCATTGGGTGTGTCATGGAAGACCAAGACAAGCCATGTGTCAACTTGGGGACCCCATGGAGACATTTTGGTTGGGAAATGACATAAATAACTTTTTATTTAATGTAAAAGTAAAAATGACACAAACATGATATGTTTTACTAAAACAATTTTTAAATGGGGTTATACAACTCAGATTTTTAATTATAAATAGTCATTGGAAAGATAAAAAAGATTTCCTACATCATAGTATATTTTTTATGATTTTTAGACATTAAATAAATTAAATTATGTTTGACATAATAATGATGCAGCGATGACATCATTATTTGACGATTTAATTAAAATGGAAAGATCATGTAAAATCTATGAACAACACATGTCAAAAACTTATTGGATGGGTGGATTTCGAACCCTTATCACCTTTTCCACGAATTATATCAATGTGGGACCTTTTAAAACCGAAACACATTTTCAAATAAAGTAATACTTCTTTACTTTCCAAAAGTGCCCCTCCTCTCCTCTTATAAAAGGCCCCCACCTCTACCTCATTTCACACACTCCTAAAGCCTTTGTCTCGGCCAAACAATGCCCATTTACTCTATCCACATCTCTCTCCTCATCCTAGAGGATTATCTTTGGGCAGAATCCTTTCAAAGGAAGCCTTTAGGCTCAAATCAAAAGGAGTTACAATTTTAAAGGTAATTCATTCTCTCATGTTCATTTGTTTTATTTTGTTTCTCCAACCCCCTAAAATCTTTTTATTTACTTATTTTGTAACAAAACCAGTATCTTAAATATACTAGGATGTTGTTATAAGATTTATTCTAGCTACACTCTCACACAACTACATCAAATGGTTAAAGAACATACGGTTTCCGTGGATGGCGAAATTCTGCCTCCCGAAACGATGATTGTTCAATACTCATTTAACACCTTCAAAGGTTGCCATTATGATGTCACTATTTTTATATATGATATATTATGTGTTTATGTTTTCTTTAAGCTTCTGTTTTTTTCATTTTGGGAATACCTTTATGGTTTCCATTATGGGTAAACACGATATCTTTATTTAAGGAAGTGCGGACTACCGCCCCCTCAAAGTGATGTGATTCGTTAATGCCATATGTGGGACGTGTAAAGGATGGATTTAAAGTTATTATATATGATGTTATACTGAAATTATAATATACCTCTATATCATTATTATTTCATTCCATTAATGTATGAGATAGAAATGAAAGTAGCGTTCATGCGTACGTACGGCTTACCGTCTCCATGAACGGTGCATTTCATTTCTTATCCCCAAATGTAATGTACTATTAAAAGTACATGTATATAATGGATATATATAATTAATGATATATCTAAATTATTAATATAATTCTGGAATTAAAATATACATACCTCTCATTTAGTTTTAATTCCATTAATATGACAATAAAATGAAAGTAGCGTTCATGCGTACGTACGACTTACCGTCTCCATGAATGGTGCATTTCATTTCGTACCTCTAAATTATTATGTAATATAATAAATACATATATATGCTGGATATATATGATATATATTATATCCAAATCGGGAATCTCATTCTGGATATAAATAACTTTTCACCACACGAACAACATGTAATTGTAAGAAGTCAACTTTCGACTTAAGAACCAAATATTGACAAAACAAACATGATTAACTTAAATGATTAAATAATGTTTATAACGTGGTAATAAGTGATATAAAAGGAATAATGAACTTTAAAAATGATCTTAAGGAAGTATAAACTAACTCAAGTTTATTATTCAGGAGATTAAAGAACGATCGAGTCAAGTCGGACCCGAGGTAAGGGATCCTACTCCTCTCTTTCTTTTTAAGTACACACTTTTATGTCATTCCTTGTAAAGCTCATCTTTCTTGTTATTGGGATGATCTTTTATATTACACTTACTGTAATTTTTATGTTCATGTGATGAGAGACCCTATTCTCTCTCATTAATCCATTTTGGAAGTTTTGAGTGGCGCCGTTAGGCTGCCGAACTTTCGTAAGAGATCTAACCACTCTCTTTCTATTTAAGTACTCTCCTTTATGTCACTTCTTTTAAGCTCCTCTTTGTAATGTTGGGGGATGTTATTTTATATTCCTATTTCTGTAAATTTTATTGTAATGTGATGGGATACCGTATTTGATCTCATCAATCCATATTCGGAAGTTTTATGTGGCGCTGTTAGGCTGCCGAGTTTTCGTAAGGGATTTTTCATCTCACTTTTATTCCCGTGGGGTTTATGCTACATTTGCCACAAATTCCATTGAGTGGTGTATGTACTGCCCATTATTCTACTCTTTGTGTAATATACTTTCATTTATGAGTATTTACATCAATGATCTATTGTCCTTCTTTCATGGGGTGTATGTTTTGAAAGATACCCAAGTCGGTAAGGGAACCTTTCACCCTCCTCTTTTTTAAAAGACTTCTTTTGTTGGGTCTTTTAATTTACATATTTTTATGTTGGGATATGTTCTCATATATCTTTATTGATGTAAATTTTATGTCCAAGTGATAAGATACTCTTTTTATCTCTCATCAACTCATTTTGATGTGATGCTGTTAGGCTGTCAAGGGAACTTTTTAACCCAATTTCTATTTCTTTGGGTTCAACATGTAGTCATTGAATATGTCATCCATTGAATATGTGTGAATGACCTTTTATTGTTTTACACTTAATATCAACTTATATTGGGTGTATTTATATTTTTCACACATATTTTTGAGATTGATTTGTCCTTAATTTAAGGATACCTTCTTTATAAGGGATTTCATCACATTTGACATTTCTATTGAGGGTTCATTGTTGTTATGCACCAATTCACTCTTATATGGTGTATATACTGTCTTTTGGAGTATTATATCATGAATCCATTTATTCTCATGATATTATAAAGTTCTAACTAAATGTTATTCCTCGATTATTGTATTCAAGTGTCCCTAATTTTGGTAAAACCCCTTTAACCAAAATATCGTTATAAATGTTTTAATTATTTGTTCTTATTAATATGTATGTTTTCAAAATGGTTTTAAGGATTTATTTATATGGATATTAATGGTTTACAATTTTAAGCTTCAAGGTGGTATGGGACACTTTGATTCAAAAATCTCTTTATTAAATGTTTTAAATAGTTTTGAAAATGGTTTTGATAAAGGATTCTATTATGATATATTGTGATGTGGAAATGTTATCATTCCTTTATATTGGATATATGTTTTATGATTTTATATTGGTACTTGGACATTTTAACGGGTGGTTACGTTATAAACCATATGACGGGTGGTGCCGTGAATACCAGGATGGGTGGTTACGTTATAACCTCCAATGCATTGGGTATGGAAGTCGGCCGTATGGCTATTCCATTAAGTATGTATGGAAATTGGTCGTATGGCTATTCCATTAAGTGATATGTGTGGAAGTCGACCGTATGGTTATTCCAGTTAAGTATGTTTATGTCCCAAGTTACCTTTATATATGTTATGTGTTCTTTATATGGGTTTTATGGTAATCCTTTGGTTAAAAAAAGGTAAGTAATGATACTTTTTTTTCAGTGAAAAGTTTTTACTACTTCATGAAGGTGAAATATATTACATTGATAAAGTATTCATGGTTTACTTGTTGTTTTGAAAATCTAACAGTTTTCATTCTTTGTGTATCCCTTACTGAGCTTCTTATGCTCATCCCAAGTTTTTGAAATGTTTTTCACAGGAAATAGCGTGGAATAGGGTCAGGGATGGGATCAAGGGAAAGTCATGCTACCTAAAACATGGAACTATAAATGTTTCTTTTAAAGTGTTTTTATTTTATGGAAATTTAGTAGAAATGACTACTTTGTAATCTTTTGAGATGTAATAGTTATGTCCTAATTCTCTAAAACTCTAAACCTGAAAAGATCCTCAAAATTTAATCTTGTGATAACTCATGATTAAGTAAGGTTTAAGGCTGGGGCCTTATAGTTGGTATCAAAGGGAGGTTTAGTTAACTTTAGAGGTTAGGGTATTCTCTAGGCACAAGTGAAATTACCATAATGGTTAGGATTTCAGAAAGAGTCGTAGTTTTAGATAAAGTGAATGAGTAAGTGTATCTTAGTGTTTACCTTCATCATTTGTACATGATGGTTTTGTTGATATACTCACACTGACATTTCTATTTTTAGTGAATGGATTGATCTAGCAGGCACCAAAGAGACAACAGGTTTGAAGGAAACTGTGGTGGTTCTCTGATTAAGATACTAGATAAAATGGAGGATTCAATGAGGAAACTCGTGGTTGTTCTAAACCAAATATCAAGGAGTCATGATCAACCACTTTAACCTTGGTGAGTTCTCTAATGCATCATGTATGAGATGGCCAACCCGATGCTGAAATTAAGGTAATAATTATTAAGGTAACCATTAGGGTTTATATGATACTTAATTTTTAAGTAATTATGGGTTACTCTATGATATGATGGAAAATTAAAGGAATGAGATAAACTTGAGGTTAAAATATGTTATGATTATTCTTGAAGATTTTATCTCATTTTGGGGAATGTTTTAAGAATTATATAGTTTTGGAAAAAGGACAACACGTAGACCGTGTGACATCCCGTCGCGTCGGACAAAGCTGCGGGAATGGAACCCACAACCAATGTGCGACTGGTATTTATCTCCTACCACTGGACTACGTGAAGTCCCTGGTTAGTTTGACTGATTCATTCTAGTTATATGATTTTATGAATTAAGAGTAAGTTTATTTTGGGTTATTTATGAAAATGAATAACCTATCATGGAGAATATGTGATTAGGTTAATTACTTTTTAATACGAGACTTTAAGAGCAACTGATGTTGTTTGGAGATAAATGTTATGATTTAACGTGGAAGACTATGCGACTAAATCCTTCAAATATTTGGGTTTCAATCTTATATTGGTTTACTTTGAAGAATTTTATGGACAAATTGATTATAGAATGGTCCTTGTTGAACTTTGGGTTTTGTTGGACAAATTTTGGAGATTAAGAATAGATTTTCTTTTTATAAAGGGTTATCCTTTTCTGGATTATCTGATCTTGTACTAGCCTTTTTGGTTTTGGTTTTGGTTAAAGCCTAAAGACATGGGAAGTATATAGTTCTATTTTGTGGATTAGGTGATTCTCTAGAAGTTGATTATAGTACTCTTAATGTGAACAAGTCTTCCTAAATACTCGTCTTTTGGAGAAAATATGAGTTTGTGTAAGGAATCTAATAAAAGTTGAAAGTCAATATGATAAGTGATTATGTTTCATTATGAATTTATTCCTCAATAAAAAGTAACTTAAAACAAAAATGTTGTCTATTAACTTTTCCTACTGGGGAATCGAATACCGTTTAACCCATCACAAGTTTGTGATTTTCTCGTGGTTAACTTTCTCCTAAACATGTTTTCTATCACTCTCCATCAGAACATGACCCTTTGTTTTTTCCTCCATGTCCATATTTTCATACTTGGAATCCTAGTATGGGTTAACTCGGGTGACCTTTGTACTTATCTCTCTTTATTTTAAAGTGTTTGTTTTACCGACTTTTGTTCCGATGTGGGACTTCCAAGGATGTTTCCAAGCGCAATTTTAAAATTGCGAGGACGCAATTCCCAAAAGGGGGGAAGGATGTAACACCCCAGGTAAATAAAGAATATGACATTTTATATTTATCCATATTTGTGAGTAAAATATTTAAATGACTTTAAAGGGGATGCTATGCTCGATGGCGTACCCAACACGATACAACGAGTTTCTTGGGAATCTTACGTTGCACTCTAATAATAAAATAATATTATTTTAAATGGTAGTTAACCTGTAGCCGTTGTAATGGCGGGAATGGATAGAAATAACTAAAATATTATTATATATGTTTTTAAATGTTTTTACATTTATCCAATAAAGGATAGAGGCTTAAAATACAGAAAGAATTCAATTTTAGGCATATATGCCCTAGTTTTCACTAAAGGTTCACTTGTCGCCTTTTGATGGAGAACCGTCATTAAATATAGTTTTTTTCACTCTTATACATTCTATTGGACCAAATAAATCTCTTCTTAAGAATCGGGACATCAAAGTTTACTTTTTGTAAATTTTTGGTATCTTTCTGATAAAGTTCTTTTTTTTAATAGTGTAAAATGTTGTATTTTAATTCAAAACCTCTTTTTAATCTAATTTATTTATATGATTAGATTATATTTTGAATTGGTTTTAAAGTGAAATTAGAAAATATTTTTACCATTAAATCCAATAGTGGTCGTTGGAGTTAATTTCACTTTGAAATCGGACATAAACTAGTGTCAATCTTTTGATACTTATTGTTTCATAAAAACACGCTATTTGCTCTGACAGTGGGAATTAATTATTAAATTAATTAATGTGACTTATATGTTTTTAATTTTGTAAAATAGACTTCATTTTTGAATTCATAATATCAAATATAGCTTAGGGTGATTTTTTGGTAATTTTCTGAAAAACTGCAATTTTTGATGAATAGTGAAACCACTAAGTGGTACTTATAAAGACTGATTTTCCGTTTAAATGAAATTTTGCCATCATTGTGTTTTGAATTTCAAAAATCCTACATACATGGTTTTCATTAAAGAGTAAAATGTGGTTCAATGAGATTATAATAATTTTTTGGTGAATAGTAACTTATTAAGTTCTTAATCGCGATTAGTGGTAATTAGTGTAGTTTATGGTAAAAATAATGCGTTAATAAAATAAGATGAGCTTGACACATGTCCTACCCTCATTTTTTGTGTCATGTCCGACCAAGACAAGCCATGGGTCAACTTGGGGACCCCATGGAGACATTTTGGTTGGGAAATGACATAAATAACTTTTTATTTAATGTAAAAGTAAAAATGACACAAACATGATATGTTTTACTAAAACAATTTTTAAATGGGGTTATACAAGTCATATTTTTTATTATAAATAGTCATTGGAAAGCTAAAACGATTTCCTACGTCATAGTATTTTTTATCATTTTTAGACATTAAATAAATTAAATTATGTATGACATAATAATGATGCAGCGATGACATCATTATTTGATGATTTAAATAAAATGGAAAGATCATGTAAAATCTATGAACTACACATGTCCAAAACTTATTGGATGGGTGGATTTAGAACCCTTATCACCTTATCCACGAATTATATCAATGTGGGACCTTTTAAAACCGAAACACATTTTCAAATAAAGTAATATTTCTTTACTTTCCAAAAGTGCCCCTCATCTCCTCTTATAAAAGGCCCCCACCTCTACCTCATTTCACACACTCCTCAAGCCTTTGGCTCGGCCAACCCCTGCCCATTTACTCTCTCCAAATCTCTCTCCTCATCCTAGAGGATTCCCTTTGGGCAGAATCATTTCAAAGGAAGCCTTTAGGCTCAAATCAAAAGGAGTTACACTTTTAAAGGTAATTCATTCTCTCATGTTCATTTGTTTTATTTTGTTTCTCCAACCCCCTAAACTCTTTTTATTTACTTATTTTGTAACAACACAAGAATCTTCAATATACTAGGATGTTGTTATAAGATTTATTCGAGATACACTCTCACACAACTACATCAAATGGTTAAAGAACATACGGTTTCCGTGGGTGGCGAAATTCTGCCTCCCGAAACGATGATTCTTCAATACTCATTTAACACCTTCAAAGGTGGCCATTATGATGTCTCTATTTTTATATATGATATATTATGTGTTTATGTTTTCCTTAAGCTTCTGTTTTTTTCATTTTGGGCATACCTTTATGGTTTCCATTATGGGTAAACATGATATCTTCATTTAAGGAAATGCGGACTACCGCCCCCTCAAAGTGATGTGATTCGTTCATGCCATATGTGGGACGTGTAAAGGATGGATTTAAAGTTATTATATATGATGTTATACTGAAATTATAATATACCTCTATATCATTATTATTTCTTTCCATTAAAGTATGAGATAGAAATAAAAGTAGCGTTCATGCGTACGTACGGCTTACCGTCTCCATGAACGGTGCATTTCATTTCTTATCCCCAAATGTAATGTACTATTAAAAGTACATGTATATAATGGATATATATAATTAATGATATATCTAAATGATGAATATAATTGTGGAATTAAAATATACATACCTCTCATCTAGTTTTAATTCCATTAATATGACAATGAAATGAAAGTAGCGTTCATGCGTACGTACAGCTTACCGTCTCCATGAACGGTGAATTTCATTTCGTACCTCTAAATGATTATGTAATATTATAAATACATGTATATTCTGGATATATATGATATATATTATATCCAAATCGGGAATTTCATTCTGTATATAAAGAACTTTTGACCACACAAAAAACATGTAATTGTAAGAAGTCAACTTTCGACTTAAGAACCAAATATTGACAAAACAAACATGATTAACTTAAATGATTAAATAATGTTTATAACATGGTAATAAGTGATATAAAAGGAATAATTAAATTTAAAAAGGTTCTTAAGGAAGTATAAATTAACTCAAGTTTATTATTCAGGAGATTAAAGAACGATCGAGTCAAGTCGGACCCGAGGTAAGGGATCCTACGCCTCTCTTTCTTTTTAAGTACACACTTTTATGTCATTCCTTTTAAAACTCATCTTTCTTGTTATTGGGATGATATTTTATATTACACTTACTGTAATTTTTATTTTCATGTGATGAGAGACCCTATTCACTCTCATAAATCCATTTTGGAAGTTTTGAGTGGCGCCGTTAGGCTGCCGAACTTTCGTAAGAGATCTAACCTCTCTCTTTCTTTTTAAGTACTCTTCTTTATGTCACTTATTTTAAGATCGTATTTGTAATGTTGGGGGATGTTCTTTTATATTCCTCTTTCTGTAAATTTTGTTGTAATGTGATGGCATACCCTATTTGATCTCATCAATCCATATTCGGAAGTTTTATGTGGCGCTGTTAGGCTGCCGAGTTTTCGTAAGGGATTTTTCATCTCACTTTTATTCCCGTGAGATTTATGCTACATTTGCCACAAATTCCATTTAGTGGTGTATGCACTGACCATTATTCTACTCTTTGTGTAATATACTTTCATTTATGATTATTTACATCAATGATCTATTGTCCTTCTTTCATGGGGTGTATGTTTTGAAAGATACCCAAGTCGGTAAGGGAACCTTTCACCCACCTCTTTTTTAAAAGACTTCTTTTGTTGGGTCTTTTAATTTACATATTGTTATGTTGGGATATGTTCTCATATATCCTTATTGATGTAAATTTTATGTTCAAGTGATGAGATACTCTTTTTATCTCTCATCAACTCATTCTGATGTGATGTCGTTAGGCTGTCAAGGGAACTTTTTAACCCAATTTCGATTTCTTTGGGTTCAACATGTAGTAATTGAATATGTCATCCATTGAATATGTGTGAATGACCTTTTATTATTTTGCACTTAATATCCACTTATATTGGGTGTATTTATATTTGTCACACATATTTTTGAGATTGATTTGTCCTTAATTTAAGGATACCTTCTTTATAAGGGATTTCATCACATTTGACATTTCTATTGAGGGTTCATTGTTGTTATGCACCAATTCACTCTTATATGGTGTATATACTTTCGTTTGGAGTATTATATCATGAATCCATTTATTCTCATGATATTATAAAGTTCTGACTAAATGTTATTCCTCAATTATTGTATTCAAGTGTCCCTAATTTTGGTAAAACCCCTTTAACCAAAATATCGTTTTAAATGTTTTAATTATTTGTTCTTATTAATATATATGTTTTAAAAATGGTTTTAAGGATTTATTTATATGGATATTATTGGTTTTAAAATTTAATCTTCAAGGTGGTATCGGACACTTTGATTCAAAAATCTCTTTATTAAATGTTTTAAATAGTTTTGAAAATGGTTTTGATAAAGGATTCTATTATGATATATTGTGATGTGGAAATGTTATCATTCCTTTATATTGGTTTTATGTTTTATGATTTTATATTGGTACTTGGACATTTTAACGGGTGGTTACGTTATAAACCATATGACGGGTGGTGCCGTGAATACCAGGACAGGTGGTTACATTATAACCTCCAATGCATTGGGTATGGAAGTCGGCCGTATGGCTATTCCATTAAGTATGTATGGAAATTGTCCGTATGGCTATTCCATTAAGTGATATGTGTGGAAGTCGACCGTATGGTTATTCCACTTAAGTATGTTTATGTCCCAAGTTACCTTTATATATGTTATGTGTTCTTTATATGGGTTTTATGGTAATCCTTTGGATACAAAAAGGTAAGTAATGATACTTTTTTTCAGTGAAAAGTTTTTACTACTTCATGAAGGTGAAAAATATTACATTGATAAAGTATTCATGGTTTACTTGTTGTTTTGAAAATCTAACAGCTTTCATTCTTTGTGTATCCCTTACTGAGGTTCTTATGCTCATCCCAAGTTTTTGAAATGTTTTTCACAGGACATAGCATGGAATAGGGTCAAGGATGGGATCATGGGAAAGTCATGCTACCTAAAACATGGAACTATACATGTTTCTTTTAAAGAGTTTTAATTTTATGGAAATTTAGTAGAAGTGACTACTTTGTAATCTTTTGAGATGTAATAGTTATGTCCTAATTCACTAAAACTCTAAACTTGAAAAGATCCTCAACGTTTAATCTTGTGATAACTCAAGATTAAGTAAGTTTTATGGCTGGGGCCTTATAATAATTATTGACAAGACTAATAGTATTATGTTTGAGACATGGTATACCTCCATATATCATCGTGGAAAAGTGTTATGAGATTTGTGGAGAAGGGAATGCTTAGTCCAATGTACATCAGCCTTTTTGAGATCCTTAATCGCAATTCAGCTATGGCCTATCAACTATCACTCCCTCCGAACCTATCTCATGTACATGATGTATTCCATGCATCACTCTTGAGGAAGTACATACATGAATCATCTCATGTACTTAATCCAGAGGTGGTACCATTGGATTATTACCTCTCCTATGAATATAAGTCGGTGAAGATATTAGATTATAGGGAAAAAGTTCTATGAAATAAGATAGTTCCCATCTTCAAGGTGTTGTGGGGAAACCAAAAGATAGAAGAGGAAACGTGGGAATTAGAGGAAGTGATGAAGCAGAGTTGCACTCATCTGTTTCAGTGTGGGAAAAGGAAATTTCAAGGGAAAATTTCTTTAAGGGGGGGGATGATTGTAACGACCCAAACATTTATTGATGAAAATTACTATTGGTCTAATTAAATTTCTTATTACATAAAATGGTTATGTAAATCATATTCAAACCCATGGTTTTATGTTTTTGGATTCTAAAATTCCATTAAAATTTTTTACCATTGCTAATATATCTGTTGAACAGTGATGACATGATTAGTATAAATATAGGGCTTTAGAAATTCCAATTTACTCAGATAAAGTTGGTAATGGCCTCATCGAATATAATTACTCCATACGAAGCCCATTTTTTGAGCTCACAAAGGATGTAGCATCACTAGGCTTCACTCTAGACCAATTACAACCAAGATATAACATGTTAAACTTGAACGAAATTACCTACAGGAGAAGTGGAAGTTAGTAAAAATTACCACCTGAGCGATGTTATTCGAGCCAACCCAAGATTCTTTAACAATCAGACACATTACCCTTTGTTATTATGTCGGTGTTATAAGGGGTTATTTAAAAATTACCTAGCACTATGAGAATGGGAATTATTTTTTTTGTATAAAAAATATACATTATTTTTATTATTACTTTGTAAATGGTTTTTAAAGCACAAATAGTATTTTTAGTTAATTTTAAATTAAGAAAACTATTTTTATTAATTGATGGATTTTTTAATTAATTAATACATTAATAAATTATTATTACTAAATTACATCTTTTTAAATATATATTATTATACAATTTTTATAGAATTGTAAATTTTATTGAGGTTTGAAAGCCATTTTTTTCAAAACACATGATTTTTTTATAAATGTTGATTATTAATTTAAAATAAAAAATTCACGTATTTAGAAAACTATTTATAAAAAAATGAATATTATTTTTGAATTCAAGACATTAAAGTTATATAATGGTGCATTTTTTTATAATTTTATGATACTGTCAAATTTTTGGGTAAAAATTAAATACGATTTAAATATATATTGTGTTTTATGACATTAAAATGACCCAATAGCGATGTAATGAAATACTATAAAAGGTTTATTCATCCAATATACCTTTTAACTTCAAAATAATGTGATTTTATATTTTTTATTAATTATATGTTGCCTTAGTGGACCCTCTAAGAATTATAAAATATTTTTACTTTTTTAAATTATTTTCTTTAGAGTTTGACACACATCCACATAATCAAGCCTAATATATTAATAAGCTAGTCCATTGTCCCTATAAAATAATTTTTACACTCCCCTTTGGAAAAAACCATGGGTAAAAACCATGGGTTAGTGTGTGATTTTGATTATTTATTTATATAGATTCCAAAACATAAGTTTGTTAAATATTAAAAGAATTCCCCTCTATTTTCCAATATAATCCCACCATAGCTAGAACATATATTCACTAAACACTATTTTAGAACATCCCTAAACATTCCCCCTCTCTCTAGACTCATTCCAAGGTGCCTAACCTCTCAAGAATCCCCAACTTGTTCTCTTTAAGTCACACACTCAAGTAAACGATCCTCACTTTTCTTGATTCATTATTTATGTCCAAGTTAATTTATATTGTTATGTACTTTTATCTTAAATTAAAAATGTTTGGGTATTATTTGAAACCTCTCATTTTCTTTCCTCGTTATGTTTTAATGATTAGAGACCCCTTTCTCTCCCAATAATGCCTCCCATGTACACTTGTTACAATGCTGAAATTCCATAAGGAATTTCACTCTCCCCATTTACATTCAAGCTATTATTGTATATTATGAATCTATATTCCCTTATATATTTTGGAATATTAAGTACCATGACCCCCTTACTGTATATTTTAGGTATAAATGATTATAAACCCATTTCTCACTCATCAACCTATTTTATGTTTTCTATTTGACGTCATTAAGCTGCTGAAGTCACACAAAAATTTTGATGCCAAAATCATTGTGTTAGTGAATACCAAACCCATTTCAATATCATGGGTATTCACCTTTATTAACATGTACCTAATGATTGAGGAACTAAATTTTTGTATTCCACATCTCTTATTCATCGAATAAATTATGATGTTTAATGAATCCATGTGGTATGATCTATGTGGCACACTTATACATGAAATGAAATAATTAAGAAGGGTGTGCCCTGATACCACTTCAATGCATTGTCTAAAGAATAGTATCCTAATACACTATGTGCAATTGGGGTTTACTCATACTAATTCATGTAAAATGATGGTTTAATCATGCTAATTAATTTTCAATGAGGGTTTACTCATTATTTATGAGTAATGATCCTTGGCTCATGCTAATATCATGTTAAATGTTGTTTCCACGTCTCCATTTTTTGATAATCATGCTATATCATGTTGTTACGTTCATGTTTCTATTGTTCTCCATTGATATGCCTATTACCTAACATGTATTTAAATCTTCATGTTATTCCTTTTTACTACCTTACTGTGATTTATAGCTCACAATTTTATTATGCATGTCCTCAGGTTATCCCATGCAATGATAAGTATGAAGAAATGTTGTGGTCATGTAAAAGATTTTTTCAGTAAAGACATAGTATTTTATGTCTTAAGTGTTCAGGTAATGTTCCTAATTTTCCAAGACACTAGACCTATCGATCCTTAGAGTTGTCTTAAGTGAAATTTTATGTAATAAATCATGTTTCATTGTGTAATAATGAGAATTGTTGTTATAACATTCCACAATAATGATACTTCTTACATCAATAACTCACATTTATTTTACAATACATATAAATTCCCCTTTAAAAACCAATTTAGTATTGTACTCAAAGTTATCCTAATGTTCCTCTATATTTTTAGATAATGAACAATATAATCAATTAAACTATCAAAAAAATCTTGGTAATTCCTATAGACTTCATTCATCGAGTCCATGATAATTTTTGAAACATTAGTGAGTCTGAAGGGAATCACAATGAACTTATAGGGTCCATGCCATATTCTAAAGGTAGTCATGGTGATATTCTCCTCTCACACCTTTATTTGATAATCCAAGGACTTAAGGTCAACCTTTAGTAATTATTGGGACCATATAGCTAATTGAACATTTCTTCAATCCATTGTAGGGGATACATTCCCTTTATCGTGATTTTTTTAATGCACGATACTCAATGAAGAGGTGTACTAATCCATCCTTCATTTTGATGAAGACGACTAACACACCCCATGGCAAATCACTCACATTTATAAAACCCTCATCTATATTATTTTTTTAACTAAATATTTAGTTTTTTCAACTCAATGGAATCCATAATCTAGGGAGTATTGGATGTGGGTATAGATTCAGATATAAGTTCAATTGTGAACACAAACCTTCTTTCAAGAGGAAGTCCTAAAAACTCATCATAGAATATATCAGTATATTCCCTCATAATGGGAATATATTCAAACATGATTATCTCCATTATCTCAATCATTTTAGAAAGATTTATTTATCATAAGTAAATAACATCCATGCTCTAGATGAATATTCCAAAGGTGGTTTATCCCTCTCCTTACACATGTATATAATTAGAGGATGGATAGATATGTGAAGGGTGATCTCCCTAACATAAAATTCTATTTTCTTTTAGATAAGGATGGTCAATATATTCCCAAAAAAAAATAAAACTACACTAAATTTTGAAAATATATTTTTGGAGGTTATGTCCACAAATATCAACAGGGGAGAAACTATAAAGTATGTATGTAATAATTTTTTTGTTCGGTGATCTCAGATATAGATTAACTCTCATGTTTTCTTGTGAAGTTTGAATTTTTATTCAAAAATTTCATGACACTAATTAATTTTTAGAACCATAGTCAAATAGTATGCTTTTTATTCATTAATAATAACCAATATACCTATCTCCACATAATTATAGGAATCATCCTTATAATTACTGGTAGAATATTACATTCCCTTATCTCTAGGACGTGGATTATGATGCCATTAATTATCTATAATAACGCTTACCTTAAGAAATTGTTTTTATAGTGCTTGTGCTCATTTCTATTAAAACACAAGACTACATAATGAGTGTTTATTGGAAATATCTTTTCATCTGCCAAATTTGTGGGATTCATCATCTCCCTTTAGCATTGATTAGCATGATGCCCTTCTCTTCCACACATGAAACATCTCCTCTTACCTTTGAGAATGTTTTTAAAATTCTTCTAACTATAATTTTTACATATGGGTTGTCGGGTTTTCTTTCATCCATGGTATTTACGTTTTTATCCTCCCAATTTAAACACCTTTTTATGTATTTTATCTCCATTCCCATGGGGAAAATGGGAGTCACAATTCTCAATATTGACCTTAAGTGAACAACAAAAAATCTTTTCCTAACTATCAAAGTCTCATATATCTAAATCATTTAGTAGACTCAACTTTAATCAACTGAAGAATAATTCCATCTTACATTCATTATTTATGAAAAATACAAATTTCTATTTTGTGAGATTTGTAAAGATATCCTCCTAAGCCTTGATAAACCTATCTTCCTATTTATTTAATCCAAGGAACATCCTCTCCATTTTAAGAAATAAATTTTAGTGATAATTTTTATTGAAACATATTTTTCATGAATCCTTCTCATTACATATAATTGAATTCCTCTTCTAATTTTGTGTTCTTGACCACTTTTCAACACTTTTCAGAATACCCCTAAGGAAGATTAATGTTTAGTAAAATTTTCCCTTATTACAAGAATTAGAGTACATAAAATATATTCACAATAGAGTTTATCAATTATTCTGGGATGAGGGGATCAAAAGATAAACTAATGGTTGAAGGCCTTGTCATATAAAGGACTTGAAAAAATTATTTTATTTATTCATAAAATTAGAATTTTAAACATGATCCAAGTTACTGTTCATATCATAATTCTATTAAGTAAATATAGTAATGATGTTCTCATTCCTAAATCCAATAATGTTCTGCATTTTATTATGGAAATCATTACATTTCTTGTCATAGTAGTTTTTTTCATGATTCCTTATATTTACCACTATTAATAAGAAACAAGAAAAACATTTTTGAGAATTAATAAGCTAATTAGCCTGTAAATAGGGAAACTATGAACTTGATGTAAAAACATAAAAAAGAAAAGTTTATCCACAATTATGAATCTCTATGTTTCAATGTATATTTCCTATGGTAATTTTACCTATCATGGTTTCTATCCCAACAATCTATTATAGTCCTTCATAATTTTTCATAAAGAGTCTATAGATTTACCAAATCATATACCATGGGTGTTTCTAAATAGGTGTTAAGTATGGCCTCTTTGTTAAAAATCATGTGTAGTTGAAGATATTACCCAAACATACCAATCATGGGGATTACACATAGTTACTTATATACTAGATCCACTTCCACTTTTAGTATCCAAACAAGGATGTAATTTATTAGAAACCAGTCACTCCATACATTACCAAAATTTTGGGATATATTACCCTATACATTTACATTACCACAGTGTTCTCAATAAATTATTCTAGATCAAATCCCCAATAATTACTAAAACTCACAATGATACCTACTATAGGGATCTATATCTCCTTCACCTATTATTACACAATATTTAATGAAAATATCTATTAAACACAACCAACCCATCATGGGCCTAGTTTCTTTACATAAATGGATTCATAATACATAAAAATGAAAAAAAATATAAAATCGCTGTTTTATTATATAAAATGATATCCTAGATCCCCTTTTTCTCCAATAACTACAAATGATATCCTAGGGAATACATAAAAAATGGGTGTGATAAAAATATCTCTAATTGGATAATCATGAAAATGAAGCATAACATATGAGTGATTTGGAGTAATATGATATCATAAAATGAAAGGATTGTGAATATTCACATTTAATAAAGTTATCATAATTATAGAAGCATAAAATCACTGTACAATAGGAATTTGGTGAAAATATAAAACAAACCATATGAATAAGTAAAGGCACGATAAAATTACAATATAACATGGTTAAAAAAGATCATTCATGGTTTATGTTTACTACCTAATATCATATATATAGCCTCATGAGACATATAAATTACCCAATTAATTGGGGTTCTATCTAGATGCCCCGATCATATCATGTACACACATGTGTCCTCTTAAAATGGAAATCAATCATAAGGTATAAACATAATAATTTCCCATGAAAAAAAATGGTTTATATCATCTTGTCGTATTACTTATTTGGATGGTATATCCTAATGGATTCCATGAAATAATGTATTAAATAATTCATGGATGTTCATCGATAAATAATGAATCATAGTACCTGAAATCGATTTCAATTGAATTCAATGCCTGATCGATGAGGCTTATTTGAAAGGACCTCTCAAAGGATTAGAGCTCAATCCACATAAAGCCGTAGGCGTAGATGTATTTGAATGAAAACCCCTCCCCCAACTGATGGGGCACAATGTCCTTCCTCTCTTTTCTTCTAGATATCATTGTCACCCCTTTCTAACATTCTCCAACCCATGTTTTATTCGTACGTTCTGAAAAATATTGTTTTTTTGTTCTTGATCTATTTGACAGCTCACCGCAATTAGATAATTCTACATTATCATTCATAGAAGCTTCGTAACTCCATGATTTGTCATTGTATCCTTGATTCATCCATCATGGGACTTCATTTTATGCATTCTAACGGTTAATTTTTGGTTCATAGGGTCTTCAAGAATGAGTGATAGTTGGCCTCCATGAATGATTGAGATGTGACTTGGATGGACCTATTTTGGGGAAGAATTCCATTTCTAAACAAAGGGTATTGAGGTGGAATATATTAGATCATTGAACCCATGCATCAATACCATAAATAATACATCCTACGAAGAGGTAGTTAGAACATGTGGTGGATTGGTTTAGGTAGAAGAGGCAAGAGAAGAGCATCCATCTGGCTGTATTGATCTCAGATATTCTGAGCCGGGAACATTGTCTAGGGACAGAGACTCGGTGAAGGTGAAAAATAGGTCGAGCCCAAATGGTCCAACACAACTATTAAAACTATTAATAATTTCTATTGTTTGTTATTGGAAGCTAATATTCAGGAGCATAGAGTCTCAATTTGTGTAGTGATTGGCATAAAAAGTCCCCAATGAGTGGATAATCTAGCTGAAAATCTGGGACACTGTGGGGTTGAATCGCCCGATGAGAGCTCTAGCTTATTCTTAGGTGATAGTGCTGAGGGAATTCCCAAAATATGACTCCAAATCTCTAGTATAAAGATAAGGAAGAAGGGAAATTATGATTCGAGAAGTTTCATTGTGATTAAGGGGATGTAATTAAAAGTGCATAAAGATTACATTCACTTACCCCATCCAATGGATAATAGGTCTTCGAAGTTGTTATGGGAAAAAAATATGGATTATGGTGACACTGATAGTGATTGGGATGCTGTTGTTAGGGAATTGTGAAGCCAATTAAAGTACAATATTGTTATTTTTGATGACTCATCCAATACCCCCAACTGTAATTTAATGGATCCCACTAAAGGGAAGCTTGATGAATTGAAGTGTGAATCCTGTAAGGAGGAAACAAATATTGATATGACCTGGGAGCTTATTATTCTCTTTTAGGAAGAAATTATGGAATAGAATCTCTAAATAAAATCTTTGTAAGAGGATTCTAAGAGGATTTATGTAAGAATGATTCATGTTTCTAAAAATAAATAGAAATATGGGTGGATTAAAAAGAAATATATTATCTTGATACGAGGTTTCAATAAAATGAAGATAAATATTGAATATTTTCTTTAATCATAGTACAAGATAGATAACCATTATGAAAAACTCTTAAAGGATGACCTAAGAATGAATGTCTCTTCTCTCCAATGAAATTTATATAGGTATAACACTTATAGTAAGGTCAAAATTTCTTTTAATGGTCTTTTGATATGTTCTACTTCCACTTGGAATTCTATTTAACTAATTAGGTTTCAAAACCTTTCCATAAAATTTTTTTATTACAAAATAAATTAATTTTCCGTAAATTCAATATAGAAAATTTAGTGGATAAGTACTTTTGGAAATCTATATCTATCTATATACTAAAATAGGCTTTTTTTCTATCCTACGTGTCACCAAACCATGAAACCAGGTCACCAAAATTTCTATCTCCCATCCTGCAAACCCACAAATAGATACTGCGATACAGCCCCAGATCGGGATTTTCCAAATCTATTCTCTTCGTCCCCCGTTTCACCTCCCCGATTCCCTTCTCCCTACTCTAGGGTTCCTGCAACCCTCCCCAAATCTCCCCCTCCCCAAATCCCCACTTCTTCTCCCCTCTCATCCCCTCCCCTCCCTAAATCACCTCTACAGCCATGACTCCACCTACACGTGAACCACCTTTAGCTCTTCCGACTTCGGCTCCTCCATCAGCGGCTCCTCCAATTTCCGCTCCTCTGATTTCAGCACATCCGACATCCCATCGCTTTCTCCTTCCACTTGAGTTATCGATCTAGGGTTCACTCTCTAGGTATTCATCGTCTACCTTCGTCTCAATCGACAAATTTCCTTTGTTCTTTCTTCCACAGATGGTTTTACCCAGAGTGTTATCACGCTCACACTTTAACTCTAGTCGGCCAATGGTTCCAGTATAATGAATTCCTCAAATACCAGCATCAAACCCCCGTAATCTTCTTGGGTTCATACGCCTACTATTTTTACATCATCTTTGACCAGGTACTCCTCCCCCCATTTATATTCGGTGTTAAGTTATTATTAGGTTCATGTGTGTTTCACTGCTATCCTTGTCATCAAGCATTAGTTTTCCTGGTTATATTTAGGTCCATACATCCGTTTTAGGTATGTTTCCTTACAATAACTTGTATAATAGACTGTTATCATTTTCTCTATTACCGGGTTTGAGTAATTTATAGCCATGTTCATCGATTTTGTTAAATTATAAATTCAATTTGTTTGCAAGTTCCGGCCCTTATTCATACTGAGAGTGAACAACCTCAAACATGGTGTCAAATATATTGTGAGGATACTTCTAAACATTCAATTCCAGCCATAGCTTCTTGAAAATTGATTGAATGATTGTAATTGATTCTTTTTATTTTTTTTTGTTATCCTTCTATTTCGTTACATTTTCCTTTTAATTTTGACAAAAATTGACTTTGTTCATTCATATATCACAACAAGAGGGGTTTCCCCTTTTCAAATTCCAGGGCTGTAGGAAAAAAAAGGTTGTGAGATTCAAAGTTGTCTATTTTATATATTTACATTTTGCCTATATTTTTTCAATGATTATATGTAATTGTTCTTAATTATGACTCACTTTAATGCTTAATTATTATTCTATATGAGCTATTCAACCAATAACTCTTTTAATATAAGTTCAATTTATTGTTTATTTATTTCATAGTGAGCTTTATATTCTTATTTATTTAAGTCTTATGTTAATTAAACACATTCTATATGCACTAAACTATTTTTTATTCAATATTCTGTTGAAATTTAGTATTTAGTGGTTTTTGAACTATTTAGGACTTATAATCAATAAAATTTTACTATTTTACCAACATCGATATTGTATACTTATCATTGATATTCTTATTTATTTCATTGTATAGTTTGAGTTGTGCTGATTCTATTAATTTTAGGAGACGGTTCTGTATCTAAGAACATGTTTAATCATGGGAACCTGTAAGTTCTGATGATGTTGGTACCCAGTTAAGATGGTAATGACACACATTTCTTCAATTTATTCCTTAATTATACTTTCATACTTTATTTTTTCTTATAAATGAATTCTATATTGTCTTTTTGTAGTTTTAAATGCAGTATCTGTAACTTTTTAAAACATTATATTCTGTATTAATTTTAATTTTAGTTGTACTGTGAGTTTATATTTTCCCAACAGTTTTACTTTAATAACTTAACTATATTAGCATGTTTTTTTTAATTTCATATGCTTTGTATTTGAAATCTCATTTTATATACTTGATAACCCACTTTAATGTTCCAATAACTTGCTAAGTTATAACTAATACACTTATTTAAATTTTCAAGTCCATAAAGAAAGAATTTTAAGGATCCATGTCCAAGTACATAATGAATTCATTTTCATGTATTCCAATTTTTTAGGAATGAATTTTCAAGTACTTATTGAATGCATTTTAATCTGGTGGTTGGTTTCTTCTTCTCATTTCAATGTAGTTTACTGTATGCAATCGATCTGATATGTTGTTACATGATTCTGAATGCTTCCATTCTATTTCAAGCATCTATTCCCCAACCTCTATTACATATGGAGTTTGTTTTAGTTTGGTCCTTTGTGATAAATTATTGATATAAGTGTGTATTACTATGGAACTATTTCACATCATTTATTGTAACTTCTCAATGAATATAAATTAGAATTCATGCTTCCCAAAAAATGTAATGTTCTCAGATACAGTTTATTATTAATTTTTTCCACTATTGGACTATTTCATTTTCATGATATATATTGACTATAATTTCATATTTTTCTATGGATGCTTCGTTATTAAAAGTGTCTGTGAAAATGGGTGAAGTGTTCCTCCACTTGATGGATAGTTTTGAGTTATTTTAATTTTCAGTATTCTATATCATTTTTATGTATAATTATTTTTTATTAGTAAAATCAAACATTTCCTCTATATATTGGTAAATTCACTACCAATTGCTCAATATTAATTTCCGGAATATTATTTCATTAATTAATCCAACATTCCCCCACGCTCATCCAGTTCAATGTACTCTAGCAGATTCCTCCCGACATTGGAAACTTCGTTAACCTACATATTGTCGCCAGAACATCGTCCCGTAAAGGTATTACTCCAATTACTTTGAACCGTAAGTTGCAACACACAATATTTAACTGTCTTTGTAGTTATTGTGAAGGAATCAAAACTTGAATCATTAGTACCATAATTACAATCCATTCCAACACATAATATATTCAGTTTTTGTTCAATATTATTGTTTCTCCATTAATCTTTTGTTATTTATGTTTCCATTGTGTTTTTCAAGAAATCATATAAGATTTTCTTTATTGAAGTGTTATGAAATAACTTTTAACCATTTTAGTTATTTATGTTTTAATTACTTATCATTCATTTTATCCCATTGTTTCATGTAGTTTAATCCTTTAATTCTCAAATATTTCATTAAAGGTTCATGGGATCATACATTAATGTCACAAGTACATTCAAATCATGAATTATTTGGAGATAATGTCACTAAATGTTTACTAAAGCTGGTATTGTTTTTTATTCTTGCCATTTTTTTTTAAAATTTTCATTTTATAACACACAATTTACATCATTTTCATGTACTTTTGAATCACTAGTGCATGTATCATAATTAGTATTCTTTATTAGTATCTATATTTATGGTAAGATAACCAGTTTATCTACACAAACACACCACATTTCTTTCACTTTTGTGGCTAGAGCCTCCCGTTGTGCTTCGGGAGTATACTTGTACAATGTCCAATGTTGTTAGCTTGATGCATTCTCATAAGTTATTTACATTTTTAGGTTTTAGTTCATTTGAAATCTTAAACTGTTCTAACAATAACAATTCTTTAATGGATGTCATTTTCAATTAATAAAATATTTAACCCAACATTACACTTTATTGTGTGTTTTTGTTATGTATAGTTGTATTTTCATTTATTCAATAGACATATTTTTCAATTAACACATTGGATATCTCTATGATTGTGATGAATATGAAGAGGAATAGCATGGTGGATCTTAGACCCCCAGTTTTTCAAGTTACCTTATGTTTTTATTGATTAATATATTTTATTACATTTCGATCCAAATTATGTCATTCTCGTGAGACCATTGATTTGTCTCAATTGTTCTCTATATCATTACCACTTATATGTGCATGGATAGTTTCTCAAGGATTCACAAGAAGGATTTGTCAATCTAATACATTCATGACTCAATATCCTCATATATGTGCCTCTTGGGCTGATACTGGACATGTCCAGGTTAGTCCTGGTGAATTCTATACTTTGAGCAGTTGTTCAATGAAGATATGCATCTTAAAATCTAATAAGGGTAAGATCTTTCTCTGTGTAGACATATCTTTTGTGATGTGACTTCTTCCTGATGTGGCTTCTCTTTACGCATGATCCTGTACAATATTCTAGATCCATGCAGCATCAACTTATGTAGATAAATGCATTAAAGCAACCTTTTGTTTAACACATCATCATGTGTGTTCTTCATCAAGATCATGTATGGAATGTTGCAGTGAACCAGTTCCTTCCTATAGCATCCAACTAATATGAACAAGAGTATGGTGTAAAATTTTGTAATATTTCATTTTGTCTTCTACCATGATTTTAGTGTACAGTAGGTAGGTGCATCATGTGGGAATTCTATTATTGAACATCAAAATGAAAGATGGATGATGTGTACAAGGTAATGATATAGTTGTTTAATTCACTTTAACATATTAGGTTTCATTATACCTTATAATTACTCGGAAGGCTTGCCTGAGTTTCTCAATGCAAGGTGTTTTGGGTGTTAATTTTTATGGACTACCAATACCATGTTATATTTCTCATCATTGACTAAATGTTTATTTTCTATTTTCTGTTTGGTGAAAATTTAGGTCCCAATGGTTATGGATTTAAGAAGTCTACTATATGGAAAATTTAAATACGTATTTATAATTTTATTTTTACACACTATAATATATATATATATATTTCATCTTTATAAAAAAATCCACGGTTTTTTATAAAGTGTCTCCCTTATGTAAAAAGATATTGAAAACAAATTTTTTACATCAAAATGGTTTGGTATTTAATAATTGTCAATATTTTTCTCATTTCGTTTCTCTTTCAACAAAATACAATTTTTTCAAACATGTATTTTTTGTCTTGCAGTTTGAGAAAATATGGTAGAATTAATTATTTGTGATCATCGAGACATGTATTTTATTTTTTATTATTATTTTTTGTTATTATTTTTTGACATTCCATTCATTATAGTAATTTTTTTGCACTATTCTGATTTGGGTATTACTGATTCTGAGACAAAATGATATAAGATGTTCCAGGATGATGTCAATGGCCAAACAACTTTGCCTATGTACATGTTCTTGAAGTCTTACAAATGGAATGTTGTTTAGGGTTGACATAAAATGTAATTTTTCTAAGTTAATATCATTATACGTTTATACATCCAATTAACAGTTATAGAAACATTTTAATTCATTCATAATTTTAATGTTTTCTATCCTTACCACATATGAAATGTAAATAACATGTTTGAATTATAGTAATCTGTACAATTTATATGCTACATTTTATTAAATTTTAATGAAACTCAGTATTATATTAATTTAGGAAATAATTTATGCTTCTTATTATTCTTTTTTGGATCCATTGTATTGATCTTAAGTTCCAAATTGTGTTTTCTTTTAGGCAAATATCCATATTAGAATTTGATGTAACATTATCTATAACAATTATTGACAATTCTGTTGATTTTACTATTGGATTTTCTTTAATCCATGTCAATAATGAGGAATCTTTAGACACTACCGATCGAATTTTTCCACATAGTGTTTAGTCCTGTTATACTAGATCCCCCTATTCAGCAGGAGGCTGTTCATGTTAAGTTTGTAGCCCCCCCAGTTGGCTATCTGGATGGTGTTGTGCTGGCTGATGGTATACAATTGGATGGCAGTGATTCTAGTCAGCACACCTTTATAGGGTATGAGGCTCGTGCTACTAATGGGGTTGTCCAGGTTGATGATGGGCAGTCCCCTGATAAATAGCTGGCTCTCTGTTCTAGCCCTGGACAAAATATTTCATCCAATGATGTTGATTATAAAATTGTGTCCTCTATACTGCTGAATACTAAATATAATTCTAATTTTTTTCTATGCTGTATTCTATTAACACTCTAAAGTTTGGTTTTATTTTAATGGAAGGCCTTGAGAATGCAGGTTGCATCAATCGAAGGGCTTCTCCTCTAATGACTCAATCTAGGAATGGATATGTTTTTGGTCCATCAAAGGGAATAGCCATGGAGGATGTTCATGATAGTCCTATTATACAGGATCCCCCTATTTTGCAGGAGGCTGTTCAGGAGGTAATGGCTATGCAAGATCATGACACACATGATCCACCTTAGAGGGATAATGTGAATGATGATGGTTCTTTACCTTGAAATGAGGATGTTCATGATGTTCAGGAGGAGGTGGAATATTTGGGGGCATGGTCGTGCAGGATGATCTTGCCATACATGATCCATATCACGAAGCAGTTGCAGAGGACTCAGCTGATGAAGAATCACATGTGCAACTGATGTAATGGTGAAGAGGGTGTCCTCCAACTCCGGGGGGGGAGGGATACCGAGGTCAGGGTCAACATAAGAAGAGGTGATCATCACTTTATACACTTAATGTGGTTTTTTTCGTTCCTTCAGTATGATGGTGTTTCACGTCAACATTTCCCCCTTCGTTTATTATGGTTTTTAAATAATTATTTTATGTTAAAAATCAATTTTTATTTTATAAATTTAGGTAATATTATTTTAAACATTTTTTTCTATGCAGACAAATCTTCCGGGCATTTGATGTTGGATATTTGTACAGTGACAAAATTGATTGGTGACATTAATACTTATGATGTATGTATTGAAATTTAAATGTCCATTTGAATGTTCTTTTCATTCATGTCCAATGGGATATTATTCTATTTATAATAATTTTTTATAATAATTCTTTCATGTTCTTTTCATAATATCTCAGTGAAATTAATACTTATATTATTTAGTTCATGTTCGTTTTAAATGTACTTTTATAATTATTGTCCATTTTTTCTTTTTATTAATGTATTTGAAGTTAGATATTTATGTTGTTTTCTACATCGTGACCTGTATTCTTTTCATTATTCTTTTATATTTTCATTCATGTTCATTTCATTTTTTTTTTCAAAAATGTTCTTTTTCTTTTCAATTGAATGTAATCTACAATATTCAAATGTCATTTTTAATGTATGTTTTCTTTTCATTTTATATTATCTAATATGTTTTCTATGTTTTCAAATAATTTTGTTTTCATTATATATTCTCTTATATGTTTTCCTCATATTCTCTATCATGCATTTGTATGGTTTATTTTGTATAGTGATGGTACACTTATGTTTTTCTTATATATTCTCAAATATTTTTAAAAATGTTTTCAATATTCTCTTACATATTCTCTTATGTTATTTTATGTAACTTATTTTCCTATATTTTCAATTCTCTATATTTTGTCCAATTATAGTTCAATATTAATTATCACTTTTTTTCAATATTTTCAATATTCATGTTCTTTATGAACTTTGAAATATAGTTTTGTCTTCTTAAAAATAAGCATTGAATGTATTTCTGTGCGAACGCACGGGTATGTGCTAGTATTAATATAAAGTGGGGTTTATTTAGAATGGGTAAAGAATTATAAAAGTGGGTATATCAATAATAGTTTCTATAAAACATAAACAGAACTTAAACGGTTTTACATAAAAAAATTAAAATATTACGAATCCATATAAGGATGAGAAATGTATCATTTAGTGTTACTTTAAATGAGGTAATAAAACAAGGAAGTTCTCCTTAATCGACTCTTCTTAATAAAACAAATTAATGAGAGAACCTTTTAAAAATATATATCACCATCAAAGAATGGTGGATTAAACAAGGTATATATTTTTGGGAAATATATATGTAGAATATAATTATTATTTAAGCATAATATAGAGATAAATTTAGGTAAATATATAATGTATAAGCCAAATAAAATGGGGTGGTTCAAAGAGATCCCACACCTTAGGTCCATAATCTTTATACACCTTCACATTATGTCCTGAATATTCAAATTAGATTAATTAGTTACTTAATTAAGAACCATTTCCATATATAATGGATTTAATATAATTATATTATATTAATTTACAAAAATTTCATTGATATATAATGTTTTATTTTTCTATTCGGAGGTAATTAGTTTCATGGTTCTAGGTCTGATCAGTTGTGGATAATTATTGAAGTTCATGATAACAAGGAATAAAAATTTATAATTAAAATTAATTAATATTAATTTCCTTCTAAAAATTTAAATTCTCTAATATTTTTTAATTTGTTTCTACATAGGTATGATTATTTTATTATTAACTTTATCATTTTAGGGTTAGTGTATTTATGCAGTTTTGTGGACTATAATGAAATATATTCATTTTATTTAATTATAATACTATTAAAACATTAAAGAACATGAAGTAAGTTATAATACATATATTATAGTTATATTTTACCATTATAATATTTCGATAACAGGTCTTAAAGGTAGTGAAGAAAAATTAAATATATTGTCTCTAAAGGTGGTGAAACATCCATATTGCAAGAAATAATTTCTTTTTTAGATTGAGAAGATAAGATAAGTGAATTGATTTGATATATTACATTAACACAATAAAATTCCACTATATGTACGATACTTGATTCATTGTTCAAAGTTAAATGGAACTTTTTTAGAGGATAAGAATGAATAAAAATTATAAGGCTCAGTTGAGGATATTACCATATCATTTTTATATCTCCTCATAGGATTTCTATGAAGGAAACTTGGATAGGTATTCAGAATACACCAAGTATTCTAGTGATGTGGGCATAAGGGGTTGTGAGGGGTGGTATTTAAAATGGGATGAGAGTGGTGTTTTATAAATATTATATTCAATGGTATTTTTTTCTCAAGACAACCAATAGTGATAAATATAATGACTATATAAAATAATTTGTGCATGGAAGGAAGATAAAAATTTCAATTTTGTTATATATGGATAATTTATGCATGTATTTTACTAATTTTTCAAATTAACAAGTTTTATCATATTTCTATATTAAAAAGTATTCAACTATTTTAGAAAAATATAAAAAAATCAACATAACTATTTTTTGATGTGTATATTTGAAAAATGAAAACAATTTTATTAAATTATTTATATAATTTTTTGAAATTTAATTTTAATATAGAATCATCATTTAATTGAAATATACCAGTTTTGATATTATGTTCAATTTTTTCACACTTTAAAAAATGTGTTATTGTTTCAGATAATTACCTTGTAATTATAATAAAACATAAAATTATTTTACAAAACCATTTCATGTTAATAATTTGTTTCAAGTATTTGAATTTTTTATAAAAAATGAGATTCAAATATATATTTTTTAAAATATAGACTCTTATTTTATCATTTTTAAAACATTTATTTATATGTATCATGATATGAATATGCCATATTTTCATTTTATAATATCCGTAAATATTATTTTACACCTTCGTAGATGAGGATACTATTATAATGGTCAGTTTACTATTCTTAATTTTCATATTACTATTTCAATAGTCATATTACAATTTTAATAGTTATATTTGTAACAGTTGTGTTGGTTCCCTGTATTTTAGAAATACATGATAATTACTTCATTATTCATACAATTGTATTTTCTCTCATTTTTAAATATATTTTCATTTTAAAAACGAATTATTCATTAATAATATTATTTTCTATTTGTCTAATGTTTTTTGGGAATGTTATTATTTCGGTTGATCGAGAAGATCAAAATTTTCATATTAATGTTATTTTATTTTCTATTTTTCTTACCTCTATATATTAAATTATTATGGTCATTTTTATTATCAAAATTTATTTTTATAATTAAACTAATAATTATTTTTTTTCTAAAATGTTTTCCATGTACTTTATATAATACTAAATTTCTAAATATGAAACAATTATATAATTATTAGGGTAATTTCATTAATAAAAGGTAGTGTTGTTACACTGCACCATGGAATAAAAGTATGTTTTTATGAATATTATTGAAATGAATTACACTCAGGAAAAATGTTTTGTTATTTAATTTTCATGTCCATAACACATTAGATGAAATATGTTTTGGTGTTATATTAAATGTTACAGGATTTTATGATTTATTAAAAATAATTATTCTGGAAATAACATCATTAGTATGGGCCCAAAAAATTTCAATTAAATTTGATCGGTTATTTTAGACCTTATAAATTATTATTTCAGTTGATGTAATTTATTGTTAAAATGAATATAAAAAGTTTTCAATTATATTTTTACTATAATGTGTTTGTATTATAATTTAAAATATAATTTATAAATTATTAGAAAATTATAGATTAAGAATAAAAAAAATTGTTTTATGAATTTTTATAAACATTAATTTGAATTATTCGTATTAAATGCCTTATTTTATAAATTTATCTAAATTAGACTAAAATGGGGATATTGGTAATGATATGTGTTCAAAATATATAGAAATTTAATGATATTAACAAAATATAAATTATTAATATTATTAATATGAAGAGGACATATATTAAGAAATATAAATGATTAATATTTTATAAGATAATAATATATAAAATGTAAATGTGTGTATATGAATTCCATGTCAATAAAAAAATACGATGTATTTATATTAGTGATGTAAATTTAAATTTTTTATATTTACATGTTATGTAATTTCCATAAAATAATGTCTACATTAATAAATCATAAATTTTTCATTTTATTAAATATTCATAAATTTTTGTCTCATGTCAAAATATTTGAATTATTTATTTATTTATGTATTATTAATTTTTTTTATTATATATAAATATCATTTGTTTATATTATGAAAGAAAATATTATTTATATTAAATTATTTAAAATAATTCTTTTAAATTTAGTTTCATTTATAGTAGAAGTTACTTTCTAGGTAAAACAAAAGATTTTGTTTCATGGAAATCCGGAAATGAATTGTTTTATTATAAATTCAATAGTAAATGATTATTATCATTTAAACATTGTATTGTTAGAATTTTTGTAACTCTGTAATGTCGATCACTCTATAATAACTAGATAAGTGTTTCGTGTGACCTCAAGCATGCCTCCCTTTATTCACAAGACTTTTGACTGGCAGTGAGGGCCTAAATCATATGTTAGAGAAATTATAAAAACAATATCGCAATTATTAATAGAAATAAATAAATAAAACATAACCCACATGGAATAATCATGTCACCAAAAAATGAAAATAAATTTGAGCTATAAAAAATAATATACAGTCATATAATCATATATATCACATGATTAACCATCGGTTTGATCAAATATACATGGTAAACAAAAATAAATAATGATGACTCTACTATCATCCATGAGACTCACCTAAACCCCATCCCCAATCTATACCATGTTAATCTAGCATGGTTCACTAAAAAAACTTGTGTTTTGTCTTATTAAAAAGATATATTGTCCAAACATACAATGGAGTTCCTATCAATGGTGTGAGAAATATATGTCAATCATTTATTTCCATGTTCCACTAATATATGTTGTCATCTTTTGTATATGTATGAGTAAAAATAAAAATTTTAAAATAAATATTCATGTCTGGTCAACATTTACTAAACAGGACACCATGACACTTCACCATACCTTCTATATCCAACATAATAAAATAAGCCACATCAAGCCTCAAATCTCAATACATACCTAGATATTCATGATAGGTCATCTTATCATACCTCAAACCATACTTAAATATATAGGGTAGGGTATCATACCAAATCTAAAACTCTACTCTCTCCCTCAGGATTGGGTCCCATAACTATATCCCAAACTATACATGAAGAATCTAGATAGGTAACACATAAAATCATAGACCATTCATAAATGATTGTAGTAGGGCAAAAAATAATTCCCAAATAATACTCTCTTATAAGGGGTGGTTAAAATTAGATACGAACCCACATATTAAGTACACAATCTAGTCCCTCATAGGTGGGGTTGCACATTATGTACCATAAAAATTCACCTATTATTGGAGGTCACAAATAAAGTACCCAAAATAAGGCCATTCACTAAGGGGAGGTCTCACATCATCCTATTAGTGTTCTATATTCTTACTTAAGGTTAGAATAAAATCAAATCTCATAAATCATTATATATACCACCCACTTGTCTCAGTATGGATCTCACAAACCCACCCAGACCTCTACCTTATCACTGAAGGTGGGTTACTTCCATAACATTCTCACTAAAGAAAGGGACAATCATGTAGTCTCATAATCTAGAAAACACATAACATGAACACATATGTAATAACTAATAAGTCATCATACGATATTCCATGAACTCACAATCTCATCACCTAGGTAATAGTCACTCAGGTCCTAGCCATGGACCATGAATCTTGTCTAATTGTCCATCTAGTCTCACTAGCTAGTCTCTACATGACCTTCTCATTCATACATGCATAGTGTACCAATTCTTTTGGAACTTTTATCTTTCCCATAAGAGAATATACCAAGTTTTCTGACCCTAAACTAGTATATACCTACTGATACCAACCATAATAATCACTAAATAGTGTCTCCATATCCCATAGTCCCTACCTATCATGAAAAAACCTAAACAATCCCTCTATCGGATGCTCGATGTTACCCATGGAATGGCTCGAAGTGTGTTCCTAATTCTCAAGGTCTGGCACATGAACTGGATGATTTAGGAAACACCCCTTGGGAATTAGTTATTCTGTTGAATAATTAGAAACAACAGCTATGGAAAATATAAAAAAATCTACCATAATCTATCTGTACATTGAAAATAAATTCAATAAAAAATAAACAAATAAGAAACCTAATATCGAAACTAAGAATTCCGTAAAAAAACACAAGGACCAAAAACATCCTTTACTCTATGAACAACTACTCATGCATGGAAAAGATGACCCTCCAATGGATTTAATTTTCCCAATAGAAACTATTCATACCCTCTATCCTAAAAAATAACTAAAATCCAAACTGGACAATGTAGTAACAAAAACTAAAATAAAACTATCTATAGTCATATATTCCACCATATGACTATACGAGTCATCACCCTAAAAAAAGAACCAAAAACCCCACTACAGAAAATAGATAAGTTTATACCAACATATGAAAAATTATAGAGATATAGGGATGATTATTCAGAGTCTCAATAGGCATTCTAAATATAATCCACTCTCTATGACTGAGCATTAAGAAGAACATTATTTAATACTTGTTTGAAAATAATAATATATATAAATTGGGGTTTTCTCACATTTCAAAATAAATAACTTTCTGATACTTCCTAATTTTTTTTTTCAAAAAAAAGTTTCTATAAGATGAAATATTTTTCCCAAAACTGATTTCTAATAAGAACCACGTGATGAAATAATAATTTCAAAGGGAAATCATAATAGTATATATAATATACTAAGGATAAAAAATAGGAAAGTAGAAAATGTATAAATAGGTTCTAATGTAAGAGTTACCAATCAAAAATAATCCCATCGAAAGTATTTAATAATGTTCCATAAAACAAGGTAAAAAGATTACAAGTAAAATATTTATAGTGGGAAGTTATAGATTCTAAGAGAAGAGACTCTAGTCATACTCGATTTACAACCATCTACTAGCCTATCAATGTGAACCATAGTTAATAAACTACCCTTAAGCTCTAAACTAGCCTCATCGGTGGAACAACCCAAATGGAATTTATATTTCATATGGATCTAGTATATCTAATAAGGACTAAATATAAACTGCCACCCGATAGGCACTAAGATTCCATGGATCTGCTGACTTTTTAAAAAGTGGGGATGATGATATAAGTAAATAATACAACATCTCAATCAATAAAATACATCATATATGTTATTTCCCCCTACCATGACACATCCATGTGAATTCACCATAGAATGGAGAGTATCCCTAGATGAGTCATACTTTTATGAAAAAAATCGATGGTAAAAATTAGGCCTTATCCTTTTGAGGATTCAAAATATTTTCCGAGGGATAATATTTTTTTCAAAAACAATCTAATGAATATTGATGAAACCAAAAAATATTTTTCAATGTTCTCATCGGGCATTCAAATTTGAAAATAAATATCAATCATTTAGAAACCACTCTTATAATATAAGTTATCAAATTCCAAAAATGCTCATTACAATTAGACACATATGAACAATAATGTATATATAAATACCCTTTGACTTAATAAAATATTCACCCAAACATTTGTGAATATGTACAAAGGGGATATATACATATACATGCATATATATATATATATCTGTGTGTGTGTGTCTGGACTAGTAAATAAGTCATATTTAAAAATAAGGAAGAGAGTTAAAATCCATTTTGATGTTATTTGGAAACCAAATATGCCAATAAGACCTTATAAAAAACTGGATAAAAGGATAAAATTCGTATCCTTTACAAACTCACAAATTTTTTATATTAGATGGAATACAAAACAAACACCCAAATTTTTTTAATTTCAAACTGGTCCAAAAACATGATTTAGTATAGGAAAAAAATGGCATAAACATAGAAAAATAATTAATATCAAAGGAAACCCCAATCCAGTCATCCAGACCATTTGAAAATATATATTTTGTATATGATATAACAAAAAAATATAGTAAAAAATCATGGAATTATAGTTCTATAATTAAAGTCTTGAACATAGGGTATCCTACCTCAAAAAATCTTATTTGAAAAAGGATGATCAATTCCACCTCAATAGCATCCAAGTAGCTCTAGAAAATAATACGAAACCCAAATGTCAAAAAAACGTAATTAGAAATTGGGAAAAATTGGAAATTAGTTGAAACTCTACCTAGATTAGATTGTTAACATGTCTCATTTACCAACCAAAGATATAAAAATACTCGATTTGTGATTATGAATCCAAGAAATCACAAACAAACTACAAAAGAAAAAAAATATCCTTAGGGTTCATCTAGATCATGCAAACCACAGGGAAGATAAAAAACAAAAAATAAAAAAGGAAATAGTGGAGATTACTGGATGATAGACCATATTAGGGAAGATTACAACAAGAATTGGAAAAGGAATCGAAGGCTTGAGGGAGATTAGGGAGGGGTTACCTATAAGGGGTACACTCATGGGTAGGTTGCATGATCAAGAATGGGGGGATAGCTGAAGTGTATTTTTATATTTATGTTATTATTAGTGAAAAGGAAAATTTATGGTTTGGGACACTTTGTACTCTTCGGTCACATGGTTGGCCAAACCATGCAAAACTGTACACCCTTACTAGAGTACCAGACGTACACCATGTGATAAAAGTGTAGAATTTGAGAAACCATGCACTAGATATGTAACCGTCTTTAAAAATACTATTGGAACCATCACATGATTTGTTCATAGTTTCTACTAAACATTCACTAACCTTGAATCTATTTTGAAAACACCAATATTTTAAAATTCTAATCCATATTAGATATAAATTAAAAAGTAAGGATTAATATAATTATTCAATTAGAATAAACTTATAAATTAATGTTAGTGTGTGATGATCCTACCCACCATAATTTTTTTCCAAAGGAATCCTTTCAATGAAATAGTTTATTCAAAAGGGATGAGGTCCAACTCCTATACTAAGGAAACGATTTGGAAAACCTAGAGGTCTTCCAAAATTACATCAAATAATCTACAAATTCATCCACAATATGGAAATGGGGAATAACTCAATTTCCCAATTGCCTTTTCCTAAAAATCACCAAATTACCCCTAACATAAAGGGTACTATATTACATAGGAACTAATTATTTCCCTAAGGCATAACTTCAACACCCATAAAACACTTTGAAAAACAGGGGAAAACATAAACGATAACAGTATTGTTTATTGAAAACATAAATAAAATTCATCCTTTGGGTGGAATAGGTTTGGGAAGAATAAAATAATGGGTCCCTAAACACGCAATACTTCTCAACCAAGAAATAGAAAAACCCGCATAAGAAAAACTACAAGAAAAATGGACCAATAATGGTTGCCTATTCACTATATTAGGATTCCACTAAAAATCCAACTCACCAAGAAAACCACCAAATCCATGATAAGAGTAACGATAAAGGAAATAAATAGGATGGAAAAGTCTCACAAGAGGCATGGAAAGGGAAGTAAGATTCAGAAGACACTACTAAAAATCCATGAGTACTATAATAAAACATTATCTATAAAAAATAGATAAAACCCAACATCTAAAATAAGAAAAACTAAAATAAACCATTGAAATAAATAATAATAATTCAAAATTATATGTCCCTAAAAAAATCAGTTGATACTATCTTTAAAATAGATATGGAAGAGGACATAACTTGGGGAATCATACCTAAAACACTAGAATCCTGGTGAATCCATCTAAATAATAAAATAACTGACTAGGGAAAAACTTTTAATGTAGTTAACTCACATATATATTATCCATGAATGCCCCTAAGATAGAAAATTTACAAAACCTCATAGAAATATTACACTGAAAGGCTCATATCCCATCTAACCCTCGATACAGAATTGACCACCGAGACAACATATCGACCAAGAAATCATCATTTCATTGAAATAATTCAAGTAAGTCTTTAAAGAACTATATCCACAAATAGTAACCCCAATGAACTGAAAACCAGTAACCAATCTAATGTATCTCTTCAAACTTTTTTTGAAAAACAAAAATCACAAAAACAAGGATTCCATCACCAAACTAAAAGAGATACACCTAGAAAACCCAACCTATAGAAGACACTATACTATTTTATCTGGAATTTTATTATAAATCAATGGAAAACCATAAAGAACATAGACCAAATAATATATAACTAAATTAAAAAACAATAAACAAAACCATTTACCCTTTTAAATCCTTTTTAAAATTTCACATCCATGTATTGAATTGAAAAACTGAAGTCCATGTTTTTTAAAATTCAAGACCACTTCCAATTATTAATCAATACATTACTCTAGAAGTTCCACATTGAATTGAGTTTATATTTATAAAAATCCTATAATAATATTTCAATCAAAATCCCAATAATTACCATCATTAAAAAAACATTTTCGAAACCCTATTTTCAATTTAAAATAATATTTTCCATTCATAAAATCATATTTTTATTTGAAAACAATCACACGCATAACAAAATACACAATAAAACCATAATATTGATCCAATTTATTAGTTTTAAATCAAATTAACCCATTTATAGTAAATTGAATATTTTCTTTAGAAAAACATTAAGTATAAATATTAAATATCAAATTTTTATTTTAACAAATTAATGGAAACACACTTACTGAATTTAAAACTAACCCATTTCCATTTTTAAGTCATGTTATTTATTAGTTAAAACTCACATTCTTTCCAAAACAACACAACATTCCATAACTACAATGAAATAAAACCAACTGATCTCAATTTATAATTTCGAGAGGAGGATGATGTTTGCGTGTAGTCTGTCTGCATTGCTTGGAGGAAAATGTTCTAACTACACAACCACTATAATTCACCATGAAAAATATTCTAGGGATCCACATGTATTTCTATGCCTATTGAGCTTACAAGTTTCCACAAGTACACTCAGCTTTTGCATTGATAAATCATAAAATAATCAAAAATCACACAAATAAAAGTCTCAATGCCAACCGCACATGGTAACTCAAGGCTTGTGATGAGTATGATCTTGTGACAATATTTCTCCTCCTACCTCTTCAGTTCCAACATTCCAATTCTCTTAAATACCAGATATACCCAAAAAAAATTCTCACTATGATGCCATTTTTTCATGATCCAACCCACGATATCCCTCTATCAGATGCCCAATATTTTCTATGATAATCCTAAAAGGTTGTTTTGGATTACCACCATATATAAAAAGTTCCATATAATCAATGAATCACAACTTGTGATTGATTTTTACCATAAACTAATTAAGAATATCATTAATGTAAAATAAATAAAATTATACCATGACTCATTCATTCATCAGACATCCATGTCAAAGACTAATAAACATTAAATCAACCAAATATCAAATATATTAAATAATTAAACAAAAATGACCACAAAAAACTGACCTCACAATATGAACACCCTTTTATATAAGGCAAAGAAACCCATCCAATTAATTTTCATATCCTTCCAGCAGTTATACTTAACCTCCATCTATAGAATAAAGTACATGCCTAAGTGTCCAATATATTAAAAGGAAATTAAATAAAAAATATATATAGTCATTCCTACATCAATGTTCCTATAAGATTCACCTACTAAAAAATGATCTAAAACCCCCACTAGAAAAAATAGTCATGTTGATACCTGCATCTGAAAAAAGATAAAGATATATGTGTGAGCACTAAGATGTTCAGTAGGGAAGCCAAAGATAAACAATTCTATATGAATTACTATTCAAATGAAAATAATTTCCTACTCTTTTAAAAATATAAATATATATGTTGGATTTTATTCCTTGTTAAACAAAATTAACATGCTGATTCTTCTCATAATAAAATTTCTTTTTTTTATTCCCAAAAAAATCATATTTTGAATGATTTTTTATAAAAACCCATTTTCAAAAAATAATCATGTGATTAATTAAAAATTTCAGAGGGAAATAATAAAAATACAATGAATATCATAATGATTAATAAATATTAACATAGAACAAGTATAATCTATGGCTAAAGTAAGAGTTTCCACTCATGAAGCATCACTATGAAATCAATTTAAAATTTTCAAAAAATAGTGAAAAAGTAATTAATTAAAATAGTTATCATGGGAATTCCTAAACACAGTGTTAATAGGACATATATATACTGATTTTCGAAGCATCATCTTACCTATCGATGGGATATATAGTCAGTAACCAACCGGGATACTCCCAACTTGCCACAACGGTGGAACAATCCACATGACCATTCCCAACTAAGGGGATCTAGTCAATCTAATCAGGTCTAAATATCTATCATCTCTTGACTTTCACTATGCCACGTAGGACCTCATGGATTTTTAAAAATTGTGATGTTATAAGGAAAATACAAATATAAAATCCCAACCATGGAAATCAACCATACATACTAATATCACCTACCGACAAACACCCTTTTGAATTTACCCACAAATAGCGAGTATCAATGGAAGGGTCCAACATTATAGAAAAACATTAAAATGTTACAATTTAGATTTATCATTTTGAGGATTCAAAATCATTTCTAGGGGAACATGTTTCTTTTAAAAAAAATCCCAAAACTATGGAAAATTTCAAAACAGGTTTCCAAAGTGCTAACCAGACCTTCATATATGAAAATATATTACAATATTTTGGAAACCACTCTTAAACCATAGATTCTAAAATTCTAAATCCAATATTTAAACATAGACACATATTCACCTCAGAATATATATAAATACAATTTGACTTTATGTAAACATTCACCCATCCATAAGTGAATATGTACAAAGAGGATAATAATATATTTAAATATATGGATATTTGAATAAGCCATATAACAAAAGAGGAAGAGAGTTATAATCCATTTTAAACATATTTAGAATCCAAATATGACACTTGGTAATTATGGAAGATTTTTTGAAAAGAAAATAAATTATTATCCTTAAAAAAATCACTCATTTAAAATTAATTTTAAAACAAAATGAACACCAAGGATTCTTGGAATTTTAATTTGTTCAAAAAACATTCCTAGATCTGGGAAAACAATAAAGGAAGCTTAGTATAAATTTTAATATCAATGGAAAACATATTACTATGAACTCAAACATATTATATGATATATTTATCTTATAATATATTAAAATAACTAAATAAAACTATTCTGAAATTATAGTTATCAAATTAATGTATCGGACATAGGGCTACCAACCTCAAAACATGTCTCTTTTGATAACGGTGACTCAAATCCACCTCAATAGGTTCCAAGGAACTGAAAAAAATTATGATAATCCCAAAAGTCACAAAATAATTAATTAAAAATGATGCTAAAAAATATATGAAACCCTAATAAGATTCAGTAGAGAACATTCCACCTTGGAATATCTCAGCTAGAAAAAGCCTCAATTTGGGATCATGAACCCTAGACATTATCAACCGACCAAAACAAACACCCAAATCAATTTCGGGTTTTCAAAGATAGTATAAACTACTTGGGAGAGGGAAAATTAAGAATAAAAAATTAATAGAGGATATTATAGTAGGAGAGTCCATTACTGCTGGAGATTACTAGAAGAACCGAAGAAGGAATAATAGTTCGGATGGAGCTGGTGGAGGGAGGCCTCGAATAACTGATCCCCTTTTGGGAGTAGTGAATTATCATGTAAGGGGGTAGATTTGTAATCTTATTTTTATATTTAGGTTTTTATATTTAGGTTTTTATTACTATTATTATTTTTATAAAGAAAAAAAATTAATGGTTTAGACAGCATGAACAGTTTGGTTACACGATTGGCCAGACCATTCACCAACTATATTCCACTACTAGAGGTCCTCGTGCACCCGACATGGTAATGAAACATGATTAGGGAAATATTATGTTGGTCATGTGGGAATATTTGTAAATGTTATAGACTTCTGCACTGAGTTTTCAAATTTTTATCTAAAAACTATGTTCCAACCATGATGTTATGCTAGAAATCCCAAAAATTTCAAATTCTAGCCCTGTTTAAATAGAAATTTAATAATAATGATAAATATAGTAAAAAAATTAAAATCAATTATTAAATTATAGTTAGGTTGTGACACTACCTAACCCATACTAAGTTTATGGTCCATCTAATCTTACATGTCTCATATCATAACCCAATATCAGAAATATGGGGTTGTCCCAAGAAACTCGCACAATGGTGCTTAGTAATACAATATCAAGTCACCCAAAAATTCCATTGATCCTCACTAGGGTTATATCTCACCTCTCCATTAGTAAATCGTTCAAGCCCATATTCTATACTAAATCCTCAATGTCACACCTCATCAATCCTTAGAGGGCTTATCCCACTCATAACACAAATCAATTCTCTTATCCATACACAATATGGTGATCCATACCAAGTGTTAGATTTATGGAAATCATAACCTTCACTAGTAGGTATAATCCTCTCTTGACTGCTCAACTAAACTAACGGGATCCTCTATTAGATAACCAAAACATATTCAATCCTCAAGTATTACCCTTGACTCCTCATAAACCAAACCATCATCCTTACCACTTAAAAACATAGTCACCATGTGATCCCAAAACACCCAAAGTGAAAGGTATAACTTAAAAAACTCTTGGGGGTAAATGTGAAATTATCTTTTTTACCTAGGTCTCTATTGGTCCCAATCCATTTTACTCAAATAGATACATTCATGGAGGTACGCACAATCATACATAAATAGGTATATAGTTTTTAATTACCGGTACCACCCACCTCTTTGATATAGTTACCACCATATTTAATATTTTTCCATCCTTTACCAAGATAATTCAAGATTGTACCAACACCTGATCCCCTCCCTCAAAAAAATATCCAAAATAATTAATTATAAAAAATATATTTTATTATTTTATTTATATCAAATTTTCATAATGGCCAAAATCTCACTAATAAATTCCAACTCACCATAATTTCAACAAACAACATGCCAATATTTAATTTCATTCTCTCATTACAAATAAATAGATCCCCATTATAAGGCATCCAATTGGGTTTCAAATTCCCCAATAAAATGGGTAAAACATTAGATTGATAATCAGGTGTCATAACACCATATAAAAAGTGAGTAACCATAGAATATTCCTTATTTTAACATTCATAAACCACATCAACAATAATCCTTATCATATCCAATATATTCAACCATGATCGAGTGGAATCATCACCAAGACCTATCTTAGAGATACCAAAATTAACATCTAAAGATGGGTAAGTGAGTTGAGGAAAAGGATTAAAATGATACCTTTAGACAACATGGGAAATTCAAATTAATCACCCATTATAAAAAAGAAGTTAAATAGTTGAAATATGACATGAATATACAACTCACTAGCCCTCTATTGATGTCCCATTTCCCTAAATTATGAAGGGGACAACCGAAAAAGGAGAGGTTTATCACTATTTTCAGTTTTTTTTTAAAGGAACCATCACTACACAACCCATACGGTCGTAGTTTGATTCTCTATTCCAGTTACTCATCATTTCATGGACACTTTGGTTATATCATGACTCACACCCCTTGAGTAGAACCAAAAAAACTCATCACTCCAACCTTCATAGTTTGGCCTCTCTAGTCACAATAAGGCACAGTGAATCCATGAAAAAAATGAAAACCTCCTAGCCAAGCCATCGTGGAATGAACATTAGTCTCATGGAATAGCATACCTCAGTAAAACAACCATCATGTTGTGACCCTATGGGTCATAGAGTGACCATAATTTCTTATATAACTCATAATAGAAATACGTAATATTATTCCATTACCTAAAAATTTATATGTATTGTTCATCATTAGGGTGTGACACCCCCCACAATGGAATGATTATATGTAAGGTTTTTACCGGATCCAAAACCCACAAATAAATATTCCACATAGTGACACTAACTATTCAAATAATGAAACACTACCTCCATTTCAGGGGGCCTTCCTATCCAATTCATGATCCCTTAATTATCCCATCATCTGGTTTGGGGTCTCACCTACAACAGTATGAGGAGAAACCTATAATAAAACTTCTTGTTCAGGTCCACCAAAACCCTAATATAAGATTCTTCCAATAACATAAAACACCTCCCAAGATTATAAACACATCAATAACATATCATTGAGATATTTTAAATGACAAAATCCTAATTAGAGTCCAAATATACAAGTCTTTACCTACTCCTATACAAAACAAATCTAATTTACATCGAAAATAATGACCCATAAATTCACAGGCCATTAAAAACTACCCACTATAACACTTATCATCCTCATTCATTATCTAATAATAACTATTTACTTCCAATACATAAATTTAAATCTGATTCCACACATCATTCTTGATTCTAAACGGAACATGATGCATTTCCACCATCCATACACAGAGAAAAAATAAATCATTTTTTATGTATAAATCCAAGTTCAATCACCAAAACATACCTTTCATACCAAATAATACATAGATAATGTGATTTATACATCAAATTATATAATTTAACCCAAAAGCATCAGTAGGTCCCCATCTAGATGACTTTCCCTAAAAAATATCATCTTTAGTAACAAATTCATCATAAAATCTCAAAATCATGATTCTTAAATATCTAGAGGAATTATGAGATCATAAAAACACACACACTCATGTATGAAACCAAAACTTGGTGTATTTATATAGTTAGATCCATGAATATCTAAATCCACCATCACACTCTCTCAATTTGAACTAAGAGAGTTTGGATCTATCTAACTATCGTATCCCACAAAATTCTATCAAGATCCACATATCGTCACATGAAACTTATATAACACTACATCTGAATCTAATTTTTTTTCCAATGAACAAAATTAAATAATATCTATATAAACACCAACAACTATTTTTCATCTCAAATGTTCTTCGACTAGTCTCACTTCATCCACATCCCATGTGATAATATGGTCTCACTCATGCAACTGATTCGATACTACCCACCAAGTAGAATTCTTATCATCTCTCTATAAAACCAAACCACAAAATCACAATATTCATTACTATAACCATAACCAAACATAATAAATAGATGTCACCACCCCATTTACACCTAAGAACAAATAATAAAAACCCATCATTACCAATTCCTGAATCCCCGTGACGTTTATCGTCAACATTTTTCAAGATTCACCCACAATGAGTCCAAAACCCTCCAACATTAAATGGGGTGATCCCTACATTATGGTTTACCTTACACCACTTCTTGTGTAAAATTATTGATCGGTCATATCATCACATGCTTTTCACACTTCATGAGCCATGATTATCCAATTTAATATCACCCCTCTCATGTAATATGATCAGATTGACTACATCCTGGCACCTTGATACTTCATATTTGGATCTTCTAAATAACTCCAAAAATAATATTGGGACTCATACACTTTACATTAGACTGAACCTTGAACCTAACAAAGCCTAAGTGTAATCATCTTGTTATTTCCCTAACACATGGTGGATTTTACTAAAAGTCCATGTTAACCCTAACTCTCATCTTCCAAGGGAGAGTAGACCCACTATAATACATGTTATAACTTGTATCCCACATAATATTGTACAAACCCAATGTGTGTACACTCCCATGAAAAATGATTATATAACAGGACTCATGCTCTCATGATTCTCGTATCACCAAACCTGATATCACATGTAAATACAATTATCCATGATCCTATCATGTTAATCTCATCTAGAAAATATCTCTCCTAGATCTTATTTTCCATCAAGCCTAAAAGTATCTCACTAATTCCAATACCTAATTCATTATCACCCCCCACCCAAGAATCATTCCAATACCTCTAGTGTCTACCTAAATATTACCCAACCTAGACACATCCATATAGTATAGTCATCTACCAAACCATTATACACCACAGAGAAACAAATATTATGGGAATACAATTTATTTTACCTTCCGAAAACTAATCTCAATACCAAAATTACCTTAAGTTATTTGCAATCCTAAAAGACAATGGAATCTCAGATGCCTTTCAAAAATCCTCATAATATTCTCCGCATATATAATGACTCAGACCTCTTAATTCCATTACTTTGTGAAAAATGATGTTTGAAGTGCTCTTGGAGGTCAAGGAGACTTAGATCAACACTTTTCAAAAAAAAAGTCCATGTTCTTAATGTTCACCAAATGTGACTCTTTGAGGTGAATCCTAGTAGAGAGTCACTAGAGGTGAGTCACTAGAAGTCACTTTTCCATCAGTGACTCTCCAAATGGTGACTCAAAGAATGGTCACTTGTATAATGGTGACTCACTGAAGGGTGACTCACCATGTGTTGATTCACTGAGCAGTGAATCATTGAATGGTGACTCAATGAATAGTCACTCTTCCAATGGAGACTCATCAAAAGGTTACCCACCGAGTGGTCACTCATCTACTGGTGACCTATTGAATGGTGACTCACCAAATGTTCACTCGTTTGGTGGTGAGTCTTTGAATAGTGACTCACAAAATGGTATGTTTTACATCAGTGACTTGTCAAAGGGTGACTCGCCAAGCTGCGACTCACTAATGGTGGAAGGCATTTCAAATATCGGTGACTCACTAAATGGTGACCCAAAAAATAGTGACTCATCTAGCAGTGAGTTTGGAGAACTTTTTCCATCTTCTTATATTTTCTCACCTTTGATATTTTATTTCATGTAAAATGCCTTCTAATCCTTGTTTTAAGGGATTTTAGACCAATTCAACGGCCAAAAATCTTTTCTTTTTTTCATTATGGGCCCAATGGATTCAATTTGGTCAAAAACATTTATCTTGGCCTGATCCACAATTAATGGAAAATCCAAAATGTATCTAAACAACTACTCCATTTATATTTTCCAAAGGCTAAGATATCTTTTTCTCATGTTCTTCCTTATTGTTTTCCCCTAGTATGAGATTCCCCCAACCATTCTTCCCCAAGGATTTGTGTTATTGTGTTGTAGATTTTAGATTGTCTTCTCCCTAGAGGAATTTTCCTACAACATGTGTTCCCCCTATTTTCTCACAATAATAAAGTGTTGATCATCTATTCTTCCTAGTAGGTTTTCCCACATCATTATTAATTGTTCATCATATGGGTTGGGTATACAAATTTTATCTTTATGATTATAGTTGAATTCATATTTTAAATATAATTGAAATGGTTTAAGATCAATATATAGTGTCTAGGAAAGATCATTCATGATCTTGACTCATTATTTATTTTCAGGTGATATTATGATATGTATGGGACAATTAACCACTGAAAATCATGGACGTTGGGGGACTATTTTACACATAGTATGGTTAGTGTGTTCCATGTTGTTTAATTCCTATTAAATAAATGTTTATGAAAACTATTAACAACATACATTTTTATAATAAAAGCATTCCCTTGGATCAAACTATTTCTAGGGTAAACCCTAAAATATTAAGTGGAATTAAATAAGGAATGCCTTGTTAAATATGAATATGTTTTACTTTGGTTTTTGTGGTGATTTAGTTATGGGAATTTTCATGAAAAAGGGGTTGGTTTTGTTGACACGGTGATCTTGGCATGGTGTGATTGTGTAGTGGGGATGTGAAACTTGATGTGGCTGTAAAGAGATGTGGATGTGGAAATTTGGTTGTTGTATTGTGTTTATGAGTTGGGGGTACTTTATAATGATATGTGACTTGAGAAGATGAGTTATAAGAAAGATAGTAGTGGATGGTATGGGTGATTTACCATTTATAGCACGTACAAAGATTCCATTTGCCTTCAAAAATCTTAGTGGAGATGTTCCATTACTATGATTTGGGTTAATTTACTATGGCTCTTCATCACATGTTTGGTTGTTACATTGTTACCTATTAGTGTTATGCCTATTCAATGCCTGGGTAGTAATGGGATGAATAAATGAGTTGTCTAATAATGTATGGAATGGCTTGGTCTAGTCTGGATAATGGAATAGAAGTAGTAAACATTAGAACTTGAATGGGTGTTAAATATCAGAGAAATGTGAAGATGAATTAGTTTATCATGATCTTCACATTCTAAAATGTTAATTGTGTGTTGTAGTTCATTTTATTTCTAGCAACAAAAAATGGTTGTGAGTTGTTTCTTTATCATGAACCCATAAGATAGGATTGAGTTTTTTGTATCATATATGTATATACTTGTATTTTCCTTGGGATTTTTATATGCACCACACCCTAATTATGATTTATGTGCCCAACACCCCAATCTTCATTGGGGAGGGTGTCTTTCACAAACAACTTTATGGGATGATGGATTTTCGGCCACACACTCTTCTATGCTCCCTCTTACAAGTGGTAATATCCTAAGACTCTTCATGAATGTTGTTTTTTGTGAGCCCCATGTGTATATGGGAGAGTTGTGAATCCCAATTATCTTCAAGATGAGATGTGTCATGCATTCCAAGTGTCTTTGGTGTGAGATGTTTTGTAGTTTCACAGGTGCCTTTGATATGACGTGTTGTTTTTGGCCCAGGTGTTTCTGGGTAGGATGATACGTGGTTTGGGTCCCAGTTGTATGTGGGTGGGATTCGATGTGGCTCGGGGCCTAGGTGACTGAATATGATGTGGCTTGTGGGGCCCAGGTATGTCTGGTCACGATTATGACATGGTTATTTTAGAAGATGTGGGATCACAAAGATGTTTACATTATGAAAGAGCAGATAAAGAACTCTTAAGTGGTGTGGGGTATCAAATCATCTATTTTCTTACATCAATAATTTACATGACATATATTACTTGGTGAGTGTGCCTTGGTGATGTTGGGAAGGCTAGTATACCCTGTTATGTGTTGTTTTCTTCAGCTTTTTTCTCATATGATAATTAGTATTCTTCTCAATCTTATACACGAGAGACTTTTTCTCCCTACAAAGAATACTTGTACACTCATCCTATGTATATAAAACTACATTCAGGTTTACAAGAGGACTACATATATTGTGATGGACCTTGCTAACATTAACTTTGAGATAGTTGTTGTGTCTCTACATAGACATACATTGGGTACTTACATTAGTGTTTTTTCATAATTTTATCATTTTTATTTTAAACATACATCTGCGATGGATTTGGATTTATTATATATATTGGAGTAATTTTGGGATGAACCATCTTATCTCCTAATCCTGTTTCTTTAGAAAGTGAAATTCCTCCTATTTTTGTGAGACTTGTATACGCTTGGTGTTGGTTTCCACCTCGAGGTATACCGAAGGTGGGACAGGAGGTCATTATCTCCCTTTATTAATTTCAATACATAGTGGGGAATCATTGAAAAAAGGGGGACATGAAATAATGGTTTTAGAGGTTATGATTGAGATATGGGATTGAGTTTGGAGTTAGGAATGGTGAGGATTTCATGGGTTGGAAGGTAAATAGTTTTAGGTGATATGGGTGCATGCTATTGGCTACGGAAGATAGACAATGACATGGGATTTTAGGGCCCCTTGTGATCTAATGCAAGGACTCTGAGCTTACCGAATGACCAATAGAGGATACACTATTTACTGGGTAGAGACCCTAAGAAAGGTACATGAATTATAATTACTTCTATTCTTTTTTGAATTATTCTATTGTCATAAATTTTATATTGATAATGAAATGAGTTAAATGAGTTCAAATGAATCTTAATTAAAAATCAATACAAATATTGCATAGAATTTCCTTGTTAAATATTCATTTATGGAACTTGGTCATTGTATGCATGTGGCTCAGGAAGTTGAGGTCCAACAAGATAATCTGGTTGATCGATGAAGGGTTGATCCAGTGGTGGAGGATGACTAGTGGAAGACAAAGTTACATGATTTCTATCGGTAGACCTTGGGATTATACTGGGTTAGTGTTTCAAACATGGATATGGATAGATGGATTGAAGATATTGAGATCACCTTTAGTTTTTTTGGATCTAATCGATTAATGGGTTCCTTTAGTAGTGTGGTAAGTACATGGGATAGTGTGTCAGTGGTGGAAGTTATACCTAGGGGACAAGAAGGAAGATGATGTTTTTTGGGTTGAAATTGAGAAGGAGTTGTGAATATAACTCCGTTAATTGACCATGATGATTGAGAAGAGGTAAGTTATACTCTCCCTCTAGTAGGGGAATATAACTGAATGAGAGATGGGGATCCAGTTTAAGGACCTCCATAGTTTTTCCCCAAATATTTTTCCATCTTATGAGTCTCATGAAATATTTCTAAGGGATTCACTTAAACTTTCTATCTATTATGTGATTACTTCCTATACAGTGCTAACATACAAGGAGGTTTAGAAGAAGGAATATGAGATTGGTAGGATACACTCATGAGGTGATCTACTATGAGAGGGTTTATAGTAGAGTTATTTAGAGGGAAGGGTTTTCAGTAGCAGGTCTCGAGTGTCAGGACCTTCATGGTTTAGACTGAAAGGGAGTCGACCTCAGCACCATCCTTTCTGACCTTTTGATGCTAGCGGTTCTTGTTCCATTTCTATTAATTTTAGACTGACATGTTTCATCTCTTTAGTCACTTCCCATCTTCAGTGTCACTATCTAGTGTACATTTTAGCTCATTATTGTGGAGGTGTACAGTGTCTGTGCCTTCCATAGTAGCAGTTTCTAGTTATGTCATTTCAGTAGTAGGGATAGAAGGCTCATGTTCCACTGAGGGGAGATTCAAATAGTATATTCTTACCTAAGTATGTTCTTCAATGATCTCGACCTAGGTATGGTCATGGTGGAATTAATCAGTAGAGAGGTAGAGGAGTTGGGCGGGGTTAGTTTCATGAAGTTGAGCCACCTGTTATAGTAGGACCAGAGATCATTATTGTTACGCTCATCTTATTTAGTACCCATTCTTATTCTTTTTGGGATTCAGGATCATTTCACTCCTTTGTTGCACCCACTCTAGCCCATGATCTCTGACTAAATATAGAGAGTCTTCAAATGACCCTGGGGTTGAGTACACTAATCGGAGATCAGACAAGCTTGTTTGATGTGTCCTAGGGAATTCGAATGATGATGGGACCACATTAGTCTTGTGGGGATCTTTTCTTTCTAAAGATGCATCTATATAATGTCTTCCTTATCATCAAATGGTTTTATTCCTTGCATTCCATTATTGGTTATTTCTATAGCAGAGTTGTTTTTTCAGATATGGATAGTCGGTTTTTGGTTTTTGTTGGCGAGCATAGCTATCAAGCTAGTAGTCAGCATATAGAGCATCTTATTTCATTTTTGGATATGTTTACAGTGGAATCAAAAAACATTGGGATGGTGTAGGTTCATATATTTGTTGGCGAGTTCATGGATATTTTCCCTGAGAAGGTTTTTATGCTTCATAGTTGATGTGATATTGAGTTTAGGATGGACGTACAACTAGGTGTTTCTCCAATTTTGATGGATCATTATTAGATGGAACCCTCGGAGTTGTGGGAGTTGTAGATTCGGATAGATGATCTGATGTACAAGGGTTTTATCTGACCGAATATTTCATCATGGGGTCATCCATTATTTCTCATAAATAAGGTGGATGGTGGTTTTAGGTTGTGCATAGACTAGCATAAGATGAATCAGATAATGTTTAATAACTATTATAATCTTCCACGGATATATGATCTTTTTTACCATTTTATTAGGGAAGTTGGTTTTCTATAATTAATATGTGGTCTAGATATCACCTGTTTATGGTTAAGGAGTGTGATGTCACAAATATTTCTTTTATATTCAAGTATGGTCACTTGAATTTTGTGTTCATGCCATTCATTGTTACGAATGCACATGTTGTGTTCATGGGAATTATGAACTCTTAGTTCCAGGAGTTCTTGTATCAGTTTTTTTCATGTGTATCAACAACATCTTGGTCTATTTATGGTCATAGTAGGACCATGATGATCATCTCAGGACCATCTTGTAAGTTCTTCAACACCAGTAGGTCTATGGAATGTTTTCCGAGTGTATGTTCATCACACTGGAGGTACACTTCCAGGGGTATGTGGTATCTCAGTAGGGTGTGGTAATGGACCCGTTGAAGGTTGAAGTAGTTGTTTCTTGGAAACACCCTAATAATGTAGAAATGGTTTGTAGTTTTCTTGTTCTTGTGAGCGATTATCAGAGGTTTGTACCTTATTTCACTCAAGTTATAGTCACATTGACAACATTGACAAAGAAGGACCAAGCTCTTTTATGGAGTGAGCAGTGATAGGAAGTATTTAACTATTTGAAGGGGAATTTTACAAGTGCTATAGTTCTTCAATTTCCTAATTAATGAGTTATGTTTGATGTGTTTTGTGATTTTATTTTATTTAGTCTTGGGTTGCATATTGATTCAGTTATAGGAAGTGATATTTTATAGGTCTAGGACGTTACTCCCCCATGAGAGTAACTATTACACCTATGAACTACAGCTACCCATGTTCATTTTTTCACTGATGTTTTTATAACATTACCTCATTGGTATGTTCTTTTTGGTCTTCACAGATCACAAGAGTTTGAGGAAAATCTTTTTCCAGCAACATCTAAATATGTGATAACGAAGCTGGTTGGATTTTCTTCGGGATTACAATGTTGATATCTTTAACAACTCAGGAAAGGGAAATGTCATAGCTGATTATTTAAGTAGAAATTATTATAAGGAAGTTGTTTATGAATCTATAGATGATAGGAATGTGGTGGACAAGTTTGTATTCATGAACCTAGATGCAAGAATGGATGGAGATAGATGATGTCTGTTCCTAATAGAATTATAGTATTATCGGATTCACTAGGTGGAGTAGTATCAATGGGGATACTCAGTGGAAGAGGTGTTGTGTGATAGTGTTGTCCATGTTGATGCTTTGGAGGGATGGACAGAGGATGGTTAGAATTGGATAGTGTTCAATGGGATGTTACTTGTTCTGGTAGCAGTGCATGAGGGTGTTCTTCGTGAGTTTCATAACTGACATTTACTGGACACCTATAAATTTCTATGATATATCATGGGTTTGGGATTAATATTTGGTGTCCTAGGATTATGTGGGATTTAGTGGATTTTGTAGGAAAATGATTGTTATTTTAACTGGTAATGGTTGATAATTGTATTCCTTGTGGGTTGTTGTAGCCCCTGGATGTCCCTATGTGGAAGTGGGGTGAAATCATAATGGATTTCTTTACAGGGATACCCATAGCTCAAAGAGGCTATGATGCTATATGGGTAGTAATGTATCATCTAACAAAATCAGATCACTTATTAGTGATCAAGGATTTAGGCATAGTTGATTCCATGGAAAAGAAGTAAATGGATGAGGTGGTACAGTCTCCTGGAGTCCCAAGATCCACTGTCTCTAATTAGGATACATGTTTTACCTCATGAGTATAGAGGGGATTGTAGCTTGATTTTGGAACTTGGTTATACCTTAGCAATTCCTTCCTCCCTCATATAGATGGGTAGATGAAATATATTATCCAGAAGATGGAGGATTTGTTGCGGTCATGAATCTTCAAATTTGGTGGATCTTGGGTGTGACACATTCCCTTGTTATAATTTTAATACAATAATATTTATTAATCTTTCATTATCATAACTCTATTTGATTCCTTGTATGAAAGACTATGTCGTTCACCTTTGAGTGGGACATAGGTTGAGGAAATATTGTTTCTTGGTCCCGAGGTAGTATAGAGCATGACAAAGAAGTTTCAGCTTTATCAGGAGAGGGTGAAAGAGGCACATGACTGGAATAATACTTATGTAAATTGTAGGATGAGGCCCTTGGTGTTCGATTTTAGAGACCTAGTGTTCGTGAAGGTCCCCCTTGACATGGGAATCAATGGTTTGGAAGAGGGATCATGGTTACACCTAGTATTGTTAGACCCGTTGAAGTGTTGGGTCGATATGGGAAAGTGGAATACCAGTCGGTGTTACCATCATAGTTATAGAGGATCCATGTAGTCTTCGACGTCTTTCGGCTACATCAGTGAAATAATTATTACTCCCATATCCTTGACTAGGGAGAGTTAGATATAAATGATGACACAACATTTGTGAAGTGGTCAGTAGATATTTAATATGATCTGTAGAAGGTGATTCACGGATGGACCATTCCACTGGTTTGTGTGTTGTGGAGGAAAAATGGCTTGGAATATTTTTACATGGGAGTGAGAAGTGAATATCTGTGCCATGTACCAAGGTTTGTTTTGAGTTTTTCTTTGTTATATTTTTCCTTGGGATGTAATCATTGAACATTATTTTATGAAATGAAATATTTTTACATTGGGATGGGATGTGTGTAATTAAATTAGTGATAATGTATTGAAATGTGAAAATGGGAAGAACATATTCCTAGTTAAGATGCATTAGTTTTTATGTGATTTGACACATATAATAAAGTCAGTGTCGACCAGAGATGATAGTATCTTTACATGGAGGACAGAATTCCCTGATTCGGGTGTTTGAGATAGCATGGTTGTTGTGATTTCGTGGTGTGTTTTGAGATCATTTAGGATGGTCTGTTTAGCTGGTGGTAGTTCCAGAGGAGTTAAGAGATTATTGAGAGGTATCTCACATAGTGATTTTTTAGACCAATTTTTCCCTTTTGGGTTTGTTTTTGAAATCATTAGTGTTGGAATAGTTTTAGTGGTATCTGATATAATGGTTTGGACCTCTATAGTCCATTACTATTAAATAATATAGTATTTGAAGTGTTATGGGATGTCAAGGTGACTTAATCCAAAAAATTTTAGAGAGGTATCATTTTATCAGATTCTCCAACAGTGAAACCTGGCGATGACACCTAGTGGTGAGTCACTATTAGTGTCTAGCTGGTGGTCACATTTCAAGAGATGAATCACCGAATGGTGACTCATTGTATTGTAAGTCTTCCATCAGTGACTCAAAAAATTGAAATTCGATGAGTGGTGACTATCTGAACAGTGACTCCTTGAACATTCATTCATCCTACAGAGACTCGCCAAATAGTTACTCACTGATGGGTCTCTCATCCAAAGGTGACTCGCTGAATGGTAACTCATTGAATGGTCACTCATCTTGTGGTTACTCACTGAAAGGTTACTCAAATTAATGGTCACTCATCTAGTGATAACTATCCGATGATTGACTTACTTAGTGGTGAATCACTAGTGGTGTCAGTCATTTCAACTGACATTGACTCACTAAATAGTGACTTGAAGAATGAGGAATCATCAAGAGGGGAGTCATGATCAGTGTCTCTAGCTTCCTATAGTTTCACACCTTGGATGTTTTTATTCACATAAAATGACATTGAAACGTTGTTTTAAGGGATGTGAGACCAATTAAAAGGCCAAAAATACTATCTTTATTTTCCAAAGTGTCCATGGGATTTTAATTAGTCAAAAAACATTTTTTAAACAAGATCTTCATTTAATGAAAAATTCAAAATGTATTTAAACCGTTGCTCTTTTTAGATTTTACAATCGTTGAGATATCTTTAACACTTGTTAGTTTTTTTCCCTTATATGAGATGCATCAACCCTTTCTTCCCCATGGAGTCATGTGATTTTTTTGTACCCTTTGAATCATGTTTTCCAATAATTATTTTTCCTACTACATGTACACCCCCTATTTTGGAACAATAATAAAGTGATCATCGTCTCCTCTTCCAAGTATTTTTTCCCTAGTCTATCTTAATTGTGCATTATGCGGGGTTGGTATATGAATTTTCTCTTTGTGAATATAGTTGAATTCATATTAATAAAGATAATTGAACTATTTTAAGACCAATATATTAGGTCTAGGAAAAGTGATGCACAATCCTTACTTGTTATTTATTTTCATATGATATTGGGATTTATATGGGCGAATAAACCACTGAATGTATTGGCCATCAGGGGTGCTTGTATTCACAAAGAATGGATTTTAAACTGCTTGTCGTTTTTTTCCTATTGATCTATTTTTTATGAAAACTATTAACCACATACATTTGGGTAATAAATGGATGCTCCTGGATCAATCTATTTCTATTGTAACCCCATAAATAACTAGTAGAATTAAAAAATTAATGTCATGCTAAATCTGAATATATTTTATATTTTTTTGTGTGGTGATGTGTTTATGGTCACGGTCCTGCATATGGGGTTGCTTTTTTTGACATGGTGATCTGAGCATGGTGTGATTTCGTAGTGGGGGATGTGAAACTAGATGTTTCTATAAAGAGATGTGGATGTAGAAATTTGGTTGTGGTGTTGTGATTTTGAGTTGGGAGTTGGTTTTGCTGATATGTGACATGAGTGGGTGAGTTTGAATAATGATGGTAGTGGTTGGTATGGGTTCCTTCCCATTCATAGTATGCCGAAAAATTCCTCCATTCTTGGAAAAATCATGGGGGATATTTTCCTTTACACTGAAGTGGGTAAATTTACTCTGGATCTTCATCTCCTTTTTGTTGATACTGTGCTAACTTCTAGTGTTGTTAGTTAGATTCTTTGTTAATAATGGGATAAATAAATTATTTGCCTAATAAATAATGGAATGGTTTGGACTGGTCTGGATAATACAATGGAATTAGTAAATATGACAAAATGAATGGATGTCGAACGTGTAATTTATGTAAAGCTACATTAGTTTAATAGGATCTTTTTCTTCAGATACTTTCATTGTGTGTTTTTGTGCATTTTAGATGTAGCAGTAAAAATGTGGGTCTGAGTTTTTTTTTCATGAACCCATAGGATGGGATTGATTTTTTGGTATCATATACGTATATAATTGTATTTTCCTTGATATTTCTATACGAACCACACCCAAATTGATAAATTTTTTTGAACAACCCCATCATTATAATGGAGGGTTTCTTTCCAAACATATCAGCGGGAGGATGGTTATCTGGACACCTACTCTTAACTGCTCCCTTTTCTTAGAGGTGATATTCCAAGATTCATGGGGAATGTTGTGGTCTCTGGGGCCCAGGTGTCTGCAGGCGATTTGTGCTTTCGAGTTATCTTTGAGATGAGATGTGTTTTTCATCACAAGTGTCTTTGGGATGAGATGTGTTGTTCTTTTCTAGGTTTCTTCAAGATAAGGTGTGGTTTCTGGCCCATGAGTTTGCGGGTGGGATGAGTTGTGGTTTTTGGCCCAAGTGTCTGTGGTCGAGATGTGATGTGTTATGTGGCCCAAGTGTCCGCTGGTGGGATGTGATGTGGCTTGAGGCCTAGGAGATGGGATGAGATATGGTTTGTGGGGCCTAGGTGTTTTTGTGTGAGTTGTGACATGGTTCATTCGGAATAGGTGGTAGTGCGATGATGTTTTCTGTTAGGTAAGAGTGTATAAACTAGTGGGAAGTGGTGTGGGGTACCCAATTCATAGATTTGATTACCATATTACATTACTTGACTTTTTGATAGTGTGATAGTTTCTTTGTGAGGTTGGGATGACTGGTATAACTATTTAGGTGTTGTTTTTTTCTGGTGTTTTCTCACAGGATCATTAGTATGCTTCTCTCTCATTTTCATGAGAGACTTTGGTTTTCCTACTGAGTATTCTTATATTCTCACCCTATATATATATAGATTATTTCAAGCCTACAAGAAGACTATGTGGACCGTGATTCACCTCACTAGATTAAACTTTTTGGTATTTTTTATGTCATTACTTAGCCTTACTTTTGGTACTTTAGAGTTTTTATTGTAATTGTAGCAGTTATAATTTAAACAAGCAAGTCGGGTGGATTTTTCTTTCATATATATTGGATTTTTTTGGGATGAACCATCTTATCTTCTGATCATGATCTTTAAAAAGAGAAATGCCTCCCATTTTTTGAGACTTTTATACCCTTTGTGTTGGTCCCCACACCAGTCCCTACTGAAGGCAAGACTTTATTGGTCATTATCTCTATTTATTCATTTCTGTTCAATAAGTTAAAATTTGAAGGGAGGGGGTCATGAAAAAATTTATGTCTCAAATAATATCTAAAATTACTATCTTGTATTCACTACACTTTAAATATAAATCGAACCCACTATAGGTCGCTATACATCCCCTACATTAAGGTACTGTATGTAAATCACTAGATAACATACCATGATGGGATCCACAAACCCATTCATCAGAAATGATATTTTGGTAAACCTAAGTATAATTCCACCAACATGTTATATAGGATCACACTATATATTTTTTTTACACTAAACAATTGAATCCACATTCATCAATGAAATCATTCATACACAAGCAAAAATATGTTATGTGAATCCTATATTAAAAAAATGATGCATGTACACAAAAACATCCCACTATAGGACAAGATAAAACACTATAAATAATAATCTCAAATGATATAGTATAGCCATTAAATATCTAAATCATAATCATGAAAATCAAGAACAACAATCACAGAACCCGGGTAACCTATATATCCCATTGGAATGGTGTTCATGAATCACTAGTCAATGTCCCATAATAGCTTCTAATAAATTTGTATTTCTTCTCTAAAATATCCAAAATAGTAATACAAATCAACATATTCATTGATACTGCTTTGTAACACCCCAAATTGTATCTAGTAACTAGGTCGGGGTTCCATGGGGTCCTTGGCTCCCCTCTCTATATGCTAGAGGTTACTGATTAGTGGTGAGATCCTAAATCATACATTGGGGTGTATATATATTTTTTTATCATAACCATTAAAAACAATAAATAATTAAGAATCTGACTTACCAAATAATCTAATTTTTTAGAAATAAAAAACACATCCATGGTATAAAAAAATACGCAATCATACAGGCATACATCTCAACTAATACCCACCAGACTACTCACGTATAAACCATATAAAAAATATTATGGAGGCTCTAAGACTACCCCCAAACATTTCCTCAACCCCATCTCCAATATTTGTTGAGTTTACTCAACCCAATCCACTTCACAACCTCTACTATGGTCTATACAATAAACATAAGGTCTACACATGAACTAGGGATCCTATATAGGCTGTGAGAAATTCATATAAATAGGGTCACACCATGTCTCCATTATATATGAAATAATATATATGTTTATGAAAGAGGAAAGTAAATAGTATAAAATAAGAATGCACGTTAAGTCATCATGTGTCAACCAAGACACCACAACACCTGATCAAACATGATTCATCCAAAATTGAAAAAGAAGACCCCAAACTAGTCTTTACACATATATAATGACCAAACTCCCCACACCATGATGAAATAATAACCGTTAGGCCCCCACATCATCCTTAAGAGGTCAGTTTATCTCATCATAAAGCTATTTTATAATAACCTATCCCAACTAACCAATGATTTACCAAAAAACTCACACTATTTCCCTTGTAAACCAAATGAAAAATCACCCAACAATTTCCTTTAACCAAAAAAGGGTTCCATATCACCTTTATCTTATGATAGATCGTAAACCATTATCTAGAGGAAATCGTCCATGTCTCACTTCATCAACCATTGAAGGACTTATCTTTCACAGAGAATACACCATGTCTCAAATCAATCATCAAGATGGTGATACTTTATAAGCATTAGAGGTATGACCATCTAACACATCATCACTAGACACAAGACTCTCATTACTACCCAACTATCCTATAGATATCAATATTAGTCTAACCACTACCCATCCTAAACCTAAAGCTTACCCAAGGCCTCTCATAAACCTAACTTGCATCTTCTACGTCTTATAGATATAGTCTATGGGTGATTTCCAAACACGCAAAGTGATAGAGATAATTTTCTCCATCTCTAAGAGGCTTAATGACACCTTATCTTTTTTTTGAGGGTTCCTTAAATCCATACCCATTCACAAAAAAACATTAATTCACACAGGTATGAAATGTCATATATAAATTGGTATATGGTTTTTTATTTTAGGTGCCACCTATATACAACATATAGTTACCATCACCTCTATGAATAGAACATCCTCAATAATTTATTGACATGCCTCATCCACGATCTTCCCAACTCTCAAGCCCCCATATCAAGACAAAAAAATAAAATAATTAGTCATAAAAATTTATAATTAATTGATTAATTTAAAAATAACTATAATAATGGATAAAACTCACCAAAAATACATCCACTCACTATAACCTCATGAAACATTATTCCAAAATCCTCTGACATGCTCTTAATACCCATAAAAATAAAATATTCATTATAGTGAATCCAATCAGGCCTAAAATCCATTAAAAAATGGTGGATACCCCTGTAAATTCACAATACATATTGACACTATGGAAATTAAGAGATATGAAGGAAGATACCCTCTTTTTATATCCACAATACATCGTAACATGAAGCCCCATAATCATATACTAAATATCAAATGCTCTGGTGTAATCTACTCAAAACCAAGCACAGATATACTAAAATTAGTGGATATTTACAGAGAAGAAAACTAAATAATATGTAAAAGACCATTCCCTTAATCAATATGGGGAATTCCTAAGAACTACCCCTAATCAAAGGATATTTAGTGGGAAAATGGAGGAAGGGAAGATTTTGTCAAATAGCCCTATAATATTATCCCTTCCATAAGGGGGTGACATATAAATGATGAGTCTATCTATATTTTTAGAAACTAGGAAAGACCTCATAACATCATTACCCATACATCTCATGTTGTGATTCCCTATGTCAAAAACATTTCACGACATGGCCCCTTAGATTAAAAAATTGATATACCTACTTTATAAGAAACCCAAAACATGTATCACCATAATTAATGGTGTGGCCTCTCTAGTCATGGTTTGTCACCCTACCTCTAAAAATGAATAAAAATCATCATGGTCAGCCCTTCTTGGCGTGGCCTTTAGACTCGTGTTAGAACACACCACATTGTGACTATTATCAAGGTCTGGCCCTAGGGATCAGAGCATGACCATCCCTTATCATGGAATGTAATAATTAAATAGGTAATAATACTTCCTTATCTAAAAAACATTACAAAAAATTGATCATCATGGTGTGATACCCTCCACTATAGAGTATCCTTTTATAGTTTTTTCCTTATTTACAAATTAGAAAAAAAATCGTCAACATAGTAACACTCACTTGTCACAACATACCCTATTTCCTCTACACCATCAATATTCCCTAGACACAACATGGTCCCCTGACTAACCCCTCATCAGGATGTGTCCCTATCATACAATGGCATGTTGACCCACGTGTAGAAAAAAAATTGGAAAAAAATTGTACTATAGGGCCACCACAACATTGTTGTAACATTCCCACGAGAACCCAAAACACATCGTGGGCCTTTGAACAAATCAAAAAATATATCCTTGATATATTCAAACCCTCTTAATATAGATCCAAGTCCACATTACTCAAACATACCTTACTTAAATACCAAAAAAATTAGACTCCCTCAAAAAACAATAACTCCTAAATTTGTGTGTTTTTACTTGTGTGTTGGAAATTATATCTCTCTTCTGTATTAATATATAGATTATCAGTATTTAGGTAAGACATCCCACTGGCCATGGAGCATAGTATTTTTTCTAGAATGGTTGGGGTTTCCTACAAATTATTTCATACTTTTCAATGATCATACATTTGTTTCATATTATTTTAAACTGTTATATATAAGGGTTTCATATACCTTATGCATGTGATTCATTTGGATATATGTGTGAATATGATTAACATTTATTTTGAGTGATTTACATAAATCATTGGTTTTATAAAATATTATAAATATATATGTTTAGTATAATTTAATATTATTGGGGTTAAGAGATACGAAAGTAAATGATTAGAAACATGCATACATGTTTGGAATACAAGAGACCAGTTAAGGGGGTCTAATTGAAACCCCATTAAAAATACTAAGATTGATAATCCACCAATGTTCATCACTTTTTAAAACATTATTAATCTACCATAGTACATCATGCCAAAGATGAGTGCATCTGGGTTATATTATGGTATAAAAAAAGCACACATGCAACCTTAATATGAATAGGTATATTTATAAGATGTGATATTCAAGTTAAAATTAATCGGGTGACTCTTTGGGATTAGGTATCCAAAAAACACTATCAGAAAATCATGTTACAACAAAAAAATTTTCAAAGGAACCATATACAGTGTTCATAGGGTACATACACCCATGATCAATTATTCATGTGGTTGTGGGTCATGCTTATAGACATGGTCAAGGGTGATTATTTAAATAAGAAACATATGACAACAATCGTTGTTGATCATCATTGTATATACATCCAACATCCATAGTCATATTAGATCATGGTCTTAGGGAACCTGATATTTTTATTTATTTAAATATTTAATAATAATATATATTAGATAGATGGGTTACCAATAAGATATAAAACAAACATCCATGCAGTGAATTAATTTCAATTGGACCTTATTCCCCCAAGGATAAATCCTCAATCACAAAAAAACCCTTATAAATTTCACCATGGATAAAAGACCAACAATTAAATGGCCCATGTAGGCCCATTAAAAAAATAACAATAATAGTCAATTAATAATATATATTAGGTTCCTGGAGGTAGAATTACATCAAACACACACAGGTCAGAAAGGTAAGACATTGCCCCCCCACCCCACCCAAGGGATAACACACACGTAAATCTATATTTATTCTTTACAAGGCCCAGAGGCCCAATGGGAATGCATCCCATTACATTGCCCAAAGGATGAAAAACTAGCCAGAAGGCCTAGGGAAACGTCATGCCTTCATAATACTTCCTGCACCATCAAGAGTGCAATCGGCCTACATCAATGTCTACCTGCATCATGCATGCTTCACCACTGCTCTACGTCATGCCAACATCACCACCATCCTGGAGAAATTCACTCCCACCCGGATTTGAACTGGGGTCTAATACATGATTACGGGGAGCCTTTACAACTCTAGTAATCCCCAACTACTCAATTAATAATATATATTAGTAATAATAGTGACAATTAATTAATATTTAATATTTATTAGTTAGTTAATGGTTATTATTTACCGATTACTAACTACTAATTATTAATTACTAACTTTTATGAAAAAATACTTATTAGTACTTTTTATTAATAAAAATAATTATTAATTATGAATTCATTTTTTATTATTCACAAGTCAATTATTAATTATTAATTAATATTATAAATCATTTGTGAATACTAATTATTCATTATTAATAATTATTCATTATTCAGTAATTAATACATATATATTACTTATTATTCTGTGTTCATTGTTCATTGTTCTTTATTATTCATTAATCAATATATATTAATAATAATTAATCAATAATTTTTAGTTATAAATTAATATTTAGGAACTATTAACTATTACTTATCATTTATTGATTATCAATTAATTGATTCTCAATATTATGTATTATTTAATTATTATTTAATTATTATTCTTTAATATTTTTAATTAATAATGAATATTTATTATCAATATTTTTTCTCTATTATTTATTTTTATACAATTATCAATTATATATTATTTTATTTAAGACTTATTATAAATTTTTGATCATTAATTAATTATCACTAATTAATTATTACATAGTAATTAATATTTATTTTTTATTATTTATTATTCATCATTCATTATTTATTAATTGATTATATTTAATAAATTGCGAGCTATCAATTATGTAACGACCCAAAGTTTCATTAATGTAAATCCCTCCTGATCTAATTAAATGTATCTTTATGTTTATATAAAATGTCAACTTCTATGGTTTTATGTCAAGAATTTTGATTGTTTCTAGTATAGCCATTTAACAGTGATCACATGATTAGTATAAATATAGGGCTCTAACAAATCCAATTTACTAAGACAAAAGAAGCAATGGCCTCATCCAGTAGAATTGCTCCATACGAAGCCCATTTGTTGGAGCTCGGAAAGGAGGTGGCATCTTTGGGCATCGCTCTTGAACAATCCCAAGCTTTGCTTCATCATGTCATGCTCGAATGGGACCGTCTACAGGAAAAGTGGAAGTTGATAGAAATAACCACTCGAGCGATGTTATCCGAGTCCCCACAAGAGTCTGTCACCATCACACACCTTTCCCTTTGGTCTTATGCAGCTTCTTTAAGGGGTTATGTAAAAAATCGCGAGTACTATGTTCATGTATATTATTTTTTATATATAATAATGAATATACTTCCTTGTCATTTTTTATACATTGTAAATAGTTTTTAAAGTACAAATAGTGTTTTTAGTTATTATTTAATTAATAATTATATTTTACTAAATTAAGTGACTTTTGAAATAAATAATATTTTAATAAAATATTATTATTATTATTATGTTAATTTTTATTAAATATAAATGATCATATAATTTTATGAATGCAATTATAATTTTTATTATGGTTTGAAAGCCATTTCTGTCAAAACTCGTGAATTTTCGATTAATATCGGTTTTTATTTTAAAAGTTAAAATTATCATATTTAGAAAATTATTTAGATAAAATAAATTTTATTTCTGGAATCACGATGTTGAAATTATCCAATGTTGAATTTTTCATAATTTTCTAAGACAGTCAAATTTTTGGGTAAAAATTAAATACCGTTTAAATATATAATGGGTTTTATGACATCATAATGACCCAATAGTGATGTAAAAAAATATTATAATTATTATGTACGGCCAATATATATTTTACCATTAAAATAATGTGATTTTGGGTTGGTTTGACTTACTTTTCAAAGCATTAATGGACCCCTCAAGACTTATTAAACACCTTGTCTTTTTAAATTGTTTTCCATGAGAGTGTGACTCACCTCAAAATAAGAAACCCTATTATTTTAAGAATTTCAGACTTTGGCATTATTAAATATTGTTTTCCTCTTCCCTTTTCAAAAAACCATGGTCAAAAACCATGGGATGGTTTGTGGCTTGGATTATTTTAATATAAGGGGTCCCAAACCTAAATAATAAATAATCCCCTCACATTTCCTATATAAACCAACCCGAGATCCCACTTCCTCCTCACTCAAAGACCTTGGAGTTCATCCAACATATACTCTAATCTCTCTAGAATCCTCCCAATGTTCTCCAAGCTCCCAAGAAGCATCTCACAAACCTCTCTATAGCCTTTGGAAGCACACTTCCAAGTAAGGGTTTTTTTCTTCCTTTCTCATTTTTTTCCAATTTGCATTAAGTTGTTTTGCCTTTTAATTTCAATTATGAATGTTGGGGTATGGTTTTTATCCTCCCTCATAATTCCATCTTTATGTTTAAATTATGGGAGACCCCTTTCTCTCTCATAAAATGCCTCCCGTGTACACCCGTTACTATGCCGAAATTACGAAAGGAACTTCTCTCTCCTCTTTTACATTCAAGCAATACTTCTATATCATGAATCTAAATTCCATTACAATTGTTGGGACATGTATCTATATAACCTCCATACTATCCATCACATATAAAAATGATGAAAAACCCCTTTCTCTCTCATCAACAATTTTTATGATTTCTTTTGTCACGCCGTTACGCTGCTGAAATCACACCGATTTTCTAAGCCAATGTCATTGTGTAGTGAATACCATGCCCATTTCTCCATCAAGGGTATTCACCTTTATGAACATTTACTTATTTATTATAATGTTTCATGTATGAATTACACATTCCTTTATCGTGGAATAAATTATTATGTTTTAGGAATCCTTGTTTTATAATCCATGTGGCACACTTATGCATGAAATGAAATGTTTAAGAAGGGTGCGGCCTTATAGCACTCCAATGCATTGGGTAAAGTATAGTCTCATGATATAACATGTGAAATGAGTGTTTACTCATGCTAATTCAAGTGCAATTAGGGGTTACTCGTTCTTTATGTGCAATGAGGATTTACTAATGCTCCATGTGCAATGATCCTTGGCTCATGCTAATTCCATGTTAAGTGTTGTTGCCACATTTCCATGTTATGATTATTATGCTTTATCATGGCTTTATTTTCACTTTTCCCATATGCTCTATTGATATTCATATTTTCTAACATGTATTGTACTCTTCATGTTATTCCATGCGTACTCCCTTACTAGGCTTTATAGCTCACCGTTTTCTTATGCATGTCCTCAGGTTATCCCATGAAATGCTAAGTACGAGGGAATGTAGTGGACATGTAAAGGTATTTTTAAATAATGATGTTGTATTTAATGTTTTAAGTTTTTATGTAATGATACTAAGCCCCAAATACACTAAACCTGTTGATCTTCTTTGTTGTATCAAGTGATGTTTTATGTAATATATCATGTTTAAGTTGTAATAAAAAGCAGGGTTGGCATAGTTGGTATCAAAGGATAAGTTTAGTTATTTTGGGGATTAGGATTATAAAGCCATAGTAAAGCCGTAGAGACAAGACTAAGTATAATAAAAACATCCCTATGTTTTGGTAAGTACTGAGTAAATGGTTTATCAAACAAATACATCCCTGTCTGGATACGAGCAGGTAGAGGCGGCTCTGGAACAGATGTATCCTAGGGGTAAAACCCGAAAACACTTCTTTGAGCTAGACTCGAATGAGAACTAGTGCACAAAAACGGGCCTTGCTGCACTCTTGGTTACGACACTCCCGGGGGATATGTTTTGATAAATTCAGAATCTTATTATGAACCCTTATTAAGGGAATTAAAAAAAATCCCCTAAGAATATATGTAAGAATGTAGATCATGAAAATCCTAGATTGAAGCCAATAAACTCATGAGTTAAGGAAAAGAATGTATATTTTATAAGTCATCAACTTTTGTCTTTGGATTACCCTTTATGTGTTACCCCTAACTTTCCTTTTATTCCCGCTAATGACCGGTAATAGGAGGACTCGGGCTATCAACCGTTGTGAAGATTAGTGTGATAAATGTACTAATGAGATGTCCAATCCAATGGGAGCGGTAATCGCGAACTTTGTCGTTCTTCTCCCTCAGCTAACTCAATTTTTGAATAGAAACATTGGTCAAGATAAACTTTCAACCCCCCTAAAAAATAACATGTATCTATCGAGATCTTCATGAGATTATGGCCTCCTACATTTAGTGGATCATCCGATCCCACGATCGCTGAAAAATGGTTCAACTCAATTGAAAAGATATTCTCCATCCTTCAATGTTCTGAACAAGAGAAGGTTCTCATGGAGGCTTATCGTATGGAGGGTAAAGCTGAACAATGGTTGACGCTGATCAAAAATGAGAAGCCTGAGGAGGAGATCGAGGCATTAGAATGGAAGGATTTCCAGAAGATGTTTTTTGATAAATATTTTCCATGCACTCTCTTGATTAAGATGGAACGGTACTTCCTTTCCCTCAAGAAACAAAGTTTAAGAATCTATTCGAGAGTACGAGGAAAACATTACAAGGCTTGCATTATATGCTTCTGGCTTTGTCGTTACCCCAAAATGAAAAGTTGATCGCTTTTTGGTGGGTTGAACCCTAGCCTATGGAAAGAATTAGCAATCCGTGACTACGACAAGTATGAGTAAATTGTCTGATGTTCCCTTAAGGATGAAATGGAGATTGTAGAATCACAGGGGTATCATGGGGATAAGAAGCGTAAGGTGGACTTCAATTCTGGTGGTCCGATGGATAAATACATCGGTGCTAAGAAGATCCAGCACCCCACTTGCCAAAAGAGCGGAAATAAGCACCCTAGAAATTGCCTTAAGGGGATGTGGAAATACTTCAGATGTGGAAGAGAAGGGCACCTAGCTGTTAACTATTGGCAAGAAAGAACCGCGTCTACGACAGAGGGGAGGAATGCTCCATTCAAACCTCAATGCGTTGTTTAATGCTATAAATGCAAAGAACCAGGTCATTTTTTAAATCAGTTCTGTAATCCAAGGGTGTTCGGAGGCAACCAACAACCTCCAAGGCAGCAAGGAAGAGATTTTTCCATCACTTCTGCCGAAGTGAACATCGAAAATGAAGTGGTGACAGGTACGCTAGTTATTCATTCAAGAATAGCGAACATACTCTTTGATTCAGGTTCTACACATTCTTTTTTATCTCAAATGTTTAGTAGAATAATCCCAGAACCACCACAAATTGTGGAAGTGAAGATGTTGGTGAGTACGACAAATGGGGCAATCATTGTATCCCGTGAATATAATTCTCCCCTATTATAATCTATGGATTGAATTTACCAGAGATCCTCGTCATACTCTCTCTAGTAGAATTTGATGACATTCTTGGCATGGATTGGCTTTGCTTATATAAAGCCAACATAAATTTTCAGGAGAGGGAGATCACACTCCATATGGAGAATCGACCCCTGATTCTTTACAAGTGTAAGGAGAAGGATGAATCTCATTTAGCTCCATCATCTCAAGCATAGATATTACTACCTTATGAGCACGCGTATCTGGATCAGATGATTGAGTCCAAGGAAGAAACCATCCTTGAAGAAATTCCTATTGTGAGGGAATTAGCTGTAGTGTTTCCTGAGAAACTGCCAGGTCTTCCTCCTAGAAGAGATGTTGAATTTTCAATTGAACTTATACCCGGGGATTTACCAATATCCAAGACTACATATAGAGTGGCTGTTGTAGAGCTTCAAGAGCTGAAGAAACTACTACAGAAGAATCTCGATAAGGGGTTTATACGCCCAAGTGCTTCACAATGGGGTGCACCAGTCCTCTTTGTCATGAAGAAGGATGGGTCAATACGGCTTTGCATCAATTATTGTGAATATAACAAAATCAAGATAAAGAACAAGTATCCTCTTCCATGTATCAATGACTTGTTTGATCAGATTCATGGACCACAATACATCTCCAAGGTAGATTTGCGGTCGGGATATTATCAAGCAAGGGTGAACAGGAAGATGTCCCCAAGACTACTTTTCGTACAAGATACGGGCACTATGAATTCATAGTAATGCCTTTCGGACTCACTAATTCTCCCGAAATCTTCATGGACATGATGAATAGAGTCTTTAGAGATTACCTCGACAAATTTTTGGTAGTGTTTATAGATGAAATGATAATATACTCCAAAACCAAGGAGTATCATGAGGAGCATTTAAGAACTGTACTAGAGACTTTATGTAAGGAGAATCTCTATGAAAAGTACAACAAGTGTGAGTTCTGGTTGAAGTAGGTCTCATTCTTGGGCCATATCATCACAAGCAATGGGATATCTGTAGACACCTCCAAAAAAGATGCAATTGAGGGATGGCCGAGGCCAACATCAGTAACATATATCTGTAGCTTCTTGGGGTTAGCTGGATATTATCGATGATTTGTGAGAAATTTCTCACGATTGTCCAACCATGTTTCCAAGATAACTAGAAAGGGAGTGAAGTTTTCGTGGAGTGATGAATGCGAAGAAGGCTTCAAGGAGTTGAAAAAGAGGCTTATCACTGAGCTCGTGCTCACATTACCCACAAGAGGGGAACTTTTTGTGGTATTCAGTGATGATTCAAATAAGGGCTTATGTTGTGTGCTGATGTAGAATGATAAATTAATATCCTATGCCTCAAGGCAATTGAAAATCCATGAGAGAAACTATCCAACACATGATCTGGAGTTGGCGGTTGTGATATTTGCCTTGAAAATATAGAGGCATTATATCTATGGGGAGAAATGTGAGATATATACTGACCACAATAGTCTTAAATATATATTCACATAGAAAGAGCTTAATATTAGCCAGAGAAGATGGATAGAGCTCATCAAAGATTATGACCGTTCAATACATTACCACCCTGGGAAAGGGAACAAGGTGGAAGATTCCCTAAGTATAAAGGACCAAGTGATTTTATCAATGATGAGAATTGAGAAGGATCCAATATTCTTAGACATCATGACGATGGACATGGGAATCAAAAAGAAGGGAACATCATCAATCCTTTCTCAAATTATTGTTCAACCGTCTCTTATGGAAAGGTTAAAGGAAGCTCAAAAGGATGATGTGGGATTTCCAGAAAAATTGGAAGCTATCAAAAATGGGAAATCCTCGGTGTTTAATGTTAATGAAGAAGGAATTGTGCGGTTTGGGAAAAGACTATGTGTTCCATAAAGTACAAAGATGAAGAAGAAACTTTTGGATGATGCACATAGTTCAAATTTTTTCTATTCACCCAAGGAGCACAAAGTTGTATCGAGATCTCGGAGAAATATTTTGGTGGGATAATATGAAAAAAGAAGATCGCTGAATATACATCAAGGTGCCTGGTGTGCCAGCATGTAAAGGTAGAGAGGCAGAAGTTTAATGGGATGATACAACAATTGCCCATATCCGAATGGAAATGGGAGAACATCACCATGGACATTGTCACCGGACTTCCGAGAACATCCAAAGGCAACAATGCAATATGGGTTGTTGTGGATCGTCTTACAAAGACAGCACACTTCATTCCTATTCTGGAAGATTTCTCATTCGATCAACTGGCACAAATATATATAAGGGAAGTGGTAAGGTTTCATGGAGTACCACTATCTATTGTATCTGACCGAGATCCACAATTCACCTCTATGTTTTAGAAGAGTCTTCAACATGCTCTGAATACTGAACTGAACTTCAGTATGACCTATCATCCTCAAACTGATGGCCAATCCGAGCGGACTATCCAAACAATTGAGTACATGTTGAGAGCATTCTCAATGGAGTTTAAAGGAGGATTGGATAAAAATATTTTCTCTGGTTGAGTTCTCTTATAATAACAATTTCCACTCAAGCATCCAAATGGCACGATATAAATCCTTGTATGGGAAAAGGTGCAGAACACCGACATGTTGGGAGGAGGTCAGTGAACATAAACTTCTTGGTCCAAAATGGTTGAAGAAATGGTGTAGAAGGTGAAAACCATTCCTCAGCATATCAAGGCAGCCCAGAGTCGACAGAATAGTTATGGAGAAAACCATTGACGAGGCATTGATTTAAAAGTTGGGTACATGGTGTTTCTACGCATATATCCATGGAAAATGTTCACGAGGTTTGGAAATAAAAGGAATTTAAGTCCAAGGTACATCGGCCCCTTCGAGATCCTTTATTGTGTTGGGAATTTGGCCTATAGACTTGCACTTTCCCCTACAATGGCCAAAGTACATGATGTCTTTCATGTATCCCTCTTATGGAAGTACATATCGGATCCTTCACATGTACTCTTTTATGAGGTGGTACAGTTGGAGGATGATCTTTCTTATGAGGATCAACCAGTGAAGATATTAGATCGTAGAGAAAAAGTCCTACGAAATAAGACAATTCCCCTCGTCAAGGTGTTGTGGAGAAACCACAAGTTTGATGAAGCGACTTGGGAATCCAAGGAAATTATGAAGCTGAGTTACCCACATCTGTTTTAGTGTTGGAAAAGGAAAATTTTAAGGGTGAAATTTCTTAAGGGGGGAATATTGTAACGACCCAAAGTTTCATTAATAGAAATCCCTCCTGATCTAATTAAATGTCTCTTAATGTTTATATAAAATGTCAACTTCGTTGGTTTTATGTTATGAATTTTGATCATTGATAATATAGCCATTGAACAATTATCACATGATTAGTATAAATATAGGGCTTTAACAAATCCAATTTACTCAAACAAAAGAAGTAATGGCCTCGTCTAGTAGAATTGCTCCATACGAAGCCCATTTTTGGAGCTTGGAAAATATGTGGCGTCATTGGGCTTCTCTCTTGACCAAGCCCAAGAAGACCTTCATCATGTCAAGTTGAACGGTGCCGTCTCCGGGAAATGTGAAATTTGATAGAAATTACCACTCGAGTGATGTTATCCGAGCCCCCACAAGAGTCTGTCACCATCGCACACCTTTCCCTTAGGTCTTACGCGGCTGTTTTAAGGGGTTATGTAATAAATCACTAGTACTATGTTCATGTATATTATTATTTTTTATATAATAATGAATATACCTCTTTGTCCTTTTTGATACAATGTAAATAGTTTTTAAAGTACAAATAGTGTTTTTAGTTATTATTTAATTAAGAATTATATTTTATTAAATTAATGGATTTTTTGATTAAATAATATTTTAATAAAATATTATTATTATTATTAAATTAATTTTATTTAAATATAAATGATCTTATAATTTTATGAATGAAATTAGAATTTTTATTAAGGTTTGAAAGCCATTTCTGTCAAAACCCGTGAATTTTCGATAAATGTCAGTTTTTCTTTTAAAAGTGAAAATTTACATATTTAGAAAATTATTTAGATAAAATAGATGTTATTTCTGGAATCAGGACGTCGAATTTTTCATAATTTTCTAAGACACTCAAATTGTTTGGTAAAAATCAAATACCGTTAAAATATATAATGTGTTTAATGACATCATAATGACCCAATAGTGATGTAATAAAATACTATAATCTTTATTTTCGGCCAATATATGTTTTAGCATCAAAATAATGTGATTTTGGGTCTATTTGACTTACTTTTAAAAGCATTAATGGACCCCTCAAGACTTATTAAACACCTTGTCTTTTTAAATTGTTTTCCATGGGAGTGTGACTCACCTCCACATAATCAACCCTATTATTTTAAGAAGTTAGGACTTTGGAATTATAAAATATTTTTCTTCTCTTCCCTTTTCCAAAAACCATGGTAAAAAATCATGGGATGGTTTGTGGTTTGGATTAATTTAATATAAGGGGTCCCAAACCTGAATAATGAAGAATACCTCACCTTTCCTATATAAACCCACCCAAGCTCCCACTTCTTCCTCACTCAAATCCCTTGGGGTTCCACCAACCTCTGCCCTACTATCTCTAGAATCATCCCAAGGGGACCCAAGATCCCAAGAAGCCTCTCACAGGCCTCTCTCTAGCCATTGGAAGCACACTTCCAAGTAAGGATTTTTTTCTTCCTTTCTCATTTTTTTCCAATTTTCGGTAAGTTATTTTTCATTTTAATTTAAATTATGAATGATGAGGTTTGGTTTCGAACCACCCTCATACTTCCCTAATTATTTTTGAATGATGGGAGACCATTTTCTCTCTCATTAAATTCCTCCCATGTACACCCGTTACTATGCCGAAATTCTGAAAGGAACTTCTCTCTCCTCTTTTACATTCAAGCAATACTTCTATATCATGAATCTAAATTCCATTACAATTGTTGGTAAATGTATCTATATGACCTCAATAATTTCCATTACATGTAAATATGATGAGAAACCCCTTTCTCTATCATCAACCATTCTTATGAATTCTTATGTTACGCCGTTACGCTGATGAAATCACACCGATTTTCAAACAAATGTCATTGTGTAGTGAATACCATGCCCATTTCTCCATCAAGGGTATTCACCATTATGCACATTTACATATTGATTATAAAGTTTCATGTATGAATTCCACATTCCTTTATCATAGAATAAATTATTATGTTTTATGAATCCATGTTTTATGGTCCATGTGGAACACTTATGCATGGAATGAAATGTTTAAGAAGGGTGTGCCCTTATAGCGCTCCAATGCATTGGGTAATGTATTGTATCATGCTAATTCATGTGCAATGAGTTTTGAATCATGCTAATTCAAGTGAAACAAGGTTTTACTCGTGATTTATGTGAAATGAGGATTTACTCATGCTCCAGGTGAAATGAGCCTTGGCTCATTCTAATTCTATGTTAAGTGTTGTTTCCACATTTCCATGTTATAATTATTATGATTTATCATGCCTTTATGTTCATGTTTCTCTTATTCTCTATTGATATGCCTATTTTCTAACATGTATTATACTCCCTTACTGGGATTTATAGCTCACCCTTTTCTTTTGCATGTCCTCATGTTATCCCATGCAATGCTACGTACGAGGGAATGTATTGGTCATGTAAAGGAAGTTTTCAATAAAGATGTTGTATTTCATGTTTTGTGTTTTTATGTAATGATCCTAAGCCCCAAAGACACTAAAACTCTCAATCTTCTTTGTTGTATCAAGTAAAGTTTTATGTAATAAATCATGTTTAAGTTGTAATAAAAAGCATGGTTGTCATAAATTATCATCAATTATCCGTTTTAAATTATTAATTATTACCTGTTAATTATATGTAATTAATAATAAATAAAATATAACTATTAATAATTAATATCTATTTTTTATTTTTTATTTTTTATTTATTTTAATAATGGACTATATTCATAAAATAATTTAAATATCATTTATAACATATTAATTATAACTTAATTTCTTTAGAGTGGTTGGTAAGAGCATATGAAGTTAATAATTTTTTGGGAGGAGTACTATATTTGTAGATGGACTTATAGAAAGTAATTATTTTATATATAAAAATAATAATAAATTTTTCATAATTAATATTATAAGTTAAATTATGATTTTTTAATAATTTTTTTTGTTAATTTGTATTAAAAATATATATTTCATCAATACCTACAGTTGTGGTTTCCAAGAATAGTGATCATATCCCTTCTGTTATAGACAAAACATAAATGAGGGGAATGACCATGTTCGTCAACTACTAACATGTTCATGGGGTCTTTTCCATGATTTTTGGAACCTTAAAATAGGCCACTCTTCCCATAGTGGGAATAGTGTTGAGATAATCCCTATGATAGGTTACAGAAATGAGTTGTCTTATCAATTACTAAATAGTACTGTATAATATAGTAGGCATGATTATCTACCTAAAGTGGTAAATAATCAGATAAAAGATAAAGTTGATCGTAGTTTAGTGAAATGTGGGTCGTAAAATACTAATAGTTATTATTTGTATTAAAAGGGCTCATCATTTTAATGATATCATATTTAAATATACTTATGTTTAAATATATAATAAATAAATATTCATAACTATATTATTCAACTAATATCCTAAAAAAATAAGATATATTAAATAAATAAGAATGTAACATATTATTAACATTGTTTCTCAATACCAATGTTCCCTATAAATGTTTTTAATTCATTATAAATATTCTAAATGTAAAAAAAATTTAACAATATAAGTTATGCACGTCATAATATATAATATTTGGGGTAATTTTTTTTAGAAGTCATCTTCGATGTATTAAATATAGGGATTACAAATCCTAATATCACTATTATCTAAATGATCATTATTTGAATATGTGGTCTTGCAAAAAGGTTTTAGTGGGATTTTTTGTTTATCATATGGATATGTTGTGATGTATCAGGTGTTAAGTAGTATTGTCATATATTTTACACTGATATGTATTATGTTTAAGAATTCCATCTAACGCAATAAATATATAATATTTCAGGTTTTACGGATTATATATTTTGGGGATCGATGATTATATATATGGTTTTTTTTATTCTCTTAAAAGAGTTTAACAATTTATAATTTTATATTCATTTAAAAATAATTTCTGAATTACCATTATTTTATATGTATTACGAATATCATTAATGTAAAATAATAATTAACCGATAAAATTTTATACATTGTGCTTCCTATGGTTAATGATAATCAAATAATCCCATGTGTTATGATGTGATGTTAAGATCAATGTCGGTGGGGTTCTATATATAGATATAATGTTTACTAATGAGGGAAAAAATAATTTTTATATAATGGATGACCTACTTGAGTATACAATATTGAGTGTTGTTTGTATTCCTATGTTTCATGATTCATAGTAATCCATATTAAACAACTATAGTAGTTAATCTATCATGTTATACTATATACATTGAAATCATACTATCACCTTCATTGAGGGTTAGATAATCATGGGTGTTTGGGAATTTTTATGATTGTGTGGAAGGATTTTCTTAACACATATTTTTTTTTGAAAATTATATCATAGCCCTTGCATTAAGAATTTATGAGGACTTTCTATATTTCCTAGTATCTGAAAAAAGTCATCTCTCAATGCGTTGGTCCTGGAGAATTCATTATCCTAGTAAATTTAATTCCATTTTTGTTAGTTTTATTTAATTTTTCAATGAGGGAAGAAATGGTGGTTCATTTTATTTTTTTTTCTTTGTTTTCCTGAGATTAAAATAATAAAACAGTTCAAGGGGTTGAATCTGAGTTTGGTTACAGTGTATTTTATTTATCCATAAGTGATTTCATCCAATAATATAGTCATAAAAAATCACTGAGAAATTTATCTACTTTATTTGTGGGAAATAGTACAATGGGGGTTAACTTTTTCCTATCCATCTTACCTCCTTCATAATGAAAAGTCAATGAACACACTTAATTTGGGTGAGAAGAGTCCCGACAACCAGATCCAATCATATGGTGTTCATCCCCAAACCACACATCTCCCATTATATTCTCTATAGACCATGATAAGGTTCTGAGAGAATAGTAGATAGGTGGTAGGATAAACCAATATATAGAATGATTTTATGATGTTTATTTATTCACTTCCTCTCACTCATTATTGTATTAAGGGGTAGAAATGAAAATATGAAAATGAAGAACATAGATTCCTAATTCCAAATGAAATATTCCCCAAGGACCAATCTTTTATGTTAGTTACATATAACCATGGATAAAAGAATCCTTGTAAAAGATATGGGAAATGAGGAACATAATGAACTTAGAATTAATTTGAATTAATAATATAAGAAGTAGTAAATTCTCTAAGGTAATCAAGATAAGAATGAAGTCTGAGGAATGAATCATCAGTAAACGGGGAGAGGTGAAATAATAATATCATGAATAATTATCTTAATCTTTCATATCCAATTTTAATTTCATGAGAAGTGAGGTATTCCATGGATAATAGAAATATTTCTAAGTTAAGGGTGAAATTGGTGAAACAAGGAATCTTGAATCTTGAATCCCATTAAAAACATTCTCTAACAATCTATACATTTATATTACATATAATGATTTCCATATGGGTATTCTATCGTATCTCTTAATGATTTTAAAATAATATTGATAATGGATTTTCATTTGATTTTAGGTCGAGCTTTTACCATTTGTGAATTTATGTTTCGATCCACACAATGGGCTAGGAAATTAATAGTTAATAAAAATACATGGTCGATCATATTCCTCACAAAGTATCTTAATATATTTGGTCTCTTAATCTTAATAATGATAGTAATAAGGCATTGTTGCGCATGTGGTAGCTTCAGTCTTGTGGTCAATTTAGTCATACGGTCAATTGGATGCCATGATTGATTGAGTATAATGGCCTCTCCTAGAGACAAAATATTTATAATCCTGAAAATAGAATTTTCAATGTATTCTATATTCTAGTTAAGATAAAAAATGATGAATAAAATTTAATAATCGAATAAAAATTCATTAAATAGTGAAATTATAATGCTATAAATTAAATCATCGATTCTTAATTATTTCAACATTGAATAAAAACATTTAAAAGATGATTTATTCCATTTTTCAATGATTCTATTGATTTTAAAAATTATAAAAATTAAATTATTTTCCATGGAGTTATATATATCAGGGTATTAATTTACTTAGTAATGATGTTAAAAATTATGGAAATTTTTTCCCTCCCTACTCCCCCACATTTATAATATTCCACTCTAAATAAATATAATTAATTAAATTTGGTTAAAATATTTTTCCAAAAAAACATTTGTGTCCAACATATATTTAAATATAAACACTATAAATGAGAGAAAAAAATTCACCCATTACTAAAAATTTTAATCCTAATATATGAATTATTGTTAAATTTCCACATCAATTCAAGCTAATGTTCCATTTCCAGGAGTAATAAAAATATAATTACGTGGAATTATATATTAAATAAGTGGAACATTAATTTATTACTTTATCCTAAGATACATAAACAGAATATATAATTTTTAATTCATTGATACACCTCAAATTATATTCTAATAAATAAATGTACCCATAATTCATTTGGGTTATATATTCCCCTCACCTTAATAAATTAATTTTTTATAATCATGTTCCTATTTTAATTTTTTCCATACATTTATGTGAAAACAACCTATTGAATTTTCAAAGTTATTTTTATACTCACACATTTGGTTCTAAATATCTTTAATTCATTTTGGGATCCAAAGTTAATATTTTACTTTAGTTTCAAAAGAATTATAGGAATATATTTTTTAGGTGGATATATGAGGTATTCAATTCCACAAAGAATAATTTACCAAGGATTAAGTAAAAAATTCAGTCTCCTCAGGTTATAACTCAAATTACGATTAAACATTTCAATAATAATGTTTCTAATTTTTATAAAACAATGATTCACAAGAAAATAGTTGACTTATTCACTCAACATTCAAACAAATTAATTAGTTTCAAAATCATTAAACCATTCAAAATTGGTATTCATCTCAATAATATTAATGAAAATAGTTAATCTAAATTTACTATCTAAAAAACAAAATAAAAATTAAATACATGTAATAATGATAGCATGGTTAATTTAATTTACAAGTTTTGACAAAATAGATCCCATGAATCATCAAAAATATTTCTAAATATGTTTTCTACCCTTCCCCTACACTTATTCTTTACTACATCTTTTAATATCAAAAAAATAGAAATAATTTATGTAATAAAACATGTGAAAGTGTTATATTAGAACTGGGTTATTTTGGAATAGTAGTTTCTTTAGATTTACTCATTTTATTCCCTAAGTGGATTCTGTCCATGACAACCTAACATTTAAAAAATAAAATAGAATTTTATTAAAGACTAATAAAATTAAAAAATAAAGAGATAGGGGGCATTTTATTGGGTTTTCCATCCCAAGAGGGGCTGTATTTATTTTGTCCAAAGGTGAAAACCCTTACACTTATCCCCAGTTTGAATTTAGGATAGTATTTTCTCTAATAACTACCTCACTCTTCATACATTAATGGTCTTCACATCCTCTTTTAGGAGGAGTTCCTCCAAGGTAGTATAGTGTGTTCCCTTCCCATTAACATTCTAAATTATCTTCCAATGTGGGGCCGAAATGATAAAATAAGAGGCCTCATATGTTTCTTCTTAACTCTGTATGAATGATAAATTTAATAATATATAAGGGGATCTTTCTCTTCACCTTATAATATCTTATTTTAATATAATAATGATACTTCTCTTATATTGAAACCTCATCTAGATCCTACAAGCATGATTTCAACAGATTATCGAAACATTTTCATCTAACTCTTCTTATCCATACTAGTTAGATTTGATTTCTATTTCTCGCTTTATTTTATCTTTTATTTTGGATTCATTGGGTTCTTATTCATCATTTAGAAAAACATTATTCTCAAAAAAACCTATCAATTCATGAAAATATGTGTTAGATTATAATTCATGTAGTGAAAAATAAATAAGATAAAATTTAATTGAAATTTATATTTCTTTGGGTGTCTTACCCTCAAGCTCTTTCTCTATACACAAGGCTCCTAAAAATCCTTAGGGTTTTTATTTTACATTGCATCGCTTCCTCAAATATCATTATATATGCATCTTCATCAATGGAAAGAACAATAATAGCTGAATATTTGAATTGATAATAGGGGAGGTCATATTTCAGAGTAGTATTAATAAAGCGTGGATATAATAAGTTTAGTTGGTGGTTATCTCACTCCTTTATCTCATCCATTAATTCATTATCCTTGTGAAATTCCACTTTGAATACTTATTTTATGGGTGGGGTAACAAAGGTCATTCCCTCTTCTCTTAAAAGTCAGTCTCTTCCCTTCATACTTTGTCAAAATCATCTAGAGCCTACAACAAAGGTGTTGAATTATTGGTAGAAAAAATTAGTGGAATATAACTTTAAATTCAGTATCAATATGTTCATAATAAAATGAGTTCACCAAAGAAAAATCCCCCTCAATTATATCACCTTCTAATTTTTATTTGAAATGTAAGGGCACTGGACATATGTTTTCTAGTGTAAATAGTTGTAGGTATTCCTCTTTTATATGTTTTACCTCTACCTTCATTATTATGAAAATCAAGGGATTCAACATTGGTTCATATTCTTTAATCACCTCTATATTCCTCTTGTTCAATGTTCTATTCCTTTTTCCATTATTTATTGGAGGGTGGTGCCTATCATATCCATCATATCATTAAACTCTCTTAGTTCTCAATGTCATTCCTTTAATTTTTGATTGAATGGAAAATATATAGTGATATATTCCAGATTTTCCACTTTTATGGGCATCTTTTTACTTGGATGGTATAGAGGAATATGAGTTGACAGCTAATTTTCTTTTTGTTAATAGTGGTGTCAATCCTCTCACCCATTTTTGTGTTAAAAACGATTTTTTCGTTTATAGTCTTAAAATTTCCTCCTCCTCGAGATCCAATGGGATTATGGGTTGAATATATTTTTGAATATCCATTAAATAATAGTCACACAATTATTTTTATCCCATATTTATAGGGATAAATGAATAATGAATGAAAGTAACAAAGGAAATGGGAAACATAAAAAAATAAAATAAATAAAAATAAATGAAATATAATTTTTAAAATTATTCTTGAAATAGTAAAAAAACATGATAACCCTCCATAAATGGTCCCAATAATATGAAAGACATTCTGCGCCCTGAATAAAAATTTTATAAAACCCTAAAATATAGTTTAGGGGTTGGCCATGCTCAATTATGAAGAATTTGGGATTATAGAGTTTTTTTTCCTAGACACCTATATTATTTTTTATTTGTTTTATTAATTTTATGAAATGAATATCAAATATTTGTTTATTTTTTATGTTTTTTTATTTTATATGAATTAGATAATAGTCTAGGTGATAAGGGTTGGATCTAGGTTTTTTAAAAATAAATCATTATTATCTAATTTTTTTTCATCCTATAATCTAGTCATGATCAATCATCAATTACTCTATCCTTTTTATTGGTCAATTTAAAAAAAGGTTGTGAAAACCGTTCCATTCATAGTAAACCTCCTCCATAGTGAAAAGATAATGACTGCACTCATCCAATGAATCAAATGTTCAAACACTTATATCTTATATTTTTTGTTCATCTCTTAGACAGACCGACTCTAATTGTATATTTTATAGACTAAGAAAGGGTTGGGAGAGAAGTTTTGATGGATGGGATGATATAGTGGAAAAGGGGATGAGAATATTATGATCATCTATCTACTTCCTCTTACTCATTATTTTATTAAGGGTGTGAAATGAAAATACATAAATGAAAAAGAAGGAATTGGAATGCCCAATATGATCTCCATTGAGTGCCAATCCCTAGAATAAAATCTCAATAACAATTAATCAATGAGATAACATTCTATAAGAGGGTAAATGGGGAACATGATGAAAATGATAAACTAAAAATAACAAAACATTTTAATTTTAGAGAAAAATATCATGACATTAAAATGGGTGAAGAGGAGCCTATTAATCAAATGATTCATTGGTTTACTAGTATGGTAAATGGTATGAGTTCATTAAGAGAATAATTGGACAATATATTTCTTCTTGACAGATTTTTTAGGTATTTACCAAATAAGTGGAATGAAAAAAATGTAGTGATTAATAAAAATAAGAACACTAAATAATATAAACGTGATAAAATTGTCCTAGTTTTTCTATAATATAAACTAAAACATAAAAATATAGCTGATAAAGAAGTTATAAAAATAAAAATTACTTCATTCAAATATACAATTAATATAAATTCTTACTAAACTAATTCATATTTTTAGGGAAGTGACATTGATAAATTAGCTCAAGAACTCAAAGGATTCCATATTAGAAATAACGGATAATTAATAATAAATAAAAATGATTAAAATATAGTGAATTATAATAGTTGAAAAAAATGTGATAATTTATCAAATTATACTCCTAAATTAATACATTATAAATGCAGAAGGAAGATCCATAAAAAATACTCAATTCCTAATGCTTAAAGTAAATCATAAGATCATGAATAAATGAGTAGAAATATCATATATATGGATAGAGTTGAATCAAGGACTCATATTCAAGTGAATAATCATGTTATAAAAAGGAATTGTAAGAAATACTCTTGATGGATTCTTTAAAATCATGTTAGAAAATTTGATTTGGAAAAACTATTAAAATGTTTTTTTATGATTTCAAATTTGAATAAAGAACTAAAGAATAATCATAAGAACATTTTGAAGAAAAAAATCAGTTTTCAATAAAATGAAAAAGTCACAGAATAACATTTCATGCACTAATGTTAAAATATAGTATATATAGAGTTTATTATAAAATAAACCATGAAATCATGAATTATCATTCGAAAAATAATTTGGTGGAATAAAAATAATTAAAAAAATTAAATATAAATTACAATCTCAAAATTGAAGTTGAATTTCTAATACATGATATTTCCATATTTTTTCAAATGAAGGGAATTTTATGATAAAAATCATGACTGTGAAATAAATTAGTAGAAATAAAATAATTATTGGATATGTTAATCAATTAGGTAAAATGTAAAAGATATTTTTTGTTAAAAGTTCATAATGATTTTTATCTTAAAATACATTATTTATACTTATGATGAATGAAAATTATAAAAGTGGGGGTTATTTGAGATATACTTAATATCTATTATATACTAAAAACATCATTTTTAAATCATTAGCCTCAATATTTCCACTAAATAAATATTTGAAAACTATTATGATTCTTGAAAATTATTTTTCAAACACAATTGGACCCATGTTTTTATGGGTACTAAAAATATTCAAATTCTGACTTTATAAGTTATATTTCTTGTGAATTTGAAAAGGTAAACAAGGTACATTGATATTGTATTATCTAATCACATGATCGTATATGCATCAAATTTTGTGGAATCTAATATAAGTGAATGACGTAGTTTTGCCTTTGGTGAAAATTAAAAATGTAATGTAAAATGGTTTGGTAAAGTTGTAATATCTTAATTTTTCATTATATCTAATTTAATATATATTGACTTTTGGAAAACAAATTGATAATTATTTAATAATTAAGTTAAGAAGATATGTTTTTAAATTTAATAAATGTTAAGTTTATTATATTTAAAGATGAATATATAATGATTTATACTAACTAAAAGGGAAATATATATTTTATCAATTTTTTAAATGAACAAACATAAATTTGAAGTCAATAAATATTGTATTGGGATATAATTTCTATGAAGTATGGGATCAAACATACCCGGTTTAGAATATTGATTCATCATTACAAGAATCACCAAGATCAATTACTATCCAAATTAAAACTAGACTAAAAATATATTTATGATTCTATAATAAAATTAAAAAACATTTAAAGAGTTTCAGATCTACTAAAGATGTTAAAACTATAATACCATTACAACATATTCATCTTATCCAATTTTTACCTATTAAAACTAAAATTCTAGGGGTTCAATTTTATATTTATATAAAATAAGATTAATTTGGTATATTTACGTTGGTTTATTTTATTACTCTTAAATCTGAAACCTTATCTATGTTTTTTTTAATTTAATCATGTTCAAAATGAAAATTGATATCTATTTTTATCAATGAGAATTTATATAAGTGTGGAAATTTATAATCTAAAATTTGAAAATATCTATTAATAAGGTTGATATTTTCGTAATTTTTTATCTCATAGTTCACCATAATAAAATGGAGTACTATAAAGTAAATTTAAGACTTTGTAAGAAATTTTTAAAGCCAGGGAAAATGAATTTAAAAAACTTAAATTATTTTAGTTAGAATATGTGAATGAAATTGGTTTTATTATAAACTGAAATTTTAAAAAATATTTTAAATAATACACCTTATGAAATTTGGAAAGGAATAAAACCTAAATTTGTAAATTTTAGAGTATTCTATTATAATTATTTTATTCTTAATACTAAACATTAATTTAATTATTTTTATTCTAAATTTCATGAAGTGATAGTTTTAACAAATTTAAGTGTATGTAAATTTTATAGAGTATAAAAAAATAACATAGTAGATTAAAAGACTATTCATATTATGTTTGAGAAGAATTATATAAAATATCATAATGATAATTAAGAGCAACTTGAAAAGGTCTTTAAGAGTTTTATTTTTGGAGATGTTGAAACAAAAAATGAAAATTTAAATGTTGTGGGGGAGAGATTAACCTTGATGAAAATCATGAAAAATACATAGTGATCATCCAGTAGATAGAATAATTAATGATGTTAATTCCATATTACCAACCATAAATTCATTAGGGAATTTTTATGATTACATTGATTTATTTTATTATTTAGGTCTAATATATATTGTTGAATTATTTTTTTATTATAATTCAATATGAGACATGGAATAATTGTGAAACTAGTTTTCAAGAAATAGTTTTTTTGGAATATAGGTAGTCCACCTAATAACCATAAGTAATTAGTAAAAAATGTATTTTTAGAAAAAAATAATAAATATAGAAATATTATAATAAATAAGTCCATATTATTAGTATAAGTCTATTTCTATGAATATGATACTAATTATGACAAAACATTTACACTAGTTTCTAGAATATTGTTTACAAATGATGAATTTAATGGATTTTTATATTATAAAATAGATGGGAGAAGTTATTTTATTAATGAAATAATTTTTTCAGATTTATTTATAAGAAAACTTCCTGGTTTTGGGAATAAAAAGAACATGTATTGAAACTTTTCCAACATCTTTATAGACATAAACAATATCAATAAGATTAGAATAAAATATTATCTAAATTTATTTAAAAATAATTTTTGGAAAATCAAAATTTGATCCTATTTAATTTATAATGAAAAATTTGAGAGATATTTTTATTATTCAAATTAATGATGATGATATTACTCTTAGACTGTAAAATGGAATTTTATGTAGAGAATTTTCATATTTACTAACATGTTTCTTTGATATGAGTATATGGGTTCATAAAAATTCTTTCTTGGACTTTAAAATTTTCAATGAGAGTATGGAATTTTTCTAAATCAATATCAGTATACTAAAAATATTAAAAAATTTAAACACTGCTCATATAAAATCACAAATAACACTACGATTAATTCATGTTAATTAGATGTTAGAAAATAATGAAAATGAGTGGATAATAAATTTTATAGTGTTATGATTGGTTGTTTATTAAATTTCACTACCTTTCCGTGATATTTAATGATTTATGTTTCTATATGTGCAATATTTCAATGTATACCTAAGTAAACTCACTAGAAATATATTTAAAATAATAAATTTTTTTAATTTCTTGATAAACATTACTTAATTTTATCCTTGGATCACTTTTTTGTTTTTTAAATCTATTCTAATTCTGATTTTTGTTTATATAAAATAGATAAAAAAACTTAAATTTTAAATGTGTTATTTTTTATGAAAAGGCATAATTTCAATCAGTTTATAGAAATGAACCTCTATTTCATTATCTATAGTTAAAGCTGAGTATAGAGATACTCTATGTTTTTGCTCTCAATCATTACTGATTATGTAAACCTTAACTAATTTTTTTTGTTTATTTTGATAAGTTAGCAATATTATATAAAAAATCATTTTATATTCTAATTTCTAAAACCGCATTACACCTTTCAACAATAAAACACACTGAATTTAGATATGATTAATTAATATGATTATGTTTAAAATGGATAAATCAATTTAGAATATATTCAAACTAATGATAAATTAGCGGAAATTTTTATTAAAACATCATATGATTCAAATAATGATAAAAGTATGTCTAGACATGGTATATTACTATTTTATTTTGATATCTTCAAAGAAGAATGAAATATCATTCATTTTAAATGATTTTTTTATTTCTATAATGTGTTCCTAAATCATTTTGGGTCCTTCTTGAATAATAAAAATCATTTCACTATTAGAATCCCACAACATGTAAAATTTATTATCATCAAATTAATCATTTTTGTGACATGATGATATGTTTAGATAATAAAAATTCTTAAGCTCCTTTTTCAATGTTTTATATATATAATTAAATCTACATTTGATTTATAATTAGTGATTATTTTTATTTTTTATGGTTTATAATAATTTTTAATATGTATTGGTTACATTTATCATTAATTTAATATATAAACATGTTTTTATTTCCCCTTGTATATTTTAATATATTATTATTAGTTTTGGAAAATTTATTATACAAGAAGATTTTTAATTATTCATATAATATATTTAAAATCTACACGCACACTATTTTGAAGTTGCATATATTTAAAAAAGAGATAAAATACTATATTATGTTTAACTATTAAATATTGTTTATATATTTTTTAAATTCTATTTAATCTAATAATTGATTCTATTTTTAGAAGACACAAATTAATGGGGATATTTTATATAAAAAATATTTCCTTAATTTTGTTACTATAATTCATAAAATCTATATTAATGTGATTTAATTATTAACCACACTATTTTAGTTTGAAGACAATGATTAATATTATTTAACTTAGAGAGTATAATTTTTTTTATTATTTAGACATTATTTCAATAAAGGTTGTGTAAATTTATTTGATTTTTTTAAGTTTGAGTATGATAAAAATTATTTTGATAGACTTTTTTCTAAGAAAAATGAGATTTTTTTTGTTTATAGTCATTGAAAATTTAAAAAAGGGGGATTTATTTGATCAAATTATATATATATATATATTAATTATCAAAAGGGGATATTTTTTGTGTCTTATTACCACTTCATTTTTTGGTTTTAACAATTACAAAATCTTTATTTTATTCCCTCTAACCTGGGCTTTAAAAAAATATAAATTATTATTATAATCTTAAATTAATTATATAAGAAAATAATAATGTTAAATTTTATTTATTGTTATTAAATTAATTAACTATTGATTTTTCTTTATTAATTATTTACATTTAAGGCTTTTAATTAATAATATCTTTACAATTTTTGTGAAATTTTTTTTTTTATTTTGGGATTTTTTGTCAAATATTTGTTTTTCTTTTACAAAACTGACACATATGACAAGGATGGAATGACTGATATATTGAAACCTATAAAAATAAAACGTACCAAAATCAAATAACTCGATATTGTTTCTTTTAAAAACTAAAATATGGTCTGTTTAACCTTTTTTTGTACTTCATTATACTCTATATTTATGTTAATTATTTTATTTTCATTATTTTTCGAATAATTAATTGTAAATTATTTTGATTATTTATGATACATATTATAATATTTTTGTAAAAAATGTATAAATGATTGTGAGGAATGAAACATGGTTAATATTTCCACTCAAAATGTACTAAAGTTATTTTAAATTCGAAATCACTTGGTATTTGTACCAAGACTTGGAGAATGATTTAATTAGAACAATACACAGATCATGGGGATCGTTAATTTAATTTATTCATATTTAATGGGATTTTTTTTACTATTATAATTTTATATGTATATATTTTTTATTCTTATTGAATATAGATGTTTTTTCCAACTCTTCAGTAGTTTGTTATAATAGAGAGATACAAAACATCCTACCATTTGGAGAAACAAAATAAATAGAGACTAATTTTATTTTTATATTTTTTGAATACATAAAATATTTTTGAGAATATAATTAATAATATAAACTCTACAAATATCATATTAGAGATCCACTTCTTATATATTCATAGGGTCGGGTGATACACGGGTTGCATAGTGAAAAACATAAGGGATTTTTATTGAATTTCAAACATACCTATACAATTTTTTAACACTATGGGTTTGATATTATTGGATGGAAATTATCATCAAAAAAATTTACTGTTGATAAAGATTAATCTAGGGTGCCTAAAAATTCAGATATTCAATTGCCTAATTTTTTGGTTATATAGTGCTGTATTTTCTTATGTATTCTCTTTGTGTGTTATTTTGGTTTATTATTTTTCTTTACAAATGAATACATTGGTGTTATGTTATACTACCCCCCAAAAGCTATGTCTTGGGTTATTCTTCTAATCTTTTTGATATAAAAATATAGGTTTTATGTTATGTATCTAGGTATAAAATGTTATGAACTATACAGGTTCTGCCACCCAAATGAAAAAGGTATGGGTCATTTGGGTTATGACTCTAGGTATGAAAAATCAATTTATAATAGGTTTGCACTCACCTTAAAAGGTTGGTATACTTGTAAATTTTGTTTCATACTCTCATGTTGAGAATATAAATAGTTGATATATGATCACTTCGATTCGAACGACTATAAATATGCATGTTTTCTATATTCTTTTCTTATAAATTTTTATTCTAACATTGTAAAATCATTAAAATTTGACGAATTGTTTAATTCTCCCCTATTTTGATCATTTGTCCATCTATCTATCTAGTATAAACAATTATTATTTTCTATACTAAATTTTTTTATCTGGTCACCTATAACTTTTTTGTAACTGAGGATTAGTTTTGTTATAAAGAGTTCATATAAATATTTTATGGAATAATAATAGGTTCTTTAAAAAGGATTTTTATATGATATCTAAAAATTTTTTTTCATAGGATTTCATAAATTATTATATATGTTGTGACATATTGTTTTAAACCCTAAAGATAATTATTCATTACAGTAAAAGAGATATTATTAGAAATATAAACTACGAAAAATCATGAAATGCTAATATTCTCAAATTTATTGTTTTTACAAAAGAAAACCATTATGTGGTTAAGTAATCAATCCCTAGTTTGATTCCATGACATTTCTATCTCAGTGATATCTCTAACACCCTTAATTTTAAATGTATTTAATGTTGATCCATGTGATTGTTTAACATGTTTTCGGGATTTGTAATATGGTTCTTGTTGTAATTGGGTGAAACTTGAATTTTTTATGTGTACCATCGGCAGGATCACTCAATAGTGGGAGCTGTGTTGTGCCTGGATTCTGCCTATATGAAATGAGGAGACTAACACACCCAATTACATAGTGTGGTGTCAATAAGGGTGCACTAGGAGTCTCCCATTAGACCATGGAAAAAATAGATTCTCCACATCATGTTGTATGGCATGGTGGGTCTCAAACTTACATGTTTGTTCCTATATATTTTGGTGGGTCATTGTAGTTAATCAATTATGATTTGTATGATTGAATACACTATGGATATATTGGGAGTCATCATTCAATGGTGATGGATATTTCAATTTTCTAAAATTGCATAATTGGATTTCAAGATTGATGGTATTTGTTCTTTTCAAAGGGGAAACTATGTGTGATTAATTGGGGGAGTTATTCATATCATTTTCACTAAATTTCTCCATTAAAATCAATTTTATTCCACTTATCCTGAGGAATGATTAATCGAGTGTGATTTTTTTTCATGTTTTCTTCTCCTATCAAGGGTGAAAATTTTAGGTTATTTTGTAAAGGCATCCTTGGTGGCCTCTCTTCATTCGAACAGCTATTAGGACAATCCTTCTCATTCCATCAGATCTGGACTTATTAGGTTATTATTTAATGTTAACAAATGTAGGAATTACTTATTGAATGGTGCCTTTGTATAAAGTCTAATGTAATGTTTGGTATGTGTTTAGGAAACCATATCCATGGGAACCATTATGTGATATTGTGTTCTTTTGATAATGCATTATTGCCTGTGTGTGTAGCCTATGAGACCTATTCATTCTATGATATGTTTTCTCCTTATGCATCATTCCATATTTTTAGTAAATTTTTATCCTATAAAGAATTGTATCTTTCGTAGAAGTAATAGGTGGAACATCATTGATTAGTTATCCCCTAGATGGTAAACTTGTGTGGGTGTAATGTGGTGCTGATTAAGAAGATGGGGCATGGAGACATTGTTAGAGTGTGATGTCCTCATGGAATGTTCCATGATAGTATATCCAGAAAAAATACATTATATTGATCAGTATATTCATTCATTGGAATTTGAGGTAGTTGAATGGTTTTTCCTCAGTGTTTCACCTCAGTTAGTATATAGACATTTTGGGAGGCTAGTTAAGTTATCACCTCAATATGTTTTCCCATTAGATATTATGGATCAATGTAGGAAGGTGGATTATTAATTATACATTACTTATTGTTTGAATTCCAGTTAGTATGTGTTCCATGTTTCCAAAATAAATATGTATTAACCACATTTTTTCACATGATAAAGTTGTAGAATGTTAAGATTGAACCCGAAACCTCATTGATTGAATGACTTGTTCAGATAGTGGACCAATAGGATAAGTTGTTTCATGCAAAGGTGAACGCATTTGTTTCATTGAGATATAATTGTTGTAGTTATATCCATAAGACCAGGGATATTGAATAAATGATGATGCAGTAATGGCCTTATCTCTTTTTAGGTCCATGGTCCTACGTATTTTTGGGGATATAATGTTTCTATAGTAGAGGTAATTTTCACACTCGAATTTATGAAATTAGATAAAGAGACTCTTTTTTATCTGTATTTTTGGTTTTGGATGTTTCAGAGTTGAATAGTGGATTAATAATGGTTTTAGGATTTTTGGTTCAAACCGATCAGGACCACAGTTGAAGTGGAGGTCATAGTGTACCAATTAGCCTCTTGTGTAAAATAACTTGAACCAAAATGGTCAACATATTGGTGTGGCCTTGTGTGGAGCACCATGGGTGTCCTCTTATCGACCACAATCAATGGGGCATCACCATGCTATGGTTGAGGCTACAGAGAACACAAAATATCATGTATTCCTTAACAAGGGCATGGCCAGTCCTTATAAACTATATCAAAGTTAAAGCCACCATGGTTGGGGTGAATGCACAAGGGAATGTTGGTAGTTGATTCAGTTTTTTTAAACGCACATTTAAAGTTTGATCTTCATAGGAGGTTACTCTATCCATGTGTGACCATGATAAATGGTTTTAAATAACATCATTAATTTTTTCCTATATTAAACCAATTTTTCCCTTCTATTTGGATCAGGTTAATGATCTAGTATGTTCTGTGAAGGGGTCATGGGAAATAATCTCCAATTAGGATGTGGCGAAGGGTATTTCTATTCTTCTTGGAATTTCTTTTTATAGATCGAGTTTCAGGAGGAACATATCTATTTTTCTCTCATCACTAGTTTAGAATGAATCTGTTTTTCATTAATCATGGGGTAGGCGTCTCTACCTTATGGTGTATCAGTTGGAATTTCATGTGTTATTTCATTCCCCCTAGGTTTTGATTTATAAAATTGATTATTTGAAATATATTAGGGGTGAATATTATCTTCATTGGCTATGTAATTGTTTTCAAAATTTATTTTATTTAAAAATTGAATTTTATTATTGAATATGGATTTTATGAAATTTCTTAAAGATGGTTCTATAATGGAAATGGGTTTTAAAGCATGGAATATTTGTGTAATCACTTTAAAACATGTATTATTATAATATGGGAATAGAAACTAAATGGATTCTTTTTGGAAAATGTTTATTAAATAAGAATTTTTTTTCTTTAATGGAATTTAAATTTATTATCATGTCAGGAAGACCATAGGGTATATGTGACAACTATATATATGTGAAACCTTGAAGAATAAGAAATCACTTAGGGAGTTTCTCATGATTCCATGGTATCCAATGGGTAGTTATTCTCATGGAATGAGGTTCCTTAACATTAGAATTCACTTATGCATGATAGTGTCTCTATGAGTGTCTTAGGTGTGTATACCCTTATTTTTTGGATTGTTTTTTGGTGCTTTATGGTTACCTTATGTGAAATCATTATTTGAACTAGTTTTCTCCAAAATTATATGGATATTAATTATTGAAACCAATTTTATACCTCTTCTTATTCCTTTTGGATAAATTTTATATCATATTTAGTTGTTTATTTCAATATGATATGTTTTTAAAAGGAAACCAAAAGTATAATTTTCATAATTAAAAAATATATTTTTCAATTTTGTAATTTTTTTTTTCTAAAAAATAATTGATATATGTTGTCATATATTGTATATTTCATATTATGGTTTCCCACTAGGGTTTTGTTCTCATAGACCATATTTTTCATTTGGGGTTATTATCCTTTTTTGTAGGATATAGGTAAAGGGATGATCATCTTGTAGAGGAATGATCTCATAGTTTATTTTCCCTACGAGTGGATTGTGATAGTAGTGTCATTAGTTCTCGGGGTGATAAACCCCTGGGTTACTTTAGGTTCTAGGTTGATGGTATTTAATTTTCTTATTTTATACCATGTTATCTCATTGATGGATGTTACATTTGAGGCATGGTTTTTCTAAAATATAATATATTTTTATATCTATTAAAATAATATATATGGTAAAATCTTATCATATGTATATTGAGGGTTAAATCATTCCAAACATTCATTATATGATACCATGGTTCTTTCCACCAGCCCATGGTGGTCAGGAATGAGCTTTGATCAATGTGGAGAGCCAATTTTGGTGACATTATGGGTTGATCCATGTTGGTTTCTTATAGTGATGACCTTATGAATTTTACTAGTAGAGGCAGCGACATGATAGAATTTTAGCCTGACCTGAGGATGATCCAGGGGTATAATGCCCATGTGTCCATATCTGGTTCTTGATCTTTTATGGGAATTGATATTATACATGTGTTATTCATTTTTTTACCTTATATGTTATGAAATACGAGACATTTCATCTCTCATGGAGTAAAAAAATGTGTGTTTGGACCACATGGTATCCTTATCAGTGCATGATTTCCCATTATATGATCGGTTTTTGTTTTAATATTTATATATCATCATTTAATAAACCTTAATCATATGTATAATTTATGTCAAGGATGTGTTAGTTTCTTTATAATGGATTTATACTCACATCATACATGGGAATCTTGATGTAGGTTCAAATTTCCGGGTTAGGGATCTAGTTAAGGGAATGGGCCATGTTTTTAAGAGAACTGTAAGTGGAGAATGGATAATATAGGGAATTTTAGAATAGGATATATAATATTATGTTGTCTTCATAGTTTATCTCTTTGGTTATCATACATTGGTTTACTTACCACATCATGTGTCCTTTGGTTTATTTTCATTTTTTCGAAATATATGTCATATTTTTATACCATGTTGTATTTTTTCATATTATTCTATAATATTTATATTAAATTAATTATTTTCAGGTGTATGGTTATTATTTATGAGGAAATAGTCTCTGCATAGAACTTTTTAGAACCTCACTATCATTTCGTAACATAATTTATTCAGGGAGATGTACATGGGGTCAAGTGACAAATCGGTTGTAACCAATTATTTATTTGAGGTTCTACAAGTTGTTATCAAAAAAAGTTTTCATTTATTTTTATTTCATTATTCTTGAGTATATTTACATAATTTTGGAAAGAAGATATTTTTTTCATAACATAAGTAGGGGATTCATGAAAGTTCTTTAGTATCTCTAATGTAATGGACCCCCAAGTTACCGATGATGGGATTGGAATTATTGATTGTGGTTTTATAGTTTTGGGTTGATTCTGTGTAATTTTTTTTATTAAGGTATTTTGGGTGTGTTTCTGATTCATGAAAAGAAACATCAATTCACATCTCTTGAATATAGATTCTTCTCATACATATTAATTCAAATAATTAAATTTCACTTTTATTTTTTATATTTGATTAACATATAAATATATACTATAAATATAATTAATTGAAATGATCATTCTATGTTTTTTAAATATTAATTATTGTGATTAGGTTTCAAGTATTGTAGACTTGTGTTTTTCTCTGGGTAGTATTGAGGGGTATGTTCCTAGTGGATGTTGGTAACCTACTAAGATGGGTATTTTAATAGTAATTCATTGTGTACACTTATATACTTCTTGAGTTTTTACCTAAACTGACTTCTTATGGGAATTTATAATTTTTCATTTATACATTTATAAAATTTATCCTTAATAATGTCTTATAGTACATACTTGGTAAGTGGATCAGAAAGCCCCTAAAAGGTACTAATTTCATATCCAACCATCATACTTGATGGATAATGGAGTTGAGCATGCTCTTGCATCCATTATAGTAGTTTATGTAGTGGAACAAATTTATCTGAGAATCTTTCAGATAGTGATTATTCAAAGTGCATTTGATCATGGGATGATGTCTAGATATTATTGTGTTTTCCATCTTCTGTATCCCGCATCCTTCCAGGGTACTGGTGGGCCCCATGAAATTGAAGATTGGATCAACATCATTGAAGAAATATTTCACCTAGTTAAAACATTAAAAGATTGATAGGTAATGTTTTATAATCACCTGAATTACGGATTATTGAGGAGATAATAGAGTACTAGGAACTAGGAGAGGATATACAAGGGTCCAACTTGGGAGACATTTATAAATCTATTCATTGGGTATTATTTCCTTGATACACTAAAATTGGATAAAGATTAAAAGTTTGTCATGCTATAGAAAGTGATTATGTCAGTGTCTACATTTTCTACACATTTCAAAGAGTTTCTTCACTTAAATCCACTGTTGATTAGAATTGAGCCATTTTAGGTCTAGAAGATCAAGATCGACCTTCTGTTGGAGTTGAGGTGCTAGGTTAAGAGCTTTTTCCTGATGATGTATTATGTGGTTCTACATAAGACTATGATGATTGAGAAGGGTCTAGGGGAAGAAAGAGTTGTAGGTATTCTTTCATCCCTAGTTGCACCAATGTTTGGTACTTTTTATGGTATAGTGATCACCTTTTCCATTAGTAGGAAGAGTAAGGATGACGAGCTTAGGTGGTTTGGTAATATTTATGTAACGACCTAACATTAATCATTTCACATTATAGTGTTAGACCTTGAAAATTACATATGCAAGTGTTTCTGAACTAGAATTCACATTCAAGGATCTTTTTAGTTTACAGTTTTAGAGAAGTACTCCATAACAATTATATAAAAACTAAAATATTATAATATAGATACATCAACATAATATACTTTTTTTCCCAAAATAAAACATCATTAATTAAAACATGGTTTCTTTTCATGACCAATCATTAAAATTTTACCTTCATCTCATCATTTTCCCTATTCTCTCTCAAATCCAATAAAAAATAGTTAAAAACGTGAAATGAGCACAAAAATATTAGTAAGGTATACACAATGAAGAAATAAATTTAGTCTTCTAGATACATAAAAACCATGATCACGTCATCATAATGTAATAATTTTCACTAGTATGAAGTAGAAAATATTTTAAATTGAAAATAAACTCATTGATTACACTTTTTCTAATTATAATCTTATGGTAAACCTATATTAAGTATACAAAACAGAAAAAATATCTTGGGACATAATTAAAGTTATATGAAATCGAAGAACCATGTGGTAAACTTCCATACATGTCACTCTCCAAAATGGAACAACTATATTGTAGAAATTCACAAAAAATGCATTGGAGGGATATCATGGACCCACCCAAAATTAGTTTATCAAGGAAATACCCTTCATTGGTTTATCATGTAACCACCCGTCAAATTTTTATATACCACTATATGATTACAACATATAAAATATTTCAATTGTCAACATGTCACTCTTAAAAAATCTTTTCCACTCAAAAGGAATCGTTTTATGTAATTAAAATAATAAACCCACTTAAAAAATAATTCCTAAAAACACAATACCAAATAAAGTGAAAAAAGGGTTTCTTTTTCATTTAAAATCGTGAATAATTGTATAGGAATCCAATTAGAAAATAATTATCCTAGAGTTGGATAAGGTATTTTTGTTGTATACATTAAAAAGAACATTCCTTTTTCCAGCAGTAAATAAATTCGAATGTCCCATATAGAATACATAAGAAAATTCATTTTTGGAAACCTATTAACGATATTCAAAGTCAAAGGGGGTTTTAATACACCTCATAGAATGAGGACGGTGTATAACATCAAAATATGCCTCAACGAATGGAGATTGAGACGAAGTCTCATACCTTGAGTCTGACTCACCCTATACAATATTTTATATTCCTAAATTGGATAATTTGGTCAATTAGTCACCTTCATTATAACCGTTTTAATTTTTATAATTCCTTTTATATCACTTATAATCTATTTATGACAATTATAGATTTATTTATTTTCATATCATATGTTTTGTCGATATTCAGTACATGAGTCCAAAATGTATTTGGTAGGATATCAATAGTAAAAGTGGTAATTGGAAAATCATTTACAAAATAATATTCATGAAATAAGTATAATTATTATTCATTTATTTTACTTTTGAATCAATCAATTTAGTATGTTTATGAAAAATAAAATAAGTTATCATGTTGGAGACGGTAAGCATTACATACAGATGAGTAACGTTTCCAATCTTCAATAATCATTATAAGAAGAAATTAAGAATAGTTTTGACTTAAAAAAATTATAACATTGTCATAGTTATCATAATTATCATTTAAATATACTTATATATATCGTTTATGTGATATGGTGATGAAAAAAGTAACCACATCACTTCATGGAGGTGGTAGTTCACGCATACACATGAAGGAATTTATTATATTTATGTTCATTTAAAGGTAGAAAAATAAATGATATATTATTACTTTATAAGGATAAATATTTAATGGATATCATATATAAACATCAAATCCATCATTATAACCAGTCTTGATAGACGGTGAAGGAAAATGAATTTCATCTATTCGCGAGGCTGTAGTCCATCGTACACACGGATGATGAATTCATTACCTAGTTGGTGGAAAAGAATATAGATATAGTTGATGATATTTAAATAATATAATACCAATATATTTTTTATGATATATTAAATTTTTCATCATGTTTGAATAATACATTATATAATTGTAATAATAAATAAAATATAAACACTTAATATAAAGATACCACTTCTTTGGATGATCTCCTTTAATTAATACTTTTACACCTCTAAGAACGGTGTTATTCCTAAAATATGGCCTCTATAATGTTATGAGGGGTTTTTATAAGGGATTTAAGAATATCATGGATGAACCACAATGGTATTTATGTGTACGGAAAATAGAATAATGGGTTCCCTTTTATAAGAGAGTGGAGGGGCCCTCTTGGAATTCATCAAAATGACAAATTAATATAAATTAGTTTTAGAATACAAATGCATCGAAACATATTTATTTCTAAAAGGTATTATTATTTGTATAAATAATTCATACAATAAAAATTAGATATGTTTTGATTATTTTTTTAATCCTTAAATTTTTTGTTTTAACACTTATCTAACCATTTTCTCTCTTACTGTTATATCATGTAATTACAGTTTCTGGGTTAATATAATTTCTATAAATTTTCAAATGACCAATAAATGACACATTTATAACATTGAAATATTTATCCCAATATTTTGGCCAGATTTTTTATTTTTATATATTTTATATCATTTAATAAAATATTTTATATTTTAAAATATAATTAATGTCAATTTTGACACTATTCATTACATGACTTTTTAAAAATATCATAATAACAAAATATATTCTAACCAAATATTTTTAAATATCACTTACATATAAATGTACAATATATTTTTTTTGTATGAAATGTAATATCTAAAATTGTATTTATTTTAATATTATTAGTAACATTTATTTAATATTTATTTTAATTAAAAAGTTAATGCATCATCATTATGTAATCCATTAAGGTAATTATTTATCATATAGAAATTAAAAATATATTACCATGATGAACATAAAAATGTTATCTTTAAAAATATTATTTATTATCTTATAGTTCCATTATATTTTCCCATATTTAAAATTGTTCACCTGTAAAAAACAAATGTATGAAAAAATTGACTTTTCATTTAATAAAATAATATAAATGGATCAAGATCATCAAAGTGGCTAAAAAAGATTATAAAATCATACCGAGGATAATTTCAGGTAGAAAATAACTCAAAAAATAAATTTATGACATGTTGTGTTGAAAATTATTAATATCTTTAATATTATTTTCCCCTTAATTACACGATTTACCCATTAATGATAATAAGAATTATTAAAATGTTTATTCATATTGTCAAAAAAATTAGTGATAAAATATATTTGGGACTTATGATTAAAAATATGGGATCCATTTGTTAAAATTCATAAAATATAAGTTGGAAAATTTCAATTAAAGTTAATCTCATAGACAGATTGAGAAAATAGGTATTTCAAGAAAAAATGTTCCACATATTAAGATGTTTTTAATCAAAATTTAATGTTAAATTCATTACAATTACATTTATTGGATTAAATGATAAAAAATTGAATTAACTATACTTTAAAACCAATCAAAAATATAATTTAAAAATAATAGTTTTTTAAAAGAAAATTTTGTTTTCAATTAAAATTCGGTATTTTCACTATTCATGAGAACATTAAACTTATCATAAAAAATATTAAAAATTAAATCAAGGTAAATTTATATATTATAATTTAAAATAAGAAGATTTTTCATAAATATAATTTATACAAGTGTCAAAATCTATATTTAATGTAATTTTTCAATTAGAAGGTGGAAAAACTACCTTTTTAGAAAAATACTTCTTTTATGCGTAAAATTGGATTTTTTTTCTTATATCTTGTTTAGAAAACACACAAGATGAATATTAAAAATTACATTGAATATATTATATATATATATATTAATAATAAAAATTCATAATGAGCAATTTGTTTATTTATTACAATAAAACACACTTGTAAACATTAAAATATTTTTTTCATAAAAGAATTCCATCCATTTAAAAAATGTTTTTATGTTAATTTATAATTAATTAATCACAAAATAATTAAATGTATATACATGTGTAAACCACATTTTCATAATTCATTTAATCTTGTTTATACCATCCATTATAAAGGCTATGTTAAAATGGTAACATTTAAATTACAATATTTAGTTATTCCCATAATCTTGATGTGGTGTATTGCCACGACCCCCTCCCACCAAAGATTCCCCTCCTGAGATGGAAATGGTGAAAGGGAGATAATGACCCCCCGAGTCCCGCCTCTAGTAGGCCTCGGGGTGGCGACTAGCACCAAGGGTATGATTTTTCACAAATATGGGAGGCATTACCCTTTTTAATATTTAGGATCGGGAAATAGGACAAGTCAACCACGAAAAAGGAAAAGAAAAAGTGTATATAAATAAACCCAAACCAAGACCACGTGCATATTTAATCGATTTTATAACAAGGTGCATGTACAAGAAAGCTCATAGTACAATACCAAAAGAAACAAGTGTATAACAACAGCAAAAACACCAAATGTCTGACTAGTTGGGACCCGTACGTCCCTGGTAGTCCTCCTGGAAACCTGAATGTAAATGTAGGGTGAACATACAAATATACTCAGTAGGGAAACCTAAAGCTCTCGTGCACAATTGGGGAGACACCTTAATGTCTCATGAGAACAACAAAAGAAACCTAGCATGGAATTCTATCCACCCAGCCTCACCAGCCACACTCACCAAAAACACAATCACAACAGGTAGTAGTATATAAGAACAGGAGTATTGGGTACCCCGCACCATTTCCCTTTAGTTAGATGCTCTTCTTAATGGTGAACATCTTGACGCTGCAACACTCTCCCCGCCCGCACACACCTGGGCCTCACAAACCACACATCCCGCTCGCTCACACCTGGGCCTCACAACCACGTATCCCTCCTGCACACACCTGAGCCTCACAACAACATATCCCGCCCCCACACACCTGGGCCTCACAACCACGTATCCCGCCCGCACACACTTGGGCCTCATCCCGATGGTTCTTGGTAAATAGTAGAACCTGCCCGAAGAGTCATGGGATAAAACCACCCCAATCGAATCCTACCCATAGATTCTTAGTTGTAAGGTCACCTCAAGCCATCACAGCCTAGAGGAGAAGGAGCAGGAAGGAGCTAGTAACTAACGGAAAAACACCCTCTCCCATGAAATGGGATTGTTCGGCACTAAGTGCTCAACATGGGTGGGGTGCGATAAAACTCAAAAGATACAGATATATATATATGTATAAAAAACACATATCCCAACCTATGGCTTCTAAACAGAGAAACTGAGCACGTGCCTCGGCACTGCTACTACGAAGCATGCATACAACAAACAACCCCAACCCCATTTAGGTTTTCAAGTTTCAGCAGAATTAGTTTATTTAGTTCCTTAACTACTGGGCAACTATCCACAACTAAACACATCGATCATTCGTAAAACATATCCCTGCCATCCACAAATCAAGTTAGGAAAACACACGAAACACAACCAGGTCCCATCTTATCATCCAACCAACCCATTGATTATTAAACATGTTCCATTACCATGACCCAGCACTCATTAACTCTTCCACTTTTTATTTTTTATTCACAACCCATAGTTTTTTCACTTTCAAACCCATCCCTGTAGCCCTTCTACCAACTTCCATAACCACAACTGCACCATACATCATTATCCCTTTAATACCATTTATCATAGCCCCACTTCCCGTTACAAACGAAACATTCACACCAACCCACAACCAAGTCAACTGCAGCCCTGCTGCTCACCTGATCCAAAAAAACCCACAAAATACTCCCATCACATTCCACGTATCCAATCCAACACCCACATGTTCATTATTACATTTTTGTTCAACCGGGGTGATCACACAAGGGTTCCATATTTTCATTTAATCAGCCAACTTTACGTGATTATCCAAATTCCACATTCAACAAGGTTCCATAAAAACGGTCTAAAAGATAGGGAAACATTTAACTGCACAAGGAAAGGCCCCCAACAACCGTGATTTTCAATAGGCATAATCATATTCAATTCATAACATATCAATAGGATAAACAAAGATAAACATAACAACTTCCCCATCCCCGTTCTTTAACCAGTTATTATCTTTATTTAATTGTTCAACTATTTCTCATGAAAAAAGGATACCCACACCGCATGATGAACAAATTAGAGAGACGATGGTAAGATCCCTACTTCAATAGGTTCTTATCACAACACTCCCCCGGATCAACATTAGAAGACGTTCTTCGGCGTCCGTCACTTCTGTCGGGTCCCAGAAAAACCTCCTTGGGTGGAAGTCGGAAAGGAAAGGCCTAAGGAAAGGCAATGGATCCAATCTCGGAAGTTCCGCCTCATCCTTAAGATTCTTTGGCTGTTGAAAGATCGTAAATCGGAGCTCGGACGATGAATTAATGGGAGAAAGAGCCTTTGAGTCTATTGGGAGAACTCTGCTCAGATGAAAGGGGAGGAGAGGGCTGAGTTGAAAAAGAGGAGGGGACCCCAATTTTTATAGTCATGAAAAGAAAAAGTACACAGCATGTACTTTATGGTACACGGCGTGTACTCGGTTATTTCACATGATCTCTACGCTGCTTCAAACATGGCTCTGCTGCCGTTGACTGGCCAACACACTGTTTGAGGGTAACGCATATGAAGGGAGGGACTACATGGCGTGTAGTACTGGACACATGGCGTGTACCCATTTATGGCACACGGCAAGGATGCAGCTCTATCACGGCACATGGTTGTTGACTGGTAACACGTACGTGGGGAAGGACTACACGGCGTGTAGAACTGGACACACGGCATGCACCCATTATTTTGCATAGCAAGGACATGACCATCAACATGGGGTATACCCAGCAAGGTGGTACATGGCATGTAGTATGGACACACATCCTGTACCCACTTATTTCAAACATCAAGGACACGACCTTCAACACGGGGTATACCCGGTGAGGGGGTACACTGCGTGTACTCACACTACACGGCGTGTAGTTTCAAAATTATGGAAAGTGTGGGAAAAGTACATTTTACCCTCCAGAACACATCATGGACTCTTTTTTGACAAAGGAATGGTCCGGAGAGTTCCAGGCCATTACATCAGATACCTCTTAAAATATTCTCGTCCCTAAGAATTAAAAAACCAACCTAGAGGAACCCAACAAGATACCTCTTAGGGTTCTCGTTATAACAGGAACCCAACCAACAACCCTAATCATAGGTGTTAGGAATTCCCCCTCCTATGTCGAGATATTATCCGCTTTAGGCGGCACTAACTTGCCCGCACGGGTTTAATCGCATACGCATTAATGCATCTCATTTAATGATTGGGCCTTCCCACTTCCATATATTATGATTTTCAAACTTGCACAACCCCCAACACCACACAACCAACACACATCCCAAACATGTGGTTTTGGGAAATTCCTTCTCCTATGTTGAGATATTATCCGCTTTAGGCGACACTGACTCACCTTCACGGGTTCAATCACATCTGCATTAATGTGTCTCGATTAAGGATCAAGTTTTTCCCTTTCCCCAAACATCCATACATGTTACACACTTCCATAGAAAAAGGAAACAAAAGGTCTCACAGCCAAGAATTCCATATATCAAAGGTACAGAGTATAATATCAACACATAGCTTAGAAGAACAAATCAAAACACAAGTCAAAAAAACTTCGGGTACTGAGCGTGCATCTGGGTCTCCCACTCCCAAGTGCTCTCCTAGAGGCCTCCAGGACTCCACAACACATGAACCAAAGGAATGGTTCATCCCCGGAGCACCTTCTCCTTAAAATACTCAATTCTGACTGGTCGTTCCTTGAAGGTCGCGTTGTCTCCCATATCTAACTCTCCCCAGTCGATAACGTGGGAGCCTTCGTGTAAGTACCGACGAAGCTGGAAGACGTAAAAGATGTCATGAACCTTCTCCAACTGAGGTGGCAGGGACAGCTGATATGCCACCTCGTCGACTCACCTCAGCACCTCAAAACGTCCGATTAAGATAGGTGAGAGCTTGTGCCCTTTCCCAAACCTCAGTTTCCCCCGTGAAGGGGAAACCTTCAAGAACACATGATCTTCCACCTAGAACTCCAAGGGCCTCCTCCGATGGTTAGCATAAGACTTTTGTCAGTCCTGAGCCGCTTTCATCCTCTCACGTACAAGCTGGACTTTCTCTGTGGTGTTGTGCACTACCTCCGGCCCAAGAGCACCTGTCTCACCAACCTCTGCACAGCAAATGGCTGAACAACATGGTATTCTATACAAATCCTCAAATGGTGTCATGCCAATAGTATAGTGGAAGTTGTTGTTGTAGGAAAACTATACTAAAGGAAAGTGTCGTACCCATGATCCTCTGAAATCCAGAGCGCATGCCCGCAACATGTCCTCCAATGTTTGGATAGTCCGCTCGGTCTGCCCATCGGTCTGGGGGTGGAAAGCAGTTCTATGGTTTAGCTGGGTGCCAAAAGCATGTTGTAGCCCCCTCCAGACTCGTGAGGTATACCGAGTGTCCCAATCTGAGACGATGTCCTTTGTAACTCCATGCAAACGCACCACCTCGTCTACGTACCTCTGTGCTAAGGTACTCACCGGGCCCGACTAATTAATTTCTAAGAAGTGTGCTGATTTTGTCAGTCGATCCACCACTACCCAGATAACATCATAACCACCCTGAGCTCTGGGTAGTCATGTGATGAAGTCCATTGAGATTTCTTCCCACTTCCACTCGGGGACATCTAAAGGATGCAACAACCAACTGGGAACATGGTGTTCATCCTTCACTTGCTGACACACTAGGCATTTAGCCACAAACTCTGCCACTGCCCGTTTCACCCTGGGCCACCAAAACTGTTCCCTCAGGCCTCGGTACATTTTTGAAACTCATGGATGTACCGCCAAGGTTGAGCTATGGATCTCACTAAGAACTCCCTCACGCATTGCCTCCGGAACAAAATACCTTCCATAGAAAAGCATCTGATGTCGGCTGTCCTCTGACCATCCCTCTGGTGCGTTCCCTTGATCGACATGATCTCGCATCACTTCCGCCTCGGAGTCCCCCCACTGAGACTCTTCTACCTACTGCAATAAGGAGGCATGCACCGTCATCTGAAACAAATAGCCTCTAAGACATTCTACCCTAGCATCCAAGTGCAAGGCAGCCAACTCTCCCATCGCCTTCCAAGCATCAGTGGATTCCTAAACCACTTCCTTATGCGACTTCCTGCTCAGGTCATCAGCCACAACGTTGCCCTTACCTCTAGTGTAAGAGATCTCAAAGTCATATTCTTGGAGAAACTTAACCCTTCTCCACTGTCGTAAGTTTAGGTCACTCTAGGAGAAGATATAACACAGGATCTTGTGATCTGAGAAGACCACAAAGCGCTCCCCAAAGAGGTAATGTCACCACAACTTTAGTGAGAACACTACTACTGCAAGCTCATAGTCATGGGTGTCGTAGTTACGCTCGTGAGGTCGTAACTGCCTAGACCCATAACAAATCACTCCCTTTTTCTACATCAGCACGCACCCCAGACCAAGGCCAGAAGCATCACAAAACACCCCATACAACAACCCTTCCTCTGGAAACATGAGTACTGGAGCACTGACCATCTTATCCTTTAGGTAGTCGAAAGCCTTCTGGCATTGCTCGCTCTATAAGAAGACCTGATTATTCCTAGTCAAAGCTGTCAATGGAGCAGAAACTCGAGAGAATTCCGAAACAAACCTCTGATAGTTTCCTTCTAACCCTAGGAAACTACGAACATCTGCCACACTCTTGGGTGATTCCCAAGAAACAACAGCCTCCACCTTCGATGGGTCCACCAAAACTCCATGCTGAGACACTACGTGCCCAAGGAAGTGTACTTCTTGTGTCATGAACTTAAACTTTGACAATTTCCCATAAATCTGGTGGTGTAGAAGGACTTCCAAGACTTCCCTGAGATGCTCAACATGATCCTCCTCTGATATTGAGTAGACCAGGATATCATCGATAAACACAATGACGAACTGGCCTAGAAACACTGGGAAGACAATGTTCATAAATCCAATGAACATAGCTGGTGCATTCATAACTCCAAACGACATCACTACAAACTCGATGTGCCCATACCTGCACCTGAAAGCCGTCTTCGAGATGTCACTGTCCTTTACCCTCAGCTGATGATATCCAGATCGTAGATCAATCTTGGAAGACTAACCTTCTCCCCTCAGTTGGTTGAAGAGATCATCTATCCTTGGAAGGGGGTAGCGGTTCTTGACTGTTACCTGGTTCAACCTTCGTTAGTCTATGCGTAGCCTGAGACCACCATCTTCCTTCTTCACGAAGAAAACTGGATCACCCCATGGTGATACGCTAGGTCAAACAAAACCCTTCTCCATCAGATCATCAATCTGAATCCCCAAATCACGCAACTACGAATGCGCCATCTTATAAGGGGTCATCGAAATCGGATGGGCAGCAGGCTGTAAATATATCCCGAACTCAATGTCATGTCGGGGGGGGGGGGGGGGGTAGAGTCACAACCTCCTCAGGAAAAACATCGAGGAACTCCCCAACAACCTTCGGGACATCCATCATCTTTATATCATTTGGAACCACTGATAACCCGCCTAACAAGGAAAGGATAGGCTTTGCATGCCGGCTTCCCACCTGATAGCTCCTCTCACCAAAAAAAGATACGCGATGCCCATCCACGTCGGAGAACACGACTCTTCTCCGAAAGTAGTCGATAATGGCACTAACAGAAAACAACCAGTCGATTCCTAGGATGAAATTATATGGCTGCATCTATAACAGAAGAAGGTCACCACTAGATCGATGTGGTCCCAACGTCATCCCACATCCCCGGTAAACACAAGATACGCTAGTCTGGCCTCCAACTGGTGTACTCAGCACAAGTGGTACAGAATGTCTCTCTACGTCTAGTCCCAAATCATGGGCTAGACCAGGTGCAACAAAGAGTGAGAAGCTCCCGAATCGAACAAAGCAGAAACAAGAGTGTTGAACAAACAAATCGTACCTTGCACCACCTCTGGTCCTACCAGAGCTGTCAACTCTACTGTGTGCAACTATCCACACCCAGCTCCTCTGCCTCTCTGATGTCGTCCACCTCCCTGACTACACCCTAGTCGAGGTCTCTAAGGAGCACCCTGAGGTCGGCCTCCTCCTGCAAAGTCTTCACTCTAAGGAGCATGGTCTTGCTGCTGGTGGAAGGGCCTCACCGGCAACTGGTGCTGCTGAGGTGGGCACTGAACCTGCCCACCTCCTCCGTACTAAGCTCAGGTCAGGCACCGACTCTGAACGTGCTCGAAATCTCCACAATAAAAACACTTCGGTCCTGGGATCGTGAAAAAGGGACGAGGACCTGAAGATCTGAACTCGAACTGCTGGGGTCTTCTCCCCACTAGCCTGAACATGGAAGGTCCCGTCGCAGGAGACCTGCTGCTGACTGCCTTCCCCTTCGACGAGCCCTGCTGGATCCCCTATCAGGGTGCACCTCCCAGTGAGTGAATCCTCTCTACAACCTCGGTCTTCTTCTATACTACCATGTATGTCGGAAGGGTGAAGGGTGTGACAACATACTAGAGGGAAGGACGAATCGCCTCTTCCAGACGTCTCGCTCGACACTCCTCATCCGGAAAGAGATCCGGAGCAAAGCGCAGGAGATCCTTGAACTTGATCCCCAGCTCTCGTACTAACATACTCCCCTGCTGAAGGGAGAGTAACTCCTGTGGCTTCTCCATATTGATCATGGAAGAAATGAATTCCCCTTGGAATTCCTTCTCAAAGTCAGCCCATGGAACCTCTGCCCCTCTTCCATCTCTCTGATGTAGAGTGTCCACCACTGTCGTGCTGCACCTCTCAGCTGACTGACTGCTAGGGGAACCCAGTACTCCCTCGGAGCACAGATCAAGGTAAAAGTGATCCCTAGCTCCTCAAGCCACCCCTCTGTTTCCGTATCTGAAGTACTACCCCCGTACTTCTTGAGGGTCTCCCGTTGAAAAGAACGGAGAGTCTTCTGCCACTGGCTATCTTCCTCCTCTCGGTCAATCCTCAACTGATCGACCACCTAAATCTGATGGGCCTTAGCTATCTAAGCCACGTGGGGACGATGTACAGGTTCCATAGCTGTACGGTAAACAGAGATCTCTTAATCCCAAGTATTAAGGAAAAACTCAAGGTTTAATTTTATCATTTTATTTCAATTTCTTTCCCAGAACACCCAAATCAATTAAAACACAGTCATGATGATCCATGTACCTTCCCTAGGGTCTCTACCCTGCAATCAATGTAGTCTCACTTGGTCGTTCGGTAGGCTCAGAGTCCTTGCATCGGATCATGGGGGGCCCTAAAATCCCGTGTCCTAGCCGGTCTTCCCTGGACTATGTCATGCACCAAGATTAACTAACATTGTCGCCCTACCATCCCATGCAATCCTCACTGTGCCTAACTCCAGACTCCATCCTATCCCTCAACCATCCCCTCTGATACCATTCTTTCACGACCCCCTCCCACCAAAGATGCCCCTCCTGAGCTGGCAATGGTGAAAGGGAGATAATGACCCCCCCCCCCCCCCCCCCCGAGTCCCGCCTCCAGTAGGCCCCGGGGTGGCGACTAGAACCAAGGGCATGAGTTTTCACAAATGTGGGAGGCATTACCCTTTTTATTATTTAGGATCGGAAAATAGGACAAGTAAACCACCAAAAAGGAAAAGAACAAGTGTATATAAATAAACCCAATCCAAGCCCACACGCATGTTTAATCAATTTTATAACAAGGTGAAAGTACAAGAAAGCTCAAAGTACAATACCAAAAGAAAAAAGTGTAAAACAACAGCAACAACTCCAACTGTCTGACTAGTAGGGTCCCGCACGACCCTGGTAGTCCTCCTGGAACCCTGAAAGTAAATGTAGGGTGACCATACATGTATACTCAGTAGGGAAACCTAAGGCTCTCATGCACAAGTGGGGAGACACCCTAATGTCCCGTGAGAACAACAGAAGAAACCTAGATAGGAATTCTATCCACCCAACCTCACTAGCCACAATCTCCAAAACCACAATCACAACAGGCAGTAGTATATAAGAACACGAGTATTGGGTACCCGCACCATTTTCCTTTAGTTAGCTGCTCTTCCTAATGGCAGACGTCCTGATGCTGCCACACACTCCCCGCTCGCACACACCTGGGCCTCACAAACCACACATCCCGCCCACACACACCTGGGCCTCACAACCACGAATCCCACCCACACACATCTGGTCCTCACAACCATGTATTCCGCCCACACAAACATGGGCCTCATCCCGAAGGTTTTTGGGAAACAGTAGAACCTGCCTGGAGATTCTTGGGCTAAATCCACCCCAATCGAAACCTACCCGAAGATTCTTAGGTTTAAGGTCACCTCAAGCCATCACAGCCTAGGGGAGAAGGAGCGGGAAGGATCTAGTAACTAAGGGGAAAACACCATCTCACGTGAAATGGGTGTGTTCGACACTAAGTGCTCAACATGGGTGGGGTGAGATAAAACACAAAAGATACAGATATATGTAAGTATAAAAAACACACAGCCCAACCTATGTCTTCTAAACAGAGAAACTGAGCGCGTGCCTTAGCACTGGTACTGCGAAGCATGCATACAAAAAAACAACCCCAACCAAATTTAGGTTTTCACGTTTCAGAAGAATTATTTTATTTAGTTTTTTAACTACTGGGAAACTATCCACAACTAACCACGTCGATTATTCGTAAAACATATCCCTGCCATCCACAAATCATGTTAAGAAAACACTAGCAACACAACGAAGTCCCTACTTATGATCCAACCAACCCATTGATTATTAAACCCGTTCCATTACCATGAACCTCCATTCATTAACTCTTCCACTTTTTATTTATTATTCACTACCCATAGATCATTCACATTCAAACCCATCCCTGCATCCCTTCTGCCAACTACCATAACCACAACCACACCATACATCATTATCCCTTTAATACCATTTATCGCAGCCCCGATGCCCATTACCAACATAACATTAACACCAACCCACAACCAAGTCAACCATAGCCCCACTGCTCACCCGATCCACAGAAACCCACAAAACACCCCCATCACATGCCACGTATCCATGCCAACACCCACATGTTCATTATTCCATTTTTGTTCAACCGGGGTGATCACACAAGGGTTCCAGATTTTAATTTAATCAGCCTACTTTACGTGATTAACCCAATTCCACATTCAACAATGTTCCATCCAAAACAAATGGTCTAAAGGATAGGGAAACATTTAATTGCGCAAGAAAAGGACTCCAATGACCGTGATTTTCAGTAGGCATAATCATATTCAATTAATAACATATCAATAGGATAAACAAAGATAAACATAACAACTTCCCCATCCCCGTTCTTTAACCAGTTATTATCTTTATTTAATTGTTGAACTATTTCTCATGAAAAAAAAAGATACCCACCCCGCATGATGCAAAATGTAGAGAGACAAAGGTAAGATCCCTACTTCAACAGGTTCTGATCACAACACACCCCCGGATCAACTTTAGAAGACGTCCGTCGGCATCCGTCACTTCTATCGGGCCCCGGAAAAACCTCCTCAGCTGGAAGATGGAAAGGAAAGGCCGAAGGAAAGACAACATATCCAAGCTCGGAAGTTCTGACTCGTCGTTACGATTCTGTGGCCGCTGATGGATCGTAAATCGGAGCTCGGATGAAGAATTTATGAGAGAAAGAGCCTTCGATTCTCTTGGGAGAACTCTGCTTAGAGGAAAGGGGATGAGAGGGGTGAGTTGAAAAGGAGGAGGGTACCCCTCCTTTTATTGGTGGGAAAAGAAAAAAGTAAATTCCGTGTACTTTATGGTACATGGCGTGTACTCGGTTATTTCACACAGTCTCCACGTGGCTTTTAACACGGCTTCGCGGCCGTTGACTGGTCAACACACGGTTTGAGGGTAACGCATACGCGGGGAGGGACTACATGACGTGTAGTACTGGATACCCATCATGTACCCATTTATTTTACACGTAAAGGACACGGCTCCAACACGTCACATGGCTTTTGACTGTTAACGCGTACGTGGGGACAGACTACACAGCGTGTAGAACTGGACACACGACGTGCACCCATCATTTCGCACAGCAAGGACACGGTCTTCTGCACGGGGTATACCCAGAAAGGTGGTACACGGCATGCAGTATGGACACACGGCGTGTACCCACTTATTTCACATGGTAAGGACACGGCCTTCAACATGGTGTATACCCGGAGAGGGGGTACACGGCGTGTACTCACACTACACAGCGTGTAGTTTCAAAATTCTGGAAAGTGTGGGAAAAGTCCATTTTACAGTCCAGAACACTTCGCGGCCTCCTTTTTGACAATGTAATGGGCCGGAGAGGTCCGGGCCATTACATGTATCATGTACGCTTCAAACATAGTGTTATATTTTTTAAAACATGGTAAGTTACATTCCCCCCCCCCTTTTAAATTACATACTCCAAATTTTGAATTCATCTTGGTAAAAATGCTTTGACTTCTCAAAATATAATTATTGAAATACCACATCAGAAAAAGGATTAATAAAACATCCAGATTAATTTAAAGAAAGGGAACTAGGAAGTTCACCTTAGATAAAACTTATTAGGTTTAAATGTAGGAAAACATGGTTATGGAATAGAAAAAAACTATCATATTCTAATGGAGAGTGATATAGAACATAGTCATGAGAATGTTTAAAATCAAAAGATGGTAAATTTATGATGGGTTAAAAGGTAATTGATTTTTTTGTAAAAAATGTAATAAAATAACTTTTTTGTTTTAAGATCATTTTCATAGAGTTATGGAATTATTTTACTCATTTTAATAAGAACATAAGTAAACGCGCTTACTTAAAAAGTGGATTTTCATCCATTAACCAACTTCCACCACAAACTCAACTTTCTCTTCTAAATGATGTGTATTCATGATGAATTTTTATGCCTAAAGAACTAGAATAAACATCTAGAAAATCACATGATTCAGAAATTATTTACTATCTATTTTATTCTATGAAAAATAAACAAAACCAAAATTGTTATAATAATATACGATAATTCTCAAAAATAATATACCTTTATATGATAAAAACTATTTTATTTTCAAAATTTAAACAGTGAAAGAAAAAGATCAACATTGACCATTCAAAAAATAATTATCCTTAAAATTATTAAAAAATATTCTAGACTATGATTAAAACCCAAAAATAAAAATCATTTTATCAGATAGACTTTCATGATAAATTTTAACATATATCAAAAAAACAATAGTCTCTATTAATGTCTCAAACCAAAAATAATATTTCATAAATCATATAATCCCCATGATATTATAACCATTTTAATAAATAATATAGACAACCATAATATCATATTTTCCTCTAAAAGATAATTAAACCTTTACTTATTTAATAAAATCCATTAGTATTATGTTTATTGTAATCATATAGGGTTCCCAAAATAGTCGTATTCTTCCAAAATAACATTGATCACTAAATCAGTTTATTATAAAACATATGTTCCCAAATTGGAATAACCACATATTACCGAAAAATAAAGATCATATAAACCCTAATGTTTATCCATATATAAAATTAATTCCATAACGAGAAAATATATTTCTACCTCAAATAAAATTTTCACTTGATAAACTTCCAGGTCACATATAACAAAAAATAAAATAAAAGTCTTCCAAAGTACTCCCATAATTAAAAAAGTATTAATACATTTTAACATTTAATCATTCTTAAATATACCATAATAATTTAAAACCTTAAATGTTTTCATTTTAATCATTCATAATTATTCATAATCCTTTAACCATGATTTTCCATATTATGTTTTAATTATTCTTTCCTTCAAACCAAAACATGAATCATGTCCCGATATTAAATTAATTTATAACATGAGAGAAGAAATAATATATTCCTTTTATATTTATTTTATAGTTTAATCATCTTCAATTATAATGGAATTACATATTCCTAAATATATATTTATATAGTCTTGATGACCCTATTAATGAAATTTATTTCTAATAAATCAATTTTCATATTAACCAAACTACCCTAATTTAAAATATTCAATTGATAAAAAGGGAAGAACTTCCTTTCCTTTCATGGATTCAACTGGTTTCTTCATTTTTACTTGACAAATCATTGATTTATGAACTCATTTACCATATATAAAACGTTTTATCATCTTTTAAACATGTTCTCCAATGTTCCTATTTTCACATTCTAGACGTGTAGGTTGTTGATTATATTTAACTATGTGATTATCATCACATGAACATCCATGTGGATTCATTTTTATCTAATATGATGCATTAAAATACTCATTAATGTTGAAGTGGTTAATCATTACTCCAAATAGATGGTTTAGAATAACCACAAGAGTTATCATTACTGCACTCTTTTTATTTGGTATCTCATTTAGATAACTATCACATTTTTCTTTAGATCCATTGTATCATTGATTCCTAATACATCTAACCATTTAATAAAACCCAAAAATGTAAGAGTGATTATATCAATAAAATAATCATATAATAACTTATGGGGTTGATAAAAACTATAATATCATTATTCATGTTATCTCCAAATCATACAATTTATATAAAATAATTCTTAGTCTCCCTACCATTCTAACCATTGTGTTTATATATAACTTGAGAATGTTTCTTCAATAATATAAAAACCACTAAATTTATCTAATCCGTCCTTTGATACCAACTATAATTCCATGACACTAATCCTTACAAATTTTAATGTGATTAAACTAGAATTCACATTAGTGGATCTTTTTAGTTTATAGTTTTAGAGAATTATGTCATTACTATTACGTAACAACTAAAATATTACAATGCATACAGTTCTACTCAATATCCAATTTCCCATAAAATATAAACAATTAATCTAAACATTATTTATTTTCATGACAAATCATCAAAATTTTCCCTTGATCACATCCTTGTATCTATTATCCCTTAAATTATTTGAATTACATTTTAAAACATGTGATGATAACAAAATATAAGCAAGGGATACAAGAAGAAGGAAAACTTTTATTCTTGTTAAGATCTGAAAACCCCTTAAAACGTTATCATGAATTTATACTTTTAACCTTTATAAAGTAGTATAGAGTATATATATTTACATATATAATTAGTATAAAATAATAATTACCTCAATTTGATAATTTTTCTTATTTATTGATCAATTTAATATCCCCTCACATTATATCATTGTTGTTTTCAAGAAAGGAATCTAGAATCCATCTTGTGGTATATATATATGATCCACGAATCTAAAAACATCATTGTTGGTATTCATGGTGTTAGGTAATAGGAACCAAGTTCTTTACATTATTAATCTCTGATCATAATCATTAATCTTTTAGTATTCAAATAATTTATCCCTTTTTCAGTCATTCCCAAGAGGGTGGAAGATGATTTATCACTACATACATTAGATATTTCTTGAGATGTTCTCTAAGTCTGGATAGAATAATCAAGATAGATTTTTTTACAAAATAATTCTCAAAATTCCTTGAAAATGATATAAATATGACTACATACTTATGGTTAAACAATAAGTAATTTCACATAGTCCCTTTATCAAATTTTATATCCTATGTGAACCTCATGCAAATTGTTATTATTATTATTATTATTATTATTATTATATTGTCATAACATGTGTTAAATGAATGGATTAATATAACATTTTCATTAGGACATTAATTTATGTCACCAAACCTCGATGGAATTAATTGGCCCTAGAATGATAAATATTTATTTAAATAAATTAATATCATTATATTTTTCATTCAGTAAGTTTATATATTATTTTAACTAGACTTACAAATAAATATTTATTTTTAGTGTTCACATAACTAAATAAATATTAATTTATTTGTTGCCGAAATTTGTAAATAAATAAGTTTTTAGTCATTAAATTGGGAATAATAAACCATCGAAAAATAAATATAATATTTACTGACTCAAAATTATTATTTATTTAATATTTAAATCATTTATAGTCTATACATAAACATATCTGGCGATTTAGTTTTTGTGATCAATAATACCTGAATAATTACAAAACTATATGTTGATAACATTATTTATTATAATTAATTAATTAAAATGGAATTTAATTGATATTCTGGGTACTCTTAGTGTGTGAGCCTCTAAGCCTCTCTCCCTATGGAATTAATCGATCTTACCTAAAATTAATGATTTTCATTTTGATAAACATCAACACACCCATAAATAAATAAAATAATTTCATAATGCACCCAGACTTATATGCATGAGTATTTTGTAACATAATCTCTTTTTCTTGTTATCTCATGTATATGGATATATTTAATGCCCTATGATTTTACTATATAATATTTCCAATAATTAAACATGGTGTCGATAACATGATTCAACCAAAACCTTGAACTAAAATCAAACTGGGAAAATTTAAAATAAAAAATTTATTTTTTCATTATAATATATATGTTAAATTATAATTTATAAATATAAGTTACCATATATTGAAAACTACAATGAAAATGGAAATAAATGATATCAGACAATGAAAGCCTTCCTTAAAAAGTTCATTTTTCGATATTAGAACTAAATTAGTTTCCATATGTTTCTTACATAGATTAATCCCAATATAAACTTGAAAATCATGGAATGAGTGAAATCATACATGAGAGAAATTTACACTCATTGAAATTTCCACAAGATCTGTGCTAGTAGAATCACCACCCTTGACTACCACTGGAGTGTTCCATATGCATAAATCATTCATTGATATCTTAAGGGTATATGTAACTATAAATTAGGATAATATAATCACGTAATTTTAAATTTAATACATTATTTATCACATGTATTTCTAATATTTCTCATTTTGACTTTTAAAGAAAAATAAGGTTTACTTTCTATGAAAATAATTTTATTTATATTAAAATTTTAAAAGTTATATTTAAAAATTTTATAATTTTAGTTTTATGAAATTAACATTATTATATAATTACATCGATCAATATTATCTTAAGGTTAAAGTTTGGGATTATTAAAAATAATTAATTATTATATAAATAGTTAAAAAAATACGTGTTTTACCCAAACCGTGATTTTTATTACCCTTTTAGTATATAATGAATAACCAATTTTTTTAATTCATAAAATATATATCTAAGTGATAAATTTAGGCATTTAAATGATATTATTTGAAATTTATAAAACCTATTATTAAGCTTATAAAACAACTGTAATATTTTATTTCTAAAAAAATATTTTTGATATCAGATCTTAATTATCTTTTTTAATGTTAAATTATATTTTTTTAATTGAAATATAAATTATTTTTTATAATAAACCTATTTAGGTCATAAAAATATATAATTTTTATAACTATGTCTTACACGTAGATTTTAATCTTGGGAACACATTTTTTCATGAAAACTATTTTTTACATGATATGTGTTTTTATTTTAAAATTAATGTTTCACACCATTAGAAATTTTATTTGATAAAATAATTTTAAAATTTTAAATCATATTTTTTAAAATAGGGTAAATGTTAAATTTTAATTGTTTTCATTATAATTAATAATTAATGTTAATAATTAATTGGGCCAGTAAAAGTAAAAATATTAAAAATTTATTTACTAAGAAGAAATAACCCAAAACATTGATTTTTGATGATTCAATTGAATAAAATTACCTACATTCCACTTTTTCCTATTTTTAAATATTTATCCTTAATTAATAACATTACATTAGTGAAAACGTAAGGGGTTCTTCCAAAATTTCCCTCCTCTTCACTTACAAAAGGGATCACCTCCACCAATTCAAGTTAAACCTTTCCCTTAGTATTTAAAACTAAAACTCTCAATTTTTCTACCTCATTTTACATTATCCAACACAATTTTTCCTTTTTCACCATTATTTAACTTCAAACCTATACTCTCACTGGTATTTCTAAGAGAAAAATCAAACTCCCGATATGTGTATTTCAACATTATTAATCTTTTCTTCTTAATATTCTTCTTACAAACCTTTTTTAACAACAAAAATATAAATAAATAAGTATATTTAATGTATCAAGATGTTATTATTCTAAAAAATAACCCTAATTTATTAATTTTCCACAACTAATAAGAAAAAATCATTCAAATCATGTGGGTCACCACCTCCATGAATCAATTTCTTCTTTTTTTCATAACCACCTCATGAGGATGGTAATAAGGAATGGAATTTCTAAATAAATATAGTATATATAATTAATTTATTATTCTAAATTTAATAATTAATATTTACCTTCAATATCTCTAATATTTTGAAAAATGAAAACACCATCATGTGTATATGTGGACTACCACTTTCATAGAATGGTGTATTATTTATTTCTTTACCAACTTTCATCATGAAGGTTTCAGTAATAGCGGAAGCGTGTGATGGGTGGTTCCCAAATTTTATTTTTACAATGTTCAACGACCAATTAGAGAGATACACAATGATAAGCAGCATGTTCAATGGAATTTAATCAAAGAAGAGAGACAACATGAATCATGTCGGAACTAGAGAGAGGGCCATCACATATTATTTATAATTAATTTAATTAAATAAAAGTTACCTTGATGGAATTATTTCTTCATTAATGGATCTAGAAATAGATCTGTGATGAACCATCACTACATTGTAGGAATGAAGGGAAAAATACCTCTATGAGTGATCCATACATGTTCCAAGAATCTTCATAATTCATCAATGGAATCCCTAGGTGCTAGCACTACATATCCTTACACTTTCATTGTCCCCCTTTGATTTATACTAAAATTGATTCCAAAGAGTTCTCTATGATCTGGTGGAGGAATATTTCTCTTCTTTCTTTGGAGTGATCTTGGAAAAGAGAGATCTCAAGGTATTGAGAGAATTCCTTAATTCTGTGATGCACAACCCAATCAAATGAATTATTCTCATAAGGAAATATTATAATTTGTTGTATATATCACTACAGTTAAGATATAATATTTCAACAAGATCCCATAATTATTTTTTTAACCCTAGATTTAACTTCGTGTTAGGAAATAATATAAATATTATTATTTATCGACATGCTCTTATCTTACGAATTAAATTAAAATATTATTTGATAAAATAATATTAATTATTTATTATTTTCTAACAGGACCTAAAATCCCAGTCCTTCAATACTCCATAATATTTATCAGACCTTTAATAATGTCAATTTATTTTTTAAAATATATATCCTTGAATTATTATATAATAAATAAATTATTATTTATTTAACTAAATAGAAAATGAGTATTTATTAAATATTCGGCTCACATTATATACTCTCGAATAACTGGTGATGGAATAAATGTGATCAAGAAAACATGAATAATTATTAAACCACATGTGGGAATAATTTTTATTCAAATTTTTAAATAATAAATAATAATATATTATTTAACTGTAATTTTGGATACACTTATTGTGTGACCCTATAGGCCTCTTTCTCAATGGAATTAGAGGAAGCAAGAAAAAGTCCAAGGAAATTATCTAGAAACACTCTCAAGAACCCATAATGAAAGAAGTTAATTCCATAATGACATAATTCCTCATATGAACTCTTACTATGTAATGTAATCTCATTATCACAATATCTCAAATCAAGAAGGTTTCATGTCGTTCCCATCAACCTATGTGATCGATGTCACTTCTATTACCATTATAGAAATATAACATGCATATATTTCACCATGGGCAATGATTTTTTTAGGTGATATCATTTCCATCAAAGGGCATGAGATATTAACATCTTCTAAAAAAGATAAGGGATAAATCATTTCTGGTTTTAATCATTAACTCAATATTACTCATTAACTGAATATTACTCATGACACACCCAATGTACCTACCTCACTAGAAACATCTATCGTTACATTTTTTGTCAACACATCAAAGTACGTGACTCATAATATTCAATAATAATATTAAAAATTCTAAGCACTGATCCACATACCCAGAGAAAAGAACATTCATTGACACATATAAATGTGCATTTTCTACCCATAGGTCCTGTTCTCATAATATGCTACTAGATATTATGAAGGGCTTACACCATAATAAAGGTGCCTCAAATTCCAATGATTCTCCACCCCTAATAGCTTGTTAATTTTATTACCTAAATTTATATCATCTTGCTATATAACATATAATTATGAATATTGTTGTAGGACTTCTAGGTTCTCATCAAAGCATGGAACTACTATGTCCTTTTAGCATGAAAGCTACTCTATGAACATTATCATATACTATTTTACACAAAATAATAATCCTGATGTGATAATTATTTTATTAATATTCAAAACTATGAATAAAATTTATCATAAAGTAAAAAGAATGTGTTTCGTGGTTCCCTACTCCAACAGACTCCCAATTGAACTAGAGACAACTACAAAAAACTTTCAGTCCTTTATCTCTCACTTCATATTCATGTTTTATCTATGATATAAATTTATTCAAGGGGTCCACCACATTCTATTCCATGGTTACTCTACACACTAATACCTTACCCCTTTAATAAAAATCCCACATAAGGTTATACTCCCTGAGTATGTTCTTTTTCAATTGGTGTGACCTTGGCTCCTTTTCAAGAGTTGACCCCACAATATTATCACAATATAATGTGATAAGGTATTTAATTCTAGGTACCACATCAAGATCCTATAAAATGTTTTGAATTTAGATAGATTTCTTAGATACATTATAAGATGTTGAATTCTCATACGTCAATGTAGAATCAGCTACAAATGGATGCTTCGAACTCTTATAGCTCACCTCTCCTCCATTGAGACAAAAAACATATCTTGAATATGACATTAGATCATTCTGATCTATCTACAAACTAGCATCAGTATAAAATTTGATGGCCAATTCCTTTTCTCCTCTATACACCTTGAACATATCAGTAGTTATTCCCATATACGTAAGGATAGATTTAACAATATAACAATGTCGTTTTATAGGATATTCATGATATCATCATACCATGATCAATACATATGCAACATCACGTCTAGTAAATTACATGGAAAACAATATTTAACCTATCACTGAAGTGTATTTTATCTCACCCATTCTTTCTTTCTCATGGTGTTTCTGATGACGCATTTTCTTAGAAATATGTAACCCATGTGAAAATGTAACCAATATCATCTTGGATTGTTTGATACTATATTCCTTTAGTATCAGTTCACCAAAAGTACATTGAATTAGTTTAATAAACCTCTTATATCTATCAAAAATTATATTCATCCCTAAAATGTAGGCTACTTCTCCAAAGTCCATCATGGAGATGCACTTATTTAACTAGTCCTTAATAAATTGTAAGACCAGTATATAATTTCCAATAAGTAATATATCAACAACATTTACTGCATGGATATTTATTGCATTCCCACTAGACCTCTAGAAAAAACACTGCTCACATTCTTCCTAATTGAAACAAAATTATTTTATGGATTCATTGAATCAAAGTTTATATGACCTAAATTCTTGTTTCAATCCATAAATGGATCTCTGCAACTTGAAAATTATTTTCTCATCTCCTAGAGTGGCAAACACTTATGGTGGTTTTATATTGACATCTTCTTGAAGGATACCATTAAGGAATGAAGTTTTGATATCCATCTTATTAATATCATAGTCATAGTAATCTTCTATATAATATAGAATTATGATTGATGTAAACATGTAAAAAGGTGAAAAAGATTCATCATAGTCAATTCATTGGTGGTATTTAAACACTTTATCAACTATCTATGCTTTATAGGTATTTACATTAGGTTCCATTCCAAGTTTTTTCTTGAATACCCATTTTCTCCAAATAGTATTTATATCAACTGGAACATAGATTAAAATCCAAACATGGTTCTCATACATGGAATCCACTTCATAATTCATGGCTTCTTTCCATCTTGCAACTTCTGAGCTCTCTACTTCCTCCTTGTAGGAGAGAAGTTCCTTATTGTCCACCAATAATGAGTTACCTTCTTCGGTGACTATAAAACCATATCTCTATATTTCTCTTACCTCTCTTATACTCCAATATAGTACATGTTTTCTTAAAACTACTTCTTCAATGGTGATCTATGGAACCTATTACTACTCCAACTCATGTGTATCTTGAGCATAAAATTCATTGAAGTCAATCGTTCTCCCACTATAATTTTTTAATATGGGATCTATATCAATAAATAAAGATTTTATGGTGACATTCACTTTCTTTTTTGAGGGATTGTATAGATATTATCTCTTTGTTTCCATAAGATACCCTTTAAGGATACACATTGCCTCTCGATCAGCTAGTTTTTTTCCTGAGAAAGCTATAAAAAATGCCTCGCAACCCCATACACATGTAAGAAATAAAAAAGAGTTTATTTCCACTCCCTAACTCAAATTAAATTCAATTTTACAATTTATTTGGTACTTAGTTTATTGTGTATGTCACAGTTTGTAATGCATATATACAAAAAAATAATGGATGACTTGTATGACTTAACATAGACCTACCATATCTAACATGGTATGGTTAATCATTTCACTAACACCATTCCACTGTGGCCTGTAAGGTGGAGTGAGTTGGGATGGAATCCAAAACACGCATTGAAAATTAATGAAATCAGGGTTAAGATATTCCCCACATCGATCCTATTGAATCTTCTTTATCTTCATACCATGTTGATTGTCTATCTCATTCATGAATTCTTTTAATTTCTCAGAATGAGTCGGACTTATATGACATCATTTAGACATGTCCATATCTACTCAAATCATCAATAAAATTTATAAAGTAGGAATATCCACCTCTAGATTCTACAATGATTTGGTACATACATATCTGTGTGTACAAATCCTAGAAGTTCCATGGCCCTTAACCATGTCCACTAAATGGTGGTTTGGTCATTTTTCTTTATAAAAACCCATGTCATGTTTCAAGTGTCTTTAGCTCAGAAGAATCCAAATAACCATTTTGAAAGATCCTTTTCAAAAACATATCATTTACATGACCATGATTGTGATGCCATAGATGGGTGTTATATGAGTGTTGTGAACATAATTTGTTATCAATTTCTAACACTTGGTTATAGTAATTTAGTATATAATGTTTTTTATTTAAATGTACTATACCATAACATAGGTTTCCCTTTTAAAAGAGACAATTGATATTTTGAAAATTGAAATAAACCCTTTTATATCTCTAATGATACATAAATTATGTTCTGGGTAACTGTAGGTACATAATAACAATGTTTTAAATCCAAAATCATTCTTGTTGAAAATGAAAGGTGGTGGTCACAATGGCCATAGCATGAATCCTTGAACTATTATAAGATTTTATATCAACCTCTCATATGTAAATCTTTTGAAATATACTTGGTTCCTTAAATTTTTTATTGACATGACAAACACCAGATGTATACAATACCCAATGTGTAGATATTGAATGATTATAGTTGATAATGAATGCACCTTCAACATCCTGTTACATCTCTGTGTAGTTCCTTTTCCAGTGGCATGAAATGCCACATGAAAAACATACTAACTCCTTTTCTTTTCCATTCCTATAGATCTTCCTCTTCTTAGAAGAACGATTCTCATTAGCATTAGACTGTTAATATGTCATGGCCCCTATTCTTTGTTCTTCCATTTCTTGTTCACCGTGAGGAAAATATATTTATTTCACCCCTTGTCCTTGTCTATTAGTAAAATTAGAGTAAGATGTTCAAAAAGACTCTTATCATTATATCTCATTTTGAAATTAATAATAAAATTGTAGAATATCTTCGGTAGTGATTAAATTATGATATCTATTCGCAAAAAATTTGGTATTGTAATTTATAATATGTATAACCATTTAATGTAGCTAATAAGATTGACTACATGAGGCATAGATGGCGTAGACACTCCAAGCATAGTGGTAAAAAAAGAATAATAGATATTGTACCGTTCTTTTCTCTCCTTCCCTTGATAGATATACCAAAGGTGATACATCATGCTATACATATCAATTTCATCATGCTTATTCAAAATATCATTATAAATGGATGAAATCTTGAAACACTAAACATATATATCATCATTAAAATTTTTCCTAGAGGGAGATAACTTATCATTACATTCCTCATTACTAAGCACAACTGTAAAAGGTTCTTCCACCACATAAAATTTATTCTCATGGGGAATTATAACGCGTAAGTACCTTTTCCACTCTATGAAATTTGTCCTAGTGAGAAGGTTATCCTGCTCAAATATATATCATAGTGATATGTTTGAATTTATTTTAATTTTTTATCTAAAAAATAATATGAGCATAACTTTTGTACTTTATGTGATATACATTAAATAAAAAATAAATTATTAAATTATTTAGTCTCCAACTATTTTATCAAAACCCAATATCTTTCACCATTAGATTTTGAATATCTTTTTTCTTGGAAATTCTTGTGGAAAGGATCCATATTTCCTTTCTCATTACACCAACATCGGTTGGTCGAGAAACATGAATGGTTTTATGTAGGAATTTAAAATTCCAACTACATTAACTCACAATTCCTTGATCGGTTTAGTGGACTCCCCGATCTATAAATCATTAATTTATATTTCCTCAACCTTTTCCTATCTGTTACACCATGTACTTCTCTGGTATTCAAACCTTTATGTGAACTATTTTATGTAAACCCAAAAACACATGTTAGAATTCTCAGATAATTAAAATTACCCCAAACATGTCTAGTAAAGCACTTGGAACTATGGATCTATTTTAACTGAAGTCATGGAAGGTTATACTAACATAAAATATATAATTGGTTTGTTTTATTATTTATGCATAGATTTCAAATTATTATCTTTATTACAATATTTTTAATATTAAGTAGATTTACTTAAGTGATTAGCTATGTCATAAGTAATATTTACTCATAATCCAATTTATTTTAGCTCGATATTGCATGGTTGTTAATTTCATTAATTAATGTGATCGTGACAAAACATAGATAATGAAATAACTATAAAACTAACAGAAATAAAATATTAAATCAGTATGATCATGATATTTTTCTAGTGGTCAGTTTATCTTGTGGTTGATAAACTATTCGTTGACCTAAGGGAAACACCTTGAACCATTTATGGTTAGGGTAACAACTTTCCCCCTTTCCACTAAGGTATCTCTCTTCAATTGGTTTCTCCCTAGCTCTTAACTTCAATAGACTCATGTAGTGTGAGAGATTCATTTATTACATATGATTCTACTCACACACAAGTGATGGGATAAGGGTTAGAAAAAAATAAACCATGGGAACGTAAGCCCTACATAATAATAGGAGATAATTCACAGATGCCAAAAATTTAATTTAATAATAAATTAATAGGAATCCAATCTTATACAATGGTCTGGTATTTTCTCATGATCATATAAATGAATGAAACAAATTACACGAGTAATAAAACAAGAAATCAATTCCCAATCATTCTTATTTATGATAAATTGAACTCGAATAAATTAATTATTATCATTAATTTATAAATTGTTTTATTTTAATTATCGTCCATGTTTCCATGACATTCTCATACATCCTAATTTTGAACAAATTAATTAAATTTATTTAAAATTAAATAGGTACATAAATTTACCTTGGAGGAAACATAGTGAATACAGGTCCAATTCTACCCAATATGTATTATAGTCATATATAGATTAAGATTTTATTGTGACATATTTCATACATAACTTATCATGTGATTTCATGAAGTTTATTATCAACTGAATGATTACATGGATTACATTATATTTCGGTCACATGTTATTCTTTAATGGATGTAGAGTAAAAACTATAATATGAATCATACATGATATGAAGATCATAATATTATGAAGATATTAATTAAACATATATATATATTAAAACATGTCACATGGTGTGTCTTATCAACTTAATGACCACAAGAAAGAACATGTCTCAAGGTTTATATAATATAATAAATAATATTTAAATCTATGTAATTGAGTATAAGTACATGGCATGTATAGGTGATCTAGATAGCATGTACATCTCTCACTATCAATCTGAGGTATATTTCTATGGACATGGTGGGTAAATCATACCTTGGAACCTAGAGTATATGGCTTGTCCAATAGGACATATTCCATGTAATGTATGAAATTCTAATTCACCAGTCAGGAAGGTCATGTATGGTAATACATGACCCATACGTGACTCAAAGGGACTACATGCCTGGTACATGTGCTACACAGTATGCACTTTCATTGATTGTGTTCTACCCTATCCAATAAAACAAGTGGTATAAGGTATTTCATGCCCCACATGTAATCAATGAACATGGTTTGAATTAATTTCCCAGTTAATTCCTGATTCCTTGACCGTAAGTACGTGATGTGTAATTATAATTACATGTTGTGTAATTATTTGTTATCTAGAAAAAATCCTTAGCACCAATAGATGTTTTCTTCGATTATAATTCATTTTTAAAATTAATCACATTGATTAGATCATCATGAAATGAAGTAGGATGAAGTAGACCACACAATTCTGATAAAAATGATTAAAATATATGTGAAAAAGTTAATTAAATTTCATAAATCACCAATATTCTATAAATAAATATGAATAATTATGTTCCCCCTCTGATACAACTTGTAGGTTCTAGGCTCATCCGAATCATGTGATGGGAAGTTTTAAACATTGATTTTTTATATGTTGAATAATAAATCCAAGAACTACGTTATGATAAACATCATGTTGGATGGAATTGAACCATATAAGATAGAAAAAAATCATGTCATAACTAGAGAGAGTATCATCACATATTATTTATAATTAATTTAATTAAAAAATAATTACCTTGATGGAATTATTTATTCATTAAAGGGCCTAAAAATAGATCTAGGATGCACCATTGTTGTATTTATGGGATCAAGTGTAAATTCTATCTATAGGTGATTCACACGTGTTCCACGGATCACCTAACATCACTAAAGGAATATCTTCATGCAAGCACGACAGATCCTTGTGCTTGTGTCATCTACCTTTTATCACTACTTTAATTTCATACAATTAATCCTCTTTGATCTGGTAGAGGAAGATTGCTCTCTATTCATGGTATCAATCTTGGAAGAGAGATATCTCAAGGGATTGATAGAATTCTCCAATTTCATTGTGAAAAACCCAAATAAATAAATTATTCCCTTGATAAAATAACATAATATGTTTTATATATAACTATGGTCAATATAAAAAAATTAACAAGTATCATTAATTATTTATTTAATCCTAAAAACACCATGAAAAAAATAATATTAATATATTTATTTCTCGACATGATCTTAACTTATGAACTGAAATTACATATTATTTAATCGAATAATATCCAATATTTATTATTTTCCCACCAAACCTAAAATCTCAGTCCGTTATTCCTCCATAATATTTATTGGAACTCAAATAATATCACATTATTTATTAAATAAATATGACTATATTATTCACTAATGAAAAAATAAAATTATATTCACTAAATAGAAAATAAATATTTATTATATGTTTTTATCACAAAATAATCTCTCAAATAACTAGTGATGGAATAAATGTGACCAAGAAAAAATTAATAATTATTAAACCACATATGATAATAATATTTATTCAACATGGTAAATAATAAATAATAATATATTTTTTAATTGATATTATGGATACATTTAGTGTGTGACCCTCTGGGATTCTTTCTTAGTGGAATTTGGAAAAGTAGGCTAATGTCCATGGTTAGTATCTAGATACAAGCTAAGGAACCCATAGAGAAAGAAGTTAATGATGCAATGACCTAATACCTCATTAAAATTCTTACTATGTAACATAATCCCTTTATTATAATATCTCAAATCAAATAGGTTTCATGATTTTGAAATAAACCTTTGTGCTTGATGTCTCTTTCTTTGACTTTATGGAAATATATCATTCTAATAGAACACCCTGGACATGGATTTATTAAGGATATATCATTTACATCAAAGGGCCTGAGATATTAACTTCTATTAAATAAAAGAAGGGATAAATACATTCTTGTGTTATTAGTTAATGAAATATCACTCATTACACATCCAATGTATCCTACCTCACCATGAACATGTATCATCACAATTATCTTTAACACATCAAAGTACACAGCTCAAAATACTCATTGGTAATAATTATAATGTATAAGGGACAATATGCACATCTGCTTATAGTAACATCCAATGAAACATATAAGTGTGGATTCCCTTCAAAAGAGTATCAATATCATAATATCCCACATGATATTACCATTATAGTACACCCTGAGAAGGTGCCTTAGAGTCCTCAATGTCATTACCCCCTAACAACCTGTATCATTGGAGCTCCTTGAATGATATTACCTGGAAATATAATATATATTTAAGAATAGTTTTTTAGAATTGGCTGGCTCTCATAATTTCTGGGGATTATTATGATCTTTTAGTGTAACAGCTTCTCTAGAGACATTATCACAGACTATGTTACGCAAAAGAGTAATCAAGATGTGATAAGTAGTTTATTAAAATTTAAACTATTAATTCAATTTATCATAAAGTACATAGGATTTGGTTCAATGACACCAACTCCAATACATGGATGGTTATAATATTGGTTTTAATGGATAAATGTGTTTTTATGAAATTATTATGTTTTTGGTATGTCGAATTGGACAAACTATTTACAATATGAGCATAAAAACCATTATAAATTCAACTGTCCAAAACGATAATACTACGATGAAAAAAAAAATATTTTTTATATTATGTAATGATATCATATAGGCTATATTATTTTATAACTATTTAAAATTGTGATATATCACACTAATAAACGCCAAAAAGATAATTCATATTTCAATTTTATGATATTGTAACTCAATCACTTACAAATAATCCATTAATTGTAGTATGTTCTTGTAGTGGTTATTTTAACCACTTATTTGAACAATATTTTAAATGTATATCATAGAATACAATGGAAATTTATGTCTAGTAATATATGATATAGAAAATTAAATAATGTGTTTTTCTTTTGTTTTTTAATGGTAAAATAAAAATTTAACTCATTATTTAAGAAAAAGCCCTTCGTTATCTATGAATCATTGAAACATAATAAAAGTCGAATTCAAATTTAAGGATCATAAGAAAACTCCTATAAAAATGAAATTATATCATTATAAATCATCAATTCTAAAACCTTTTATGATCTATTAATGATTAAATTTGAGGAAATAATGAATTATAAAACTACAAATTTGAAACATGTTAAAAATGATCAATATTACTCACATCTGATACTGAAAATTAATAATAACTAACTAATATACGTGTTGAAATTAGTTATAAATATTGTTTATAATAGTTAATTTATATAAAAACTTATAATAGGTGATGAATATATTTATCGTTTTATACATAATTTCATAGTTCATTCAACTAAGATGTAATATAAGTTAATGGTTTCTTATCTCAATTATCACCCCTTGATACATATATATTTTTATAGACCATTTTTTCTTATGAATGGTGTATCTATTGACCCTTTAATATTTTTTATAATTATCATATTATATTTCATGATATTAAGTTTTCAATTCCATGTTCTCTCTATATTTGGGTTTTGAATTATAAATTTCAAATGTTTTAAGGATTTGTTGTAAAAAATTCCTTTCATGAAAAATGTTTTTATTCTCAAAAAAATTAATTTATATATTTTATATATTATATATTAATTAATTATACAATTAAATAACATCAATTCAGGTAATTAAAAGTTCAACTTCGTTCTCTCTATCATTCAAGGGGGTTTTTATTTAAATATAACTTGAGTAGTAATAATTTTCTCAACTCAAATTTTCCTCCATGAGTCATAAATTATAAAATTCATTATGATCTTATAGTCCCCTTTTATCCTCTAAAATCTTTTTTTCTATTTTATTAACATTATCATATAAAATTTTTTACTTTAGATACAATAACACTTATTATTTCAAATAGTTCTTTTCATATATTTCCATTTTCTTTTGGAAAACGTTCTTCTCTCTTTTTGGGAACTCAAATATGGATTATTTTCTATGACCGTTATAATTCAATTTATCAATTTTTAATATTAAAATATAATAAACTTTTTATTATTTGGGATTTCAACAACGATGTTTCAAAATCTATATATATTCTACTATTTTTTTATTTCTATCAAGTGTGTCCGCTATAAGAAATTATTTTAATTGCACAATCTCTAGATGATTTCATTCCCTCCAGATCTATCCACTCCCACTCACAATTTCTCTCTCCCTATTCTATGGTTTTTGCTGAAATGTGAACCTTCCATCATCGATTAGGATTGATTCTTCATATCCGTACACATTATTCACCTATGTCTACCCTATCCAACTAATCAATCTCCGCCTCACCCTACTCCACCTATGACACCCACATACTCTCCCTCCCTGAATCACCTATATACCAACACCAAAGCATCTACCTCATTCCCATCACCACTGATTCCCTCATCTTTAGTATTGACTTCGCCTCCACCTGCCTGTCACATCCTCCCAACCACCTCATCTCTGCTAGTGCCTTCATCACTCCATCTTCATACACTTCCCTTCATCTTTCCATCTATAACACTTCTTTATACTCATATTCATCTCTTCCTTCTTCCTATCTCTGGAACTCCTAATGTCCTCATCTCTATCCATTTTCACCCAAATCCACCACCCTATATCTGGCACTCACACCCGTCACATCGACTCTCTGTTCACAACACCTGCCTCCGGAAATCCTTCCTCCTGGTCTCCATTCAGTTCCCTTCGTCTCCCTATATCTATTAACCTCTCTTCTCTCGGTTTACTAATCCTCCGTATAAGGTATATTCATATTCAAAAAATTTGTAGTTTTATTCTCTTCTATTAAAATTTTTGAACTTCTATTTTCTTATGATTTTTTTTTATCTTATTACAGTACAAATATTTTTCGTGTTCATAAATTACAATAACAATTTCATTTGGTAATAATTTTTACTCACCTATTGATTTTCTCATGGTTTACATTTTTTGATCTAGCACCTCAAAATTTGTTGAAGGTTACGTATTCCTGGCAGACATTATTTATTGGACATTATATACAAAATAATTAATGATTCTCTCCTAAAAATTGTATATACTAATGATTACTAATTTGTTTAATGGTGTTTCATTACTAGCATAATGTAATTTATTCTTTCTATTACAAATAATATATTTTTTATAAGCATTAGTTTTTCACTTCCATCAACTTTTCTAATTAAATTATTACTACCTTCATATATTCTATCATCTTAGTTCAATGATTCTCTTTTTTTTTGTGATTTTAGGTGATAGGGATCATTGGTTTATTTATGTAATATTGTTTTAAATATGGTATTTCAGTGGATTAAATGGTTAATTTAATTTTTAAAATAGCATTAATGATTTATTCAAACCTATTTTATTATGATCTCCTATTATTATCATCATTATTCATGATATACACTCATAAAATAATTTATATCCGAGATTTATTTATTTTATCTCTCATATGAAATTTTATGTATTTATATTTTCTTAATATTTTTTTTCTTATATTGGTTTTTTAAATCAAATTATTATTACCTTCCATAATTCTTTCATTTTATTTCATAGAGTTTCCTTTTTTTGTGATTATAGGTGAACATCAATCATCGTTTTATCTATGGAATCATATTTCAAGGAGGAAATTTTATTGGGTAAAAGGGTTCATTTAATTTTTACTATAGATTTAATTATTTATGAATAACTATTTTTTTTCATGGTTTTCATTTAACTTTCACATTCTCTCTATATTATTAACATCATTCTTCATTATATACATGAAGAAAAACATTTCTTTATAGATTTAGTTATTTTATCTATTATATTAAATTTATAGTATTTCTATTTTATTTGGATTTTTTCTTATTACATTTCAATAAATTTTTTATACCAATCCATCATTTGAAACAATTAATTCATTCAGTAAAAAAGTATTCATTTATCAATTAGTTTTTTTATGCTTTACACTTTGTTCCTCTACTTCAAAATGAGTTGTATTTTGGGTATTCATAACATACTTTATTCAATAGAAAATTTATTTCATTTTCTCACCTATAGATTGTTTGTACTATTGATTACTAATTTTTTTTAAAAAATCATTACATGCATAATGTAATTTTTTTCCACAATTAAAAATTATATTATTTGTTTTATAAATATATTATAGTGATTTTTATTTCAATGAGAAAATTTTTCCCATTTTTTTGTTTCCCTGTGCCTTTATGTGACTACAAATTAACACTTATAATGGTTTATACTATATTAAATTAACACTAAAAAATTTTACAACCCTTATCTCTAGACCGAATCCTAGAGTGGATGGTATGTTAGTAATCTTACAAGTTCATGAGTTTATAAAATTTTCCGACTTTTTTTATTTAGTTATTTCTTTTATATCTCATCCCATGATCTCATCGCTCTTCCGGAGAGAATTTTATAGTTATATTTGTAATATAAGTGAGAATTTTTTAGTTATATATATTTTAGGTTTTCTCTGAAATGAAATAAATTTTGGGGTTTTTACCACATTCTTCTTCAATAAACATGTTTCTCAATTTCCATCTTATTATAGAATTTCTAAATTCCCTAATATACCACATTAACATACAACGAAAATATATTAGTATACTAGTAGATTTATCAAGGAAATATATCTTTAATTATTTTTAGATTTATTCAACATATTTTTTTGAACACCTACACCATGGATTATAATGGCCTCTTTTAGTTTCCATTCATTATAATACCAATTTGAAAAAATAGGGGAAGTGCTAGGTACAACATCTACAAGATTTAAAAGGTGTTTTTATTATGTGTTATAAACATCTTTGAAATTGGAATCTCTTAGATGTATTTTTTCAATAAGAATTTTCACGAGAGATGCATTAAGTTTTATAACTATTGAAAATTATAGAATCGATTTTGAATAAGTGTTATAATCAATTTTTTAATATAAAATTGTTATGAACACTTTTCATTGACTTTTTTCAAATATACTATAATAGATTAAATTCTATCAAAAAAATTGTTTTAATATTTTTCCAATACATAATGTCAAACATAACCCTACAAGTTAATATTATAACACAAATAATAAGTTTTATAGCCTATTTTCATTTATATTTAAAATTTTCATATTGATAAAATAATATTGGTTCACCCAGTTCCTCTATTCACACTTTGTAAGTTAGTATGTTTCACCATTTGTGATTAGTACATTGTTTCTACATTAATGTTTCTCGACCACAAGTATTCACATTTGGAAAAATTATTATAAAAATATAAATATTTATTATAGTCATTTTTTTGGATGTTTTATAAAACTTTTGTTTATTTTTAATGATGTTTTGCGACATGAAAAATATATAGACCACCTTTATGCAATAAAAAATATGATTATGAGAGAATATGTTTCGTGGCTTTAGATGATAAAAGAAATCTTATACAATACATAAATTATGAAAAAATGGTATCATGAGTGATTTCAAAAATGTTATTTTTCTATGGAATGAGGTTCTTGACTGTTAACTATTGAGTATTTTTTATTTTGTTAATATTTTTATGTTGGAAAATATGTGGATTATTTCAAGGAGCTTCTATGAACATAGTGCCAATATCATTTCAATGTCTTTTATTTCTTTAATTTTATAATTTGTAAAGAATTAATCCATAATATTTTAATTAGAATGTTTGTTTCTTCTACTATTATTTTTCAAGAAGGTATCACAAATGTGTTGGATGGAAGGCTTGTATTAGAAGGGTTTCCTGCAATATGGACCATTTTGAGAAACAATCATCGTTAATTAATTTTTATTAACATTCAATGTGAATCTACATTGTTATTAATATTCCAACACATAATGGACTTTCTTTCAATTTTATGTATCCTTTTTTCACTGATAAGATTTATAAATAATTTCTTTTTAATGCAATTTTCTTTCTGTAAAAGTATTCTACACTAACAAAATCAACTTAATTTTCCCATAGAAACTATATTGATATAAAACATGCTAATAAATTTTGAATTTAATGTGCAGTAAAAATATGTCAATGACTATATCCATTTTATATAAACAATATTTTATTGACAATCTACTTGGACATATTTTCAAATGAAGCCTTGATCATATCAACTATCATTGTTTTATTATATCTACCTCAATAAAATATATTATTTATTACTAATAATTGGATCTTGAATCCATTTCAAGTGAATATTAATTTTTAATCCCTTTAAATCTATCTATTTCAATAGATCCACTTGCAAACCATGTCTTCCACCTTGGGTGCAACAACTTCCCTAACCTGAATAATCGTCGAGCACTATGGTCTATGAACCCTTTGCACCACTAAAGTTATATATTTGCTATTCTATCTTACTTTAGTAAAGACTATTGATGTTATGGTGTTGCATCCTTTTGTATGGGATCAATTCATTTCATGCAATGTGATCCACTGATGGTCAATGTCATGTGAGTACCTTCACTTATATTTATATCATCCTCACATTTCCTACTCATCCAACCATTTGATTTTTTTTTTTTTTTTTCAATTACATTAAATTCATTAAAACATTAAATATTTACAATTATCATATTTTTAATTACCCATTTGAATCATTTTTTTCATTCATGTAATTTATTTCTCTATAATGAGTACCCAAATATAAAAATTTATTTCTTATTGATTCAACTAAATATTTCTACTTTGTTTTCGATTTATCAAAATTTTCTCTCAAATTTATTCAATTACTATGTACCACTCATTTGTGTTTTAAATATATTAACTATAAATATTAATAATTCATATTAATAAAATTGTATTATATTATTGAAAATATTATTTTTTTCACAGCATCATTCGAATGCATATCTGGAGTACTAGTATTCAAATCGATTTTTCATCCTTTCAAAATAAAATTTTTTACCTTCCACTCCAAGTTATAATAGTAGATTATATTATTATATATTTATTAAAAAGTGACATTTTAATATATCTCAAAAATATTCTTCCCAATGTTATTAAAAGTTACGTTTCAAAGGAAACTTGTAAATTTTTTATTAGAATTTATTTTTATAAAAAATATCAAAAAAAAAATTTTAAACATTTCCAGAAGAATGGAATTACAATATTTTTTAATATTATTTCTCATGATTGATTGTTTCATATATTAAATTATATTTTCATTGGTTTATGAGTTTTTTTATTATGTTTTTCGGGGAAAATCAGCCATTTTTACGTATCTTCTCAAATATTAATTAGACAATTCTTATAATATTATTCTCCATTTACCTATTTATTCTTTACATATGTTTTCACAGATGATAAATATTAATTATATATAATATAAATAATTCATCCCTTCCTTTTAATATCTTAATAATTTTCATTGTATAACAATAAATTTTCATCATATACCTTTCCTCTTTAAATAAAATGCTTTTATATCATTTATTAAAGTGTGTTCACTGAGATTGATTACATCGATGGATTGGGAAATTTAATGAATAAACTGGATACCCTTATTCTATATAGTATAAATAGCATATGATTGGTTATTTTGATTTAATATTGTTTACCTAAATTGTTATTGAATATATATAGATTCCCATTTATTTTCCATGGTTTGTCATTTTATTTTTATTGATGGAATTATGAATGATTTCTTTATGTGTTTCTATTTGAATAGAATGTGTAACCCATTTTCTGTGAAGGGGTTTTCATGCTTTATTGAACTAGTTGATATCTTATCGCACACTTATATATGGATAAAAATGGATGGGGTCTTATATAACCCTCTTATTCAATGGATATTGTTTTATATCTCATGTGTAAATGTAGAATGGGTATTTTTGTATATGTTCAAAAACTAAATAATTAGACTTTTAGATATACTTGCAAACTAAATTGTTGTCCTTATTGTATATTCTCACAATATTATGATACCATATGATTATTTTTGTTCCATTATTATTGAATCTTATTTCCCCACTATCTAGATTCATTTCTTATGTTATTCCATGACATGCGTCGTTACTCATGTTTTGTGATCTACGATTTTCTGGCTAGGATTTTTATATGAGTCTTCAATATACACATATGCTCATATTATGCACACTTATGGACTTTGATTTCTATTTCTTACTGTTACCCTTAATAATCATATGACATAACTTATTTATTATGTTTCTATTTCCCATGGTTATGAATAAATTCAATACATATGAACTATCAAGAAAATTTGTTAATAGGAAGATTTTGAAAGAAATTGTGAAGACTTATTATGGGTTAATTAATTTTTTTATATAGTAGAAAATATTTCCTTTAGTTGAAATAGAAATGATTTTTGTTAGTTAATGTTTTGATCTAATTCTCCAAAACTGTAAACCTAATGTGTACTAAGAATTTAATACAATGAAATACTTTCTTAAAGATGTGTAATCAAGATGGATTCTTTTGTGGGGCACTATAGTTGGTATTAGAGCAGAGGATAGATAATTTATGAGGTTATGACAATTATTGGGGATAATTTAAGGGTTAATAAGTTATTTGTATCATAATATCAGTGGTATATATAACCCTTTATGTTAGTTGGGGTAATATTGAATAATATATGGATTATGATAAGTGATTTTTAGTGAAAACCCTAGGGATAAGTCTAAGTATATGATAAAATATCAGATTTTTTGGTAAATAATTGATTCTGTGGTTGTATTAAAAATTACCCCCAAGTCTGGATATTCGAAAGTGGATTTGGTTGTGTCATAGATGCACATATATGTAATCATCCCCAAACATGGATGTTTTAGAACTAACTCAATCATAAATCTAATGCACAGTGAGTGTCCGTAAGACTATATACCTATATTGACACTTCTGATGGATATTAATTTGTTAGTCACATTCAATTTACAAGAAATAAAAAAAGGATTTATTATTTAATGAAATTATGTAAGGAAAATTATAGAACATAACATAAATAACCCTAGATAGAACCATGTCTGATTTAGGTAGAACTGAAATTCAATGGAATAGTTGTAAAGATTATTGAATTTCATGTTTGATATTACATAAGATTATATATGATACTTCCCTTTTAATTTTAATACTAATATCTCCTAATTATCCCTTTTATTTTTATAAGTGGATGGGGTTTGAAGGAAACTAGTTAATAATGAATGTAATAGACAAAATATTATATTTTCCAATTAGCAACAAAATTCGATTGAAGCTAGTGTTGAAAATATAACGATTTTGATCACATAACTATCATGTGTTATAATTAACAAAGAGATTATTATTAAACACCTGAACACATAAAATATGAGAAGGAATTTGTTTCATATAATACAATATTATGACGTTGATAAATAAATGAATATTTAGTTTTCTACATGTCAAAAATGTGGGAAGACAAAGCAAAGGGGAATATCCCGTTGGAACTGTAAGATATTTTCTTTTTTGTAAATGACATTGAGTAACAATATTATGAATAAAAAGTAAGTGTCTAGTTAACACAATAAAGGGGAAAAAATTATTCATAGGGATCCACTAGTAGTAAAATGTTTCATATGTGATGAATTATGGAACTATAAAAACAGGGGCATTAATCTAAGGGATTAAGACAAAAATCAACACATATGACCTCCTAGACTATGGGATGAAGGAAAATCCTATGAAAGACTAATATGGAAGTGGACAGTAATAATTAATAGGTGCTAGGTGCACCTATTCATTACTCTATATTGGAAGAAGTCACATGTTGTGTATGTTTTCACTAACTTTTATCTATTGAAACAAAAACACCTAGTGGTGTTGTTGTATTATCTTAAGTACATTAATCTTCTTAATGTTTTTTTGGATTATGATGCATTTTAGTCTTATTTCTCTTTCTTTAAATAAATTTAATGTTATTTTCATAATTAAATTCTTCCCTTTACTTTAAAGGAAAAAAATTTGGAATAATGATATCTCATTCCATATCAATGTATGGATGTCTAGAAATGAAATGATTACTATGATATATCATAAGAAAATAATTCTATTATAATAGTTATGATACCAAATCAAGAAGTATGATTTCTTAAAATGTATAGGAAGAAAAATCATATTGTAATAATTTTAATTATAAAGTAATATATGAGTTTCCAAGACTTAAACTGGTTATAGAGGATAAATACTTTTTAGAAATAAAACCCAGAGTCATGAATTTCTTAAGTATATCCTTAAATATTTTCCTTAGTAAGTAGTGATTAAATTTAATATGATTCCATTTACTTAAGGGGGAATGTATTTATCCAATATTTTACTATCTAATTTTTCCTTTAATAAAAAACTAAGACTCAGTCTTGAACACTATATATTCTAGTATTGTTGAACTATAATTCACATTTGTAAAATCATGAGGATATTTTTAGTTTAGTGTTTTATAGAATTAGGAAAAACTAGTAAAAATTAAACCAATTCAATAAAATTGGAAACTTATACACATAATAAATTTTTATACAAAACTATAGTCATTAAAATAAAACATGGTTACTGATTATGAAAAATATCCATTTTTTTCTCCTTGATCTCATCTTTGTCTCTAATCTCCCTTAAATCCTATGGAAAACATTTTAAAACATGGTATGCGAACAAAAATCATAGTAAGTGACATAAAAATAAATAAACAAACTGTTAGCCCCTAAAAATTATAAACCCATGAATTGTTTTCTCAAATCTATAATTTTTTACCATAATACATAATCTCTTTACCTTACATCATGAAATAATAATATTCATGTAAAAATGTATAGCCAACATAAATAATAAATTTAACTTTTTGCATCATTTCCATATCACTCTAACATTTACTGTTGTTCTCATGTCTACATTGGTATTAACCATCATGGTTACATACCATGTAATCACTACAGTATATTCATGTAACCTCTTAGGATAATCCCTATCGGTTAACTCTGTCCCATTACACAATGCATTGGAGAGATATAAGGGGCTCACCCACCCTCAAATTATCACAGAACCACCCATAATGATAAAAAATTCCCAAGAAACATAAAATAATAATAATATATAAATCATTCATATGTGAAACATTCTATAGAAGAATAAATTTATCAATTTTGAAATCACATTTCAGTTTTTAAAAGTCGCGCACTCTTACATGAAAACATTTTATTTTAAAAAAATTGTAAAATGGTTAAAGAAACATTAAAACATTAAATAGTAATAAAATCATTAAATTTTGTTTATAAAAATATGTTAAAACCATTCTTATTTTTATTATGTAAAAATTGTTGAAAGAATAATAGTAAATGAGGTTTTTAAAAGAATGTTCCTTATATAAAACGCGAAAAGACCCCTTTTTATAAAAAAATGAGAAAAATTAAAAAATTCCAATTTTAAAAAATTTAGTCCCATATATATAAATTCATTAATTTTATTTTTGAAATATTTAAATTAAATATATATATTCAAATGAAAATATTGAAAAAAATTTAAAGAGTTTTTTTAGTAAAAAAAGTCCCTTACAAATATCATATTATTGAAGTGAGCATTAATAAAATTATTTGATTATCTATATCTTCTGTAAATCTAAATAAACCAAATGTAAATAAAACAAAATATATTCAAAATTACTTTCTCACATAATCTAAAAACAACATAATCGAAAAGAATAAGTTAACCCAATGAATGGAAATTGGGTTTTGAATTCTCTAACTACTTTGCAATCAGTCGAATCATATACCAAATGAAATAGAAACATTAAAAAACATTAAATATCATTATAATAAATAAATTCATGATATATCTTGTCAAATTATAGTTGTATAAACGTTAGAAAATAATATAGTTGTATATCATAAAAAATATGCCTCAACAAACGAAAATTGAGACGAGGCCCCTTACCTTGAGTAAAAAACGTAACGTTCATTCATTATCATCCTGAATAATAAACATTGGTTAATTATTTACTTGAATGATATAATTTTTTAATTTTATTTATTCCTTTAATATTATTTATTATCATATTATGAAAATTACTTAATTATTATATGTTCAGTTCGGATGTTTTGATGATATTCGGTACATGAGTCCAAAGATAAATTTGGAATGATATCTATAATAAAGGTGGTAATTATTACATTGTATATAAAATAATATTCATTAAATAATAATTATTATTATTATACTTTTATTATACTTTTCAATTCATCCATTAAATATGGATATGAAAAATAAATTGTGATATAATCATGGAGATGGAATGTCATACGTACTCATGGGTAACATTGATATTTTCAATGATAATTATGAATAGAAGGTAAGTAACATTTTTTTCTATCCATGATGGTAATAATATAATTAATATAGTATTAAAATTTTAAATATACTTATATATATCATCCAGGAGATGTGGTGATAAAAAATGAATCCCATCACATAATGGAGGTTATTGTTCACACGTACGCATGAACAATGTTATCATTTTTATGTGCATGATAAGGTAAGAATGTAAATGATATAATATAATTTAATAATGATAAATATTTCATGAATATAATATATAAAATATTATTCTATAGTTATAAACATTCTTGAGATATGATGATAGAAAATGAATTATATCAGTTCGCAAAGTTAGTAGTCCACTGTACACACAAACGATTATTCATTTCCCATTTTATAGAAGTGGAGATGGATTTAAGTGATGATATTAAAATAATAAAATATCATTAAATTGATTATAATTTATTTATTATTTCATAATTTGTTAATAAGATTTAAGGAAGTGTAAGAATAAATAAAACAAAAATGCTTGATTAAAAATGATATATTTTCTTCGGACAATCAGTTTTTCATAAATGTGTAAGGCCACTAAGGATGGATTAATTCTTAAAATAAATGATTTAGAATGTGGGTAGGTATTATATAAATTAATTTGGATAGATAATGGTAGAAAAAATAGGTTATAATTTGTTTATATAAGAAGAGAATAGGTGTCCTTTTATATGAGATGGAAGGGAAACTATATGAATTCTACCAAATAATAAAATAATATAAACTAATTTTCAGAAAGAAAAATGGCCCCAAACTGATTTATTTATAATTTAGTATTATTATGGGTAGGAATAAATTCATCCAATGATATTTAGACGTATTTATTGTATTTTTTTTACTCCTTGTTGTTTTATTTTAACATTTATTTGACCTCTCTAACTCTTATCGTGATAATAGGTGTATTTACTGGTAAAAGGTCAATTTTGTTACTATAAAATGACAAAAAACCCATAAATGAATCATTGATGAAATTTTAAAAATTATCCCAATAATTTGTAAAAAATTATATTTTTATAAATTATATATCATTTAATAAAAAATTATTTATTTTAAAATATCATTAATGACAATTTTGACATTGTTCATTAATTGAATTTTTAGTAAATTATAATAACAACAAGGTAAATTTGATCAATTTTTTATAAATAATAACTAAATTATCAAGGTAATATATAAAAATCCCAGATGAAATTATCTATCTCAAATTATATTTGTTTTAATAATTTTAATATAATTTATTTTATATTTCAATTAATTAAACAATTACTACATCATCATTGTGTAATCAATTAAGGACATTATTTTATCACATAAAAGTTATAAATAAATTACCATGATGTAGATAAATATTTTATATTTAAAATTAGTATTTATAGTCTATTATATCTTCTAAATAATCCTATATTAAGAATGTTAATGTTCTTAAAAACATAAGTATTATATCTTTAACTTTTCATTAAAATAAAATACTATAAAGTGATTTAGGTCGTCCAAGTGGATCCAATAGGTCATAAAATAGGCCCATTGATGATTTTTGTTGATAATAACCCCTCCATCAATATTAGGTCAATTGTCAGGGTAATTTTATAATATTTGAAATATTATTTTTACGTTTAATTTCCCAATTTACCATTAAGTGTGGAAATAAAAACTATTACAATCACTATTCATATTGTTAAAAAAATAAAGGGGATATATTCACTAAATTTTGGCCTTATGATTAAAAATATTTAATCAGTTTTTTTAATTCAAAACATATAAGTTCCGTAAATAAATTAATTTTAAACTCGTTGACAATGTGAGAAAATGGGTTATTAAAATGAAAATATTGAAAATATTGAAATGTTTTTATATCCAAATTCAATGTGAAATTGATTAAAATTACCTAAATTAGAGTAATTCATATAAAAGTGACCAAATTATACTATAAAAATAGTCAAAAAAATTTAACACTATACATTATTTATACAAAAAATTATTTTCAATTAAAATCTTGTATTTTCATTATTCATAAAAAGATAAAAATTATCAGAAAAATACAATAAATTAAACCAAATTAAATTTTGATATTATAATTTCAAATAATTAATTTATTTTTTGAAATATAATAACTAAAAAACCAAAATTTAGTTTTAAAAAAGTCTTAAAATAAAAGGAGGTAAAATGCCTTCTAAAAATATACATCTTTTTTGTATAAAATTTTATTTTTATTATCTTAATACTATCAAACTTATTTGATTAATAAAAAAAATTCATTAAATTAAATAAATATATATTTAATTAATATATTTTACTAATTATAATTAATTTAATTTTTTATGATTAAACATCATTCTGATCATAAAAATATTTTTTTATTAAAATAACAACCTTTATATTTTATTCATTTTTTCATTTCTAATTAATTACTAATCAATGATTTATTTATATAAATTTGTGTAAAAAATGTTTTTATAGATTAGTAAGTCATTTTTATATCCACCATTTTAATGGATATGTTATAATGGTAACATTTAGATAATAATATTTACTTGTTTTTTATGAGTGATGTAGCGTATTATTTATGTTATCGAAGATAGTGTGTCCTTTTAAAAACATTAGATGCTATATAAACATTGTATCGGTAGATTTATTCACATAATACACTGAACTAAAATTAAATTAAGATACTTTAAAATAAAATTATAAAATTTTATGATTATTATATTGTCATTAAATTAGCAGGTACAAATGGAAGTAATCATACTTTGAAATATATGAAGAAAAAATGAAAAATGTGGGATTGGGTAATGAAAGTCTCTTATATGAAGCTCATTCTTCAAAAATAGGAAAGGAATTATCTACAAAAATATTATCTTTATACCAATACCAATTTGAACTTGAAAAATTATGGTATGGGAAAAATCATATTCAAGAGAAATTCAAGCATATAGAAATTACCACAAGATCTGTGATATCAAAATCTTCAACCTGTACTACTACCGAAGCATACCTTAGATATTGATCTTACACAAATATATATAAGTGATATATTACTATATGTTAGGATAATATAATCTATAAAATATTGATTTAATAATTTATTTATCATATTTATTTTAGATTTGTATCATTTTTATTTTTAAAGAAATAGAAGGTTTATGTTTCTATAAAAATAGTTTTATATAAATTCGAAATTTAAAAGATAAGTTTTTAAATTTTTAAATATTCATTTTTTGAAATTAAATTTATTATAAAATTAATAATTTGAACAAAATGTTATAGAATTTTTCTTTTGGTTTTTCAAAATAATTTCTTTTTATATGAATAGTGAAAAAATAAATTTTTTTCAAAATGATGACTTTTATTATATTATCAGTCTATAAACAAGTCCTATATTTTATTTTAAATTGATAAAATATTTGTTTAGGGAATAATATTAAGTATTTTAATTTTATTTCTAAAATTTTTAAAACAATTGTTCAACCTTATAAAAAATATTATATTAATTTTAATAAAAAAATTTATCATTTCATTTAATTTAGTATTTCAATAGTAATTTTTTGGTCTTATTTTAAATATTAATAATTATTTTATAATAAAACTATTAATTTTCAAAAATGATAATGTTTGTAACTTTCTCTAATATATTGGTTTTAATATTGAAAACACACTTTCCCTAAAAAACAATTTTTATGCGATATGTCCCTATATTTAAAAATTTATGTTTTTCACTCATAGAAATATTTTAAATAAAATGATTTAAAAAATAAAAACAATAAGTTTTAAATTTGGGAAATATGTTCATTTTAATTTTTTCATCAAATTTAATGATTATGGATAAAAATTAACTACCCCAATAAAAGTTAAAAAATTTAAAAATTGATTTATTATGAAGAAATAATCCAAAACATATTAAAAAAATGTTCTAGAAGGAATAGTTTTGTTTTTTTCTGAGAAAAACTCACCAAAATTCATATTTTCCCCTTTTTTGAGACATTTATCCTTGAATAGTGATTTTAAATTATTCAAAATGTAAATGGTGATTCCGAAATTTCAGTACTTTTCACATATAAAAGGGAACACTTAAACAACATAAAGTTGAAACATTACTTCAATATTTATTCCCAATACTATAAAATTTGGTTTCACCTAGAACACTCTCTTGGTTCCTTAAGCCTCTAGTCACAATTAGTTAAATAAATCCCTCCATTTCCAAGGATATTTAAAAGAGAAATTTTAGACTCTCGACCTAAGTATTACATACTTCTTAATATTTTGGAAATAATTTTCTTTGAAAAATATTTTATAACCACATTAATATAAATAAATTAGTAAAATTAATGTACCAATATTTTATTATATTAAATTAATATCCCTTATTTATTCATTTACTTCCATTAAAGATATTAAATAACATCTATTGTGTGTGGGTGCAGATTACCACATCCATGAATCAATATCTTCTATTTTTTTTGTAAATTACTCTAATGGACTGTTATTGTAATGACCCAAACGTTTATTAATGGAAATTCCTCTTGATCTAATTAAATGTTATATTATGTAAAATGGTTTTATAACATAAACACTTTATTGGTTTTATGATTTTTTATTTTTAAAATACCTTTATGAATTGTGACTGTTCCTAATATAGTCAGTGAACATTGATTACATGATTAGTATAAATATTTCTTTTTAACAAATCCAATTTACTCAGACAAAAGATGTGATGGCCTCATCCAGTAGACTTTCCTCATATGAAGCCCATTTGTCAGAGCTTAGAAAAGAGGTGGCATAATTGGGATTTTCTCTTGAATAAGCCCAAGCCAAGCTTCAATACGTTAAGCTCGAGCGAAACCGCCTATGGGAGAAGAGGAAGATGATAGAGATTAGCACCGAAGCGATGTTTTCTCAGCCACCTGAGAAGTTTGTGACCATCGCACACCATACCCTTCAATCGTATATAGGTGTTATAAGAGGTTATGTGACATGACCTTAGTACTATGATTATGTGCATTATTTTTATAATATAATAAATAATAAAAATTCATTTTATTATCGTTACTTTGTAAATTGTTTTTAAAGAACAAATAGTTTATTAGTTAATATTCAACTAAGAAATCTATTTAGATAAATAAATGTTTTTTTAATTAAATAATATTTTAAAAAATAATACTATTATTAGATTATATTTTATAATGTATAAATGATCATATAATTTTTATGAATACAATTGTAATTTTTATTAACATTTGAAAGTTGTTTTTGTCCAAACCCATGAATTTTCGATAAATGGAAATTTTTATTTTAATTTTAAAAATTCACATATTTATAAAATTATTTGGATAAAATTAATATTATTTTTTGAATTAGGATTTCGAAATTATGCTATGGTGAATTTTTAATAATTTTTTGAGATAGTAAAATTTCTGGGTAAAAATAATATACCGTTTAAAAATAAAATGTGTTTTCTGAAATCATAATAACCAAATTGTTCTGTAATAAAATACTATAAACATTATGTTTATCCAATATATGTTTTTAAATTAAAATAATTTGATTTTAGGTTTGTTTTATTTATTTTACATTGTCTTATGGGACCCTCTGTAACATCCCAGGTAAATAAAGAAAAAAACATAATCATATGTATTAATATTTACAAATTAAATATTAATTGTACTTTAAAGGGGTTGTTATCACTACTAGAAAAACAGGTATTTGCGACAGGCTATTTGCGACGGGATCCCGTCGCAAATAGCCCGTTGCTGAAAACGCCGTCGCAACTACACTTATTTGCGACGGGCCCGTCGCTAAAGACTGTTTTTGCGACGGGCATTCTCCCCGTCGCAAATAGTATTCCGTATTTTTGTAAAAAACTTTTAAAACAGTTTTTGCGACGGAACCGTCGCAAATACCTTTTGCGACGGGACCCGTCGCAAATAGCTTTTGCGACGGTTCCGTCGCAAAAACTCTTTTTAAAAAAAATAAAAAAAATTAATAATACTAGTATTTGCGACGGGAGTCGGGACCCGTCGCAAATACATTAAAAAAAATAAAAAACTATTAATAATACTAGTATTTGCGACGGGCATAGTATCCCGTCGCAAATACTATAAAAAAATAAAATAAATAAATTATTAATAAATTATTTTAATTAATATAATAATAGAATTATAATTTACAAATGAAAATAATAAATTATTTTAATTACTATAATAATAGTAGAATTATAATTCAAAAATAAAAATAATAGAATATTAATAAATAATTTAATTAATATAATAATATTACAATTATAATTCATAAATAAAAAAAATATTAATAAGTTATTTTAATTAATATAAAAATATTAGAATTATTTTACATTCAAATATTAAAATAATTCAAGTATTACAAAAAAAATAATTAAATTATAATATTATAAAATTTTAATATATATATATATTTTTTTAATATATAAATAAAATTTTAATATATATATAAAATTTAATATTATAAAATATAAATAATATTATTATTCATATTAATATTGTTATTTAAAAATATAATATTATTAATATTTTATAATGAGACAGAAACTACGAATAGAAAAAAAAATATTTTGATTTCACAAATTTTATAACAGAAATACAAACTCTAATCTGTAGGAGGGGGGGAGGGGGGAGGTGGGGGATCTGTAGATGGTGGTGGAGGAAACTCCATCCCTAAAGCATGAGTGAGTCGGCGCATGTACTCCATCTGCTCCTGATGCTGCTGCTGCCACCGACTCGTCTGCTCCTCGTACAGCTGCTGCTGGCGTCGACACTCCTCCTCATGCTGCTGACGCATCTGCTCCTGCTCCTGTCGGAGACTCTCTATCTGTGCAGTCTGAGATCGCAACTGATCCTCATACTATGTAGAAGAAGATGCACGAGCTCCTCTCGAGCTGGACGTCGACATCGCAGCACTGCCATAATAATCTCCGGGAGTCAGTCGAGAGCCGATACCAACTACCCGGCCCTTCTCGAAGGCATACTGGGTGGCCTGCATCCATGCCGCCTCATCAAACTGACGGGCAGTGGTCTGATCTGATGACTCGGCCTGACTCTCAGGCCGGGCCTGTGCCGCTGCGGCCTCATATGACTCCTATAGTTGCAATTTAATATTAAAATTGTGAATAAATTATATGCAGTTAATTTTTAAACTTGAAAACAAATAATACTGACCACGATGTGATGCTGACGATCACCTCTAAGCTCCCCAGTAGCAGGATCACTGTACATCCTCCGATATACGTCGTACTCTGTAATATCGGGGTGCTCGACAGCCTATAAGAATAAAAAATAAACTGTTAATATTTATAGTTATATAAAATATTTATAAATAATGTACGTACCAGATGCTGTCTATGAGTACTGAAAGAACGACTCCCAGCTCGATGAGTCACCTCCTGCCTCCCTCGATTCTGCCTCCCCACCGATGATCTCCTCTGAAAGGCACCACTCAACCAGTGCGCACATAATCCATCCCATACATGGGATGAAATATACTCTGGTCGGTGTGCTCTACATGACTCATCAAACTCTGAGTTTCTTTGAAATCTTACGTTGCACACTAGTAATAAAATAATATTATTTTAAATGGTAGTTAATATGTAGCTGTTGTATTGGCGGGAATTAATAGAAATAACTAAAATATGATTATATATGTTTGTTAAATGTTTTTGCATTTATCCAATAAAGGATAAAGGCTTAAAATATGAAAATAATTCAATTTTAGGCACATATACTCTAATTTTCACTAAAGGTCCACTTATCGCCTTTTGATGGAGAACCGTCATTAAATATAGTTTTGGTCACTCTTATAAATTCTATTGGACCAAATAAAATTCTTCTTTAGAATAGAGGCATCAAAATTTACTTTGTGTAAATTTTTGGTATTTTTCCGATAAAGATCATTTTTAATGAATAGTGAAAAATGTGGTTTTTTAATTCAAAACCTCTTTTTAATCTAATTTATTTATATGATTTGATTATCTTTTGAATTGGTTTTAAAGAGAAATTAGAATATATATTTATCATTTAATACAATTTTGGTCATTGGAATTAATTTAACTTTGAAATTGAACTTAAACTAGTGTCAATCTTTTGATATATATTGTTTCATAAAAACACGCTATTTGTCATGACAGCGGGAATTAATTATTAAATTAATTAATGTAACTTATTTTATTTTAATTTTGTAAAATAGAAATCATTTTTGAATTTTGAATATCAAATATAGATTAGGGTGATGTTTTGGTATTTTTCTGAAAAAAATCAATATTTGACGAATAGTGAAACCACTAAGTGGTACTTAAAAACTGATTATTCGTTTAAATGAAATTTTACCACCTTTGTGTTTTGAATTTCAAAAATCCGACATACATGGTTTTAATTAATAATTAAAATGTGGTTCAATGGGATTAAAATATTTTTCTGGTGAATAGTAACTTTTAAGTTTTTAATCGCGATTAGAGGTAATTAGTGTAGTTTTAGGTAAAATTTATGTTTTAGTAATATTAAATTACCTAGAAACGTGTTCTACCTATATGGGATGTGTCATGGCCGACCAAGAAAATCCATGGGTCAACTTGGGGACCCCATGGAGCCACTTTGGTAGGAAAATGACATTAATGACTTTTTATTTAAAGTTAAAATAAAAATGTCCCAAACATGAATTCTTTTACTAAAACAATTTTTAAATTGGGTTATACAAGTCAGATTTTTTACTATAAATATTAATTAGAAATTTAAAAATATTTCCTACATTAGGATAATTATTTTATAATTTTTAGACATTATATAAATTAAATTATTTATGGCACCATGATGATGTAGTGATTACCTCATTATTTAACGATTTAAATAAAATGAAAAGATAATGTAAAATATAAGATCTACACTTGTCAAAAACCTATTGGATGGGTGGATTTCGAACCCTTATCACCATATCCTCTAAAGTTATAATTGTGGGACCTTTTTTATCTGAAAATCATTTTATAATAATGTAACCTTTTATAACTTTCCAAGAGTGCCACTCCTCTCCTCTTATAAAAGGCCCTCGCCTCTACCTCCTTTCCCACACCACTCAAGACATTGGTTCGGCCAATATATGCTATTTTTGTCTCTCCACATCCCTCTCTTACTCCGTGAAGCCTCACATTGGGCATAAGTCTTCCCAAGGAAGCCTTTGAGATCAAATCTAAGAGAGTTACCCGATTTTAAGGTAATGTCTTCACTTGTGTTATTTTGTTTTATTTTGCTTCTCCAACCCCCTAAAATCTTTTTCTTCATTTATTTTATAAAAACACTAGTATCTTCAATATACTAGGATGTTGTTATAATAAGAATTAGAGCTACACTTACACACACCTACATCTAATGGTTAAAGAACATACTGTTTATGTGGATGGCGAATTTCTGCCTCACGAAACGATGATTGTTCAATATTCTTCTAACACCTTCAAAGGTGGCCATTAAGATGTCACTATATTTATATATTATATATAATATATTTATTTTTTCCTTAAGTTCTATATTTTTCATTTATGGCATACCCTATGGCTTCCATTATGGGTATACACGATATCTTCATTTTATGAAGTGCGGACTACCGCCCCCTCAAAGTGATTTGATTCATTAATGTCATATGTTGGACGTATAAATGATGGATTTAAAGTTATTATATATGATTTAAGTTACATCTAAATGATGAATATAATTCTGGAATTAAAATATACATACCTCTCATTTAGTTTTAATTCCATTAATATGACATAGAAATGAAAGTAGCGTTCATGCGTACGTATGGCTTACCATCTCCATGAACGGTATATTTCATTTCATACATATAAATGATTATAAAATAATATAAATACATGTATATTATGGATATATATGATATATATGATATCCAAATCATGAATATCTTTCTGGATATAATGAACCATTGACCACACGAACAACATGTAATTGTAAGAAGTCCACTTTCGACTTAAGAACCAAATATCGGCAAAACAAAAATTATTAACTTAAATAATTACCTAGTGTTTATAACATGGTAATAAGTGATATAAAAGGAATAATAAACTTGAAAAATGTTCTTAATCAAGTAGAAATTAACTCAAGTTTATTATTCAGAATGTTAAATAATGATCGAGTCAAGTCGGACCCGAGGTAAGGGACTTCGTCTCAATCTCCTTTCATTGAGGCATATTTCGTTCTTTTATACGGTTTATAAACACCTTTGACTTTTACTTTGATACAAAAGGAATCTTTTTCTACAAAGCGTTTTACTAAATGACAAATAGGAATGTTTCTTTTAACGTACGCGGTGACAAAAACCTTTTTCGCTGCTGCGAGTATTATTTGGTCTTTGGCTTCCTCAATAAGCCGTAATGTTTTTTTAAATTAAATAAATACCATATACTCTTTTATGTTTTTTGGTATTGAAAATGATTTTTATAATGTATTTGTTATGTAAATATATTTAATAAATATATTGTGATCAATGTGTGGAAATTTTTTCTTTCCATTATATTTTTTTTAAGTCTTATGATTTTATAAGGGTACTTGGACATTTGACTGGTGGTTACGTGATAAAATATATGACGGGTGGTTCCGTGAATACTAGGACGGGTGGTTACGTTATATCCTCTAATGCATTGTGTATGGAAGTCGTCCGTATGGCTATTCCATTAAGTGATATGTGTGGAAGTCGACCTTGTGGTTATTCCACTTAAGTATGTTTATGTCCCAAGTTACCTTTATATGTTATGTGATCTTTATATGGGTTTTATGGTAATCTTTTCATCACAAAAGGGTAAGTAATGAACTTTTATTTAGTAAAGATTGTTTACTACTTCATAATGGTGAAAATTATTACTTTGATAAAGTATACGTGGTTTACTTGTTGTTTTGAAAAACTAACAGTTTTCATTCATTTTGTATACCTTACTAAGCTTTTTATGGTCACCCCAAGTTTTTAAAATTATTTTCACAGGACTTAATGTGGAATAGGGTCAAGGATGGGATCAAGAGAAAGTCATGCTACCTAAATAATAGAACTAGACATGTTTCTTTTTAAGATTTTTTATTTTATGGAAACATAGAAGAAGTTTCTACTTTGTAATCCTTTTAGATGAAATATTTATGTCCTAATTCTTTAAAACTCTAAACCTGAAAAGATCCTCAAAGTTAATTGTTCCTTTAATTCAATATTAAGTATGTTTTAAGGCCGAGCCTTATAGTTGGTATTATAGGGAGTTTTATACAACTTTAAGAGTTAGAAAATAGTTAAATTATGAATTAATTTATGGTATGATTGAAATGATATAGCATTTAAAGATTACCATGTTGCTTCGCCAAAGATATTTCGTTGTTCAGAATGGTTTTCCGCAGAGGAAACAAAGAAGCTATGTTCGGATGACATCATGAGGAAGACAACCTTCCAAATCAGCAACCTGAGATGGTCGGAATCGGAACTGAACTGTTTGTTGCAGTAATGGAACAGTTGACTCAGGCTATAAATGGTGGTGGTATCCATGCACGAGATCAGCCAGATAAACTGCATAGGAACATGTCAGTGGTGGAACATTTCATGAGGAAACATCTCCCATAATTTAGAGGATCATCTGACCCTGTGCTAGCTGAAGGGTGGATTAAAGCACTGGAGAATATTTTTCATGCAATGGGGTGTTCAGAACCTCAAAAGGTTAGTCTTTCTGTTTACCGTTTTGAAGGTGAAGCTAATCAGTGGTGGTCGATGGTGAAAAATATCAGGGATAGTGATGATATTGATGATCTTCACTGGGGAAAATTAAAAGGTATGTTTTTTGAGAAATATTTTCCTAAGGTGGTTCATCTTAGGATGGGAAAAAAATTCCAAGAATTGAGGAAGTAGGATGATTCATGGGCTGCTTATGAAGTAAAGTTCACTCGATTGGCAAGGTATGCTCCAAACTTTATTCGATATCATGATAGTAAAATAAAACGTTTTTACTCATGGTTAAAGCCAAGGTATCGAAGCGATTTAGCATCTCGTGAGTTCCAAAGTTATGAAAAACTTGTTCGATGTGCGAAGAAGGTGGAAATGGAGTTTTCCGATGATCAGGTGATCTTTGACAAACAACAGAATAAGAGGTCTAGTTGGTAGGAAAAAGGGAAGAATTCATCAAAGAAGCATGGAGGTAATAAAACCAAATATTCATCCTATGAGAAGTGTGGTAAAATGAATTCTGGAGAATGTTTATCCAAGTCTAGAAAGTTCTTTCGGTGTGGTATGCCGGGTCATTTTTCTCGTAACTGTTAGGAAGATGTTCAAGAGGAAATGACAAGCCAGCGGTAAGATGTTTTAAGTGTAATGAAATGGGTCATTATGAAAATGAGTGTCTAATGAAGAACACAACTGAGGGAAAGCATCCAGACTACAAGCAGAAAGGGGTGGTGAAATCCTTTGCAACTACTTCAGTAGATGTTGGGCCATCGAATGAAGTAGTATCAGGTACACTGTTTGTATGTTCTGATTATGGCAATGTGTTGTTTGATTCAGGGTCTACACATTCTTTCATCTCTGAGAATTTTTCTAGTAAATTGGAAATTCCATCTCAAGATATGAATCCTGAACAAACGGTAAAAACACACGGGGGGAACGTTGAGACAAAAATGAATTATAAAACCTTCTTATCCTTGTGTGCGGAAAGAATCTACCAGCAAACCTTATTGTTTTGCCTCTAGTAGAGTTTGATGTTATTTTGGGCATGGATTGGCTTTCTGTTTATCATAATAAGATTGACTGCAGAGCTAAAATGGTTTCTTTTCAGAAAGATTTTCAGTTTGTTTACAATAATGAACCCTTGATTTTGATAAGTTATCAGGAAGTTGAGAAACTAGTAAAAGATAGAAATGAATGTTACCTTTCACATATTGTTGAAAATAAAGGAACTGGTCAGATTAATGATTTTCCAGTGGTAAATGAGTATCTTGATGTTTTTTTTGATGAGTTGTCTGGTATTATTCATGATCGGGAAGTTTAATCTACTTTTGACTTAGTTTCTCATTCTAAGCCAATTTCAAAACCCCCTTATCGAATGGCTCAAGTTGAACTTTTAGAGTTAAAGAAACAATTGCAGGAGTTTTTAGATAAAGGTTTCATTCAACCTTTCACATCACCATGGGGTGCTCCTGTCTTGATTGTTAAAAAGAATGATGGCTCAATGATACTTTTCATTGATTATAGAGCCTTAAATAACATTATTGTTAAGAACAAGTATCCTTTGCCTCATATCGATGATTTTTTTATTAGCTCCAGGGCGCTCAATATTTTTTGATGATTGACTTGAGGTCGGGGTACCATCAGTTGAAAGTAAAATAAGCAGATGTTCTGAAGACTGCGTTCCGTACTATATATGGCCATTATGAATTTGTAGTTATTCCTTTTGGGTTAACCAATTCACCTTTTGTATTCATTCACCTTATGAATAGAAATTTCCATGAGTTCTTGGATAAGTTTGTGGTTGTTTTCATCAATGATATTTTGGTGTTTTCTAAAATTAAAGAGGAGCATGAAAGTCATTTAAGGGTTATATTTCCAACGTTAAAAGAAAAGAATCTGTATGGAAAATTTAGCAAATGTGAGTTTTGGTTACAACAAATTTCTTTCCATGGTCACATTGTTTCAAAAGATGGAATAATTGTTGATCCTGCTAAAACAAAAGTTGTTGAAGAATGCCCAATACCCACAAATGTAACCGAGATCTGTAGTTTTCATGGTTTGGAAGGTTACTACCAAAGGTTTGTTGAACATTTTTCACAGTTATCTAGTCCAATGACTAAGCTTACTCGGAAGGGTGTTAAGATTATCTGGAAAAAAGAGTGTGATGATTGTTTTCAGGAATTGAAAAGAAGATTGGTTAATTCTCTAGTTTTGTTACTTCCTTCCAGGAATGGTGAGTTTGTTATCTACAGTGATTCTTCATTAAAAGGACTTGGTTGCATCCTAATACAGAATGATAAGGTAATTTCATATGCTTCGCGAAAATTGAAAACTCATGAGGTAAATTATCTTACACATGACATTGAATAAGCTGCTGTTGTTTTTTCTCTACAAATTTGGAGGCATCATTTGTATAGAGTAAAGTGTGAAATTTATACTGATCACAAATGTTTAAAGTATATATTCACTCAGAATGAATTGAACATGACACAGAGGAGATGGCTGGAATTAATCAAGGATTATGATTGTACAATTCACTACCATCTAGGAAAAGCAAATAAAGTGGCTGATGCTTTGAGTAGAAAAAGTAATGATTCATTAACCATGATACATTTGGAACAAGATCCTTTGGTTTTTGATTTGGTGAACTTTTCCATAGAAGTTGTTGGTGCAGAAAGTTCTTCTGTTTTGTTTTAGGTATCAGTGAGATCATCCCTATCAAACAGAATTAAGAAAGCGCAAAGGGAAGACAGTGGGTTGCAGAAAAATGTAGAGCTGGTTCAGAAGAGTAAGTTTCCTGAATTTAACATTGATAATGACTGTGTTTTGAGGTTTGGGAAGAGATTATGTGTGCCTGGTGATTCACATTTGAAGAATGAGTTGTTGTGTGAGGCTCATAGTTCCCCGTTTTCAGTTCATCCAAGCAGTACTAAGATGTACAGAGATCTGTGGGAGTATTACTGGTGGGATGGAATGAAAATAGATATTGCTAATTTTACTGTAAGTTGTTTGACTTGTTAGCAGGTTAAAGCAGAGCGGCAGTTACCAAAAGGGATGCTTCAGCCTTTACCAGTGACAGAGTGGAAATGGGAAAATATATCCATGGACTTTGTTGTGGGATTACTGAGGACATCTCGATGAAATAATGCAATCTGGGTTATTATTGATCGATTGAATAAATCTGCTCATTTCTTTCCTATTCGAGATACTTTGTCTCTAAATCAACATTCTCGGTTGAATCATAAAGAAATAGTCAGGTTACACGGAGTTCCCCTCTCCATTGTATCTGATCGTGATCCCAGGTTTACTTCTATCTTTTGGAAAGGCCTTCAGAAGTCATTGGGTACGGAATTAAATTTTAGTACAGCTTTTCATCCGCAGTCAGATGGGTAGTCAGAACGAACAATGAAAACTATGGAGGATATACTACATGCTTGTTCGATGGATTATCAGGGAAGTTGGGACCAACATCTTTCTTTTATTGAGTTTTCTTATAATAACAGTTTTCATTCCAGTATATAGATGGAACCATTTGAGGAATTATATGGGAAGAGATGTCGAACTCCAGCTTTTTGGGATGAAGTGGGTGAAAGGAAGTTGATGGGACCAGAATTGGTAGAAGAGATGGCAGAAAATGTTCAGTTGATTCAAAAACACATGAGAATAGCTCAAAGAAGACAGAAAAGTAATGCAGATAACTGGGGGAAGGATCAATCTTTCGAGGTAGGTGATCATGTTTTTCTCAAAGTTTCACCATAGATAAGTGTGATGAGATTTGGTAAGAAATGAAAGTCGAGTCCAAGGTTCATTGGACCATATGAAATTCAGTATAAAGTTGGATCAGTTGCTTACCGAGTGGCTTTACCTCTGAGTGTATCTCAGGCACACAATGTTTTTCATGTTTTGATGTTGAGAAAGTATATGCCAGATTCATCTCATGTTTTGAGACCAGAGGTAGTTCAGTTGGAAGTGAATCTCTCTTATAAAGAACAACCAGTCCAGATTCTTGACCGAAGAGAGCAGGTGTTGCAAAATAAGGAAATTCATCAGGTACCAGTTTTGTGGAAAACCCATATGGTTGAAGAGGCAATGTGGGAATCTGAAAATGATATGAGGGATAAATATCCCCACTTATTTTGATAAGTGAATAAAATTGCGAGGACGCAATTCCAAAAAGGGGGGAAGGATTTAACATACCAGGTTAATAAAGAATAAAACATTTTCATATGTATTAATATTTACGAATTAAATATTAATTTTACTTTAAATGTGTTGTTATGTTCGATAGCGTACCCGATACGCAACAAAGAGTTTCATTGAAATATTACGTTGCACACTAGTAATAATATAATATTATTTTAAATGGTAGTTAACACGTTGCCGTTGTATTGGTGGGAATGAATATAAATAACTAAAATATGATTATATATGTTTGTTAAATGTTTTTACATTTATCCAATAATGGAAAAGGCTTAAAATATGAAAAGAATTCAATTTTAGGCATATATACTCTAATTTTCACTAAAGGTCCACTTATCGCCTTTTGATGGTGAACCGTCATTAAATAGTGTTTTGGTCACTCTTATAAATTCTATTGGACCAAATAAAATTCTTCTTTAGAATCGGGACATCAAAATTTACTTTGTGTAAATTTTTGGTATTTTTTCGATAAAGATCATTTTTTAATGAATAGTGAAAAATGTTGTTTTTTAATTCAAAACTTATTTTTAATCTAATTTATTAATATGATTAGATTATATTTTGAATTGTTTTTAAAGTAAAATTATAATATATTTTTACCATTTAATCTAATTTTGGTCATTGGAATTAATTTCACATTGAAATTGGACTTAAACTAGTGTCAATCTTTTGATATATATTATTTCATAAAAACATTCTATTTGTCATGACTGAGGGAATTAATTATTAAATTAATTAATGTAAATTATATGATTTTAATATTGTAAAATAGACATCATTTTGGAATTTGGAATATCAAATATATCTTAGGGTGAAGTTTTGGTATTTTTCTGCAAAACCTCAATTTTTGATGAATAGTGAAACCACTAAGTGGTACTTAAAAACTGATTTTTCGTTTAAATGAAATTTTACCACCTTTGTGTTTTGAATTTCAAAAATCTTACAGACATGCATTTCATTAAAAAGTAATATGTGGTTCAATGGGATTAAAATATTTTTTTGGTGAATAGTAACTTTTAAGTTTTCAATTGTGATTAGAGTAAATTAGTGTAGTTTAAGATAATAATAATGTTTCAATAATATGAAATGACCTAGAAACGTGTCTTACACTTATTTGATGTGTCATTTCCAACCAATACAATCCATGGGTCAACTTGGGGACCCCATGGAGCCACTTTGGTAGGAAAATGAGATTAATAACTTTTTATTTAAAATAAAAATAAAAATGTCACAAACATGAGTTGTTTCACTAAAACAATTTTTAAATGGGGTTATACAAGTCATATTTTTTACTATAAATATTCCATAGAAATATAAAAATATTTACTACATCATGATATTTTTTTTATAATTTTTAGACATTAAATAAATTAAATTATTTATGGCACCATGATGATGCAACGATTACCTCATTATTTAACGATTTAAATAAAATGAAATGATAATTTAAAATCTAAGACCTACACATGTCAAAAACCTATTTTATGGGTGGATTTCAAACCATTATCACCTTATCCTTAAAATTTATAATTTTGGGACCTTTTTTATCCGAAAATCATTTTATAATAAAGTAACCTTTTATAACATTCCAAGAGTGCCCCTCCTCTCCTCTTATAAAAGGCCCCCACCTCTACCTCCTTACCCACACCCCACAAGCCTTTGGATCGTCCATGCTCTGCTCTTTTTGTCTCTCTACATCCCTCTCTTACTCCTAGAAGTCTCACTTTGGGCCGAAGACTTCCCAAGGAAGCCTTTGAGCTCAAATCTAAGAGAGTTACCCGATTTTAAGGTAATGTCTTCATTTGTGTTCTTTTGTTTTATTTTTCTTCTCCAACCCCCTAAACACTTTTTGTTAACTTCTTTTGTAACAAATCCAGTATCTTCAATATACTAGGATGTTGTTATAAGAATAATTCTAGCTACACTTACACACACCTACATCTAATGGTTAAAGATCATACTGTTTCTGTTGATGGTGAATTTCTGCCTCACGAAATGATGATTGTTAAATATTATTCTAACACCTTCAATGGTGGCCATTAATATGTCACTATATTTATATATGATATATAATATATTTATGTTTTCCTTATTCTTATGTATTTTTCATTTATGGAATACCTTTATGGCTTCCATTATGGGTATACGCGATATCTTCATTTTTGAAGTGCGGACTACCGCCCCCTCAAAGTGATTTGATTCGTTAATGACATATGTGGGACGTATAAAGGATCGATTTAAAGTTCTTATATATGATTTATGTTACATCAAAATGATGAATATAATTCTGGAATTAAAATATACATACCTCTTATTTAGTTTTAATTCCATTAATATGACATAGAAATGAAAGTAGCGTTCATGCGTACGTACGGCTTACCGTCTCCATGAACGGTGCATCTCATTTCTTACCTCTAATTGATTATGAAATAATATAAATACATGTATATTGTGGATTTATATGATATATATGATATCCAAATCATGAATATCATTCTGGATATAATGAACCTTTGACCACACAAACAACATGTAATTGTAAGAAGTCCATATTTGACTTAAGAACCAAATATCGACAAAACAAACATTATTAACTTAAATAATTTCATAGTGTTTATAACATGGTAATAAGTGATATAAAAGGAATAATGAACTTGAAAAATATTATTAATCAAGTATAAACTAACTCAAGTTTATTATTCAGGATGTTAAAGAACGATCGAGTCAAGTCGAACCCGAGGTAAGGGACTTCGTCTCAATCTCCTTTCATTAAGGCATATTTCGTTCTTTTATATAGTGTATAAACCCCATTGACTTTTAATTTGATTTAAAAGGAATTTTATTCTACGAACCGTTTTACTAAATAACAAAAATGAATGTTTCTTTTAACATACGCGATGACAACGACCTTTTCCGCCGCCGCGAGTATTATTTGGTCTTTGGCTTCCACAATAACCCGTAATGTTTTTTTAAATGAAATAAATACCATATACTATTTTATTTATTTTGGTATTGAAAATGGTTTTTATAATGGATTTGTTATGTCAATATATTTAAGCGATATATTGTGATCAATGTGTGGAAATGTTTTCTTTCCATTATATTTGTTTTATGTCTTATGATTTTATAATGGTACTTGGACATTTGACGGGTGGTTACGTGATAAACCATATGACGAGTGGTTCCATGAATACTAGGATGGGTGGTTACATTATAACCTCTAATGCATTGGGTATGGAAGTCGGTTGTATGGCTATTCCATTAAGTGATATGTGTGGAAGTCTACCGTATGGTTATTCCACTTAAGTATGTTTATGTCCCAAGTTACCTTTATATGTTATGTGATCTTTATATGGGTTTTATGGTAATCTTTTGGTTACAAAAGGGTAAGTAATGAACTTTTATTCAGTGAAGAGTTTTTACTACTTCAAAAAGGTGAAAAGTATTACTTTGATAAAGTATGCATGGTTTACTTGTTGTTTTGAAAAACTAATAGTTTTCATTCGTTGTGTATCCCTTACTAAGATTTTTATGCTCACCCCACGTTTTTGAAATGTTTTTCATAGGACTTAATGTGGAATAGGGTCAAGGATGGGATCAAGGGAATGTTGTGCTACCTAAAACATGGAACTAGACATGTTTCTTATTAAGAGTTTATATTTTATAGAAACTTAGTATAAGTTTCTTCTTTGTAATCTTTTGTGATGTAATAGTTATGTCCTAATTCTCTAAAACTATAAACCTGTAAAGATACTCAATGTGAATTATTCAGTTAATTCAATATTAAGTAAGGTTTAAGGTCGGGCCTTATACCCTCGAAGACTGATAAAACATTTTATCCTTTTAAATTGATTTCCTTGACTGTGTGACTCGCCTCCACATAAGAAACCCAAAATTTTAAGAAGTTAAAACATTGGACTTATAAAATATTGTCTTCCACTCCCATTTGGAAAAAACCATGGGTAGAAACTAAGGGCAGGTTTTTGGTTTTTTATTATTTTAATGTGCGGTGTCCAAAGCCTAAATGATAACGAATTCCCTCCCTATTCCTATATAAACCCACCAAGTATCCCACATCCTCTTCACTAAAATCCTTTTTAGTTATTCCAACTTTGGACCTCTTCTCTCTATAATCCTCCCAAGGATCCCCAAGCTCCCAAGAAACCTCTCTCAAACCTCTATTAAAACTTTGGGATTTCACTTCCATGTAATATATTCTCACTTTCATTATTTATTTCCATGTTTCATTATATTTTTATTCCATTTTAAATTCAATTAAAAATGTTGGGGTATGATTTTTCACCTACCCTATACTTCCCTACATATGTTTGAATGGTGATATACCCCTTTATCTCTCATTAATGCCTCCTAAGTACACATGTTACCATGCCGAATTTTCGTAAGGGATTACTTCCTTTCTTATTTTTATCCATGTTTATTTATATTGTAATACCCTTTTACATTCAATTAAAAATGTTGGGTTATGATTTTTCACTATGATTATATTTACCTCCTTATTTTTGAGATTATGAGAGACCTATATCTCTCTTATTAATGCCTCCCATGTACACCTGTTACAATGCCAAAATTCTGTTAGGAATTTCCCTCTCCTCATTTACGTTCAAGAAATTATTTTTTGTTATGAATCTAAATTCCATTACATATATTAGGGCATGTATCCATATAACCTACTTAAATAAAATTTCATTTACTTATGATGAGACACCCCTTTCACTCTCATAAACCATTTTTATGAATTCTTATGTCACGACATTACGCTGCCGAAATTGCACCATGATTTTTCAAGCCAATGTAATTATGGGGTAAATACCATACCCTTTTCGCTATAAAATGTATTCAACTTTATGAACATTTAATTATTTATTATAAAGATTCTTTTATCTATTCTATATACCTTTATCGTGGAATAAATGATGATGAATGATTCAATGTTTCACGATCCGTGTGGCACATTTATGCATGAAATGAAATGTTTATGAATGGTTTTCCCTGATAGCGCTCCAATGCATTGGTTAAAGATTAGTACCATGATGCGTCAACTGAAATGAGTATTTTATCATTATAATTCAGGTGCAATGAGTATTTACTCATTATAATTCAAGTGCAATGAGGATTTACTCATGATCCATTTGCAATGAGCCTTGGCTCATGAAAATTCCATGTTAAGTGTTGTTGCCACATTTCAATGATTTGATAATAATTCTATATCATACCATTATGTTCATTTTTATTTTATTCTCCATTGATATTTCTATTCCCTAAAATATTTTGTATTTTGGATGTTATGCCTTGTTTACTCGTTTACTAGACTTTATAGCTCACCCTTTTTACATGTATGTCCTCGGGTTATCCCATGTCAATATATATGTTGTGTGTTTTATTTTTTTATGTAGTTATGTATTTTATAAGACCCAAAGACACTGGACCTCTTGATATTCCATATTGTATCTAGTGAAGATTTTATATAATAAATAATGATTTAGTGTGTAATAAAAATCTGGGTTGTTATAGTTATAAATAATGTACTTGATTAATAAATATGGAATATAAAATATACGTGTGATTCCTAAATGAAAAATTAATATTTATCTTTAATCCAACTAATTCGTTGAAAACTAAAATCATCGTCATGTGTATGTGTAAACAACTTCCTCCATGGAATGATGTATTTCTTATTTCCTTACCATATTTCATGTCTATTTTAATATTTCATTTAAGGGATAAATACTATTTTTACTAAATTATTAATTATTTTTTTTGTAAAATTGGAAAAACCAATTAAAAATATAAACAATGAATATCCTTTGTAAATTCAACCGTCCAAAAAGAGAATACTAAGAGGGAAAAATGGTTTCTTCAAATTATGTAATAACTTTATATAGGTAATTTTATTCTAATTACTCAAAATTATGTATTATAACCCTAATAAAAACTAAACAATATCATTATGATTCTTTTATAATTATATTACAACTAACTCACTTCAAAATCATCCATTACTTATAGTGCGTACTCATTTGGTTATTTTTAACCACCAACTTGAAAAATGCTATAAATTTATATCATGTATGACTATGAAAATATAATTTCTAATAATATATTATATAAATAATTATGTAATTTTTTCCCTAAATTTTAATATAAAAAATTGGACATATTATTTAATAAAAACCCATCTCTTCAATAAGAATCTTTCAAACATGTACATCATTGAATTCATTTTTATGAATAATAAATAAAACTAGAATAGAATTAAATTATCATATAATTAAATACTATAAATAATCAATTAAACTACCTTTTAGGATCTATGAATTTGGATCATTGGGATTAGAAAGAATAATAATTCCACTATTTCAAAATGTGTTCAAAATGATTCAGATTACTCACACTCCATAGTAAAAAAACATAATAAATAATTAAAATGCAAATAGAGAATAATTATAGAACAATTATATAAAGTATATTTATATTAAAAAGGGTTATAAAAATTCTATTTATATATTTATTTTTTTAAATAGATGTAAGAGTGCATTTGACTATGTTGGAATACAACGTAAGGGTTTTTTGTATCAATTCTCACCCATTGAGATATATTTCTTATAATAAACTACATTTTATTTAGATTGGTGTATCTAATGAAAAATAAATATTTTGTATCATTATTATCTTATATTTCATTATATTCATTTTTTAGCTCTATTTTCTATCACTCAGGGGGTTTTGACTCAAAAATTATAAATGTTGTAATGGTTTGTTATCTCAAATTCCGTTATTTGAGACACATTTGTATTATACAAAAAGCTTTGGTTTATATATTTAATGTGATACCTATTTATTCTTTATAAAATGAAATATATTTCATCCAAGGTATTATAAGTTCAATTTCATGTTCTCACATCCTTGTTTAAGGGGGTTCCAATTTCAATGTTACAAGATTAATAATAGTTTTCTTAACTAAAATTCATTCACCTTGAGTTATAAATTCCCTACATGATTATGATTTTATAATCCCCTTTTACCCTCCTAATTCATTTTATCTATGGTATTTTATATTTTAATTATATTATCTAATTAAGTACCTTCTCAAATAAAAGTTTTAAATTTGAATGAATGACTCCCATTATTTCCAATAGAACTTTTCCACAAGGTCTATATTTTCCGTCCATAAAAGTTCGTCTCTCAATTTAAGAACTATGTTATGTATTATTGTCTATTATTATCATAATTATCAATACCTATATCACAATTTTAATTGTAGTTATCTTTTTATGATGTCTGTTTTCAATGATAGTATTTTAGAATATCTAAGAATATTTTTTATTAGTTCATAATCAAATGTTTAATCTACCAATCTGTGTTTTCTCTATAAAACATGTACATATCTTTTTACAACAATATTATTGAATATTTCTTAAAAATTATTTCTTTAATATAAATATATATATATATATATATATATATATAATTTGTGAAAATCACTTTTCAATAGAAATTGGTGAATTTTTTTATTTGATGATCGTTAAAAAAAGATAAAACCTTATTCTTAAACTTTTTGAACAATAAAAGATTTACTATAATTTTAATTGCAATTCCCATGATTCATGGTTACAAAAATTAAATTATTTTCACATTATAATAATAATTTTAGTTAAAATTTCATTCAAGGGAAAATGGTCATTTTCATCAATATTTTTAATATACAATTTCACTATTCTTATAGAAGTATTATTTATCTACACATTGATTCTTTATATATGTTTTCACAAATGATAAAAATTAAATATATATAAGATAAATGATCAATTAGTACCTTTTTATTGAATAATCATATTTGGTATATAATTATAATTTTTCATCCACTGCCTTTCTTCTATGATGACCCTATTTTTAATTTCATTTTTCGAGAAAGGTGGCCTCAAGGCTCTTGAATAAAAGAAAATAGAGACAGAAGAGTCTGAAACTAAGAAGCTTACATTTGAATTTATTAATGAGTTGCAAAAAAGAACTCTAAATAATATTGGAGGTGCTTCTAGGCTCCTCTTGAACTCCCTTGTTTTCTAGTGTGTTTGCAATTGTATTGGCCTCATGGAAGACATGTGTAATTAATAAGTTCATTGAGGAGAGGTGATTCAAATAGTAATATTGTTTCCTTTTCAACCTCCAAGAGAGATAAACCATCCCATTTGAAACATCTTGAACAATATTATTTGAGTCTCATTCAAACCAGATGTTATACATACCCCTTTATTGAGAAATTCGTATTGTAATGATCAGAATAATCATCTCAGCATCTAATGAAATTTCATTATCACATGATCCATAACAATATTCTTTGACATCCCCAGCAGAATCTTAGAAGACAAACCAATACCCAGTTATATCTAGATTCCCTTTGGATGCCCTATCGATGTTTTAATTTATCCATCCTTCAAGGGGTAGAGTCCAGTTTTCTTAAAGCATGTTATGAGGAGGGGAAAAAGATTCGGGCACCTCCAACCACTACAACACTAAGAAGTTAGTCACTGTGTTTCTGCATAATTTTGTGTGCAAAGAGTTGTCATGTTAGACTTCAAGTATGATTCTAGAGAGTGAAAAATTAATGTTTAAGAAGGTTCTTTCATAAAAGGACTTATTGAATCCATTCAAGATATTGTGGACCAGTTCAGCACAATCCTCACTCACGAGGATGGAAAATTCCGTAGAAATCGGGATACTAAGTATTACAATAAGCAGTTCAGTGATGGTACCTACATGTGGAGGTCGAACATCAAAGATACCAAATATGGCATGCCATATCAAAGATGCAGTTTGACCGCAAATAAATAGGTGATCTAAGTCCTCTCAGTGTCGGTAGAAAATAACACACTGAGAGAAAAGAGAAATTATCTCTTTCTAAAGATTAGCATCAGTGGGGATTTTTTTTGTTGGATATTTTCCAGATAAGAGTAAACCTGGAAGGTATAAACCAGTTCTTAGAGAATCTCTCAATACATTTTTAGGATATTGGATGTTGTTCTTTTAGAATCCTTTGTAGTTGAGTTGTCCATTCATAGCAGGCTCCCATATTAGCATGTCATCCAACCTTTATAAGTCATAGCTTACATCAATCAGCTAATCTTTAGGGGGGAAATTATTAGTGTTGGCCTGTTGATCCTGAATATATAGGATATAATTAGTTTCATTATCCATTGTGTTAATGATATAAATGATTGGACCTCTTGTCTAGTTATCAAACCAAAATCATAGGGAGGAGTTAACATTGACCATCCAATGAGAGTTCATTAAAATCCAGTGAAAACCCTCATTGAGGTCAGGCCAAGTATAAGATTCAATGTGGCAGTTGTTTCCTACTTTTAGCATATCCAAAAACCTATATCATAGGAAGGAAAGTGGTTCATAATTATTATTGATAATTTTCTAGATGAAATTATTTTGTAGATATTGATTGAAAAGGGTCAAATTCTAAATCCCAATACCACCAACGACATGGAGGTGCAACATTGATTCCAAGTGATAGTGATGATATTTATCTTTAATATGATTCCACTCCAAATGAAATTAATCAATTAGGATTCAATGGACTTGATGTCCGAGGTAGGTTACAAGTACACCATTAATGAGTAGACCATTTTAGAAATAATGGAATTCATAAATAATGCATATTCTTCCAGCCATTGAGAGTGATTTTAACTTCTAATAGGTCGAGGTTCTTCTTATATGGCTAAGAATATTGTTGAAATGGGAGGCATGAGGACTTCCCCAAAAAAAAGGGAACTCCAAGATAAGGGAATGTAAGAGATCCCTCTATTATACCTCTGTCAATGATTGTGCTGAATTTCTTAGAGGCTGAGTAATTTTTTCCAAAGTTTATAAATGAATTCCCCCACTTACTTCTTGAATATTGGGTTTTTACCCATATGTCACACATTGATTGATTGAGTAAATTATTTACTTAACATCATACCCTTATTCTAAATAGTTTAAATATCATATTGTTTTTTATAATAATTGAAGGGTATTTATATAGAAAGTTAAAAAATATATTTTCATACCAATTTATTTTCGACGGGTATATCATATTATGATTATTCAAGGAATTATGAAGGATTTACTTATGTGATTCCATTTGAAAAGTGTATGAATACCTTTTTTCCCATGTATTTTCAAGATATTTTGGACTGATTGATATGTTATGGGATGAATATGTGTTTTTTATGGTGTTTGGGGTTTTATATCTCCCTCCAATTAATTGGTTAATGTTTTATATCTCAAGAGATAATGTAGCATGATAATTCTTGGATATTATCAAAAAAAAGGGTGAGACTTCATGGATATGATAACAAAATAAAGTGTGGAATTTATTTGATATTATTAAAAACGAAAGTGTGGGACTTTATGACTGTACTGATATAATGATATCGTATACTTATGTGTGTTCTATAATCCTATATTTATTAAATTGGATATGTTATTCTCTAATTTCTCTTTTGTATTGATTCATTGTTCCATGATATATTGATTCATTTTATAGTTTATTCCATGTTGTATTAAATGAATCATGTTTTATGATATATAATATATTGAGTATTATTTTTTATGTATCATTATTATACCCATATTATCATCTTATGATCAGTTGTGATCTTTGATTGTTATCACATATGTTTACACTAATTTAGAATCTATGTTCACCTATTTCTTATCTTTTAGTATTCTTGGTTTACAATGAAAAGTTATACATATGATGTTTCTGGAAGTGTATCTTGTGTGAAGATATTTTGGGAAGTCTGAGGAATATTTATGGGTTAATAACTCGATTATATAGTAGAAAAATATCCTATTTTTTGAAAATACATGATTTTTGTTAGTTATTTTTTAATATTTGTCTAAAACTAAAAACCTAAAAGGTATTGGGATTCTGTTGTAATGAAATATTTACATTAGATTATGTAATTTAGATGGTCACATCTGTTGGGATCTAAATTGAATACTTTGTGTCATCATCCTGTAGTCATTGTTTATCTTTATTTGACTCTTTAAAATGAACACATATATGAAATAAAATTACCATAGATTTAATGTGATTTTTTTATTTAAATTAGGTATCATAATATATCATCTTCTATTAACCCATATGATACAAATCCATTATTGAATTATTCAATTAATTTCATTTCACTTATGATGAACCCGGTGTATCCTACCTCACTATAGACATATGTTATCGTGGGTTTCATTAATAAATAAATGTAATTGGTTAATGATATGTATTAATAATAATTTCATGTTTAAAGACCAATACACATGTTTAGAGATAAAAATATCTGATGGTATACATAACATATGGAATTTTCATTTGGGGGTTAATCCTCATAAACTCTTCTATTAGGTATTTCTAAGAGTGGTATTCATAATAAAAGTTATCATATTACTATGATAATCCATAACTTGATATTCAATCATCATAAATGTCCAAATATATAGATGTAGTCTAGATCATTACTTGTATGATTAATAATATTGTCAAATCATTTTATGTTTCTCATTATAGTGTATATATTCTATAACCCTTTGATGAAATAGATATTATAAAGAAATTACCACAGTAATTTTACACATAAGAACAACCATCTTATGATATGATATTTATTAATATTTAGGTATTCAAATATTCATGTAATTGAATTAAAAATTCAGTTAGTTCTACTGAACCAAATCAAACAAGGGACGTAAATAAAAAATCATAAAGTATGTAACAATAGTTTCAACCATGTATTTAAAATACATAATATGGGGTAAGCCTATTAAATTATCATTATAAAATATAAAAATATCTAAAAATCAATTATAAAATCATTTTGATAAAAATAGTACTTAAATGCATTTCCTTGAATATGATTTATTCAAAAAACGCTTATGAGAAAAGACTCTAGAATTAATTGAAATTTCCCTTTATATAAAAATAAAATATTTTTAAATATCTATTTATAAATTTATTTAGTCCAATGTATTTCTCCATTTCATTTTTGAAATACACCTTATATTCATTGAAAATGGATTTAGAAATATAGCAACCATATATCTTTTGATGTAACATTATTCAAAACACAATATCATAAAGCGATAGAGATATATTTATGGTTTCATAAAATAAAACTTATGTAAGAACAAATATAATAAATAAAAACTCTCAAGAACCATGAGTTTTTAAAATAAATTGATTTTATGTGAAGAAATATACCTATATGATGATGAAACCTCAATGCCTTCAATAATTAAAGATATATTTGGTTTAATAATTATTCATACACTCTTTTACCATGAAAATACCCATGGGAATTGAGGGTTTTTCTTGTAATGGAAAAAATACCATATATCCCATGAAACCGAATTAGAGGAGAGCATGAGAAAGAGATAATATGGAAAGAAATATGAAGTGATGGATATGAAACAATGAATTAACACCTCAAAATCTATGGGAGGCCTTATATAATGGTTTAATAAAAGAGGATGAGGGATAATTTTCTACATTATCATGAACATAAATGTACAAAATAAGGGGAGGAAGAGATTATCCCTATTTTATTGTCAATTTATTTTATCAATATAAGTGGTACTATTATATAATAATAATGCATCTATTATAGAAATAACTAATTTATATAAAAAATATTTACAAATTCACAATATACTCTTACAAATAATTCTATAAAACATTATACATAATTTCAATTACTTGTCTTTTATAAATTATAACAATATATAATAGCCACATATAACAAAACCATAACAACACATGACAAAACACAATTATATTTTACTAGTACATAAACTAAAATTTTGAAAAAATATACCCTAAATTATATAATTTAATTATAATTTAAAAACCATCAATCTAATAGTAAAGGGATCAATTGAAAATGGTCATTTGAATTTCGGACCTAAATATTGAAATTTTTTGTAACCTAATAATGGTTCATATTTAACATGCATGGTTACACAAACCATGTAACAATTTTCATTACGCATGACGTCATCTTCCATAAAATGTTCGGTTTCTATGCATTGTTTCCTCTCCCAAGAACCACCATGAGCCCTTCCAGTTTTTTAAAAATTTTCATTATTTATTATTTTTATTTGAAAAATACTTTTACAAAAAAAAATTATTAAACAATCTAAAATTTTGGTGCATTAATTATTTATAAAAAAATTATTTTCTCCACATAAAAAGCCTCGTGGCTGTTTCATTTTGAAAATATAAACCAATTTTAATAAATAATATTAATAGACTAAAAAATTATCTATATAAAAATTTTTGGTTTTCATATATGAAAACTTCTCGATTCCAAATACCACTACATTGAATCTCTATAAGAATATTTAGGAAGTTGACAGTATAATGATCTATATATGTACTCTATACCATAATGAATTTCAATATAAATCATCACCCGAATTAAATCGATAAACTATCAAATTTACTTTCAATATAAATGGACAACTTTTTATGAAATTCAAAATTATGATTTTACTCAGAATAATACATATGTACTTTGAGAAAAATTGACATTCCTATTAAACAAAAATTCACATTGATATGATCTATTTTTTTATAAAACTATATTCATTGAAACATTATTTAAATTATTCATAAAACCCATTTTTATATTAAAAATTTTGTTTCATAAAAAAAATTTATAGAACTAAATCTAGATGATTCGTTTATAACTTCTACAAAATTCCCTCAATCATTGTGAAAATGGTATCCCAACTTGAAACATGTATTTTTAGGCCTTATGGACATATTTTTATTTAAAATAATTATTAAAAAATTATATAATATATTTTTGAGCTCCTTGTACTATATTATGTAATATATCATGGACCTCAAACATATTCTCATATCATAATTTGTAGTCATTTGATGTTGATTAAATTGTTTATGTTTTTTTAGAAAAGATGGAATTTTAAAGTGATATAATCAAATCATAAAAGATATTTTATAGTATAATTATGTCAAAAAAAGAAGGTTTTAGCCACTTCCTATAATCAATAATTAGTGTTCATGGTTTCCAAACAATCCACCGACATTAGGGAATGTTCGTTAAATTTTTAGATAAATATATTTTTGAAAGCTATGCACTAACTATGCATTTTTCTCTTTAATGAGATTCATGGTTTTAAAAAAACCATGAAAAATTCCCAATAAACTATTAATTTAGTAAAAACACCCAATTAAGATTCATTTTTAATAAATTTTACCTAAAAAATTCTTGAGACACATAAAACACTATAAATTTTTCTGTTAGAGGAATGTTTTGTCTTTTAGAAACATGAATTAGTGATTTAATCTCATTTAACGATTCTTTCATTAAAATATCACTAAAAATTAGTCAACATCATGGGTTATACAACATGTTAATATGATATTTTCATAATTCTAAAGAAACCCTCATCTAACCAAGCCACAAGAGGCATATTTAGGCATATTACAGATTGTCCCAACATGAATAATAATTTTTGAATCCATGTGATAATAAAACCAATATATACACTTCAAATATATTGTTACCAATCATAAATGAAAATTGTAAATTAAATTTATAATACCAAACACATACTATAATAAATAGTTCATAATAAACAAGGAAATAATTTTTGAAGATTTTACCACCCTTGTGAATGTTGATTTTTTTACCAAAACCATTTTCCATAAAACATAATAAATAAAAAATCATCCTACCAAATTAATAAAAGTATTTAAGGACCAATATTTTATGAAAATGTATTTTTAAAAATAAAAAATGTCCTAAAGAATTTTTTATTCCCTAATTAGTCAAAAAGTAAACAATATAATACATTATTCCCAAATTGGTCAAGAAGTGACCAAATTTTCCTTAACAAAAAACATTTAAAATAAAAGATTGATTCATAAATAGTTTTTTACAAATAAGTTTTATTAAAATACCATCTCAAGAACATTTATGTTTCAATTTTATAAATCCATGATACCATTTTATTCTAATCAAAATCAACCAAAAATCACCCAAAATCAATCACCTAAAATTATTTCATCAAAATACTACCTAAAAATATCAAATGATATATAAATGGAAAAAATATTAAAAAAAATCCACCAAAAAGTATTAGTTTTAGAAATTATAATACATTTGAAACAAAAAATGGTTGAACTAAAAAAATAAATTCAATGAGAAAATTATTTATAGTCACTTGAAAATATGGATGAATAACATTTTAATTAACTAAATATTCCAATTATAGAAAATTTTAACTATGAATATGAAAACTAATATAAAAAGATCATATATATTACATGATTTGAAACACATACATGCGCAACCAAACTAAACACACATAAACCAAATTCATCAAAAAATAATCAAATATTACAAGTAATAACATGTAAATATGTGAATGAATTTTAATATGACTCAATCATAATAATATATGAGGAAGGATTAATGAGAAAATTAGTCTTCAAGAATAGGATTTTTGATAAAGGTAACATTCAAGAAAAATTTTAGCACCCTGCTGTTATGCATTCACATATAGATCATATCATTAGGGTATACTGGTATATTGTAGAATGAATAGAGAATATTAATATTTTATATAGAAAAAGTTTAAAGGAAACATTGAGTATGATAGATTGAAGTGAAGGTGACAAGGGACTAAATTGGAATGTGGTGGGTATCCACCCAAAAGTGAGGTCTTCATAACATTAATATGGAAGTGAATATATGGCTTTGGGAAATAATTTATCATATGAGGTTGATACCAATGTGAAAATTATTACTATATAATTACTCTTAGAAAGGTTTATTCTCGTGGAAATATAGTTCTATGGAATTACTCTATCCTTTTCCTAGACTAATAGGTCTAGTAAGGATAGAATAACTATTGCAGGGACACATGTCATCCCCTAAAAGATTTATATCTATTTTTTATGATCTATAGTTTTCTTAATATATAAAGTATGCCTAGTAACCAAGAACATCTCGTTTTCTTATACTACCCTTTGAATGATTTCATCCTGATAATTTTTTATCGCGTTTTAAGATATTTTTACTTAGAATTAATATGCCTTTTTTGTTTATGGTTATATATATTTTACTAAAATATTGATCTGTATTTTAGATTCATATGGAACAAACCGAAAGGGTGACTCCCAATTTAAAGACTAATATGTTGGACTAATAATGATCTTAATATTTTAATATCATACATCTAAAAAACATGAATCATAGTTCAAGGTCTTAGATCATGGACTAAGAAAGTGCTAGGATGTTTAAGTTCATATAGGTTAGACCAAAATAGTGTCTGATGATCTTCATACATATAGATCAAACAAATATTTGATTTATTCTATGATCATTCAATATAGATCACATAAAATATAGTTTAATATCGTACATAATGAAAAAACTATTACTAGGACAAAATACTAATTACATAAGATTTATAACTCTTCACCTTTTTATTCTCTAGTTTGTTATTAATCCATATAATGGTGGGATTATAATGTGGTGCATCAACTTTTATTCACACTAACCATTATGGGTTTTCAATCTGAAATGTCTTGTGACAATTTCAAAAAATTTCAAATGGATATTATAGAGAAGATTTATTTACAGTTTAAGATATTATAGATAATAAAAATATTTCATATGTTTTATTTTTTGATGACCTAGATTGAATTCCCATCATGGGGTTTTGTGTCCCAATGGAGTGGTTGTTCACCTTTAGTGTGGTCTTTCGCCAATTATGAGTTTGAAGTTAAGTGATATTAATAAAAATGTGTGATTAAATATTACATGTCACCAAAGGTGTTTAAATATATTTGAAAATAGAGAAAAAATATTTTTTAAATAACAAATTAAGATTAATCAATCATGGATTATGTGGAGAGGGTAGATATGATATGATGGTCATTGATTGAATACAAATAGAGGGACTACCACAGTACCATAGGATGATAAAATTTAATATATTCATTTAAAAATTTCAAAACAAGAGTTTCAATAATTTAATATCATGGGAATATGTAGTTAATGGAAAGTCTATCTCGGGGGGATTTTGTTTTGGTTGTTCTATTACACAATAACAATACATAGTGGTCCTTTTTTTATAAGAAAGCCATGTTACCAATATTTATAAATATTTTTATAGTGATTCAATTTAATAATAAGAAAAATTTGGTGTGATGAAAAAATTAAATGTTCTTTAGTAGATTAAAAACCATAAATTTCCTAATAAATGAGATTCATAAGCACTATGATATCTATTTTAGTCATAGTATGAAAACTACTTTCATGATTTGATTCATAATTTCTAAAGTGATATATTCTAGAACTATTTTATAGAACCAAAGGAAGTGAAATGAAAAACCAAAGGTCTTGAATAGAATCATTAGAGACATATTTTTAAAAGTTTATAAGGAATAATTTATGTGTTTTTTATATTGGAATTATTTAAAAAATATTTTGGTGGATTCAAAGCATTCAAGAAGCATTTGTTGGAAGATCTGACTAGGATCAGGTCATCTATGAAGACTATAGGTAAGTGGATCTGATGTATCTAGTTGAACACTATTTAAATTATCTATGAATAAAAAAGTGGGGTATCTTATATAGTTCTGCTCATTATAATTTTTTATATTCTATTAGATTTTTCTTTAAGGTGACTATAAATTCTTGTCCTATTTCTCTATGAGATTGTAATACTCTTGGGAACTTGAAACAAAGTGAGGTTTCTATTTTCCTACTAAATTCATAGATTTTACCATTGATTATAACATGTTTCAAATGAAAAAAAAAATTCATGGTGTTTTGTGAGGGCTTTTTGCTGCTATTTTTCTTGGTTCTATTTTGGGTTTTATTATAGTGATTTAGCATGTGGGTGGGGTGATGCGATTCTCATTTTGAATACGTTGACTCATGGAACCATTAATTTTGTATATTTTCAAATCCATGTTAAAAATTTATGTTTTTGGATGTTTTTTATAGATCATGAGAAGTTATGTGAAAAGTGGTATTAGAGAATTATTTTTAAATTTAGTCTAAAGGCTTTTTAAAAATTGGTGTTTCCGATCCTTAAAATTGTTTCATTTTAATAGGATTTTTAATTATGAATGGTGAAATTGTAAAAGGGAATAATTCCCCTAGAAAACTTTTATAGGTCATATTTTGGTTTTTATAGGATAATGATGTATTATTTTCTATTCTTGATATATCCTGATCTTACATTGATAGAGGTCAATCCATAAGTAATGAAAAGGATGAGTAGGAAAGGATCGAATATAAGGAACTTGGTTTGTTCTACAATATGTTGTCTAGGAATTTGGCCTTAAAAATTCATAAATTTAATAATATTATGAATCTTATGGTTATACTCAACAAAAAATAATATAATCCTTCTCCAAGGAATAGTAATTTTTGTTTCATTTACTTTAATAAATAAAGAAGTTAGATGGAAGGGTATTTGTTACTAATTTTAATGACTTTCACATGATTTAGAGTCAATAAAAGATAGTGAGCACGATTTTTTTTTCATTGTGGTTGTTTATGATTTTATCATTGCTTATGGAATCAGGGGATATGATTCTCACAATATAGAAAAACTGTAGTGACAAGAATGAACCAGTGTTCAAAGAGATTTATGATTTGGTTTTGAATAAAGATATTTAGAAGAAGGGAGTACTGGGTCCTACCAATATTGAATTTAGTATAGAATTATGGTGATATTAAACTATGAGTAAAATAAAAATTCAATATAAAGGTTAGAATACAAGAGAAAAAATAATAGGGAAATCAGATATCTTGAATGATTCATTATGCTGGAACTATGGAAAGAAAGGTAATTTTTTTGAAAGACTGTTGGGAAAGGAATATAAATTCTAGAATTTATACTTAAATTTTATATACAGACATCAATTTTTTGTAAAGATGATAAATTGATATAATGTTTTATATAATCATTAATGACTTGGATATTTTACTTTGGAGAATTATTCAACTCAATTCTTGAGAAAGGTAGAATATTTAATTATGAGTTTAGAAGCATCGGTAAAGTTAATCTTGTGGATATAGAAGTTCTAGAGAGAACTAAAAAAGGTTACTCGAATGTCCAAACAAAATACTAGGCATGATGAATGTTACATCATTGGTCTTCATCCACTAAACCATTTCCTGAGCGGGTCCACCACATGACCATAGTTTCACCTCCTCGTATTACATAGGCTTTAGAGTAGAAACAAGTTTCTAATAGAACATATGTAGACACTATTACCTATTTATCATAGTAATACATAGTAGAAAAAAATTAAATAAAGGAAAAAAATAAAAAATGAACTATCATCACTAATCTATTTCCAAAAACTGGGTACAAGCCCACAACCAAATAATAAATATGTTATGTCATATCATACAGTGTTAACTATAAATAAATATCAAAATAATGAAAAATAAATAATACCCAAAATGATTCATGAATCCATGTCCATATTCTTCATCTATGTAACAACCATTCCCAAATAAACCATCTAGTATACTTCCCTTTACTTTTTCTTGACCTATAATCATGATGTCTGCTCAAGTACCCAACGGGGGAATGAGCATGGTCTGTGTACAACTCAGTAGGACACCACCAATTGTGTCTACAAAATATCATGTCAAAATAGATAGTGTATGCTAGAAAAAATTTTATATCAAGATAAACATAATATAAACTATAATCCATTGGATAAAATGGTTCAAATTTGAAACTTTATTCATTTATTCTGTGGGTTATCAATTTTCATAGAATAACCATCAGCCAATTTTAGTCACATAAAAAATACATAAAGGGGAAGAACCAAGTTCCCAACATCGCTAACGAATAAATTAAAAAAATAGATAACACATTCCTTGGAGCCTCGGTACAGGTGATCAGAAATCATTCATTGTAGCCTTAATCTAGGTACACATAAAACATACCTTGGAGCTTCAGTTTAGTGTAATCATATCTCATGTATTAGTTAGGTAAATAGAGCCTTAGTATGACTCCCTGACACATGTAATATAGGGGTGGGGTTTAGTGCCTCAGTCCAACCCATCCCATGGGAAAATAACCCCTTGAAAATAGCACACATACCACCCTTCCATGTGCACATTATTCTTTATCCCTTAAAAATATACCATGTACAATAATCACCCATTGAACACATTTACCATTTTCATTCCTTGGACTATTTAACACATACATCATTAATAATTCATATCTCATTTACACATATATAATTTAAGTTCCTTAACCCATTGTCGCATGCATTCCCCATTTATATACCTTACTCTGTTTCACACATTTCTCATTAACATGTCTTATCCCATTTGCGCATGTACCATTTAAAACCCCATATTTATTTTAACACCATTACCATTGTACCAAACACCCCTTTAGTCTAAACCATCGAATAGAAACAGTTATTGTTAATTCTATTTTATAACATGAGACAACATGTCCACATATCTATCATGTGATATATCTCAAAACAATTCAATTATATAATTAACAACTCAATTTTATGTTCATGAAATATAAACACCCCAAGGGTTGTCCTTAACATGATATAATCATCCTCAATGAATTTTAAGAGGACCATCATGGGTTCAATTCATCAATTAACAAATTAATTAATCAATACTACCATAGAAAACCAAACATACAATTCAATGTCCCAAGATGGAAACCATATACACATGAATTTAATTACAAGACAATAGTATATAAATTTTAGACCACCTACCTCGATTAAAAAGACAAATGTTTTCTTATCCATATCATTTGATTTGGAAACAAAACACCTTTAAAGTCCCAACCTACAACCCGCTAGAAAAAAATGGTTTTTAGAGAATTAATATAAGAAGAATGATTCTTCATTCCCTACTCCTGAATAAGAGTCAAGGAGCATTGTTAGAATCACCTAGATATTTGAACCACACCCAATAGAACTCCAAATGTATAAGAAATGTGGTAGATTGATCGTTAGGATGTTTGGGAGGATTGTTTCATCCCAATTTTCTACTATAAGATAAATTGGAAAAACATCATGTTAGAATCCTTAAATCTCGAGGGAAAAATTGCAATATTTTCAATTTTTAATTAGGCACATGGTTTTCCCACACTTTTGAACTAACTATACGCAAATAATTTTTCACCCCCTATCTAAGAGGTGGTTAAGTTTTATCGTTTCGTAGAGAGGCTTCATGGATTAAAAACTGTTTATTAACCATGAAACATGGCTTTTCCCAAGATATTATGGTTTTACCTCCCACTATTTAGAGTTTCATCAACCATGCACCCCTACGTCATGAATGTACAATTTTGGAACATGTTTACTACTAACCATCCACCAACCATGAAATATTCAATAGATGGTATTTTTCTTTTATTTCTTGTCTTGAACCCCCAGGACACCCCTAAGTCTTCACATAGACATAATAAAAATTTAATTAACCAATATTAAGATATTAAAACTAAAATATTGAAAGAACATACCTCCCTACAAGTCCTAGTTATTACACTGAAACAATTATTCATTAATCCAATTCTATAAATTTGATATAATTTAATCTTTTTTTCAATTGGATGATATGATCATTGGAATATCTTTTATTAAAGGTGTATGGAGGAACACACTATGATCTATGATTGTGGATCATGGTATTAAGAGTATAAATTTATACCCAACTTAGAATTAGAAATTTGTAATGTATTTTGGAGAAATAACTTCTTAAATAGTGAAGTCAGGGTATGAAAACCTTAGAAAAATTAGTATATAAGGTTTATTGGCCTTGGATATGAAATTATTGTTGAAAATTAACCACATAAAGAATGAAACATAAAAATAGGGCATCTTTGATTAGAATCATATGGTTTCCTTTGCATCACTAGACAAGGAATCAAATAATCATAATCTTGAGTGTGTCATATTGACATATAGGGATCAAATCCAATTCAATATCACAAGGGTTAAATATTCTATATTTACATTATAAAATATACCACATAAAAGTTGAGGGTATTTTCACTAAAAAAGATTTATGTTTTTCTAACATTCATCGGGTGGAGAGACATGATGGATAATGAGGAAAAAATTAAGCTAAATGATTAGAGTTAGATAACATAAGTGAGTACAAGAGTAAGGTGTTTTGAAATTTTTAGTAGATGAATCGAATCTGGATAGAGAAATTTATTCTTGATAAGTTGTAGAATAATTTTATGGTGAAATGGATTAATCATACATTGAATAATAGTGTTATAAGAATAAGGTTTCATTTCATTTAACCAAATGTGTTTTGGGAAAAGGATGTGAACTTTTTTGATTATCTTGTCAATGAAAGTTCATATAAACCAATAAGAAAGAAAAATTCCAAGGAACTCTCTACCATGAGGATGAAAAAATTATATATCATGAATGTTTTTTTATTTTTTTCATAGATCCACATTAATGGTAGAGAAATGGATAATTTGGAATCTAATTTTCATACATGTTTCTTTGTTGGTTACATTGATGAAAACATTGTATTCAGGTTATAGGTTACCATTCACGAATAAATATCAGAATCAATAATTTCCAATTATAGTAAGAGAATTTATATAAAGAATAAAACTAGTATAATTATATAGTTGGAATAAAATAACATAATAATATTGATGTTGATATGATTATAAGTCAAATGGTTTTAGATTTTGTAAATATAATAGGAGTTAAGGGGTTTGAATATGTTCTATAATGAAATAAACTGATCAAGGTTAGAAAGTACCAGAGTCTAATGTACTAGAATGATCAATTACTATATATTCTCAAGGGAAAGATTCATAAATATAGGGTTTTAATGAAGATAAACTTCAGTGGCAGTGGTGGTTTCCAAGGTTTATTACAATAATTCAATTGTTTGAATATGGAATGTGTTATCTACTACATATAGATTCTGAAAAAACTAAAATCCCATAGTAGGGTAGACACATGAGAAAATAAAATTAGTAGGAGTCAGAAATGAAGTATGACTTAGACTCCTTGGATGTTTCTAGAACATGGGAGCTAACAAAACATACTATTAGAAAAAGAGAACAAGGGAATGGGAGGGATTTATATGCCTAAAACCATGGATTTTGAGTATGCACATCTTTCAAGTTCCCATGTTAGTAATAATTTTTTTTCAATTCTATAATATGTGTTTAATGGAGTTGATGATGATTCTTAGATTATTTTTACCTAATTAAAATAATCAAATTAAATTACATGATTGATCATCCATTTAATTCCATTATATTAAGAAGTTACTACCATATTATAAAGAAACAAATATTTATTGATTTTTGTTCCATTATTTAGGTGATCATGACATATTCTGAAGGCTTTTTTTGGAATGAATGCTAATTATAACATGAATATATTTTATGTCCATGTAAAAAAATTATATATTTTCATGAATAATATTATTAGAGAAGGCTTTTGAATTGGAATTTGGTTTAGTATTTTACTATGTTTTTTATTTAAGATGCCAAAAATTTGGGCTCAGGCCATCCATAGGAGCTAGGTTCTTCCACTGCCTATGTGGGCACTAGTGTCAACCATATATAACCCTAATATAGAATTAGAGGATACATAATGGATACTACCTATAATAATGTGTGAATATATGTGTATAGATTGGGGCACATAGTGCATTGTAGCATGTACAGGGAATTTATAGGAGTGGAAGTTGATATGTGTGTGGAGGTGAAACCCATGAGATGAATGTGTGTGAGTGCGTTTAATTGCTAGTCCTGGTTCCATATCCAATGTATTGATGCCATGTATTGGTTTATTAAGTATAACATATCCATACCAAAGTTTTATGTGGTATTTAAGGTTTTGTTTTTACTATTCCTATAATTTATTTAGTTATGAAAAAGATGTTAGGTTGAATGATATGGTGATTCATGTATTCTTATCCTCCTCAGGATGACCACATGCTTATAGACAAACACATCAACCTTTCACATACCCATCACAGATGAACTGCATTAAGAGATTCTAAATATTTAATGTATCTACCATATAGTCAACTCGATTGACCACATGACAAACCATTACATTGAGCATTTGTTAATTTGAAGACCAATCGTAAGAGTTTCAGTCATTCTACAATGTGTAGAGAACCAAGATATTGTAAGCTCAACAACACAGAGTTTCTGCTATGTTTCTAACTTTTCACAAATGTATGATTAACCACATGTCTTCTTTAGGCATGGTAGATATACCTACTCCATTTACAAGAAATTATTGACTATATAATTCAAGATACCACAATATTTAAATTAAATGACTACGTGAAGGGTAATCATCCAATTATGTGAAGGATGGCCATACGGTCATGCAACATACCACGAGAAAAAGCATTTATCATAATGGGTAATTTATTTCATTAAAAACAAGAAGACGCTACATGTTTTTATACTATCAATGGATCAAATGAATGGGAAATGGTATATCTACCATAATCCTTCGCAATACCTCAACCTACCAAGTGATAACATGATGCCACTTTTTTTATTCACTTGAGGGTTTTAATCTGAAAATAATTCTATCCTTTTGAACATGAAAGATAAGTAGTGGATAATTACTTCAAATAAATGATTTTTAAAAAGAGGGTGTGTATCTTGAAAATGGGTTTGGTTTTTTTCATGCAATAGAATTGGATATTCATACAATATTAAAATATTATTCCTACATGGGGTAAGTTTGATATATCCATATATACTTACAGATCTTCTTTCATGTATGTAAATCATTTTAGAAGAAGAAAACAATTGTTTCCAGATTCAAGAAAATTTCATCTACGTAATAATCTATGAAATTTGAACACTCATTACACCTAATAAAAACCGTTTCATTCGATATTCATGAAAGAATCCTTTTATGATAATATAGAAAATAGTGTAATACTGCATGATTTGAGTGATAATCTAGCTAGAATGAGATCTTAAGTACTTCTGGAATTTATCTGAGGAGAAGCATAGATTTCACTTATTTAAAAAACAACAAAAATAATGGGAGGAATACATGAGTCCATTTGGGTATTAAAATGAGGAAAATATTACGGAGATTTTATGATTATTTAACGTTATTTAAAACTAAATATTCATATTGGTATTAAATATGATATTTAAAGGGATATAATTTATTCTGGATTTTCCAAAATTAATTATGTAACTAATGGGATTTAATATAAATGATATTCATTTTGCATATATTTATGTAGATATGATGAAATAAATATGGGTGATAATCATTCAATGCTTAGACTATTAAAAAAAACTATGCATTCAAAGAATTGAGAGTCAGAAACCCAGTGTTGAATAAAGATAATGTAAATTGAAGCCATGAGTGCCTAAATGTGATTCACCTAGGAACTCAATGATTGGGAGAATCCATATCACACTAGATATAGAATAAGTTTCAAGACTAATAGACATGATCCAAATAACTATTAAATATTTTTAAGGTATAAATGAGAATTTCATATCCTATAGAAGCAAGGAAGAGGATCATATAAAGAATAAGATATTTCTACAACTGAATCAACTGGGAAAAATAAGAATATTTGTTCTTGGGTGTATAAATATTTTTACAGAGTATAATGGTATTGATTTATACCATATAAAAGAAGAGGTGAATGGTTAGGGTGTATAATTATCCTAGGAATAAAAGATAGTGGAAAGGGTGTAGAACCAAGTCTAACTGGAGGATCGATTACTGGGATGTATATCAAGCTACTACCTATTCCACTATAATTGATGATAATATTATACAAGATAATCCATATTGGGGAATTCAACCAACATTTAATGAATTGGGTCTTTATACCAAACCATTTAAATATTATGTACCAGTCTTTCACTTACTATTTATATACTCAAAGTTGTGGTTGGTAAAAATCATTGAGTGGATCAATAATATTAACAACTTCCATATGGTTAATTAAAATAAATTTAATTTATAAAAGTGACTACTGATTCAATGTCCCCCCCTCAGTGGAAAACCATCTTGGGGTTTTACAAGTGGTATCATAGTATTAGTTCCCTCTAAAGATATATAGTTTTCCATGATTAATTTTAATATATTTTATGAAGTCCGTGTTTTAGGATGTGTGTTAGCTACATCATATGGAGAAAAAGGAAGTTACTCCTAAGGATAAAAAAACTAGATGTTTCTACCATGAATCATAAAAAATATAAATAAATTTAGTACATGGAAGGTGATGAAAAATCTAATAGTAAATAGACATAGATCACTAAGAAAAGCTAATTTTAGTGGTAAAATTATTAATTATTATTATCAAAATTATTCTTCTAAAAATTATTATTAATGATACGATGATGATGTTTAACTCAATGATATTTATTACTAAATTAAATATTATCTAGATTATATTCTATAATATGTAATAAATTATATTGTTATAGCAATCAAGGATCTTCAGGATGAGAAATATCAGTTAGAATAAGAGTTAAATTTAATGGAAGATGAATTTGTTAAAATGGATGGGATGTACAACACTCTCACAAATTTAGTGATAAGGAATGATGAAATTATCTCACATTGAAATGAATTGTTTGTTAGAACTAATAAATACCTACAAATATTAGTTTGTGATAATTAATTTTTATAGACTATAATTAGTGAGGTATTCCATGAACTTTAAATGTTACATTAATTCTCTATGATTTTCAAGCTGGTATAAATTTAAATCCAGGAAAATAGAGTGAAAGATATTGATAATTAGTTGAATGCAATGAAAAAATGCATGAGTATGATGTTTAAAAGATTACTAAGAATTCAAAAGATAGGTTGATATTATATTATGATAATAATAACATTCTCAACCTAATGTTTCTAGATCTAAGAATCAAAATTAATGATTTATGAGAAGAAAAATTTGGAACTGTATAATATTTTGAGAAAAGGAATGTTACCACACAAGTTTATAAAATTAGATTCTATTATAATAATAAAAAAATGGAGTCCAAAATATATTGATATCATCTTATGATGCATCCACATCATGCTCAAACAAAAACGTATCCCATAACCTAGAAATTTTAATATATACCAATATAGTTTCACTTGCTGGTAAAGGATTAATTTCATATTATGAAAAATTATAGATGGTGAAAAGTGATGAAAAATGCACCATATCATCAATAGTATATATGAGAAGATATATGAAGATATATTCCCCTATTAAGTTTCCAAAATTGTTGTAGATCCACTCAAAAAAATTATGGTACACAACCTATGAATTATGGAAATATTTTACCAGAATTGAAGAGAAGAATATTCATAAGTTATTTTTGGTGTTTCTAGAAGTTTAGACACAAAGAACTAGAATGTTGGTATAACATAACTATTCATAAATATCATATAAACCCCTAATAAAGGGCGTTAAAATATGAATAAAAGATATAATATGATGACCAAAAGTAGAATATAATTGAAAAGAAACATGAGTATTCCACGAGGAGTAAATATTGGAGATTTTTTTATCCAAATAATCACATGAGTACAAATAAATAATGAAATATACTAATAAATTGAAGCTTGAAGATGGATAGTGACTTGTGTGAAAGATATAAGATGTTAATACATATATCTAGAAAATACATGACATAGCTACCTAAACATTTGGATTTATTTAAGAAGAAAATTAGGGCACCAAAAAATTCAAGATCTCAAATGACTATAGTGGGAAAGAAGTTTTCACATCAAGGATATGATGAGGATGGAAGGAGCATGGAATAGGTTATAATGAACCTCTAATCCTTGGGGTTACATATGATAAACCTATAGGTTCCTTATTATTTTATATTATATATATTTTTTATATAACTTATATGGAGTTGAAAAAGTTTTATATATTATCACTCTTAAAAAGTAAAGATGGATTTTTTCATGGTGTTTCCCAAATACCATGGAAATAATGAGATGAGTTCATCACTTAAGGGGGTGAAAAGGTGAGTTGAATTTTTCATATAATAAATATAGAAATTATAGATTGTAATATAATAATAGAGAATATTGAAGGCTCAAAAAAATCAAAATCTTTATTCCTAATTTCTCCAACCATATTTTATAGGGGGTATTGGTTGATGGAAGGATGAAAAAAAGTGGAATTTTATGACCTAAAGTTTAATTAATTTGATTTTTTTGTTAAGGCGTGTATATGAATATAATTTTAATTGATAGATTTAATCTTAGAAATCCTTGTTTTGATATTTTGTTAATGGTATCACTTTTATGGTATTTTATGGAAATTATTGATCACCTTGGGGAAATCTATCTTGTTTTATACAATGGGTTATCCCATGTAAACTTATATTAGACCAACTAAAGTCTATTTTCTATGTGAACTATATAGGATCTTCCATATCATATATAAAAAAGGGGATGATAATTTAAGTTTCGGGATTGGAAAAAAAGAAGATATTATAAGACACATAACTTGACCATTTCATTTATTTTCAACAAGGTGGAGAAGAAAAAATCCATATAAACAGACATATGGACATTGGGGAATTATGGTATTGTCAAACAATATCAAATGGGGGATTTGGGTCTCTAATATAGTAATTGTATTTATTATTATAAGTTAAATTATGGTTTTTCTGTTGTTTATGATAATGTTTGGATGATTTTTATAGATTCATGATAATGGTATTTGATTTCATCCAGGATCATCCATTTATGTCCACAATTTGAAGATGTTACTAACATGTAACTTGGAAAAAAATATCATCCATTTTTTATTCTATTTTTTATTTGATCATGACATGTCCTAAATGTGTTTGAGGGATTCAAAATTTTTAAAACATGAAGTTATCAAAAAGACATTAAAATATATATATATTTGCAAGAATAATATTAGAGGTGAAGGAATTTTCAATGGAATTTTACTTCTTATTTAACTATGTTTATTTATTTGAGATGCCGAAAAAATGGGTTTGATCTAACCATATGACTCTATTATATCCACTTAATAGGTGGGAAACAGGGTTAATGAAATCCATCCAATTTATGGAATTAGAGGATGCATGGTAGAGGATGTCTACCATCATATGTTAATAGGTGTGAATAGCTGGGTTCTGGGTTCAACCACAACCCATGTGCAGAGTGTGTGTGATTGTGTCCAGGATATGACATGAATTACATTGCTAAAGTACTGATTCCATGGATTGGGTTATTAGGAATAGCCTCACCAAAATGAATTCTGATTTGGGATTTATGGTTTTTTGGATATTATTATTCCACCTTAATGAGTTATAGGCATATGTAAATATAAATTATTTAGAATATTATTTCCAATATTACTCCTTAAGATAAAAATATGTATATACTAAAACACAATAATTTATCACATGCCTACCTCTAATCGACTGTGTGATGGAATACAACATGGTCAACATATCGATCATAAGCTCTGTTCGATTAACTGAATTTATATCCCATACATCAAGCATAGGAACTATTGAAGATAAACCATATGAGTTTCACTTGAGCTACCAAGAGTAACGAACTAAGCTACAATAAGCTCAATATAAGGTGAGTTATTTCAGAGTTTCCAACTTGACAAAAAGTCATTATCAACCATTACTTATCTTCAATCGTTGTAGATGGACCTCCCAAAAATATAAAAAAGGATCGATTGTATAACTCAAGCTACTAAAATATTTAAATGAACGAACCTTTGGAAGGGTATCAAACCTTTCATGAGAAGGGACATATGTAACACCCCAAGATTCCATGGTACGTTTCCCTTTGAATAATGTAATGGCGTGCATTGTACGCAACTTTGAGATTCTAACACACCACAACCAATCAAACTAGCCGTTTTGAATAGTAATACCTAATTTTTTAAATTTTATAAATTCTATCTCTCAAAATAGACTTCATTTTTGTATTCGGAATATCGAAATTAGTATGGGTGAAATTTTGGTACTTTTCGGATAACTTTCATATTTTGATGAATAGTGAAAATTACTAAATTTTAATTAAAAACTACTTTTTTAATCGAAATAATTAATATTGATAAATTGTGAATTTGAGTGGTTTTAAAGTATATTTATAATATATTCATACCATTTAATTCAATTTTTTTCATTGTACATAATTTCACAACTAAACCAAACATAAACAAGTGCCAATCTTTTGATAGTTATTATCTCTTAAAAACATGCTTTTTGTTTTGAAAGCGGGAATTAATTTTAAATTGATTTCTGCCACTTCTGTATTTGGAATTTGGAAAAATGGATTCCATATTTGGAATCATGATGTACAAATTTTGTAAATAGGTAACTTTTATTTTTTGACATTTTGAATAATTACTTCGGTAAATATTTTATTTACCATGGTTAAAGGGTAAATCCGGTAAATAAGGGTTAACAAATAATATTATAATAATAAAAAATTACACTAAAATGTTTCCTAACCTTATTTGATTATACATTTCCGACCATGGTCATATTTGGGTCGATTTTGGGACCCCATGGAGCCACTTGTAAGTGATAGGGACACTTTATTTTAATTAAGTTAAAATGAATACAAAAATGACACAAGAATATATCTTTTAGAAAAACAATTGCTACATAGGGTTATATATGTTGGATTTTCGACTATAAATATTCATTAGAAATCTAAAAGGATTTCATACATAATGGTATTTTATTTATAATTTTTAGACATTAAATAATTTAATTTATTTATGACACAATGGTGATGCAGTAATTATAATAATAGTAAAAAATTAAAATGATTGATATTATAAATACCCAAATAAATATAATTGGAGACTTTTTCTGAATTACACTAATTTTATAGGTTAATATTACATATTATTATTGATTTAATTGACTTCTTTCTAAGGAATAATCCTGTTATGAGTTTCACAAAAATCAATTATTGAGTAGTGTCAAAATTGACATAAAAGGGTTTTTAAAACAAATATTATATTATTAATTGATATTAAATTCCTAAAAATCTATGGTTCTGCCAAGAGACTTATATCATGTTTTTTGTAACAATAATGGACCACTTGATGGGTCTCTTGGATGTATATAGTATGTTTATTAACCATATAATATAAAAATACAAAGAGACATTGTAAAAGAGAAACTAATTAACTAAGAGTTAATACTTAATGATAAGGTTAATATAGTAACCCAAACCTATCTAAATTCTATTGGTTGAGTGGTTTTCGACCTATCCCCACCTTAAACCTTAAATAATCCACTTTGGAGCCATTAGAAACCGAATATTAATTTATTATAAAATAATATTTCTAGCTTTTCCAATGGTACCCCTCACCCCTCTTATAAAAGGACACTCTCCCTTCTCATTAACTCACACCTTCAAAGCCTTTTGGCTCGGCCAAACTCTTCCCAAATACACTCTCAACTTACCTCAATTCATGATAGAGGCCTTCCTTTAGTCAGAAAGCCAACCTAAGATCCCTTTTGATCAAATCAAAAGGAAGAACCCGAAGAAGAGGAAATGATTTCACCACCCTTTTCCAAGGTCCTTTCTTCTTCCACTTCTTCCTTCATTGTTGTTACCATTATAAAATAATTACTCCAGTATATTATAAATACTGTGATGTTATTATAAATATGTTAAAACCATATTCCGTATTCTATCCATCATTTGAATAACATGTCACCATATGTGCGTACGTACAGCTTACTGTCTCCACGTCGTGGTAAAATTGTTATTCAATAAATTATTATTTGGATGGGTATAATAATGATGTGTAGCTCATGTAAATAATAAATATAACATGATAATTATTCTTTATACATGTTATACCATCCAATTATATATTATATCAAAATAATGATATTGTCACTCGTGCGTACGTACGGACTACCGTCTCAATGAACGCGATGAGATTCATTCTCCATCGTATCCATTCAAATATAATTCTCATTTGATGATTAATAATAGTATATAAGGACTTGATATCATTATGGATATGATTAAGATACAACCTATCCATGACAAACATGGCTTACATAACAAAACATAAGAAAGAAAATGAGTAAGTTAACACCCGAAACGACGATAATTCTAAAATATTATTAACAAACCAATGTTAAAAGATCATATATGAAATCATATTAATATATATGATTCTTGTATAATTTAATAACAATTATTTCACCATTACACATGAGGTTAACCTACCGTCTACCAAGGAAAAAGTACAATGTAAGGGGTTTCTTATCTCACATTTAATTTTGTGAAAATTCCATTGTTCACCACTTATTTATTACATGTGGTGTGTGCACTGCCCATGTTTTTATTCATTGTGTAATATAATTTAATTTATGGATATTTACTTCATCATTTTATTATCCTTCTATCATGCGTGTATGTTTCGTAAGTTACCAAATCGATAAGGGAATTTGAAATTTCCATTTCCATTTATTCAGCTTTAGGCAAACTTCATTGATTATTTTACTCCAAGATTATGTGTGGAATCACTATTCATTTGATTATGTCATAATTTCCACTCCCCTTTTCTATGGATATACTTTGGATACACATAATCACTCCATTGATAATTTCTCAAGTCATCGATATGAATTTGATAAGAGTAATTTTAACTCATTCTCCATTTGTTGAGTTAAACATCCAATTCATTGGTGTTGTTTTTATAAGTTTATGTGTGAATTTAATTTGATTGTTTTACACTAAATATCCAATAATATTTAGTGTATTTATATTTTTTACACATCACTATGTCGTTGATTTGTCTTTAACCTAAGTATACGGCCTTTATGAGATATTTCATCTCAATTTACATTCCATTGAGACTTCTATGTTGTTATACACCAAATCACTTTTATGTGGTGTATATAATGTACTTTGACATAGTATATTATGAATCCCTTTATTCTCATGATATTAAAAAGTTTTTATTACCTCAATTATTTGTATTCAATATTCTCTCTTTTGGTTATAAACTCTAACTAAAATACCATTTTTTAATGCTTTAAAGACTTATTCCTCAAAATCTTGCTCATTAATGTCCTTGTTTTTAAAAATGGTTTTAAGGATTTATTTATATGGACATTAATGTTTTAAAATTAAAACCCCTTTTAATATTTTCAATGTGTTATGAGACACTTTGATTCAAAAATCTATTTTTAAACAGCTTCTTGACAAATAGTGTGACTTTTAAATGTTTTCAAGAAAAGGGAGATATTTATCTCAAATAGTTTTGATGGTTATTTTCATCTATGTCAATATCATTCGTTATTATCGATTGAGGTTATTATGATACAATACAATCTTCTATATTGTATCAAATGAGTTATTTTTTACTGTGGATGTGCTATTTTTATACCATTCATGGTTTGTGGATAATGTATTGACATTTCGTATGCTAGTTTTAATACGAATGTTTATGTTATGTTTAAACCTTTTCATATGGGAATGAATTGGAATTAATATGTGATGGGTGGAGCCCGCTATAGCTCCTCGATGCACCAGTAGGTCTCATGAGACAAACTAGTGTCTTGGCACAAGGCCTTGACAAAATCTTATTTGTAGTCTTGGCATGAGGACTTGGCTGTGTGGTTATGATAGTCTGGAATTATGCATTCCATCATTATGAATGTGGTTATTGATATTCCATGTGATTGTTCGACTAGTATAATATCCATGTGAATAAGTAAATGGAATTATTTTATTTTATTTTTGCCATACTATGTTGAAGTTCAAGTTTAAAATGCTTTTGTTTTTTTTATACACTTCCTTAAATGTTTATTCTTATTTATGAAAGTTTCTGCTATATTATTATCCTTACTAGGAATTTGAGCTCACCCATTTTCTATGTTTTATTTTTCCCAGGATGTGGAGATGTAAATTATGAATGACCTGCAGGGATATTATGAGGGGGTAAGAGTGTGGACTATGGAGACTATATTGTTGTAGTTTTCATTTTATGATGTAATATAAAACTTTATGAATATATCTAGTGTTTCCAAGGATACTAAACTAATCGGTCATGTGGAACTTCATTCCTTGTAATCATGCCAATGTTATGTAATAATGCACTGACTCTGGGTAACTGGGGTCGGGGCGTTACAGTTGGTATCAGAGGAAGTTTAGTACTAACCTTGGAAGCTAGATTTATATAAACTCTGATTAGAGCACGTAGAACTAAGATGAACTTTGACGATTAGTATAGAAGAACTTCCTAGAATTTTGGTATTGTGTAGATTTTGTGAGTTTTTCGAATAATACATCCCTGTCTGGATACGAGCAGGTAGAGGCGACTCTGGAACATATGTACCTAGGGGTAAAACCCGAAAACACCGCTTTGAGCTAGACTCGAATGGGAACTGGTGCACGACAACGGGCCTTGCGGTACTCTTGATTACGACACTCCCTGGGGATATGCTTAGGATAGTTTACATTTTCTTTACAAACAGATTTGAAGTATTACATATATAATATGCGAGTAAATGACCTTGGTTAGTCTTAATGTGTTTCAAATTGATAATATGGTGACATGTTAATCTCTAAATGATTTTTTGAGTACTGTTACTCACACAATGCTTTCTAGTTTTAGTCAATGGCTGGATTCCAAGGAAGTCATAGTGACTTTGAGAATGATGTACAAGGTGGGAATGGTGGTGGCAATGAGCAACAAAATGGAATGTTGATAGGCGTAAAAGATATCATCTTTATGCCAAATAAATATTCCAAAAATATAATCAACAATATATATTAACTAATTCCCAGACTCAGCTATGAAGAGAAAGGTGATGAATGATAAGAGCTCCAGTAGTGGAGACCATGGAGAAAGAAATCCTCAATTTCCATCATGCAGGAAATGTGGAAGGAGACACCCAGGAAAGTGTCTCAATGGGACAAATAAATTCTTTACATGCGGGAAGGAAGGACATAAAGTGAAGAATTGCCGAAGAAAAATGAAGAGTACTATGGAAGAAGATAAAAATGGTCCCGAGAATCCATTTACAGTCATTTTCCGTAAATGTAGGGAACCTGGCCATTACCCGAGTAAATGACCTATTCTATAGGATATTTTCATAGTCAAATAAGAAGCTATGTGGAAATAAATCATTGGAGAAATGTTTAAAAAGTATTATTGCTCCATGTTGATGGGTTTACTTTGTAATAATTTTATCTTTTATTTTTTTAACCCTTCTGTTTTCCATGTGAGAATGATATTTGAGGAAGAATTATCTTTTCTCTTGTGGATATAGTTATAAATAACCATTTGGTTTTATATGATCGTTGGGTTTGAGGAAATTATAATTTATTATAATTTGGGATTAAAATGCAAGGTATGAGATAACATTTGTGGTTAAATTATGTTATGGTTATTTGAAGAAATTTATATCATTTTGGAAATGTTATAAAATATAGTTTTTGAAAAAAGAAAACATGCAGACCGTGTGACAACCCATCGCGTCGGACAAAAGCTGTGGGAATCGAACCCACAACCAAAGTGCGATTGGGATTTATCGCCTACCACTAGACTACGTGATGTCCCTGGTCAGTGTGACTATTATTTTTAGTTAAATTATTTTATTGATCAATAATAATTTGATTTAGGATCTTGTGTCATATCAAATTAATACCCTTAGTATAGGAAAATGATTTGGTGATTATGTGATAAATGTTATTTTGGAAGTTGTTTGCTTTGTTCTGAAAAATATATGCCCAAGGAAAATAGAATATTTAGGGATTTCATTTGAGGAAAAATGGTGGATTTTTATCTATGTTTTTATTGTGGATTTATAGTGATTTGGGTTATTTAAGGAAATGATTAGGTTAATTACTTTTAAGTATGTGACATTAAATGTAATTAATCTCATTTGGAGATACAATTTAACGTGGAAGAATACATTCTTATAAGTTTTGGGTTTCAATATTAGTTTGGATTATATTGAAGGATTTTAAAGACAATTGATTATTGAATGGTATTTAATTAACTTTGGGGTATTGATGGTTTAATTTTATAAATTAAGATTAGTTTTTTTTGTAATGGAATATCCATTTGGGGGATCATCAGATATTATACTAACCATTTTGGTTTTGATTAATCTCTAAAGACAAGGTAAATATATAGTTTATCCTATGTGGATCATGTATTTCTATATATGTTTATTCTAGCTCTTCCATTGTGACCAAGTCTTCTTGAATTCTCATTTTTTTTCAAAAAACAAATGAGTTAGTGGTAAAAAGTTATTAATGAATGAAACTCTACTTAAAAATTAAGTATATCTCTTTTTATTTTCTTAGTCAATATCATTAATGAATTCTGTGTCCTTATGTAATGTAACTTAAAACAAAAAAATGTTGTCAGTTTACTTTTCTTATTGGGAGACTAAGGACTATTTTTCCCAACACAATTTTGTGATTTTATTATTATTAACTTTCTCTTGATCATGTTTTCTATCCCTCTTCATGAGAACTGAACACTTAGTTTATCATCCATATCCATGTTTTCATACATTGAATCCTAGTATGGGTTATCTTGGGTGACCTTTATACCTCTCTTCCTTTCTTTTAAAGTGATAGTTTTATTAACTCTTTTTCCGATGTGGGAATTTCCATTATATTATCAAGCCCAATTTTAAAAAAATTGCGAGGACACAATTCATTGGAGGAGGGGAGATGTAACACCCCCAGATTCCATGGTATTTTTCCCTTTGAATAATGCAATGGTGTTCATTGTACGTAACTTTGAGATTCTAACACACCACAACCAATCAAAGTAGCCATTATGAATATTAATACCTAATTTTTTAAATTTTATAAATTATATCTCTCAAACTATACTTCATTTTTGGATTCATAATATTGAAATTAGCCTAGGGTGAAATTTTGGTACTTTTCGGATAACGTTCATATTTTGATGAATAGTGAAAATTACTAAATTTTAATTAAAAACAGCTTTTTTAATCGAAATAATTTATATTGATAAATTGTGAATTTTAGTGATTTTATGGTATATTTAGAATATATTTTTATCATTTAATTCAATTTTTTTCATTGTACATAATTTCACAATTAAACCAAACATAAACAAGTGCAAATCTTTTGATAGTTATTATCTCTTAAAAACACGCTTTTTGTTTTCAAAGCGAAAATTGATTTTAAATTAATTTCTGCCACTTCTGTGTTTGGAATTTGGAAAAATGGATTCCATATTTGGAATCAAGAAGTTCAAATTGTGTAAAAATGTAACTTTTATTTTTTGACATTTTGAATAATTATTTCGGTAAATATTCTATTTACCATGGTTAAAGGGTAAATCAGGTAAATAAGGGTAAAAAATAATATTATAATAATACAAAATTACTCTAAAACGTGTCCTAACCTTATTGGTTGATACATTTCCGACCATGGACATCTTTGGGTCGATTTTGGGAACCCATGGAGCCACTTGTAAGTGATAGGGACACCTTATTTTAATTAAGTTAAAATGAATACAAAAATGACACAAGAAAATATTTTTTAGAAAAACAATTGTTACATAGGGATACATATGTTGGATTTTCGACTATAAATATTAATTAGAAAGATAAAAATATTTTATATATAATGTTATTTTATTTATAATTTTTAGAAATTAAATAATTTAATTTAGTTATGACATAATGGTGATGCCGTAATTACCAAAATAGTGAAAAATTAAAATTATTAATATTATAAATACCCAAATAAATATAATTAGAGACTTTTATTGAATTAAACTAATTTTATTGGTTAATATGACATATTAGGATTGATTTAATTGACTTTTTTCGAAGAAATAATTCTGTTATGAGTTTCACAAAAATCAATTACTGAATAGTGTCAGAATTGACATAAAAGAGTTTGTAAAACAAATATTATATAATTTAATTGATATTAAATTCATAAAAATATAAGGTTCGGCCAAGAGAATTATATCATGATATGTGTATCATTAATGGACCACTTGGTGTCTCTTGGATGTATATATTAAGTTTATTAACCATATAATATAAAAATACAAAGAGACATTGTAAAAGAGAAAGTAATTAACTTAGAGTTAATACTTAATGATAAGGTTAATATAGTAACCCAAACCTGTCTAAATTATATTTTTTGAGTGGTTTTAGACCTATACCCACATTAACCTTTAAATAATACACTTTTTAGCCATTAGAAACCGAATATTAAATTATTATAAAATAATATTTCTAGCTTTTCCAATGGTGCCCCTCACCCCTCTTATAAAAGGACACTCTCCCTTCTCATTAACTCACACCTTCAAAGCCTTTTGGCTCGGCCAAACTCTACCCAAATACTCTCTAAAACTCCCTCACTTCATCATAGAGGCCTTCCTTTAGTCATAAAGCCAACCTAAGAGCCCTTTTGATCAAATCAAAAGGAAGAACCCGAAGAAGAGGTAATGATTTCACCACCCTTTTCCAAGTTCCTTTCTTCTTCCACTTCATCCTTATTTCTTGTTACCATTATTAAATAATAACTCTAGTATCTTATATATACTGTTATGTTATTATAAATATGGTACAACCATATTCAGTATTCTATCCATCATTTGAATAATATGTCACCATACGTGCGTACGTATGGCTTACCGTCTCCACGTGGTGGTGTAATTGTTATTCAATAAATTATTATTTGGATGGGTATTATAATGATGTGTAACTCGTGTAAATAATAAATATAACATGATAATGATTCTGTATATATGTTATACCATCCAATTATATATTATATCAAAAGAATGATATTGTCGCTCGGGCATACGTACGGACTACCATCTCCACGAACGCGATGAGATTCATTCTCCATCGTATCCATTCAAGTATAATTCTCATTTTATGATTAATAATAGTATCTAAGGATTTTATATCATTCTGTATATGATTAAGATACAACCTATCCATGACAAACATTTCTTACATAACAAAACATATAAAATAAAATGAGTAAGCTAACACCCAAAACGACGATAATTCTAAAATATTATTAACAAAACAATGTTAAAAGATCATATATGATATCATATTAATATATATGATTCTTGTATAATTTAATAACAATTATTTAACCATTATATAGGAGGTTAACCTACCGTTGCCCAAGGAAAAAGTACAATGTAAGGGGTATCTTATCTCAATTTTAATTCCGTGAGAATTCCATTGTTCACCACTTATTTATTACATGTAGTGTGTGTACTGCCCATGTTTGTATTAATTATGTAATATACTTTAATTTATGGATATTTACATCATCATTTTATTATCCTTCTTTCATGGGTGTATGTTTCATAAGTTACCAAATCGATAAAGGAATTTGAAATTTCCATTTCCATTTATTCGACTTTAGGCAAACTTCATTGATTATTTTACTACGAGATTATGTGTGGAATCACTATTCATTTGATTATGTCATAATTTCCACTCCCCTTTTCTGTGGATATACTTTGGATAAACATAATTACTCCATTGATAATTTCTCAAGTCACCGATATGAATTTGATAAGAGTAATTTTAACTCATTCTCAATTTGTTGAGTTAAACATCCAATTCATTGGTGTTGTTTTTATAAGATTATGTGTGAATGTCATTTGATTGTTTTACACTAAATATCCAATAATATTTAGTGTATTTATATTTTTCACACATAACTATGTCATTTATTTAACCTTAACCTAAGTATACGACATTTATGAGAGATTTCATCTCAATTTACATTCCATTGAGACTTCTTTGTTGTTATACACCAAATCACTTTTATGTGGTGTATATAATGTACTTTGACATAGTTTATCATGAATCCCTTTATTATCATGATATTACAATGTTTTTATTACCACAATTATTTGTATTCAAGTGTCTCTCTTTTGTTTAGAAACTCTAACTAAAATACCATTTTTTAATGTTTTAATGAATTATTCTTCTAAATCTTACTCATTAATGTTCATGGTTTTAAAAATGTTTTTAAGGATTTATTTATATGGACATTAAAGTTTTAAAAATAAAAGTCCTTTTAAATGTTTCAAAGTGTTATGAGACACTTTCATTCAAAAATCTATTTTTAAATAGCTTCTTGACAAATAATGTGACTTTTAAATGTTTTCAAGAAAAGGGGGACATTTCTCTCAAATAGTTTTGATGGTTATTTTCATCTATTTCAATATCATTCATTAATATTGATTGAGGTTATTATGATACAATACAATATTCCATATTGTATCGAATGAGTTATGTTTGACTGTGGATGTGCTATTTTTATACCATTCATGGTTTGTGGATAAAGTATTGACATTTCGTATGATAGTTTTAATACAAATGTTTATGTTATGTTTAAACATTTTAATATGGTAATGCATTGTACTTAATATGTGATGGGTGGAGCCCGCTATAGCTTCTCGATGCATCGGTAGGTCTCATGAGACAAACTAGTGTCTTGGCACAAGGCCTTGAAAAAATATTATTTATAGTCTTGGCACGAGGCCTTGGCTACGTGGTTATGATAGTTTGGATTATGCATTCCATCATTAGGAATGTGGTTATTGATATTTCATGTGATTATTCGAATATTAGAATATCCATGTGAATAAGTAAATGGAATTATTTCATTTTATTTTTTCCATACTATGTTGAAGTTCAAGTTTAAAAGGCTTTTTTTAGTTATACACTGCCTTAAATGTTTATTCTTATTTATGAATGTTTCTGATATATTGTTATCCTTACTGGGCATTTGAGCTCACCCCTTTTCTATGTTTTATTTTTCCCAGGATGTGAAGAAGTAAATTATGAATGACCTGCAGGGATATTATGAGGGGATAAGAGTGTGGACTATGGAGACTATATTGTTGTAGTTTTTATTTTATGATGTAATGTAAAAATTTATGAATATATATAGTGTTTCCAAGGCTACTAAACTAATCGGTCCTTCAGGACTTGATTCAATGTAATCATGATAATGTTATGTAATAATGCACCGACTCTGGGTAACTGGGGACGGGGCGTTACAACATAAGTCAAGAAAAATTATTTAAAATTATGTGTCCAGTCTTCCTCCACAGTTTTATGGAATGTATACATGAAAAAACTTTAACTTATCACATGTCTATCTCTGATTGAATTCATGATGCTATTCATAGCTCTTCTTGGTTGACTACATTTCAATCTTATACATCAACCATTAGAACATTTGAAGATCTACCATAGAATTTCTACATAACCTACCAGGAGTGAAGAACTAAGCTACTATAAGTTCAAGATAAGGTGATTTATTAAAGAGTTTCCAAATTTTCACAAAGTAATTATCAACCCCATGTTCACTTTATACAATGTAGATGGACCTACGACATGTATAAGAAAAGATAAACGTTATAACTCAAGCTAAAACAAAATTGAAATGAACCAAAATCAAAATGGTTATCAAACCTCCCTTGTGAAGGATGGTTATACGATCACTCAACTAAATACATCTAGAAGAATATATCATCAGGGGTGAAATATTGTACAAAGAACATAGATTTGTCTTTAGTTTCCACATAATCGACGGACCGACCCCATGGGGAAAGAGTGATCGACCGCAAGCCTTCATGGTATCTCGACTGACCATGAAAAGAACATGATACCACTAGTTTTCTATACATGAGGGTTTCAATGTGAAAATAATTTTGTCCTTTAAAACATGGAATACTATAAGTTTTAGAGGATTTCACATAAATTTTAATGAACCAAAGGATATGAAACTCAAAACTGATTTTGAATTTTTGCATGCAAGAAAATTGGATATTCATAAAATATTAAAACATGGTAAATTCATGGGTTGGGTTTGATATATAACATATAAATTCATTTCTATTTGTATATATTCAAATAATTTGATAAGAAGAAAAATATTGCATCTACGTTTTTGATATGTGAAAGCCCATCACCATCCATGAAAGGTGTGTACTCATTAATCCTATGAAAAATCTGTTTTCATTATATATTCAAGAAATCTTCCAGGCGTCAACATATAGAAAATAGTTGATATTCGCATAATTAGAGTTATATAATATCCAAAATGAGATCATGAGTCCTTTGGGTATTTAAGTGAGGAAATGTTTTTGTTATGGTTATTTAATAAACTATATGAAGAAGGAGAATAATACACGAGCCCTTACGGGTCTTAAAATGAAGCAAAAAATAAGTGGTTTTTTTGAGTATTAAATGAGTTTTAAAATTAAATATTCATATTATTTTTAATATAATATTTGAAGCCTAAAAATTTTATATATAGTTCACATAATGAATTATGGAATTAAGTAGATTTTATATACATGATATTATTTGTGTATATATTTTTCAGGCATAATGTGTAAAAATTATGTTTGAAACCATCAATGATTATACAATTCTAAAAAACATACAGTCAATAATGTGAGATCCTAATTAACTGAGCATCAGTGAAATAAAAACTGACTCGAATCCATGATTCCCTGAAGGTGATTCTCTTGAGCATTTAATTTTGAGAATAACCTAGACCACACTAGATCTGGAAGGACATTAAATACAAATATAAATATTCCAGAAAGCTGTTAAAGAAGATGTAGTCATACATGAGAAATCATGGTCCTACAAGAGCTTGGAGGAAGATTATCTAAATATGAATATCTTTCTATATCTAGATTAAAACATAAGATGAATGAGATTGCAGGTGTGGTGTATAACCAATTACAGAAGAGGCTAGTGGTTGGGTGTATAACCTATTAAAGGGGAGTAGGAAGGTTGTGGTGCATAACCAAGCTAAGAAGAAGGGTTTTTTCTACATTTTATAATTGGGTCTAAATAGAGGATTAGCTATTGGGGTGTATAACTAGTTTCATACTATAACACTATAATTGATTTTAATATTAGAGTGGAGAATCCATGTTGAGGAATCTAACAAATATGGAAAAGAATGGAAAGTTTTAAAAAACCTTTTAAATATTTTTTTTATTCTCATTATCTTATTATTACATCACAAAAGGTTCAGGTTGATATAAATCATTGAGTGGATCAATAACATTATCATGTTGAAGAGGTTTAATAAAGAAATATAATTTTTTAAAGTGACCACTGATTCATCCCCCTCTCAATGTTCAACCATCCTAGGTTTGTACACTTTAGATCCCCCTACGTGGAAAAAAGTTTAGATCATCCTAAACAAAATAGAAGTGTGAATTCAATGATCTGAAAATAAGAATTCCATGAAACTTAGTCACTGAATCCAATTTCTAATTTTCTAATTAAGACTTTCCAAGATCAAAAAATGGGTAAAATTTCTCACTCAAATAAATTAGTAATAAAAATATGTTTTAGAAATTAATCATTATAAAAGGAATCATCCATAAATATTATATAATCCAATTTCATTAGACTATTGTTCACTTTATTAAATTCTGATTATATTTATTATTTAGGGTTTTTGAGAATTCAATCATAAATATTATATAAAATCCCATACATTACAAACTGGACATGTCCACTCAATATCCTTTTTCCCATACTATAAAATCTTTACAATGAAACATGTTTTCTTGTAATCAAAAAACATCATAACATTCAACATCACTCCTTTTTTGTTCTTACTATTACATAAACCATCTGAAAATCATTTAAAAGGTGGGATGAGTAGAAAAAATTAGTAAGGGACATCAAAGTAAGAAATCTATTATTCTATTGAAAATCATAAAAACCCATAAAATGTTTATGTAACATCCCAGGTAATTAAAGAATAAATAATTTTCATATTTATTAATATTTGAGAATTAAGTATGAATTTTAATTAAAAGGGGTTGCTATGTTCGATAGCGTACCCGATACGCAACGATGAGTTTCTTTGAAACTTACGTGGCACACTAGTAATATAATAATGTTATTTTAAATGTTAGTTAACAAGTATCCGTTGTACTGGCGGGAATGAATAGAAATAACTAAAATATGAATAGATATGTTTTTAGATGTTTTTACATTTACCCAATAAAAGATAAAGGCTTAAAATACGGAAAGAGTTCAATTTTAGGCTTTTATACTCTAATTTTCACTAAAGGTTCACTTATCACCTTTTAATGGTGAACCGTCATTAAATATAGTTTTGATCACTCTTATACATTCTTTTGGACCAAATAAAACTCTTATTAAGAATCGGGACATCAAATTTTACTTTGTGTAATTTTTGGTACCTTTCTGATAAAGTTCATTTTTTTATGAATAGTGTAAAATGTTGTATTTTACATCAAAACTACTTTTTAATCTAATTTATTTATATGATTAGATTATGTTTTGAATTGGTTTTGAAGTAAAATTAGAATATATTTTTACCATTTTATCCAATGGTGGTCATTGGAATCAATTTCACTTTGAAATTAGACTTAAACTGGTGTCAATCTTTTGATACTTATTGTTTTGTAAAAACACGCTATTTGCTCTGGCAGCGGGAATTAATTATTGAATTAATTAATGTGACTTATATGATTTGAATTTTGTAAAATGAACTTCATTTTTGAATTCGGAATATCAAATATAGCTTAGGGTGAATTTTTGGTAAATTTCTGAAAAACATCAATTTTTGATGAATAGTGAAACCACTAAGTGGTAATCAAGCAAACTGATTTTTCAGTTAAATGAAAGTTTACCACTAATGTGTACTGAATTTTGAAAATCCGACATACATGGTTGTCATTAAGAAGTAAAATGTGGTTCAATGAGATTATAATAATTTTTTGGTGAATAGTAACTTATTAAGTTTTAATCGCGATTAGTGGTAATTAGTGTAGTTTAAGGTATAAATAATACTTTAATAATATAAAATGACCTAGACACATGTCCCAACCTCATTGGTTGTGTCATGGCCGACCAAGACAAGCCATGGCCTAACTTGGGGACCCCATGTATCCACTTTTGTTGGGAAATAACATAAATTACTTTTTATTAAATGTTAAAGTGAAAGTGACACAAACATAATATGTTTTGCGAAAACAATTTTTAAGTGGGGTTATACAAGCCCAAATTTTGATTATAAATAGTCATTGGAAAGCTAAAAAGATTTCCTATATCATAGTATTTTTTTTATAATTTTTAGACATTATATAAATTAAATTATTTACGACATAATAATGATGCAGTGATGACATCATTATTTAACGATTAAAATAAAATGGAAAGATAATGTAAAATCTAAAACCTACACATGGCCAAAACCAATTGGATGAGTGGATTTCGAATCCTTATCACCTTATCCACGAATTCTATCAATGTGGGACCTTTTAAAACCGAAACACATTTTCAAACAAAGTTATATTTCTTTACTTTCCAAAAGTGCCCCTCCTCTCCTCTTATAAAAGGCCCCCACCTCCACCTCATTTCACACACTCTTCAAGCCTTTGGCTCGGCCAACCCCTGCCCATTTGCTCTCTCCACATCCCTCTCCTCATCCTAGAGGATTCCCTTTGGGCAGAATCCTTTCAAAGGAAGCCTTTAGGCTCAAACCAAAAGAAGTTACACTTTTTAAGGTATTTCATTCTCTCATGTTCATTTGTTTTATTTTGCTTCTCCGACCCCCTAAACTCTTTTTATTTACTTCTTTTGTAACAACACCAGTATCTTCAATATACTAGGATGTTGTTATAAGATTTATTTGAGCTACACTCTCACACAACTACATCAAATGGTTAAAGAACATACGGTTTCCGTGGATGGCGAAATTCTGCCTCCCGAAACGATGATTGTTCAATACTCATTTAACACCTTCAAAGGTGGCCATTATGATGTCACTATTTTTATATATGATATGTAATATGTTTAAGTTTAACTTATGCTTCTGTATTTTTCATTTGTGTCTTACCTTTATGGCTTCCATTATGGGTATACGCGATATCTTCATTTAAGGAAGTGCGGACTACCGCCCCCTCAAAGTGATGTGATTCGTTAATACCATATGTGGGATGTGTAAAGGATAAAGTTAATGATATTATACATGATGTTATACTGGAATTATAATATACCTATATATATCATTATCATTTATTTCCATTAAAGTATGAGATAGAAATGAAAGTAGCGTTCATGCGTACGTACGGACTACCGTCTCCATGAACTGTGCATTTCATTTCTTATCCCCAAATGTAATGTACTATTAAAAGTACATGTATATAATGGATATATAAAATTAATGATATATCTAAATGATGAATATAATTCTGGAATTAAAATATACATAAGTCTCATTTAGTTTTAATTCCGTTAATATGACAAAGAAATGAAAGTAGCGTTCATGCGTACGTACGGCTTACCGTCTCCATGAACGGTGCATTTCATTTCTTACCTCTAAATGATTATGTAATATTTTAAATACATGTATGTACTGGATATATATGAAATATATGATATCTACATCATGAATACCATTCTGGATATAATGAAACATTGACCAAATTAACAACATGTAAGTGTAAGCAGTCTATTTTTGACTTAAGAACCAAATACCGACAAAATGAACATTGTTAACTTAAATGATTACATGATGTTCATAACATGGTTTAAAAGGAATAATGAACTTGAAAAAGATTCATAAGCAAGTAGAGATTAATTCAAGTTTATTATTCAGGAGTTTAAAGAACGGTCGGGTCAAGTCAGATACGAGGTATGGGAACTTCTTAACCCAATTTCCATTCTTTGGGTTAATCTCCTACTTTCAAATTATGTCATTATATTATTATGTCGTATCTTGTATTTGTACTTTATTTATGTGTACTTATAGTGAATACATATAATGTATCTATTTTATTTTAAAAATTATCTTTGTATGGGACTTCGTCTCAATCTCCTTTCGTTGAGGCATATTTTATTTTATACACAACTTTCTTTTATACGGTGTATAAACCCCTTTGACTTTTACGTTTACTCAAAAGGAATCTTTTTATACGAAGCGTTTACTAAACGACAAAAGGGAATGTTTTTGTCGTACGTATGCGGCGACAACGACTTCTCCGCCGTCGTAACCGTTATTTGAGTTTTGGCTTCCTCTACAAGCCATACCTTTTTTTTAAAAGAAAAATAAATACCATGTTTTACTTTGGTATTGAAAATGGTTTTCATAATGTTTTTATTATATCAATGTGTTGTATTGATATCTCGTGATTGAAATGTGGAAATGTTATGTTTCCTTTATGCATGTTTTATGTGATATGATTATGTTATGGTTCTTGGGCATTATTATGAAGACGGGTGGTTCCGTGATAAACTAAGGGCGGGTGAGCCCGTTATAGCTCTCCAATGCATTGGGTAACGCGAAGGAGTGAAACGTTAAGGTTTCTCCGAAGAGATTTTAGGGAATATACTGTGATGGGTATTCCAAACGTAACCAAGAGGGTTACCCCCTACGTAAGAATGTTATGAATGCCTCAAGTTACCTTTACGTATTATGATTTATATGATTTATTCATGTTTTTATGAGGTATGTTAAAGTGCCTATGTTTTATGGGTAAAGTATGATTTCATTCTTATGTATATATGAACTCATGTTTCCTTTCCATGTTTTTATAACCCATACTGAGTTTTTATGCTCATCCCAAGTTTTTGAAATGTTTTTCACAGGTCAAGGGAAAGGTACATGATAAGATGATAGAGTCAAGGATGTGTCAAGAATTAATCCATGTTTTATTTTAAATGTGTGTTCCATTGATGGGAATGAAGAATACTATCTTTATGTAACCACTTTGTTTATATGTGGAATGTAATGCAAGTTTTATGATCTAATTCTCTAAAACTCTAAACCCAAAAAGATCCTCAATGTGTAATCTTGTAATAACTCAAGATTAAGTAAGGTTTAAGGCTGGGGCCTTATAGTTGGTATCAAAGGGAGGTTTAGACAACTTTAGGAGTTAGAAAAGTGTTAAATTATAATATGATTTAAATGATATAGCATTTACAGATTACCATGTTGCTTCGCCTAAGATATTTCGGTGTTCAGAATGGTTTTCCGCAGAGGAAACAGGGAAGCAGTGCTAGGAAGGCATACAGAAGGAAATAACCTTCCGAATCAGCATCCAGAAATGGTCGGAATTGGAACTGAACAGTTTGTTGCAGTAATGGCGCAGTTGACTCAGGCGATAAATGGTGGTGGTATCCATGCACGAGATCAGCCAGAACAACCGCAGAGGAACATGTCAGTGGTGGAACATTTCATGAGGCAACATCCCCCATCATTCAGAGGATCATCTGACCCTGTGCTAGCTGAAGGGTGGATTAAAGCACTGGAGAAGATTTTTGATGTCATGGGGTGTTCAGACAATCAAAAGGTTAGTCTTGCTATTTACCGTTTGGAGGGTGAAGCAGATCAGTGGTGGTCTATGGTTAAAAATATCAGGGAAGCCGATGAGATTGATGCTCTTGACGGGGATGATTTCAAAGGTATGTTTCTTGAGAAGTATTTTCCTAAGGCTGTTCGACTTAGGATGGAAAAGCAATTCTTGGAATTGAGGCAAGAGGAAGACTCAGTGGCTGCCTATGAAGAAAAGTTCACTCGTTTGGCAAGGTATGCTCCAAATTTTATCCGGGACCTTGATAGTAAAATCAATCGTTTTTACTCAGGATTAAAGCCAAAGTATCGAAGGGCATTAGCTTCTCGTGAGTTTAAAAGTTATGAAAAGCTTGTTCGATGTGCTGAGAAGGTGGAAATGGAGTTTGCCGATGACCAAGTGTTCTATAGCAACCAGCAGAAGAAGAGACCGAGGTGGCAGGAGAAAGGTAAGAATTCTTCAAAAAAGTCTGATGGTAAGAAAACTAAGTTTCCAGTTTGTGATAAATGTGGCAAAAGGCATGCTGGGGAATGTCTTCTGAATTCTGGGAAGTGCTACCGATGTGGTAAGATGGGACATAAGGCTCGTGATTGCACTGAAAAGGATCAAGGTGAAGGTAAGAATAAATTTGATTTACAGTTAGTGAAATGTTATAAGTGCAATGAGATGGGTCACTATGCAAACGAGTGTCCGACAAGGAGCTTGAGTGAAGGGAAGCAGTTAGACTACAAGCATAAAGGGGTGGTGAAATCCTTTGCAACTACTTCAGCAGATGTTGGGCCATCAAATGAAGTGGTATCAGCTCCAGAGAGCTCAGTATTTTTCGAAGATTGACTTGAGGTCGGGGTACCATCAGTTGAAAGTAAAAGAAGCAGATGTTCCGAAGATTGTGTTCCGTACTAGATATGTCCATTATGAATTTGTAGTTATGCCTTTGGGGTTAACCAATGCACCTGTTGTATTCATGGACCTTATGAAAAAAATTTCCATGAGTTCTTGGATAAGTTTGTGTTTGTGTTTTAAGGTTTGTGAAGACGTTATGTGTGCCTTCTGATTCACAGTTGAAGAGAGAGTTGTTATGTGAAGCTCATAGTTCTCCGTTTTCAGTTCATCCGGGCAGTACTAAGATGTATAGAGATCTGCGGGAGTATTACTGGTGGGATGGAATGAAAAGAGATATTGCTGATTTTACTATGAAGTGTTTGACTTGTCAGCAGGTTAAAGCAGAGCGGCAGTTACCGAAAGGGATGCTTCAGCCTTTACCAGTGCCAGAGTGGAAATGGGAGAATATATCCATGGACTTTGTTGTTGGATTACCGAAGACATATCGAGGTAATAATGCAATCTGGGTTATTGTTGATCGCTTGACCAAATCTGCTCATTTCCTTGCTATACGAGATACTTTCTCTCTTGATCAACTTTCCCGTTTGTATCTTAAAGAGATAGTCAGGTTACATGGAGTTCCTCTCCCCATTGTATCGGATCGTGATCCCAGGTTTACTTCTAACTTTTGGAAAGGCCTTCAGAAGTCGTTGGGTACTGAATTAAATTTTAGTACAGCTTTTCATCCTCAATCAGATGGACAGTCAGAGCGAACAATTCAGACATTGGAGGATATGCTACGAGCTTGTTCTATGGTTTATCAGGGGAGTTGGGACCAACATCTTTCTTTGGTTGAGTTTTCATATAATAACAGTTTTCATTCTAGTATACAGATGGCACCATTTCAGGCATTATATGGGAAGCGGTGTCGAACTCCAGCTTTCTGGGATGAAGTGGGTGAAAGGAAGTTGATGGGACCAGAATTGGTAGAAGAGATGGCAGAAAAAGTTCAGCTGATTCAGAAGCACATGAGAACAGCTCAGAGCAGGCAGAAGAGTTATGCGGATAACCGGAGGAAGGATCTATCTTTCGAGGTAGGTGATCATGTTTTTCTCAAGGTTTCTCCTTGGAAAAGTGTGATGAGATTTGGTAAGAAAGGAAAGTTGAGTCCAAGGTTTGTTGGACCATACGAAATTCTGGAAAGAGTTGGATCGGTTGCATACCGAGTGGCTTTACCTCCGAGTTTATCTCAGGTACACAATGTTTTTCACGTTTCGATGTTGAGAAAGAATATGCCAGATCCATCTCATGTTTTGAGTCCAGAGGTAGTTCAGCTGGAAGAGAACCTATCTTATGAGGAACAACCGGTCTAGATTCTTGACCACATGGAGCAAGTGTTACGGAATAAAGTGATTCACCAGGTAAAGTTTTTGTGGAAAAACCACATGATTGAAGAGGCAACGTGGGAATCTGAAAATGCTATGAGGGATAAATACCCCCACTTATTTTGATAAGTGAATAAAATTGCGAGGACGCAATTCCCAAAAGGGGGGAAGGATGTAACATCCCAGGTAATTAAAGAATAAATAATTTTCATATTTATTAATATTTGAGAATTAAATATGAATTTTAATTAAAAGGGGTTGCTATGTTCGATAGCGTACCCGATACGCAACGATGAGTTTCTTTGAAACTTACGTGGCACACTAGTAATATAATAATGTTATTTTAAATGTTAGTTAACAAGTATCCGTTGTACTGGCGGGAATGAATAGAAATAACTAAAATATGAATAGATATGTTTTTAGATGTTTTTACATTTACCCAATAAAAGATAAAGGCTTAAAATACGGAAAGAGTTCAATTTTAGGCTTTTATACTCTAATTTTCACTAAAGGTTCACTTATCACCTTTTAATGGTGAACCGTCATTAAATATAGTTTTGATCACTCTTATACATTCTTTTGGACCAAATAAAACTCTTATTAAGAATCGGGACATCAAATTTTACTTTGTGTAATTTTTGGTACCTTTCTGATAAAGTTCATTTTTTTATGAATAGTGTAAAATGTTGTATTTTACATCAAAACTACTTTTTAATCTAATTTATTTATATGATTAGATTATGTTTTGAATTGGTTTTGAAGTAAAATTAGAATATATTTTTACCATTTTATCCAATGGTGGTCATTGGAATCAATTTCACTTTGAAATTAGACTTAAACTGGTGTCAATCTTTTGATACTTATTGTTTTGTAAAAACACGCTATTTGCTCTGGCAGCGGGAATTAATTATTGAATTAATTAATGTGACTTATATGATTTGAATTTTGTAAAATGAACTTCATTTTTGAATTCGGAATATCAAATATAGCTTAGGGTGAATTTTTGGTAAATTTCTGAAAAACATCAATTTTTGATGAATAGTGAAACCACTAAGTGGTAATCAAGCAAACTGATTTTTCAGTTAAATGAAAGTTTACCACTAATGTGTACTGAATTTTGAAAATCCGACATACATGGTTGTCATTAAGAAGTAAAATGTGGTTCAATGAGATTATAATAATTTTTTGGTGAATAGTAACTTATTAAGTTTTAATCGCGATTAGTGGTAATTAGTGTAGTTTAAGGTATAAATAATACTTTAATAATATAAAATGACCTAGACACATGTCCCAACCTCATTGGTTGTGTCATGGCCGACCAAGACAAGCCATGGCCTAACTTGGGGACCCCATGTATCCACTTTTGTTGGGAAATAACATAAATTACTTTTTATTAAATGTTAAAGTGAAAGTGACACAAACATAATATGTTTTGCGAAAACAATTTTTAAGTGGGGTTATACAAGCCCAAATTTTGATTATAAATAGTCATTGGAAAGCTAAAAAGATTTCCTATATCATAGTATTTTTTTTATAATTTTTAGACATTAAATAAATTAAATTATTTACGACATAATAATGATGCAGTGATGACATCATTATTTAACGATTAAAATAAAATGGAAAGATAATGTAAAATCTAAAACCTACACATGGCCAAAACCAATTGGATGAGTGGATTTCGAATCCTTATCACCTTATCCACGAATTCTATCAATGTGGGACCTTTTAAAACCGAAACACATTTTCAAACAAAGTTATATTTCTTTACTTTCCAAAAGTGCCCCTCCTCTCCTCTTATAAAAGGCCCCCACCTCCACCTCATTTCACACACTCTTCAAGCCTTTGGCTCGGCCAACCCCTGCCCATTTGCTCTCTCCACATCCCTCTCCTCATCCTAGAGGATTCCCTTTGGGCAGAATCCTTTCAAAGGAAGCCTTTAGGCTCAAACCAAAAGAAGTTACACTTTTTAAGGTATTTCATTCTCTCATGTTCATTTGTTTTATTTTGCTTCTCCGACCCCCTAAACTCTTTTTATTTACTTCTTTTGTAACAACACCAGTATCTTCAATATACTAGGATGTTGTTATATGATTTATTTGAGCTACACTCTCACACAACTACATCAAATGGTTAAAGAACATACGGTTTCCGTGGATGGCGAAATTCTGCCTCCCGAAACGATGATTGTTCAATACTCATTTAACACCTTCAAAGGTGGCCATTATGATGTCACTATTTTTATATATGATATGTAATATGTTTAAGTTTAACTTATGCTTCTGTATTTTTCATTTGTGTCTTACCTTTATGGCTTCCATTATGGGTATACGCGATATCTTCATTTAAGGAAGTGCGGACTACCGCCCCCTCAAAGTGATGTGATTCGTTAATACCATATGTGGGATGTGTAAAGGATAAAGTTAATGATATTATACATGATGTTATACTGGAATTATAATATACCTATATATATCATTATCATTTATTTCCATTAAAGTATGAGATAGAAATGAAAGTAGCGTTCATGCGTACGTACGGACTACCGTCTCCATGAACTGTGCATTTCATTTCTTATCCCCAAATGTAATGTACTATTAAAAGTACATGTATATAATGGATATATAAAATTAATGATATATCTAAATGATGAATATAATTCTGGAATTAAAATATACATAAGTCTCATTTAGTTTTAATTCCGTTAATATGACAAATAAATGAAAGTAGCGTTCATGCGTACGTACGGCTTACCGTCTCCATGAACGGTGCATTTCATTTCTTACCTCTAAATGATTATGTAATATTTTAAATACATGTATGTACTGGATATATATGAAATATATGATATCTACATCATGAATACCATTCTGGATATAATGAAACATTGACCAAATTAACAACATGTAAGTGTAAGAAGTCTATTTTTGACTTAAGAACCAAATACCGACAAAATGAACATTGTTAACTTAAATGATTACATGATGTTCATAACATGGTTTAAAAGGAATAATGAACTTGAAAAAGATTCATAAGCAAGTAGAGATTAATTCAAGTTTATTATTCAGGAGTTTAAAGAACGGTCGGGTCAAGTCAGATACGAGGTATGGGAACTTCTTAACCCAATTTCCATTCTTTGGGTTAATCTCCTACTTTCAAATTATGTCATTATATTATTATGTCGTATCTTGTATTTGTACTTTATTTATGTGTACTTATAGTGAATACACATAATGTATCTATTTTATTTTAAAAATTATCTTTGTATGGGACTTCGTCTCAATCTCCTTTCGTTGAGGCATATTTTATTTTATACACAACTTTCTTTTATACGGTGTATAAACCCCTTTGACTTTTACGTTTACTCAAAAGGAATCTTTTTATACGAAGCGTTTACTAAACGACAAAAGGGAATGTTTTTGTCGTACGTATGCGGCGACAACGACTTCTCCGCCGTCGTAACCGTTATTTGAGTTTTGGCTTCCTCTACAAGCCATACCTTTTTTTTAAAAGAAAAATAAATACCATGTTTTACTTTGGTATTGAAAATGGTTTTCATAATGTTTTTATTATATCAATGTGTTGTATTGATATCTCGTGATTGAAATGTGGAAATGTTATGTTTCCTTTATGCATGTTTTATGTGATATGATTATGTTATGGTTCTTGGGCATTATTATGAAGACGGGTGGTTCCGTGATAAACTAAGGGCGGGTGAGCCCGTTATAGCTCTCCAATGCATTGGGTAACGCGAAGGAGTGAAACGTTAAGGTTTCTCCGAAGAGATTTTAGGGAATATACTGTGATGGGTATTCCAAACGTAACCAAGAGGGTTACCCCCTACGTAAGAATGTTATGAATGCCTCAAGTTACCTTTACGTATTATGATTTATATGATTTATTCATGTTTTTATGAGGTATGTTAAAGTGCCTATGTTTTATGGGTAAAGTATGATTTCATTCTTATGTATATATGAACTCATGTTTCCTTTCCATGTTTTTATAACCCATACTGAGTTTTTATGCTCATCCCAAGTTTTTGAAATGTTTTTCACAGGTCAAGGGAAAGGTACATGATAAGATGATAGAGTCAAGGATGTGTCAAGAATTAATCCATGTTTTATTTTAAATGTGTGTTCCATTGATGGGAATGAAGAATACTATCTTTATGTAACCACTTTGTTTATATGTGGAATGTAATGCAAGTTTTATGATCTAATTCTCTAAAACTCTAAACCCAAAAAGATCCTCAATGTGTAATCTTGTAATAACTCAAGATTAAGTAAGGTTTAAGGCTGGGGCCTTATAGTTTACATTAATCAAAATATTATTTGATCGTATTAAATAAATCATATCCACATGAAAATAATAAACTTTTTTCTCGATGAAAAACAATAAAACCCATAGAAATAAAATAAAAATCCTTTTTATAAAACTTATATAATTATCTTCATAAGATGTGTTAGAAATAATTAGGTCCTAATTAAATATATAAGAGAACCCCCCATATCTTTACACCCCCACTCTTACTTTTGAAGAGAAGGAACAATACCCAGTAAAATAGATAGCAATATCGTGATAACTCAATGTATAAGTTGTATCAGCCCCACCCATTATATAACATATATCATGCTCACCCATAATCATATATTATAATAAATAATAATATATTGAATAGAACATTTTATTCATACACTTTTTCATCATAAAACCATTAAAAACTCATTGAAACTGAAATGAAAAAGCATTTTAAAATAATAATATTTTAAATAATAGTTGAGGTAGATGAAAAAACTTTTGATTCCATATATTCTAAAATAGAACATTACTTTTTCCTATTGTGAAGAAAGTCAAAATATTATCTATAAAATATGTAAAAATATTCCTCTTGAAAAACATTATAAAAAACTGAAGAGATACATTAAAATTTCATTTCAACACATTTATTCAGATATAAATACACCTATAAAATAATCTTAAGAATATATAATTTCAGTATAAATATTTTTAAAACAAACATATTAGACATTTAAAATTATTATTTATGTTAATATGTCCATTAACTCGAGTGTGGTGTATCACATACATTGTTTATATTCCTAGATAATAAATTTATGTTAATTATTTACTTTCTTAATAACTTTTTTTCATGTTTATTATTCCTTTTATTTTATATATTACCATGTTATATTAAATGACATGATCATTTATGTTTATGTCAGACATTTTTACAATATTCGACTCATGTATTAAAAAACTACTTTTTTGGGATCACAATAGTCAAAGAGGAAATTATTCCATCATATTTAGAATAATAATCATAGAATAATAATAATTTTTACACATTTATTACAAATTTTTAACCATCCATGAAATTTATACTGGAAAAACAAATAACATCTCTTTATGGAAGAGGTAATCCAAACAAACACATGAACAACACATTCATTTTCTTGAAGATTGAATGGTAAGAAAATTGATGAAATGTTATTTTTAAATAAATATAATAATTTCATGAATATCATATATATATATATGAAATCCATAATTACAATTGTCAGTAAGTGTTGGTGATGAAAGCTATAGCATATCACTTCATTGTGGTGGTAATCAACAGGTATAGACAAGCAATGTTTTCATTTATCATAGGATGGAAAAATAGATGAAATGGGTTATAAAAAATAATAATAAAAGTTTAGTATATTTATTAAATTGATGTAATTATTTCAACCTAGTTAAATAAAATTTGAAGGAGGTGGAAGAAGAGATAAAAATGATATATACAAGTTCAGACTTATACCTTCTCCCCATACAACCTCTTTGTCTTACACCTTAATCCCACTATATTTAATATTTTGTAAGAATAAAATCACTCAGAGGTGGGTTGTTATGTTTTTTAGAGATCTAGGTAGGAATTGGGTGAACTAGAGTGCTGAAAAGGCATGACTAAGAGATGATAGTATGTTTCGTTTGATAAGTGAGTGGAGGGGAACTCTTGGAATTTCTTAAATTGCTAAATTAATATAAATTAATTTACATTTAAAAATGAAATAAAATTAATATATTTAGAATATGGGATTATTATGAGTCTACATAATCTAATATAATAATATTTGGAAAAGTGTATATGATGTTTTCATCCTTATCCCTTTGTTTTAAACCTCGTTGACCCTTTTGATAATTATCATGGTTGCAATTTTTTTTACACTAAGGAGTCAAAAAAGTTACTATAAATGTAAATGTGTCCCATAAATACATCATGTATAATATTCTCAAACATATCGCATTCACCTATCATATATTAATATTTTTATTATTTTGAAATTATTTAACACAATATTTTTGATAATAAAATATCATTGATGTCATTTTTTGACCTATTCATTTAATTTGAATTAAATGACATCAATAGAGTAATTTAAATAATATATATGAATTTCTAAAAAATTATTATGTTATATGTTTTTGTAAAAATATATTTATATTATAACTCTCCCCAAAAATATTACATTTAGAGTCTTTAAAATAATATTAATATTTTTTCTACTACAGGCACAAGCATTTTGTTAGCGTTGAATTAGAATTTAAGGTAATTATTTGATTACTAAAAATTAAAATATATATATAATGGTAAAAAATCCCTTATAATTAAAATTATCATTTAAAATTAATTATAACCTCTTTTTAACAATATGAAATTATTTTATATATTTTTAAAAAAGGAGAGTGGAATTTGCTTCATATTATTTTTTTATAATTATATTAATATCATTATCAAATGAAATTGGAAATAAAATCCTGAATTTTCAAAATTTTAATAGTCATGATCAAAAAAATTATCAAAGAAAACAAATAAATGTGTTGTGGTAATTTTTAGGCCTTGTCATATATGTTTTAACCTCAATTTCTTGATTTACCCTTACTAAGGTGACAAATATTTTCTACGATTGCAATTAATAATGAGAAAAACTAAAAGGAAAATTTTTACAAAATTTTGAAATCTTGATACCAAATATATAATAAATATTTCAATATATAATTTCATTATTTTTTAAAAACCCATTAAATATAAATATAGAATATGCAATGAAAATTAGTTTTTCATTGTAATGCATTTTTAAATAGAAAAATAAACTTATACAGTAATAATGTATAACTATGATTACTATGTAACAAATTATATTATTTATAATTAAACGATTCTCTAGTTACATTATGATCAAATGGTATATTGATATTACTTTATATAATGAAATGAAATTAATGTTTTTAAAAAAATCAACTATTCCCTGAAAAAATAAATCATTTCATAAAAAAAATATGAACCTAAGTAAATACTTTTGTTCTACTTTCAAAAATAATTTTCATTTTTTAAAATTAAATTAATAAAATTGAGAAATCAATATCTTATGTAAAAAATTATAATATTTGAAAATGAATTTAATAAATGAACTATTTTTTATTTAAAAATTACATATTATTTTTTATAATTAGTATCACTATATATAAATTATTAATTAATATTAATAAGTAGTGAAATTGATTATTTAATTTACCAAGGTTGTTACATTCTCTCTCCCCCCTTGGAAATTATTTCTCTCAATTTTATTCATTACTTAATAAGTGATAATATTTTTCCTTCATGGCATTTTGTGATAACCACGTTTCTTCTTCAACCATTTGGTCTTTATAAAAAACCATAAATTTATGAATTACCTTATTATGAAACAATTTCTATTAATGGTCAAGAATTCATATTTTTTCTCTTTAATATGAAAGTATTTCTTCCAATTAAACTACATAAATACTCAAAAAATGAGATGGATATGACATATATTTTTATAAAAATGAAGTATGAAATACATTATGTTGCTAAGATAAACATGGAAGAAAGGATACTCAGAAACAATTATCAAACATTCTATAAGAATTCATATCATCCAATTAATCATGGAATTAAATTTCATTTTTTAACAAAATGTATAACAATTTTCAATGAGGTTACTTTAAAAAAATTATCACTTACATCAAAATAAATACCTTTCCTATGGTAATCCACAAAACGTTTTTTCATACTGTCATATGCTCTAATGTAATGGCTATTAATATTTATCTTCTCAACCATTTCATCTGAAATTTATATTCCCAAAAAAATATTTACCTTATCAACTATTTCCTTCTTAATTGATACTATATTTTCCTAGAAAACAATATCCTCTTCCTAGGATAGTGTAATTCTTACTGACATAGATAATTTTGAAGATACCAAAAACAAGATAGAGGAAGCTCCAAAATGAAAATTTTCTAGTCTTTTATTCCTCAAATTATATACAAATGCAACATCTACAAAATTTATCAGGGTTAAAGATACATTATTTTTTAACTCAAATAATCATATACATTGTTTTCTTTTCAAGGATAGTAATCTATCATGAAATCATATTCCTTAATCAATTTTATAAATCTTCTCTTTCACAAGTTCTACTATTTTTTAGTGAATATAAAATTCAATATTTTATGATGATTATATATTTCATACTTTAATCTATATAAATTATGGCCTTACATTTCTAAAACAATTTACTATAGGTGCACGTTCCAAATCATGTTTAGGATAATTTATCTCATGTGGATTTAATTTATTTGAAGCATAAGAAATTACCTGATCATTATATATCATAACATAACCAATCCCCTTCAATGATGCATCAGTAAAGATATAACTTTAATATTTATATAGTTCAGGTGAAAAACTAGAGAATTCACCAGTCTTATTTTCAATTCCTGGAAATGATCACCACACTCTTTCATCTTAATGAATTTAACTTCATTTTTAATTAACTTAATTAGTGGGATAGATGAGCAATACAAGTTTTCAATACACCACCGGTAGTAACCTAATAATCCACAAAAACTATGAATCTATGTCTAATTTTAAGGTCATGTATATTCATCAAAAACATTAGTTTTAGTAGGGCCAATAGTTATGTCATCTTTATACACAATATGCTCAATGAAATAATTCTTTTACACCCACAATTAAAAAATACTAAATTTTACATATAAATTTTATTCTTTTAATGTTTAAAAATTATTTTGTTTTGATCCTTTTGAATTTTAGAATATATTAATGTATTATCAATAAACATGACCACAAACATATATTTTTCTTATTTTTTAATAAGATAAGGTCAATACCACTTTTATAAGAAATAAGTAAGTACAATTATAAAAAGGGTTGAGTGAAAACCCTAACATGTCCCAAAAAATAGAACTATAATGTCTAAAATCCACAGAGCCCAAAGGCCTAGTAGCCTAAAATGTCATGACCCGCCCTCGGGGCCCGTGCCGTGACTACCCCAAGCCCGCCTTCCATAGGCCAGGGGCTGGCGACTAGCACCAAGGCGTAAAATCCCAGTAAAAAGGGAAGGCATTGCCTTAATAAAGTAAACAAGCACCTCAGAGTAACAAGCGGAAGAAAAGCAGTACACAAAACTAGAACAACTGTGCTGAAGAAAAGGGGCCGGAAATACAAGCCCAACTATAAAGTAAAGTACAACTCGAAAGGGAAAACAGCAACTGAAAGTACAAGCGACTCCTGGGACGTCCTCCTCGATTCCTACCTGAAGGGTAGGTACAGATGGATCATCTCCTGGATCGTCCACCACGGATCCTACCTGAAGGGTAGGTACAGATAGCTCCACAACTCCTCGGGTCCAACTGTCCGCTCCGAGCACGTCCCGCTCAGTGGTCCTCCTCCGGGTACCGACCTACTCCGTTAGCCTCAACCGCAGTCAGCGCTGTCCGTCGTCTGCAACCAACTCAACGAAGTGCAGGCATAGCCCATGCAGGGGTGAGTATAAGATACTCAGTAGGGACCCCGAGACCCTCGAAGGTCTCCCGAAATCCACAAAGGATAAACCATAAGAAGATACAATCACGAAGTAACACCCGACGATGATTAGGTATATGCCCATACATATACCTATGTCACTAATTTCCGTTCGGCTCCAACACCGAGCCCAAGAACAACCCAATCCACAAAGAAGAGTAAACAGTAAATCCACACAGGTTATAACAAGTTTATGAAATCAATGGATTACCATTACCCAGGTATATGCCCATACATATACCTAATTTATCAAGCGACCCATCTCAATCATGAGGAATCACAAAGATCATTGACTCAGCTCAAACCAGGATTTTCATTATCGAAACCGTAAATGTTGAAGAGCCCCAACTCTGGAGTGTACAGTGGTCCTGTCACGACTTCGAGGTACTGCTCACTAACCTAAGACTACTGAAGTACTCCTCCTGTCGAGTACCGCGGGTCTGCTGCCAACTACCGGGCGCTCCGTCCGCTGAGGGTCTGCTGCCAAATACCGGGCGCTCACCCAGATAGCCTACTGAGGTACTCCTCCTGTCGAGTACCGCGGGTTTGCCGCCAACTACCAGGCGCTCCGTCCGCCGTGGGTCTGCTGCCAACTACTGGGCGCTCCGTCCACTGGGCTAGTCGACTCACTCCAAGTCGAGTCGGTCAAGCAGTCGTCAGGTCTCAGTCATCTACACGGTCTCCGTACTCTGCACGCACGTCTCCACCGTCGCGGGTCTGTCGCTACAACCAAGCGCACACACTAGTAGAGTATCGCGGGTCCGCCGCTACAACCAAGCGCTCCACCGCTCAAGGTAAAAAGAAGATTCAGCTCACACAGGTTCGGAAGCACTATTCCACGTAGGATCGCTGAGTGTTGTAGTCGTCGTCGTCGAAACCACACAGGATCTTTGTACTGTCGTCGTCGCAGTCACAGTAGCTGTCGTAGCAGTAGTAGTAGCAGTCAGTCGCAGCCAGCACTAGGGTTCCCGCACACAGCAAGCTCGTTCAGAGGGTCCGCTCCACGAGCCGAGAGGCTGATACATCAACTGTCACAAGGTCCAGAGTTGATGTATCCAAAAGTTCCGTATCGTCAACAGGAACTCAACGCAACAGACGGCGCGTCGATCGGACGCCCGGTCTGAGAGTTATTGGCATTTTCGTCTCCGAGGCCCGGTTGGTTTTTAAGGCAAAACCAACCCGACCGTACTCCACCTGTGTCCAAACCTCGGGCGGAGTATGCTAAAAGATCAGTCTCACTAAGAGGAACACAACGCGACTGACGGCGCGTCAATCGGACGTTCGTGGCTCAAGATATGAGCGTTCCCGCTCCGAAGGCCCGGTTGGTTTCGTGAACGAACCAACCCGGCCGAACTCAAAGTAATCCGAAACCTTGAGTGCGATATACCGAAACGACCGTCTCGATCCAAGGATCGCGTTGCCGCAGACGGTTCGTCATTCGGAGGTCTGAGGCTCAAGTTATGGCCAAAAGACCAAAACAGGTTCAAAACGGGGGGGTCCGGGTCCGGGCCGATCCGGCCCGACCCCCCCCTGGGGCGGCGCGGTGGCCGGCGGCGGCGGCCGGCGGCAGCGCGGCGGCCTGGCGGCGCGGCGGCGCGGGGTGCCGCGGCGGCTTGTCGCCGCGAGGAGGCTGCGCGCGGGGGAATTTAATTCCCCCGCTAACTGGATGGCGGCGCGGCCTTTGTGCCGCGCCATTTGCAAGAAACGGCCCCCGCATGTGGGGGCCGGCTGGAAACAAAACCGGGGGGCTGTTTCCCCCCTTTCATGGAACCGCCCCCCTCTTAAAGAGGGGGGTTTTACACGCTGGCCGGGGGATTAATTCCCCCGGTTTAATGCCTTCCGGCCGGCCAGCTGGCCGGCCGGTTTTCTCCAACGGGACAGGAAATTCCGGTCCCCCCTTCGGCTTCCGACGCCGGCGGCCCGGCCGCCGGTCTTCTCTTCCGCCGCGGCCCGGAACCGGCCGCGGTGTTCGTCGTCCGGCGCGGTGTGACGGCACCGCGCCCCTTCGCCGCGCATTTGATATTCATTCAACGCGGCGCGACGGCGTCGCGTTCTTGTTGTTTCTTCCAAGGTGCGCGCGCGACGGCATTGCGTAAGTTAAACGTACAATTATCCGCGTGGTGCGACGGCACCACGCCACCTTGCTTCCGCCCGCAAGAATAAACAACATGAACGATGGAGGGGGTTTCGGCCGTGTTCATGCGGTCCGCCCCCCCCCCCCCCCTCACGTTAAACAATAACACTTATATAAAATATTCAAAAGCCTCACGTAGACATGCGATCCACGAGCAAGAAATGGAATAAATTAACAATATTCAACAACCCCTACCTCGGGTAAAAGATCGAAGATTTGACAACGTCCCGCGGAAGACAACGTCGCGGAGGTCGGGCGTCGCGGTCGTCGTTCGTCAAATCCGTTGACGAAGAGATATGCCCGAAGAGATACGTCGTTGGCGAATCTTCGTATGCCGACGAAGAAGGTCCGAGGAGGAAGCGGCGTTCCCTCTCGTTGACACGGAGGACGAAGAAGAGAGGCGTCGTTCTTCGTCGGAGCTTGAGCGTTCTTCGTGTTCTTCGTCAGAGCTTGAAGATGAAGAAGAAGCTCTCAAAAGCTCTCAAGTTGGCCAAAGCGTTCTAACCCAACAAAAAGAGAGAAGAGCTTAATTTAATCAAAAACTTAACAAAGAATTTCAAAGGTTTGAAATTCAAAATGGATAACTCCAAAATTAACTCACTTATTTAATATACATGAGTTGTATAATTAAATAGAAGTTAAGATATCAAACCATTAAGAGGGAGAGAGGGGAGTTGAAAAGGTGGGGGTTCGTGTGGGCCCCACCACACTTAATCCTCCCAAGGGAGGTTAAGTGGGTGAGGGTCCCACTTCCAACCCCCTTTGGTAGGTTTTTAACAAGTAATAATAAAATTTGTTCTATACAAATTTTATTTAACTCAAACTAAAAACCCCAAAACTAACTTTCAACCCGCAACAAACACAACTCCCTAAAAGGTCTCTTTAAGCGAATATCGGCGCTGCGAGTTCATCGGTGCCCTCGGATTTCAATTCCGAGCACCGGATCAAAAGTTAGGAATTCCCGCTCGTTCGTTCACTGAACGTACCCGAGTCAAACTTCGGAAATTAATTCCGGGCACTTCGGTCCTCGGAATCAGGTGCCGTCTGAAACCGAGCTCTTGTAAAATTCTAAAGAAAATTAAGAAAAAAATTTCCCTTGAATTTTACAGGTCTTTACATTACTCCCACCTCAGGGATTTACGTCCCCGTAAAGATACATCAAAAACTAGGGAAACAAATGAGGGTACTGAGCACGCATCTGAGCCTCCCGCTCCCATGTGCTCTCCTGGAGATTCCCGTGCTGCCATCTGATGCGCACAAGAGGAATCGATCGCCCACGCAGGACCCGCTCCTGTCGATCCTCTATCTCCATCGGGACCTCCGCAAAAGTCGCCCCATCGTCAATGTCAAGCTCCCCATGATCAATGATGTGCGTCGGGTCGTGCACGTATCTCCTCAGCTGAGACACGTGGAAGACGTCGTGCACCCGGTGCAACTGAGGTGGTAGAGCCAGGCGATAAGCCACCTCGCCAATCCTGCTGAGAATCTGGAAGGGTCCGATGAAGCGCGGAGATAACTTGCCGCCTCGGCCAAATCTCCGAATACCACGTCGAGGTGAGACCCGCAAGAAGACGTGGTCGCCATCCTCGAACTCCAATGGCCTCCGCCTCCTGTCAGCATATGACTTCTGCCGGCTCTGTGCTGTCCTCATCCGCTCCTGGATGACCTGGACCTTCTCTGTCGTGGCCTGGACCATCTCCGGTCCCACCAGAGCTGCAAGATTTTTTCATTGCCGAAAAGAGAAATCTGGTCTCATCCCCTGGATGAACCACATTCTTTGCCTAAAACAGTCAATCCTAACATGGATGATACTAATCCATACCAAGGATGACATCGTAAGGCCTCGACGCTACTACTAAGAGATTCAACCGTTACTCTCGCCTCCAAGGGTTGAGTTACACTGTCGGCATCAGTGTGTGGTAACTGGGTCTCCTCCAGTAGATGTCTCACAAGTGAGGGTCAAGTCAACAGTCAAAACTCGAACCTCTTAGTAACATCACGAAAGAGGACAGGAACGAAAATATCACAAAGGTATGCGTCTTTTATTATTGCAGCTCATAATACAAGACGCTACACAAATGCAACAAGGAACCAGAAGTACAAAGGATGTATCCACTAGTTCAGCTCCTGTCCATCGGCTCCCAGAGCTCCATGATCGAAGGCCTCGGCTGCCTGAAGTTGAGCTCTCGCATGTTCACCTACTCCCTGTGGTCGGGGTGGACCTCCTGGTGGTGGTGGTGGTGGAAGAGCCTCAAAGCGTCGCCCACCACCGGCTGCTCGTCCAGCTCCTCTGCCTCGTCCGCCTCCTCCCTGCGGACCGCCACGGTCGAACCTCTGCCTCTGTCTGGGAGGTTCTTCACTTAACTGTTGATCATCAGCATGGCGGGTCGGACAGTCACGAGCCATGTGACCAATCCCGCCACAGGAGTAACACTGCCCACTCTCGGCACGCCTGGCTCTGACTCCACCCCGGCTTCCCCGTACAACTGAGCCTGAGTCGTGCAGTCGGCCACCGGTAGGTCTGGTCTGCCTGGAACCCTGAGTCATCCGTCGGCTACCTGCTGCAGATGACTCTGCCACGTGCCGCCCTGCGGTGAGTTTCTGTGCTGGTGTAGACTCAGCAAGGAAACTCTCGATCAGAAGTGCCCGCTCCAGTACTCCTGTCTGAGTCGGTATGCTGAGGGAGATCAGCGATGCCCTGATCTCGTGTCTCAAACCTTGCTCGAAGGTCCGGGCCCGGAAGAAGGGGTCCCGTACCATGTCTGTTGAGTACCGAGAAAGGTCGGTGAACCTCGCCGCGTACTGAGCGACCGTCATGCTGCCCTGCCGCAGCTATAGAAGCTCCTGGATACGCACCGCACGAAGGGTGGCTGGGACGAACTCCGAGCGGAAGATGCTCTCAAAGTCCGTCCAAAGTAGAGATGCCTCATCGTGCACCTGGAGCATCAAGCTCCACCATCGTCATGCTTCTGCATGTAGTAGGCTCGCAGCGAGGATCACCATGAGGTCTGCTGGTGTCCTCACTAGCCTAAACACTCGCACTACTGCCTCCAGCCAGTCCTCTGCTGCCTGGGGATCCGTCTCCCTGCGAAACCTGGGCGGTCGCTGGCGCTGAAACTCATGCAGTGCGCTGAGGCGACGTGCATCGTCAGCGGCTGCTGCTGGAAGCATCGGAGGCTCGGCGGGTAAAGCTACCACCGGTGCCACTACTGGAAAAGGGCCCTGCACCGAGGCCTCGTCGCTCGGTGGGCTGTCGTCTCGCTTGACTCTCAGAACCCTAGCTGGTTGCCGTCGGTGGGGCCATCCTGAAAGGAAACAGGTGCGCCACGGTCAAACAGTATACCTGGTGAGCTGACACAAAGAAATCACAAAGAAAACTTTGAAATACACACGCAATCAATGTTTTCGTGCATTAAGTCGGAAATCAGAAGTCAGGGTCCTGGTGTACGGATACGTCGGCCGCCGCACCAACACTGGACTCCCTGGACTGATAACCACACTCAATACGCTAAACATTATTGCTTCACATAGAAAAGATCAGAGTTCAAGGTAGAACCGAACTCCTCTGATACCAATTTGTCACGACCCGCCCTCGGGGCCCGTGCCGTGACTACCCCAAGCCCTCCTTCCATAGGCCAGGGGCTGGCGACTAGCACCAAGGCGTAAAATCCCAGTAAAAAGGGAAGGCATTGCCTTAATAAAGTAAACAAGCACCTCAGAGTAACAAGCGGAAAAAAAGCAGTACACAAAACTAGAACAACTGTGCTGAAGAAAAGGGGCCGGAAATACAAGCCCAACTGTAAAGTAAAGTACAACTCGAAAGGGAAAACAACAACTGAAAGTACAAGCGACTCCTGGGACGTCCTCCTCGATTCCTACCTGAAGGGTAGGTACAGATGGCTCAGCTCCTGGATCGTCCACCACGGATCCTACCTGAAGGGTAGGTACAGATAGCTCCACAACTCCTCGGGTCTAACTGTCCGCTCCGAGCACGTCCCGCTCAGTGGTCCTCCTCCGGGTACCGACCTACTCCGTTAGCCTCAACCGCAGTCAGCGCTGTCCGTCGTCTGCAACCAACACAACGAAGTGCGGGCATAGCCCGTGCAGGGGTGAGTATAAGATACTCAGTAGGGACCCCGAGACCCTCGAAGGTCTCCCGAAATCCACAAAGGATAAACCACAAGAAGATACAATCACGAAGTAACACCCGATGATGATTAGGTATATGCCCATACATATACCTATGTCACTAATTTCCGTTCGGCTCCAACACCGAGCCCAAGAACAACCCAATCCACAAAGAAGAGTAAATAGTAAATCCACACAGGTTATAACAAGTTTATGAAATCAATGGATTACCATTACCCAGGTATATGCCCATACATATACCTAAGTTATCAAGCGACCCATCTCAATCATGAGGAATCACAAAGATCATTGACTCAGCTCAAACCAGGATTTTCATTATCGAAACCGTAAATGTTGAAGAGCCCCAACTCTGGAGTGTACAGTGGTCCTGTCACGACTCCGAGGTATTGCTCACTAACCTAAGACTGCTGAAGTACTCCTCCTGTAGAGTACTGCGGGTCTGCTGCCAACTACCGGGCGCTCCGTCCGCTGAGGGTCTGCTGCCAAATACCGGGCGCTCACCCAGATAGCCTACTGAGGTACTCCTCCTGTCGAGTACCGCGGGTTTGCCGCCAACTACCATGCGCTCCGTCCGCCGTGGGTCTGCTGCCAACTACTGGGCGCTCCGTCCACTGGGCTAGTCGACTCACTCCAAGTCGAGTCGGTCAAGCATTCCTCAGGTCTCAGTCATCTACACGGTCTCCGTACTCTGCACGCACGTCTCCACCGTCGCGGGTCTGTCGCTACAACCAAGCGCACACACTAGTAGAGTATCGCGGGTCCGCCGCTACAACCAAGCGCTCCACCGCTCAAGGTAAAAAGAAGATTCAGCTCACACAGGTTCGGTAGCACTGTTCCACATAGGATCGCTGAGTGCTGTAGTCGTCGTCATCGAAACCACACAGGATCTTTGTACTGTCGTCGTCGCAGTCACAGTAGCTGTCGTAGCAGTAGTAGTAGCAGTCAGTCGCAGCCAGCACTAGGGTTCCCGCACACAGCAAGCTCGTTCAGAGGGTCCGCTCCACGAGCCGAGAGGCTGATACATCAACTGTCACAATGTCCAGAGTTGATGTATCCAAAAGTTCCGTATCGTCAACAGGAACTCAACGCAACAGACGGCGCGTCGATCGGACGCCCGGTCTGAGAGTTATTGGCATTTTCGTCTCCGAGGCCCGGTTGGTTTTTAAGGCAAAACCAACCCGACCGTACTCCACCTGCGTCCAAATCTCGGGCGGAGTATGCCAAAAGATCCGTCTCACTAAGAGGAACACAACGCGACTGACGACGCGTCGATCGGACGCCCGGTCTGAGAGTTATTGGCATTTTCGTCTCCGAGGCCCGGTTGGTTTTTAAGGCAAAACCAACCCGACCGTACTCCACCTGCGTCCAAACCTCGGGCGGAGTATGCCAAAAGATCCGTCTCACTAAGAGGAACACAACGCGACGGACGGCGCGTCAATCGGACGTTCGTGGCTCATGATATGAGTGTTCCCGCTCCGAAGGCCCGGTTGGTTTCGTGAACGAACCAACCCGGCCGAACTCAAAGTAATCCGAAACCTTGAGTGCGATATACCGAAACGACCGTCTCGATCCAAGGATCGCGTTGCCACAGACTGTTCGTCATTCGGAGGTCCGAGGCTCAAGTTATGGCCAAAAGACCGAAACAGGTTCAAAACGGGGGGGTCCGGGTCCGGGCCGATCCGGCCCGACCCCCCCCCCCCCCCTGGGGCGGCGTGGTGGCCGGCGGCGGCGGCCGGCGGCGGCGCGGCGGCCTGGCGGCGCGGCGGCGGCGCGGCGGCCTGGCGGCGCGGCGGCGCGGGGTGCTGCGGCGGCTTGTCGCCCCGAGGAGGCTGCGCGCGGGGGAATTTAATTCCCCCGCTAACTGGATGGCGGCACGGCCTTTGTGCCGCACCATTTGCAAGAAACGGCCCCCGCATGTGGGGGCCGGCTGGAAACAAAACCGGGGGGCTGTTGCCCCCCTTTCATGGAACCGCCCCCCTCTTAAAAAGGGGGGTTTTACACGCTGGACGGGGGATTAATTCCCCCGGTTTAATGCCTTCCGGCCGGCCACCTGGCCGGCAGGTTTTCTCCAACGGGACCGGAAATTCCGGTCCCCCCTTCGGCTTCCGACGCCGGCGGCCCGGCCGCCGGTCTTCTCTTCCGCCGCGGCCCGGAACTGGCCGCGGTCTCCTCATCCCACCGCGGCCCGGAACCGGCCGCGGTGTTCGTCGTCCGGCGCGGTGCGACGGCACCGCGCCCCTTCGCCGCGCATTTGATATTCATTCAACGCGGCGCGACGGCGTCGCGTTCTTGTTGTTTCTTCCAAGGTGCGCGCGCGACGGCATTGCGTAAGTTAAACGTACAATTATCCGCGTGGTGCGACGGCACCACGCCACCTTGCTTCTGCCCGCAAGAATAAACAACATGAACGATGGAGGGGGTTTCGGCCGTGTTCATGCGGTCCGCCCCCCCCTCCCCCCCATCACGTTAAACAATAACACTTATATGAAATATTCAAAAGCCTCACGTAGACATGCGATCCACGAGCAAGAAATGGAATAAATTAACAATATTCAACAACCCCTACCTCGGGTAAAAGATCGAAGATTTGACAACGTCCCGCGGAAGACAACGTCGCGGAGGTCGGGCGTCGCCGTCGTCGTTCGTCAAATCCGTTGACGAAGAGATATGCCCGAAGAGATACGTCGTTGGCGAATCTTCGTATGCCGACGAAGAAGGTCCGAGGAGGAAGCGGCGTTCCCTCTCGTTGACACGGAGGACGAAGAAGAGATGCATCGTTCTTCGTCGGAGCTTGAGCGTTCTTCGTGTTCTTCGTCAGAGCTTGAAGATGAAGAAGAAGCTCTCAAAAGCTCTCAAGGTGGCCAAAGCGTTCTAACCCAACAAAAAGAGAGAAGAGCTTAATTTAATCAAAAACTTAACAAAGAATTTCAAAGGTTTGAAATTCAAAATGGATAACTCCAAAATTAACTCACTTATTTAATATACATGAGTTGTATAATTAAATAGAAGTTAAGATATCAAGCCATTAAGAGGGAGAGAGGGGAGTTGAAAAGGTGGGGGTTCGTGTGGACCCCACCACACTTAATCCTCCCAAGGGAGGTTAAGTGGGTGTGGGTCCCACTTCCAACCCCCTTTGGTAGGTTTTTAACAAGTTATAATAAAATTTGTTCTATACAAATTTTATTTAACTCAAACTAAAAACCCCAAAACTAACTTTCAACCCGCAACAAACGCAACTCCCGAAAAGGTCTCTTTAAGCGAATATCGGCGCTGCGAGTTCATCGGTGCCCTCAGATTTCAATTCCGAGCACCGGATCAAAAGTTAGGAATTCCCTCTCGTTCGTTCACTGAACGTACCCGAGCCAAACTTCGGAAATTAATTCCGGGCACTCCGGGCCTCAGAATCAGGTGCCGTCTGAAACCGCGCTCTTGTAAAATTCTAAAGAAAATTAAGAAAAAAATTTCCCTTGAATTTTACGGGTCTTTACATAAAAAACATAACATTTCCCAAATTTCAGAGTGAGAAGTCTGCAAAATGTCATATCATAAGACAAGAAATATTCCCCCTACCATTAATCATCACCACATAATTCAAGTTCAAAAATACATTTCCCTCACTACAAAAAATTTTCCATCATGCTGGACTACCCTAGTGAAGAAGGGAACCCATCTATGCACAAAGAGATAGGAGGGCCGAGTGGAAGATTCCAGCACATCTATATCTCTTTCAAGATGCCCAGTCCTTGATGATTTTTCTGGCCCTCACTTTCATCACCTGCCTGATTTACTACATTTTTTAAAAAAATGGAGAAATTTAGAATTAGGTCTCCCATATGAAAATCAAAGAGGGTATATTTTATGATTATGAACAATCAAAACACCCATACCGCAAATTGAGGTCATCCACTTAGAAATTCTACTACACTACCAAACTATTGTTCCAAATAATGTGCCTGAATCCAGAAATGAAAATTGCAACCAAGAAGAGTAATATGATGTTATTAAGGCCAGAAGACCACAAAAATCCCATATACCCCCATATTGTCCCAAAGACCAATCCTAGAGATGAAACCCTAGCTGGAATAATCTTACAAGACCTGAAACCCTATAGATAGTGTTCAAAAAAAATCAAAACAACCCAAGAAGTATCCCACACCAAATTATTCAAGACACACTAAAAAATTCCATTTAACACCACCACTATTTATTATCATAGGGTTCATTTTTAGAATTTGGGCTATTGAGAAAAACCACATCATTATCACTAGAATGATATCATGATAAAAGGATATCCTCTTTCTTCTATTATTCACACTTGAATATTATTTTTTCTTATAATAACTACTAAAATACTTTAATTACATCCCAAAATACATCTTTGAGGCATTGGTTCTATCATAAAACTAACTTAGTAAGTCTTTAGGTGTAAGCCTAAAAAGGTTTTCTAAATAAATGGTATAGTTATTATCTGATCATTTTTGTTTTATTCTTTTTATAATTCCATCAAATATTATTAAAAAATGATTAAATAGTAACCCAAAAATTTCTCATACACTAATATGTTGTTAAGTTAATTTCATTACCCATATATATATCTGTATTCCATAAAATGGTAAAAAACCATCATTGGTGTGTATGGTTGACTACCACCTCCACGAGTGGTGTAATTCATTTTCCACCACGGACTCTCATGGATGGATATAATGATAGATATAATGACTACTGTTATATTCATGATATATATATCATTCTATAATGATAATATATTTACTATTTTCTTACCATTACATCCATTGATAAATGAAAATGTCATTTGTGCATATGTGTGGACTACTCCCTCCATGAAGTAATGTTATCCGTTTTTCATCACCACATCACATGGAAGATATATATAATTTTATTTTTAATATAATATTATATATATTATATAATAATCATTATTTAAGGATTAAACAATTCTTACCTGTTTTCATATTGATCGTTAATAAAGGGAAATGTTACTCACGAGTATGTACAACTTAAAATTTCAATGATTGTAACGTATTTAATTTTCTATAAATGTATTTTATGATTTATTTTAAAAGTATAATTTATATATATAAATTAAATATATTTCATTAGATTTATTATGGATATGATTTAATGATGAAATATTAAACCATAGTCCACTTACTAAAGTGATTTTTGATATATAAATAGAATATTTTAAAACATCCAATGTGGACATAATTGATGAAGTAATTGTACATAACATGGTAATAAATAGACTAAAATAATTAATAATTTTAAAAAGGGTAATTAATAAAGTAAATAATTAACATAATTTTATTATCAATAAATATAAATAATGTAAGTGATGATTCAAACTTGAGGTATGGGATGCTTTAATATAAAACCTCATTTAAAATGTTTTAAATATTTATATTATAAATATTTTTCTTCCATGTTCATATTTTGAAAATAATTTTATGTATGTCTCCATATGTAAATAAATGTTTTAAAAGGTATATTTTTTTCAATTTTAACTTTTTTGAAAGGTTTTGAAAAGGAAAATTTTTATTTGTTTCATATGAAATGTTCTAATAAGAAGAGAAAAGGAATGTTATATTTTAATATATAGGGTGTCAATGGTTCTTAAAATTGTTATAACTATTATTATATGTTTGGATTCCTATAAAATATTTCATTTTTCTTCGAATAAAACCCCACCTTCCCATTATTCTTATAATTTTAAAAAAGGGTTCTAAAAGGAATGGATATTTCAATATCTGGAAATGTTTCTTATGGGTGTAAAGAATAATTTTATGAGTATAATAATGTAAATGAAATACTACATATATTATGATAATATAATGGTTATTGGTATTTTTTTAATATGGATCATGAGCCTAATATAGCTCATCATGATGGGTCAGACCAATATATCTCATGATTATTGGTTATCTCGATTTTGGTCTCCAATGAATTGGGTAAAGGGATAGTGTTAACAAGTCAGCTTTCCCTTCAGAGATTATTGGAATTTACTTGGCAGTTTATTCCATTTGAATAATTGATTGAAAGAGTGGTTTTAAAATAATTTACTAAGTTACCAATATGATTTATCTATTCTTACTAAAAGTTTTCATAGAAATCTAATGATTTTACAATGTATGAAAATGAGATTAAGTTTAAAGGGAATTTTATACTACATATTATGGTTGAAAGATATAACATTGTGAAAATGGTTTCAAAAATAATTTCATATCTATAAATAAACCTTTATAAGTTATATTTTTCTGTTATGATTTATTGGAAATTTTTTAGAAAAATATTTGGGTGGAGAAATTTATTTACTAGGTTAGAAATTTTTTATTTTTAGCTCAATTTTTATTTTAAAAAATGAAAACAATTATGTGTACTCCTGGACTGATTGGTTTATTTATTTATTTTTATGTGTTTCTTGTTTATATTTTGGGCTCATCTAATATTTTAAAATAATTTTAATAGGGTTTTAAGGATGATTAAGGACAAATATGAGGTCAAGATGAAAATTGTGATTTTCTGTCATGAAAATAAAATATGTTTCATTTTAAATGTTTTATATTGTAAAAATTAGATAATGAGGGGTAGATTCCACTTTTTGATGTAATATTTAATTTATTTGGGTTAATGATCCAATTATGTAAAAATATAAATAGAAAAGATATTTGGGAATATAAGAAAGTGAATTATAGTCTGGAGACACTATATTATGTAATGTTAATGGTTGATTCCATATACATGGTTTCCAAGAAAAATATTAAATAATTTAAGAGGTTAGGATAATGTAATTAAATACCCTTATTATATTATAATTTATGGTTATCATGATAAAGGTTTTTTATATTACCATGTCTCATCTTTTAAATTATATTTGTTCTAAATTGTTTTCCACAAAGGAAAAAAGGGAAGGTGAGGTAAGAAGGTTCCAAGTGGAAAATATCCTTCCATATAACCAAAAATTAATGGTAGGAATTATAACTGATTATTTTTTTTGATATATCATTTTACACTTTCTATTAATGGTGGTGTCATCCATGAGATAAAATAGATCTACTACAAATGAAAATGTCAATAATAGGGAATTTTTTTAGAAATCACACTCTAGTATTCGTTGGATCTTTTTAACCGTTGATTGATGAGGGATTGATTAATTCATTGGAAAATAAATTCAATGTAACTTGTTGTTCTAGTAATAAAAATAAAAATATTTCTATTTATTATTTTTAAGGATAATTAGATTGATGGTGATCAATGGTTATGAAGTCTAGATATTGATAAAGGATTGATGTCAGGGAATGGGATACATTTGTTAATCATTTCTTTAAGAATTATTTCCCTAATATTTTTTTACTTATAATAAAATATCAATTTTTGAAATTTAGGAAGAGGGAGGATTATTCATTTTCCATGTATGAAGAATACATCACTAGATTGGCATGGCACATATCAAATTATATTCTAGATCATGATTATGAAATTAATCTATTTTACTCAACCAAGAAAAATAAGATCTTTAGAATCCCTCAAAATTAAAATTTGTGAGAATTTTTTTCTGTTCTCTTGAGAAGGTATAAATAGTGTTTTTTATGATCATTCCTTCCAAGAAAATAAGTATAAAATGAGATTTCAGTGAGTGGAAAATGGGAAGAATACATTAGTGAAATCTGAAGGTAAGAAAATCAACTTTTCAGTTTTTTATATGTATGATAAAAAAGAAACATTTGGGAATATGGGTCATGATTCTAAAGAAAAAGGTCTTTATAGTGGTTGGAAAATTATAATAATCAATAAGAAATGTGTTTTTAATGCCATAAGGTTGGTTATTATACTAATGCATGTCTATGTAAGAGGACAATTGATAAGAATCTGTAAGATGATAGTCAGATGGGTGTAGTGAAATCCTTCTTAACTACATCAGTGTTTTTTGGTCCATAAAATAAAGTGGTAATAGGTAAATTAATTTTTTTATTCATGTTATGAGAATTTATTTATTTATTTTGGGTCTATAAATTTTATCATTTAATATAAATTTTCTACTAAAAAGAATGTTTTTCCTAAATAAATGATGTCGAAATATTTTTTAAAAAACATCTCAGAGTACCATTAAGGTAATTAGAATTTAAAAATAACTTCCTGTTATGATCTGGGGATAATTTTTACTAAAAAATCATGTTGGATTTCCCATTATGTAAATTAATTATATTCTATGAATGGATTGGATTTAATTTTATCTTTAAAATGTAGATTATGTATCCAAAGAAGTTATTTTTGAAATATGATTACATTTTTATATAACAATAAATTCATTTTTTATAATATATCAGTAATATGAGAAACATTTAAGATATGGAATAAAAATTTAGCTAGTTCATGTTTTTTAAAATAATGGAACTATTCAAATTAATCTTGTCTCGATAGTTAAATAATATCTAGATGTGTTTCTTGATGAATTAACTAGTATTATACCTAATCAAGATGTTAATATTAATTTTTTACTTATAACATGATGTTAATCCAATTTCAAAACCCCCTTATCGAATGGATCATGAAGAACTAATGGAATTTGAAAATAACCTGGAGAGGATTCTTAATAAAGGTATCATTCATCTAGAACATCATTATAGGGCACTCTTTTTTTTTAATAATTAATTTTTATTCATGGGTATTTACATTTATTATAGTACATTTAATAAAATTATTATGAATAATTATAGGTTACCTCATATAGATTACTTGTTTGATTAGCTCTAGGGATCTTAGTATTATTTGAAGGGTACTCTTAAGTCCGCATACCTTCCATTAAAGATGAATAAGGATGAATTCCCCCAGACATATATTCATACTAGGTATGAGAATTATCATATTTTAGTTATTCACTTTTGTATTGAAAATTATCGAGCTGTATTCATGGGTCTTATAAATTGGTTTTCCCATTAAGATTTGTTTAATTTTATAGTTAGGATTATTGATGATATTTTGGCTTATTCTAAAAATTATATATATTATTTAAAAAATATAAGGATTGTTTGCAAAACCAATATTCAAAGAAGTTATATGGATGATTTATTAAATTTTATTTTTGGGTATAGTATATTTGATTCCATTGGCATAATAGAAATAAATATGGCATAAATTTTCATCCTCGTAATATTAAAGTAGTTGATTAATGGCCAATGAAATAAAAATGTTGTTGAGATTTATAGTTTTATTATATTAGTATGGTGTTACTGTCAGTTTTTTGAAAATTTTATATGGTTCTATAGCCCACTACGTTAACAAGAAAAAGTTTTATGCTCATCTGGAAAAATTAATTTGATGAATGTTTCTGATAATTGAAAGTAAGATTAGCGAATGCTCTAGTTTTTTCCATACCATCTAGAAATGGTCACTTTATTGTCTATAGTGTTGCTTCATTGAAGCTATTGTGTTGTGTTTTAATACATAATGATTACGTAGCTGATTATGATTTACATTAATTAAAGCTGCAAGTACAAAATTACCCAACACGTGACATTGAACTGTATACTTTATTTTTTTCATTGATAATTAGTATACATCATCTATATGAAGTAAATTTTAAAAAATAGGCTAATAATAAGATATTTAATTATAAAATAAATAAAAATGATTGAACATGAGATAAATTAAATGTTAGTAATTTATAAAGGATTACAACTACATAATTCATTACTACCTGAGTAAACAAAATATAGCAGATTATACTTTGATTTGTAATTACAATAATATATTAACAATGATTTATATGGAACAGGATTATTTAGATAAAGATTTTATGAATGTTGGATTAGAAATTGTACATGTAAGAACACCCTCGGTTTTTTTCAGTTTTTAATAGAATTTCCTTTTTTGGAAAGGATTAAGATAGCTTTGAATAAGGATAATATTTTGTAATAAAACTTATAATCAATATGTTTCTAGAGTTCAGTGTTTACGAAGTAGGTGTTATCAGATATGAAAAAAGATTACGTGTGTCATTTTATTCATGTATAAAGGGTGAATTATTGAAATATTATCCTAGATCCCTATTTTCTATTCATCGTACAATCAAAAAAAAATTATATACCTTCCGGAAAATTTATGGTGGGAAGGAATGAGGAACAATTTGGATGATTTTACTATGATATGTTTTACATACCTACTATTTAAAGTTAAATTTCAACTATATAAGGGTATTATTTGGACTTTTCCTATTTTGGAATGGGAATGGGAGAATATATCCCTGGATTTCATCGTTATATTACCAAATACATATGTTGTTAATGGTGTGATATGGGTTATTGGTCATAAATAAACTAAACCTATTTTTTTCTTCCCATTCCAGATCATATGTATTTGGATCATCATTTTAGTATATGCTCTCATCCTCAATATATGGGACAATCCTAGGTAATGATTCATACATTGGAGGATAATCCATAAAATAGATCATTGTATTGTTAGGTAATTTGGGATCAACGTTTAACTTTATTTTAGTTTTTATGTTATAAAAGATTTCTTTCTAGTATGAAGATAGAACTTTTTCAATCATTATTTGGAAAGTGGATTCATAGTATATATTTGTTTAATAAATTTAGAGAATGAATGTTTATGGCACCATAATTGGGTGAAGAAATAGTTTATATGTTTAAGATGATTCAGTATTGAATGATAATAGCTTAAAGTAGTAAACAATTTTTTAGATAACTAGAGGAAATAAATTTTATTTGAGCTAGGATGTTATTTTTTTCTTACATTATATCCATGGAAAACAACTACATTATCTAGAAATAATGGAAAGTTAATTTTGTGGTTCAATTTACCTTGTTAAATCTAAGAGAAAGTTGAATTTGTTTCCTTTCGATTAGCTTTTCCACTTTATGTATCTTAGGTATATAAAGTATTTCATGTTTCATTTTCAAGAAGATATGTATGGAATACATCTCATTTTTTTATCCCTAAAGTAGTTCAGTTGGGAGAGAAATTTATTTATAAGGAAGGACTAGTATATATTCTTAACAATAGTGAGCAATTATTGTGGAATAAATTTATTTACCATGTAAACGTTTTGTGGGAAAAAATATATTTTAAGAAGAAATTTGAGAATTAGAAAATGATTTGAGGGAAAAATATTCCCACTTGTTTATGTAATAAATAAAACTATTTAAAAAATAATATATGTGGGATGTTAAAACCAATGTAATATTAGGATAAAACATTTTCAGGTATTATTTATTTCAAATAATTATATTTTACAGATTTATATTCATTATAAGAGTATTATGTAATTTTTTAATTCAAAGGGAAAAGATTTGTTTCTAACTAAATTGGGTATTCATGCATTGTATAATTTTATTTAAATTATTTATTTCTATATTATAGAAATTAAATTTATTAAATTGAACTTAAACATTTAATTCAGAATGCAAAAATTTTATTTGGATGAATCAGGAATAATTTTCTGAAAATTTTTATTTTTCAATGAATGGTGAAAAATGATGAAATTTATATGAAACTATAATTTAATTTAAATAATTTACTTAGTCAAATTTTTTAAATGCATTCTAAGGATAAAAATAAATTAAACTATAAATAATCCAATTATTTTATTTAGAGTGAATTTTATACTTGAATTTTGTTACAAAATATTTTTTACTTAAACAAATTCTGAAAAAAATGATTTCCATCACGTATTAAAATTTTAATTTTAAACTAAATTATTCTACTTCTATAAGTTCTATTTGAAAAAATGGATTCTATATTTTTAATCAACATAATTAATTTTAGGTAATATGTTCAACTTAATTTTTTTATCAAAATGAATAGCTGAAATAGTAAATATATGTTACAACCATTAAGGGAAAAATAGGTTTACCCGGGGGTTATACTAAAGTTATAATGGTTAAAATGAACTACTAAATTGATAAATTTTTTATAATATGAATATTTCAAAACAATATTATCTAATATACTGAAATTATCGATTTTGGATCCTTTTTTCTTGATTAATACATTAATATATTTTATTATTTTTAAAAATTTCATGTGTGTCTCCTCCCCTAACTATAAGAAGGAATGCCATATCCTCTCTTATACACACCAAAAGAACCTTTATAATTTAGAATTTAATACCCAAATACCTTCCCTAAATCACTTTTTGTGTCCTAGAATCTATTTCATATCCTAAAACAAACCGAGGAATCCTATATGTATAAACCTGAAGAGGTTTTCGGAATAATAGGTATAGTTCTCAATAAAGCATTTTTAATTTATCTCTCCTTCTACCTCCATAAAATATTATTAAAACATGATAAAATAATAACACATTATATTACATATATTGATATTTTTTATGTTAATTTCATCACCTATACACTTCTCTATCATCAATCAAATTGGAAATGAAACCCAAATTCTTGTGTAAGGCAGACTACTGATCACAAACCGATGTAATTAATTTCCCATAATTGCTTATATCGGGTAGTTATAATTCTGGATTTAATATATTAAAATATATGATATTAATGAAATATTTATTATATTTTAAATTTAATATATCATTTATTTTCTTTTCTATCGATCCATTTTAAAATTCTAATTTAATTCATGAGTAAATGTATACTACCACCTTCACAAAGAGATGTGACCGATTTTTTATCACCACATCACATTTTATATATATATATGTTTATGTAAACGAATAATATGATATTTTGGTATATTAATATTTATTAAAATAATAATAATACTTTCATTATTTACTTCATAATCATTAAAAATGGACATGTTACTCATTCTTACATACTATTTATCGTCTCCATGATTGTAATGTACTTTATTTTTCAAAACCATATTTCAGGGAAGATTATTAAAGTATAATTGATTTATAAAAAATAAAAATTATTTATTCATTATCATTATTTAGAATATTTAATAATGACAAATTTGACTATATTCAAATTTGAAAAGTGATTTTGGACATACGAACTGAATATTGTCAAAATATCTTACATGACCTTAATTGATTAAGTAATTGTATATAACATAATAATAAACAAAATAAATGGAATAATAAAATTGAAAATTCTTCTTATGAAATTAAATAATTAAAATAATATTTTTATTTTGGAAGATAAATAATTTTCATGATTATTTGGACTCAATTTAAGAGAGACTCTTACTTGAAATATCATTTAAAATTTTTTAAGGATTTATTTTCTAAATATTTTTCTTTCATGTCCATATTCTAAAAAAATTATGCATGTATTTATATGGATATGAATAAATTATAAAGAAAATTTTATATCAATTTTAACTTTTTTAATGGGTTTCAAGAGATAAAATTTTACATTTTGGATATGAAAAATATTGATGAAATGAAAAAAGGAGAGTTCTATTTTAATGTATACAGTGTCAATAGTTCTTCCAATAATTGGAAATGTTATGTAATTTTTTGATTGGTACATAGGAATTCATGTTTTATTATAGTAAAAAAATGCTTCATTTTGTTCTATGTATTTTTTAAAATAATTAAATGGAATGTATATTTAAATAACTGAAAATTGTTTCTTATGTGTAAATAGAATATTTTTACAAGAATGATAATGTAAATGAAATATTTCATGTATGATTATTATTTTACAGTTCTTGATAATTTTTAATGATGAAGGTTGATCCAGATATTCCTCATGCAGATGGGTTATCCTGATATTTCTGATGATGATCAGTGAGCCTGATATAGCTCTCCAACGCCTTGGGTAACGGGGTAGAGTTAATAGGTTATGTTTTCCCTATGACAATATAGTAATGTGCTATGTAGTTTATTATATTTTTAATATTGATTAAAATAGTGACAATAAATTGATGTCTCATGTTATCAATATGGTATATCAATACATTCTATAGGATACATAGAAATCTAATTATTTCATAATGTAATCAAAAGAGATTATGATTTAAAAAATGTTTATACGACTTCATAAGGGTGAAAGGTATAAATTTGTTAAAAATATTTTCTTAATTTATCTATTATTTAAATGAAACCTTTATGAGTCTTATTAATTCATTAATATTCCAAATGAAATGATTTATTAACATATTTTTCGAAATAGAATTTTATTTCATGGGTAAGAAAATGTTCATTTTGAGTTTAATGTTTTTTTTTTGAAAAGTAAAACTATTGTGGGTGTTCACATACAGACATTTGTATTTATTTAAATTTGTATTTAAATTATTTATATTTTTTCACATCCAATATTTTCATTTGTTTTTCAACGGGTTTTAAAGATGAGTGAGGAAAAGGAGGAGGTCGATATGAAAATTGTAAATATGTGTCATGAAATGTAAAATTATTTTATTTTAAAAGTTTTCTATTATTTAAAAAATGGATACTGTGTGGTAGTAACCATTTTGTGATTTAATAATTATTTATGTAAGGTTTATGACATAATTTTATAATACTATAAACATAAAATATCATTAATAAAGCAAGAAATTGAATTTTAGTATAGAGATAATAAATTATTTAATGTTTAAGGTCGGGTCATTATAGTTGGTATTATAGAAAAGGTTTAAATAATGTAAGATTTTTTGATAATGAATGAAAATTACCATAATGGATTTTAATTTATGGTTTTCATGATATTTTATTTGATGATTTCCATGTTTCTTCATCTAACCTATATTTATTCATTATGGTTTTCTAAAGAGGTAACTGTGAAGCTGAAGTATGAAGGCTTCAAGAGGAAAATATCCTTCCTAATCAGTGACCATGAATAGTTGGATTTGTAAATAATTTGTTTTGTTATATATCTATTAAAATATGTAATAAATGGGGGTTTAATTTATTTTATATTAAAACCAAATATTTAACATATGAACATGTCCATATTGGATCATTTTATGAGAGATTACCCTATAGTATTCAATAGATCTTCCAACTCATGGATAAATAATGGATTGATTAAAGATGTGGAACTTATATTTGATGTATTGGGTTATTCATATTATAAAAAGGTAACTTTTAATATTTAATGTCTGAAGGTGAATCTGATCAATGGTGTTCAATGGTTAACAATACTAGAGAATGAGAATAGATTTAGACCATAAAATGGGACACATTTAAGAATCTTTTCCTTGAGAATTATTTTCATAATTTTTTTTGAATTACGATGGAGAATAAATTAATGTAATTCATATAAAATGAGAAATTTTTAGTTGGTATTTAGGAATAAAAATTAACCCAAGTGACATGGTATACAACAAATTATTTTCAGAATAATGATAGTAAAATTAATCTGTTTCAGTTAGGATTATTTTGATGATACCAAAGAGCTTTGGCTATCACAAATTTAAATTTTATGATAAAATTGGTCATTATACTAAGAAGGTAACAAATAAATTTTAATTATAACCATTTATTTCATGAAAATAAGGATAAAAATATATCCATGTTGTTGGAAAATAGAAATAATTCATCCTATAAATACGAAGGTTAAAAATTCTAGTTTTCAGTATATGATATGTGTGTAAAAAACGCTCTATGGAATGTCCTATAAAATATGAGAATTTCTTTTGAGGTTTTATGTTTGTTATTATGGGTCATGATCCCACATAAAATGATCTAGGTAGTGGTTAGACAAATTCTCATAAGAATGAAGTAAGGTGTTCTAAATGTAATGATATGTGTTATTATACAGATTTGTATCCCAAGAAGGGCATGAATGATGGGAGGAAAAAGTATTATAATAAGAACTGTGTGGTGAGATAATTTCAAAATACAATAGAAAATGTTGGCCCATTAAATGAATTGGTACCATGTAAATTTCTTTTTTATTCATATTATATTGTTTTCTCATTTTATTCAGGGTCTACATATTCATTAATTTCAATGAAATCTTCTAGTAAAATAAAAAATTTACATTAATAAATTATGTTATAACTTTTGGTAAGTACACATAGGGGTAGTATTAAAGAATCTATAATTTAAAAATATCTTCATTTTATCATCTATGGAATATTTTTCCCTACAATCCTTATTTTTTTCTAATTTTATAATTTTATATTAAAGAGGGTATACATTGGTTTTCATGTTTTCAAGAAAATATAAATTGCATAAAAAATATTTTATTTTCAATGATAAATTTATATTTGAATATAATAATAAATTAATATCTTTTAAGACATATAAATATTTTGAGAAGCTATTAAGATATGTAAATGGAAGTTATGTTTCTCATGTTGTTGAATATAAGTGAATTGTTCTGATTATTTATGCCATGGTTATAAAAGTATATATGAATGTTTTTCTCGATGAGTTACCAGGTATTATACCTGAGCATGAAGTTTAGTTTCCTATTGACATAGTTTCTAATTCTAATCTAATTTCAAAACCCCAATTCCAAATGGATCAAGTAAAACATTTGGATTTTATAAATAATTTTCAATACTTCCATAATAATGTTTTACTTCATCCTAGCACTACATGATGGGGTGCTCTTTTTTTATTTATTAAAAATAAATATGGGTTCATGAGGATTTTCATTGATTATATATCATTGAATTAAATTATTATAAATAATATATATATATATATATTGTCATATCAATCACATGTTTGATCAGCTCTAGGGAACTTAGAATTTTTCAAAAGTTGATCTCATGTTTGTGTACCATCAGGAAATGTTGATGTAGGATGACATACCTAAGTTAACTTTTCATACTAGGTATAAGAATTATGATATTATGGTTATTCCCTTTGGGGTGAAAAATTCAACATCTATATTCATGTATCTTTTTAATAGAGTTTAACATTAATATTTTGTTAAATTTTTGAATTTTTTATTGATTATACATTGGTTTATTTTAAAAGTTATAAGGATCATAAAAAACATGTAAATATTTTTCTGAAAACCTTGAAATAAAATAATTTAAATGGAAAATTTAGTAAATTTTATTTCATTCTGTAATATAAGGTTTCAATCCTTGTATATATCATAAATATATATGGAATAAATATTTATCTTAATAAAACTAAAGTGTTTGACGAATGGAGAAGCCCTAAAAATGTTATTAATATTTACATTGTTCTAGTATTAACAGATTATTACCAGTCATATGTTGAAAAGCATGCATGGTTATCTATTACATTTTCAAAACTATAATGAAATATAGTTTGGTTCATATGGAAAAATTAATGTGACGAATGTTTCGTGGAGTTGAAAGGAATATTAGTGAATGATATAGTTTTTTGCACAACTATCCAAAAATAGTGAGTATGTTTTCAATAATTATTCTTCATTAAAGAGTTTGATTTTTTTAATATATAATGACTGGGTAATTACATATGATTCATGTCAATTAAAATCTAATGAGAAAAATTAACCTACGTGTGGAATTATACTAGATGCAAAATTGTTTTCTATCAAAACACAGATACATCATTTATATACAGTAAAGTGTCAAATATATATTAACCATAAAATAATGAAGTATATATTCAATCTAAAAATATTTAATATGAGATATAAGATATTCCTAGAATTTATAAAAGATTAATACATAATAATTCATGACCATCAAGGTCAAGGAAATAGAATAGTTTATGCTTTGAGTCAAAAATATACTTCAAAAAATAACTATGCTTAATTAAGAACATGATCATTTGTTTAATTATTTGATGAATATTGTATTAGAATTATTTCATTAAATAAATCCATCAATATTGTTTCTACTTTTTATACAATCATCTATTTTAGGCATGATTAAGAAATATCTGAAGGATGTTCATGTTTTATAGGAAAATGTATAATCTTTTAAGAAGGCTAATTTTATAGAGTTTAATCTTAATGAAGTACATATTATCATTTTTGGAAATATATTTTTTGTTCGTTGTGATTGACAATTGAATATAAAATTTTTGAATGGATCTCATAGTTCCCCATTTTATTTTCATCATAGAAGCCCCAAAATGTATTGATATATTCAAGAATATTTCTAGTATGATGGAATAATAGTATATATTGATGATTTTACTATGAAATGACTTAATTCCCAATCGGTAAAATCCAAAAAAAACTTCTAAAAGAAGGTATCCATCCTTTTTGAGTTCTAGAATGATAAATTTAGAATATATCCATGGATTTAAATGTTGTATTACCAAATATATATCAAAGTAATAATGTGATGTGGGTAATTGTTGATTGATTAACTAAATCTGTGAATTTTTTATCCATTCTATATAATATATAATTGGGATAACTTTATTGAATTTATGTTAAAGTGATAATTAAAAAACATGAATTCCATTTCTCCATTTTATCTAACCATGATCAATGGTTTAACTATACTTTTTTTAGAAGACTTCAAAATTCATTGGGCACCTAATTTTGTTTCAGTACATCTTTAATCATCAATCCAATGGAAATTTAGAGTGAATTATTCAATCATTAGAGAATATTATTCAAGATTGTTCAATTTATTATCAAGGAATTTGGGATAAAAGTTAAATTTTAGTTAAATTTTCTTATAAAAATAGTTTTCATTCCAATATATAGATGGATCCTTTTGAGAAAATATATGGAAAGCGGTGTGAGACTGCATTTGGTCGGCATGAAGTCATGGAAATAATGATGTTGCGACAATAATTTATCGAATAAATGGTTAATATGTTTAATATAATTTAAAATCACCTGAGGATGTCTTAGAGTATATGGAAAACGTTTTATAGATAACTAGTAGAATGAACTATCATTCTAGGTTAGAGATCATATTTTTCTTTATTTATATCCATATAAAAGAGTTGTGTGTTTGGGTAAAAGGGGAAATTTTAGTATATAGTTCATTTTACCTTATGAAATACTAGATAAATTTATATTAGTTTTTTATCGAGTGACCTTGACTTGATTTTATATTAGGTACATGACGTTCTTCATGCTTCGTTGTTAAAAAAATTTGTTCCAGTTGCATCTCATGTTTTGAGCCCTAAAGTAGTTTAGTGAGGGAGAGAACCCTTTCATATGATGATTGAATAATAAATATTATTGACTATAGAGATATTTTTTTTAATGAATAGATTTACCACGTAAAAGGTTTTTAGATAACCTATATGGTTGAAGAAGAAATTATGGGATCATAAAATGATGTGGTGGATAAAATCCCCACTTGTTTAAGTACTAAAAAAACTGCAAGGATGTAATTTACAAAAGGGTGAATAATATAACAGCCTAGTTAATGTTAATATAAATAATTTTCATGTCTTATTAATACAAATTAGTTATATATTAATGATTAATATTCATTATAATAATATTATGTAACTTTTTAATCAAAAATGAAAACCTTTTTTATAAACAAATTATTTTTCCTGAATTATATGGTATTATATAAAATATTTATTTCAAAATTAAAGAATTTTAATTTTAAAACATATACATAGTTTTTTAATTCATCATGAAAAATTTATATTAGGATATTTTATTAGAAATGTATGAAAATCTTAATTTTTCAATGAATAGTTTAAAATAATGATTTTTATTCAAAACTGTATGTTCGTTTCAGTAATTTACTAAGTTACATTTTCTTTTAAAATAGTTTAAAAGAATAAATATTTCAATAATAATATTAATAATAAAATTATGGTCTTTATAATTAATTTTGTTCTTTCACTTTTTATAAAAACATGTTTATAAATAAAATTACTTTTTTATGAAAACAATTTGTTTTCATCACATTTTTCTAGTTTCGTTTAAAATTTAATTATTATAATTATATAAATTGAATTTTAAAAAATGTATTACATATTTTTTTTAATCATAATTAATATTTTTTATGAATTTCAACTTAATTTTTTCTCATAATTAATAGTAAAAATAGTAAAGATATGTTACCACGATTAAGGTTAAAACTTGTTAAGAATGGTTTAAACTAGAGTGATAACGGTTAAAATGACCAATAAATCGTATATAAATTGTTTTTTATTGTTTAATTTAGAACCTATATCATATAATATTCATTAATGATCCATTTTGGATCCATTTTTCTTGATTAATACATTAATAAGTTTTATTATTTTTAAAAATTCCAAGTGTGTCCTCTCCCACACTTATACGTCGAAAGAACCTATCCTCTCCTCTCCACACTTCATGTTATATTTTTTTGGAGAATAAATACCCAAATACGTTCATTAAATTCATAAAAATGATCTATAGGATCTTTTATTATCATAAAACCATCTTTGGAAGTATTTAGTTATAAACCTAAATAGGTTTTCTGAATAAGTGGTATTCTTCTTATCCAAGCATTTTCATTTTATTTATTCTTATACCTCCTTAAAATACTATTAAAAATGATGAAATAATAACAAAAATATATTTCATATATTGAAATATTTTTTATATTAATATAATAACCTATATCTTCTTACATCTTCTATAAAATCGGGAATAAAATCATCAATCTTGTGTACAGCGGCCTACCGCCTCGCGAACTAATGTAATTTGTCTTCCATAACAACCTATCACAGATGGTTATAATGATGGATTTAATTTATATATATGATATTAAATAAATATTTATCATTTAAGAAATATAAAATATCATTTCCTTTATTACGTTTTCATCCATTGAAAAATGGTAATGTCGTTCATGTGTTTGTATGGACTACAACCTCCACAAAATGAGGGGTTAATTTTTCATCACTGTGTCACGTGAATGATTTATATATGTATAATTTTATTTAAAAATTTAATATTATTTTTATTATATAATTATCATTATTGAAGAAAAAATAATACTAACGTTATGTTCATTCTGATCAATGAAAAAGGAAATGTTACTCATGCGTTTGTACGACCTACCATCTCCATGATTGTAACATAGTCTATTTTTCATAACCATCATTCACGACTGGTTTTAAAAGAATAATTTTTGTATGAAAATTATTTTTATTTAATGAATACTATTATTTATAATATTTAATAATGGCCTCATTCACCATATTCAACTTACCAAGGTAATTTTGGACATATGAATCCAATATCTTCAAAACATCCGATGTGATCTTAATTGATTAACTAATTATATAAAACATGATAATAAATAAAGTAAAACGAATAATGAACGTTAAAAATTTTCATATGAAATTAAATAATTAACATAATTTTTATTTTAAATGTAAATAATTACAGTATGGGACGAATCAGACATAGGGTAAGAGACGCTTTTACATAAAACATCATTTTAATTGTTTTAAAGATTTATTTTTTAAATATTTTATAACAAGTATATATTATTAAAATTATTTTATGGATGTATTTCTATGAACATAAATGAACTATAAAGAAAATTTCATGTCATTTTTTATTTTCATCAAAAAAATTCAAAGAAGTCTTTTATCATATTTTATATTGAACATTAAAAAAAGAAAAGATAAAAGAAATGTTCTAATTAAACATATAAGGAATCAATGTTTCTTCATAAAACTTTAAAAGACATTTGATATTTGGGTTCCTTTACAAGATTTCGTTTTTTCGGCAATTAAAAACTCTATTTCTCTTTTTCTAGGTATTTTTAATAAGGTTTTTAAATGGAATGGATATTTAAATATCGAGAAAAGTTTTCTTATGTGTGAAGTTAATATTTTTATGATTATGGTAATTGAAATGAAGTAATTAATTTTTTATGATTCGGTTATGGATCAAGAAATTTTTTTATGATAATGGGTGAGCTCAATATATCTCATGATGGTGGGTGATCATGATATATTTCATTATTATTGGTGAGCCCAATATAGCTCTACAATGCATTGGGTAAAGGGAGAGAGTTAATTGGTTTGATTTCTCCTAGGAGATTAATGTAATTTTCAAGGTCAATTATTCTATTAGTAATAGTTATTGAAAAAATAACATGAAAATAATGTCCTAATGTACCAATATTATTTATTTATTCTGTATGGGGTTTCAAAGTAATCTTATGATTTCATAGGCTAATCAAATGCGATTATGTTTAAAGTTATGTTTATACTATTTCTTAAGGGAGAAATGTATACTTTGTGAAATAGTTTTCATAAGTTATTCATGGTTTTAATTAATACTTTATGAATATTTTACATTTATAATTTCTTATGAAATGTAATTTAAAAAATGTTGGGCAAAGAAGCTGATTTATTGGGTAATAAAATGTTTATTTTGATCTCAAATTTTATTTTTAAAAAGGTAATTTATTATTGGTATTCATGTACTAATGGTTTTCTTTCATTAAATATGTATGCCCCTTATTGTTATTTTGTTCTCATGCCACATCTTTTATTTTTTTCATTGGGTTTTATGGAGGATTACGGATAAGGTTAAGGTTACAATGAAAATTTTGAAGGTATTTTATTGAAATGAAAATTATTTTATTCTAAATGTTTTGTATTGTGGATAAAATTTATACTAAGTGGTGGTGTCCACTTTATGATGTAATATTTATTTATATTGGGTTGATGAAATAATTATCTAAAAATATTAAACAAAAAAATATTTGGGAATGAAATAAAGTGAATTCTAGTCTAAATACATTAGATTATTTAAGGTTTAAGGTTGGTTCTTTATAGAAATGATGTCTTCAAAATATTTAGCTCGTTAAAATTTAATTCATGGTATCAAGACCTGATATTAATCATTAAAAAATAATTCTCTCCCTAGATATGATTAAAAAATCACTTAAATGAGGAAAATTATACTTGTTCTTAATATAGATATTATTCAGGTCTCTATAATCAATGAAAAGTATCATTTAATATTATTTATTTTTAACAAATAAAATAAGATCACCCCATTTTAATGTTCTTGGATGAATGAATCCTTTATCCAGAAACTCTCGAGTCTTCTTTTTCAATTAAATAAATTATACATGCGACAAGATATTTGGAAATTATTTTAGAACTAAGTAGTAATTCAATTGTAAAATCAACCTCTCAATCAAGAAAAAAACCAGGAAAAGCATTCATAAATATATCAAAATATTAATTCTCTATGAGAACATCATTAATATTGCATGTAATCTATTTTTTCATTTTCTAAAAAGCCAGTTTATGGGAAAGCGGTAACCTCACAGACAAACCACAAACCAGAATACAAATCACCAAATCATGACAATTCAAAATTTGAAAAAACCAAACCCCACGCTTTGGGACACAAACCCACACATCGGCCTCGAATCTCGAGATCCCATGAACCCTAAAAAACCTCGAACCATGACCAAACTAATTCATATGGAGGAGAAGAATTACCCAATTCATTCATTCCTATGGCTCGAAGACCAAACCAACTTATCATCGTCAAAACTTCATTGATAGGTTGATGGTCATCCGCCAATTCATTTCGTAGAATCAAACAATAGAAAAACAAACATAAATCCATTCGAGAGTAAAAATCAACATCAACCATCGAACAATAAACCCTTCTCAAATGCTCCTCCATCGCTGACAGCACCCCGGTCACTGGAACCAAGGTCAGAAGAACCCTGCGACATCTACGAGACCTCCACCAGCATCAAACGTGGAAGGAACCTGAAGAGAAAAGCATACCAAGAATCAAGAATCCAAACCACAATCACCCAGGACTGGGAGGCCGACCACTGCACCTTGGTAGCCTCGCCAACGAGGAGATCCGAGCCGATCTAACCCAGAAACACTGCCCTGGGCTTGGATCTGGTCAGATCTGAACTGAAGAAGGACTGTCATCGGAGTCCAAATCGAGCCGACCACGGGAAGTGGAAGATGCAAGTAAGGGCGGGGGAAACTGATGGCGGTGCTGCCGCAAGAATACATCCCGATCATCCAACCTCAAAGCTTCGATAGACCTCATGTAATGCAGATTCCTATGAACGCCAAACCTGCAATAGAAAAAAGAATAAAACCCGATGGAGAAGGAAGGGGAGGTGTCACTGAAGCTTCCAGCCCAATGCCGAAGACGCGAGCCTCCCCCCTCCGGATCGAAGGCGAGGTGAAACCATAGATCGTGAGCTGGGGAGAGAACCTCCGCTCAGATGTCATTCCACCAACCCCTTTTACTTAACTCATGAATGAATCAGAAAATCATTAATATTAAAATTTTATTTCTATTCAAACAACATGAGATTTGTAACTTTCACTTCCATATCTAATAAATTTATAAGTGTCTTAAAATGTTAGGAATGTTATAAAATTATCGAATATAACTTTCTTAGATCTAAAATATATCTTACCATAATAAATATAAATCCAACTCATACCCAATTAAATATAAAACTCAAATATTTTTAGTTCAACAAAAAAATTGGAATTACCATTCCACTGATAATAATAAGAAGATTGATAAAAGTCTAGGTAGCCTAAATATATCAACATGAAGTTTCTCTAAAATTTAAATTTTTTTTTCATGACGTTATATTTTCATTTTACTTAAAAATTTCTCATAAATGAAATAATGAAAAGATCTAGACTCATATAGGGCATCACTATATTTCAAATAAACAAGTAACGTACCTAAAATGCTTCATTATATGGTCTAAAATCCATAATAGAAGTTTAAAATGATTTTACATTCCTTTTTGACTTTTGATCTTCATTATTTTCACCTTGTATATCTAACATTAAACATATGTTAGCACAATTCCCCTAACTCATTATAATTAAAACATCTCGTTATTGGATGGTTATTTGTTACCCCATTCTTGGGTTGGTCGTGACTCTTTTCTTTGCATTCATGATTCATATGAAAAAAATTACTGTATTGATAACACATTCTATATCCTACTAAATATAACATGATTTTTTTATAGAACGTGTAACATTTCGGGGGATGACCTCCATATTTTATAATTTTTTTCTTCTCTATTTCATTACAAAGTGATCTCATCTAAATTTTTTCATCTCAAGGAACATGTGTGTTAGAAAACTCCATCTCAACTTTACTAAAACAATAGAACACATTCACAAAATATTAAATTCATTTTAGGCCAATGATCTTCAAAAATCTGGTTTCATTATAGTGTAAAATATATTAATTTTACTAATAAAGGTATTGAAAAAAATTGTTTCATACCTAGTCAATCTCATAAAATATTCTTCAAAAACAAATAAAAAATATTCATCTTGCCACATTCTCAAGATTTTTTTCTCTATCCTAATTTTATTTTTCATAAGAAAATATTACTCTTGGAAAATATATGTTAATGTTTCATATTTCCATACATCGACCTGATCTATCTCATTTGAATTCTTAACCAATGACACCATCGATCAGCTTCACCTTAAAATTAATAAATTTCAAGTGTAACCTTGTTATTTTCTTAACACCCCATGGCTTCGAATATATTTTCTAGATTATTGATCCATCCTTTGGCTACCACAAGATTTTAGGTTCCATCAAAATATTAGGGGATTTGTTTCATAAAATGCTCAGTTGTTAACATGTTCCTCTGTGGTAAATCTAGATCCTATCTAACATGTATTGAATAATCACTTATATCGTTTATTAACTGAACCATTTCTAGAAAAAATTACGTATTTTAAATTACAACCATTCGAGGATGCTAATTTAGAAGGTTATTACCCTCTTGAAACCTTATTAAGTCATCTTACCTATTTCATCTATCGAAAACCATTCTAGAAAAGTATATATTGGATGAATAAACATGGTGATATTTAAATTAAAGATCATTTATATTTTAATATAAACAAAATATCCCAATGACATTTAAGTTCATGTCAGTTGTTTTGATGATATTTGAATCATATGTCCAAAATGACTTATCTAGGTTGAATATGGTCAAAGTGGTGATTTCTACATCATCTCCATAATAGTAATAATGGAATATTAATCATTTTTATACATTTATAAAAAATTTAGAACCATCCATGAAATTGATACATGAGAAACTAATCATATCACTTCCAGGAAGTGGTAATCCACACATATTCATGAACAACGTTATCGTGTTCCAGTAGATGGAAAGGAAATAAATAATATGATGTATTAAATTTTTATATTGAAATTAATTTCATGAAATAAATATATTTACAATTCAACCATAATTATATATATCCATGATGGGAAATTATGGAAAATGAGACACATCACATCATGGAGGTGGTATTCTACATGTACGCACAAGCGATGTTTTCATTTCACGTATGTTGGAAACAATATGAAAATATGTTTTACCATAATCATAATAACATTTTAGTATATTTAATATATTTATAATATTATTTTATCATAGTAAAATAATATTTAGAGATACGGAATAAGTAGTAATCTTTAAAAAGGATGGTTAGCACTTATACCTTATCCTCGATCAACCTCTTTGGATAACACCATAAGCCTCTTATGTTTAACCATTATGTGAGACCAAGATATCTAAGACATAGAGAGTGAATTTAGGGAGATACATGGGGGTTTCGTGGATGAGCTATCATTACCAAAATGTGTGAGGATGAGTGGAATGTATGTTGTCTTTTAAAAGTGTGGGGAGTGACACTGTTGGAATTTCATAAATGTATAAAATTAATATTAATTAATTTTAATGTATAAATGAAAAAAATGATATATTTCAAATATTGGATGAGTATGATTATAAATAATCTCATATGATAATTTTTTTTATAAATTTAGGTTATTTTTTTACACTTATCCCTTTTTTAAACCCCCTTTAACCCTTTTGATGATTAATATATTATCAATGTTTTTTACACTAAATATATTAATAAAGTTTCTATAAAAGGAAACTTGTTCCCTAAATAGACCATGGTTGATATAACAAACCATATTGTAATAAAATTATATTAACATTATATTTTTATGAATTCTAATTCATTTAAAAAAATCATTATAAAATATTTTTAATCTCTTTTTATTAAAATATTCATTAAAATTGAATTTAATGAAATTATGATAGTAATTGAATTAGAATATAAGAATTTAATAAATCCTTAGTATGTTAAATTGGTTTATAAAATCCTCGTGATGCTATAAATAAAAAAAAAATTACTTTTAGAGTTTTCAAAATCATTTACTTAATTTTTCAAATGCATGTACAAGAAATATATCTGTGTGGCATAAGATTTTAAGGTAATAATTTAATCACTAAAATTTTAAAATAAATTACAATGATAAAACAATTATCTTTAAAATAAACATTTATATCTGAAAATAACGTCTTTTTAACATTATGACTTAAATTTATATACTTTTAAACAAAGAGAGTTACATTTCGATTATATTTTTTATTTAAAATTATATTAATGTCATTATCAAAGTAAAGTGGTAATAAATTGTACAAAAATTTAAAATTTTATGATAATTGTATAAAATTCATTGGAAATAAAATTAAAACAAGTGTTTTGTATAATATTATGTCTTTTCACCTGATTTTTACCTTAATTTTCTTATTTACCCTTACTACGTGAAAAATATTTACTATGGTTACTATTCTTAATCACAAAAAATAAAGGGGTATATATACAAAAATTGGACCTCCTAGTTCATAATATGGAATCAATTTTTCATTATTATATTTATATAATTTTTTGAAATTAATGGAAGATTAAAATGTAAAAGGTGACCAAAAAATAGTTTTTTATTGAATTTTAATCCCAAATATTAATTTATACCAAAATATGGTATAATGATGATTCCTGTGTAATTAATTATATTATTTATAATTAAATGAGATTTATGTTAATTTAATAGAAAATTGGATTTTTAAATTATTTTATATAATGAAAATATATGATAGTTTTACAAAAATCGTTATTTTATTCTATTCACTAAAAAATAAATCATTTCATAGAAAAACCAAACATTCATCCATAGATAATTTTTAAATGATTATTTAAAAAAATAATTTTTTAAAATGAACATTATAAATTTTATTGTTAAATATTTTATGTTAAATATTATAATATATGAAAAAAAAATTAATAATAAATCAATTTTAATTTTTATTGAAAATTACTTAATATATTTTATAATTTTTTTAACAATTTAAAAAATAGTTAATGAATATTAATAAGTAAATAAACTAATTATTGAATTTACCTAGGTTGTTACACATAATTTATAGTGAAAGATTATAGATTTATATATTAAAAAGTGAAGAAAAAATATATAACATCGAAGTTACAGGGGTACACATATTCTATAATCCTAACATAGATAGGGAATAATATGTGGAAATGTTATCCATGACTAACAAGTATCATGATCCTTACCATTTTGATTAATCACACATGTTAGAATGATAATATTTTCTAGATTCATTAATTCTTTTGGTATCTCTTCATCTTTCACTTCTTCATCTAAACAATTTGGTCTACCGCCCTTCTAGAATATGACCTTTTTACATCACCACATTAATCATCATAGCATTCATCTAAAATCAGATTCTATCTATAAGAAATGTTACACAACTCCTTTCATCCACATGTTCTCCTCATGCGAATTAACTCCAATCGGTTCCCCAGTTTTTCCCAATAAATAATTTTCTAGTGCCCACATATTTATAGATTAGTGCCTGAAATATTTATTCAATTCCATTAGTCACATTGCTATATGATATTATCATAAATTAATGAAATAAATCAAATTTATCAATAGAATATGTGTTACTTCACTACCTTATGTTTCAATATCCATTGAATAATTTTAGTTCTATATTCATACTCTTTTTTTTTAATATCAGTTAGTATTCTAGAATATGTCATCCACATTTCTTACATTATACTAGCAACTATATTTATCCTTCGCACAAGATTAATATTATATAACTATTAAAATTAATATTATATGGGATCTATTTAAATCTATGTGGCCCTTATAACCTAGAATCAATTTCTTTACTGAATTCAATACTTCCTCTAAAAACTTGTGCCATATCTAGAGTATGCTATTAATTACCTTCCTATGGAAGTGGATGTTGTTACTATATAGTTGCAAAAATAAAATGTTATGATGAAATGTATCAATATATATTTAATCTATCTCTTCCAAATAATCCCTATTAAAATATAATACACTTATCTATAAATCATTTATCACACTAAAATATCATACTCCCACACTAGAGAATTGTTTTCACAATTCGTCCTATTATTTTACCTCTTAAATAATATTCTAAAGTAATATTCCAAGTCATTAAGGAACATTATTTCTCCATTTTTCAAAAAAATACCATGTCCCAATATATTTATTTTTTCTTCAAATTTTATAAACCAGTTACCCAAAGCTTAAATGCTAACAAACAACCTCAACAATATTTATCTAATGAATAATTCCATCTTTTAAATCATACACCCACATTTCCTACATCAATGCATGATTCTGAAACACATATTTTATCTGTCACTCTTTATGTAAGAATTTTCATTTATCCACCACAACATATTAATCATAATATCCCTTAATATATATCTTTGGTAGGATCTCTTTAATTTTACTTAGCCATAATTTCATAGAATCAAATATTTTTAGAAAATTCACTACTTCATTTGGAAACCCATTATATTTTTTGAATATCATTCTACTATACTTATTTCAGAAGTGAATATTTATACTTCCTAATTCCATAATTCCTTAATTTTATTGAAATTTATTCATCTTGTTTCAATTTATATCATCCAAAATTTCCCCCCTTATACAAAAATTGTCTAGGAAATATATATCACCAAAAAAATAATAATATCACACTTGATAATTTTTTCATATTTATGTTTAAAATTCCATCACTTGAATATTAATCTAAACTTGTGTACCATGTCCTCTAGACACTATAGTTCTTTATCTACTTTACATTGTAATTCCATGGTGCAAAACATCCCCTTGTACATCCCATTTTATCAACCAATACATACCACATGACACTATATCAAGAGTACTTTCAATAAAATCTTTAAACATAGATCCACTTGTGCTCCTAGTCATCAAAACCTCACCAAGGAATACACCCATATTTTACAGAATATGACAAGAAAATCTATTTCTATGAAAAAAGAACACTATTTTCACCTTTATGGTTCCTCCAAAAAATCACTTTTCGTATTATCCAATTTGTAAGAACGCCATCAATAATCTTTTACTACATATTATTCCACTATCCATTTATTTTAAAAACTGGATGACCCTTTTTCTTTTAATCACCCTTATTCTTATTAGAATTGCCATTAAATACATTTTTTGGATCAAAATCCAACTATTTCAATATATATAAACTTACACCCCTTCAATATTTTGGGTTCTCCACTGTTTATAAGAATCAATAGGTGTGTTTCACTTATAAAACCTTTCATTTTGATCAAATCTTAGGTAGACCTCCCCAGACACCTGAGGAATCAAATACTTCTGGTAAAACATTTTCTAGAATTATACCATGACCATCTGTGGTAATTATATTATAGTACATATAAATTTTTTGATACTAATGGAAGAATTATTTATTTTATACAAACTATATGGAATGTATGGTATCTTTTAACAAATGTACTCCCTAGAAAATCTGAAACATCCTCTAAAATTTCATCCCATATCAACCTCAACATGTGGAAATACATTTTTCCCAACTACATCTTCCATCATGATCCAATACATTATATGATTATTAATCTAATATATCCCTTCCTAGGATACCATCACTGAAGTGGAACTAATATACCTATGATTGACTTATATAAGTCATCATCATAGAGTCATAAACCAAATTTTTCCATCACCACACATTGAAAATAATAAAACCTAATACATTGGGATATCCACCATTACATTTTAAAATTGACATAGTCTTGGAATAAATCTTATGAAAACATTATAGTGAGGGTATCAAATGGTCCTACTCAACCATCATCCTTTCAAACTAATGTACTTAAAAAACATCTCCTTTCATATGGAAATATCATCCACTCTGTGATAGCAATTTGGTGTTTGGCATATTACTTTCTAAACTATATCACTCTACCCCCAAAATACCCTCCAGAACTTATATTCTTCAAAAATCCCTACCATTATGCTAAAAAATTACAGAAAATTAGTCTCCTTTATCACATTATTCTCCATTCGATAAACCATTGAAAAACATAAGATAATATTCTTGATAAGGAACACCCTCACCATTTAGGATGCATCATCAAGGAACAAAAAGAATATTACATTGACATTCTGTGAGAATAAATCACATTTGGACACCAAAATTTCTTATAAACTATTTTATTTTCATTTATAGTGCCTAAATATTATATAAGTGAAGAGAATATTTTTATGAATTTAAGGATACGCGCATGCACTTTTCAAACAATATGTTTCCAATCCCTATACACATTAGCTAGTATTTTCATCATGCTTATCACTATAGTGATAATGACGCTCGTGCCATAGATCCCAATACATCAAGAATTATATCTATAATTTTTACCTCACATTACTAGAAAAATGAAACTCCTAAATGAATTTTCACACATCAACTAGAATACCTTAGTAAAAATACCCACACTCTGTAATACCAACCAAAATATTCTTCTATAAACCATATGTATATGTCACTCCTTTAGAAATTGTAGAGTAAAAAAATCCAATATGATGGTGAAAATTTGTAGGAAAATATCTCATTACCTTTATTTACGGTATCTATATATCTTTCCAAAACACTTATTCCAAATGATACCTTTTATCCCTAGGAGAAAGTCTTTCTACAAATACCCCTTTTTCTTAAAACCCTATATGTAGAACTAGATCCATCTGAATCATATCATATTTTTCACTTGAAAATAATTATCCCAATATTGATATCAATCCACTATTTATTTTTTTAATTTTATTCAAAAAGTTATCTTCTACTCTAACACCTTCCAAAATTCTATTCTAGTACCTTCTAATTGGTCTTCCCATTCTCCCTTGACAAATTTTCTAGATTAATCTCATTAATATTACCATAAACACTTCCAACAGATTTCTTTATAAATTAATAATCCGTCTAAAATATAATTTTGTAAATTTAGAAAATGTAATTTCAATTATACTAAAATTATAGCCACATAATTACACTCTATATGGAGCTTTAAAATATTTGACCAAGTCTTGATGTATCAAATTTTTCCGCCAACCTCTGATACCTCTTTATATTATTAGAACCACTAATCATAAAGATGTTATTATAAAACCAAAAATTAAAAACCTGGTATAAACCATATAGAGTAGAATTGAACCTCTATATTGATGTTTCAGAACTGATTATTCCATACACCCCATCCACCACATCGAATCACTACCATAATAGACAATACTTTCCCAGCATCATGTAGTGGGTAAAACAATCACACAAACGCATCACCAAGGATAATTTATATCAAAACATAATCCTAAAACATTGATAAAAATTTGAAATGTATACATTAGGCATAGAAAAATAGAGATATAACAATAAAGTTACAAGTGAAACCATCATCATGAAACCCTTCCCAAATATGGAAGAAGATGTATCAGTGTGATCCACATCAAAAATATTCCTCAAGTGATCCCACTATGATGACCCACACATAGTAGACTATGGATCTTTTCTAGAATCTTCAGTTCATATAGAAGATAATCATATTCAACTTCTTTACCTACTATTTTGGTTATACCGTTATTTTTAATAATAACCTTACGGATTCACTACCTCCAATGTCATAGCCTTGGCCTCATATCAGCCACTTTTCACAGTAACTCTTCCATGGCTCCTTCCAGCCGCAAACAATTTTTTGTGAAAGTACCCCCAAAATAATAAACTTCGTCAATTTATTAATAATTTTCATGGTTAAAAATGATCATCAACCATCTATTTATAGTCAATCACCCATATAATATAGATTGTTGAACTAGTTATACAACCTTATAATATTCATGGAAATCATTCAACCTCATCATGGATATTATCATATTATTTGTTAATACACGTCCTCAAATTATTGTATCGATTGAATAGTTACATATCTATATTTATCCTAATACATATATGATATCAATAAATGATTCAATAACATTCCCACCAACGTTTATATTTTTTGTTAGTTTCCAGATTCATCATCCATTATAGATTAATCGTATGTAGGATCTATTTAAACATATATAGCCTTAAAAAACTATGATCAATTGTTTTATTCACTTACCCATTTCTTTTATAAACCCATGATGTATCTATAATCCTAATTTGAATACTTTGTAAGAGGATGTTGTTTCTACTAGGTTCCAGGCTTCCCTGGTTGTAGTTAAATATATCTATCTAGTTCTAAACTGTATCTTCTAAAATTTACCTTTTGAATTACAAAAATATTAGCTAAAAAATTTATCACCTATAATACACAAATTTATTTATCTAATATGAGAATAATATAATAGAAAAAAACTTATTAATCAAAGTTGGGTGTGAAGGTATTTCATTAATCAGATGTAGTATATTTGAAAATAATATTCTCTTTATTTTTAAATCATGAAAAAAATTAGATGGTTCTCATTATGGTATCTATAGAAGGTATATATTTTTAGAATCATTATGTTAAGACATCAATAAATCATGGTGAATTATGTGAACATATATATATTTAACCAAAAAATCATGTGAAATAGATTGAAAATTCTATTCTAAAATCTCAAATGAATTTTTTGTATTCTAAAGTGATCACTAAGATAGTGGAACTAGATGTTGGATTCCTTGATGGAAAAATCAAATTTTTTATGGTGCATTTTATTAATTATTATAAATAAAGGTGTTTTTTGATGGGGGATCCATCATTTTTCTTATATATACATATGATAGGATCCTAGATAAACCATTTAGGAAAGGTTATAAGATTTATAGATTTATTTTTTTAGATTATTCCCGATGAGGATATTATTTATTCAAAAAGTACATTTTGGGTGACGATTGAAACATAGTAATGATCTAAAACAATATATATTTATTAGATATATTATATAAATAAGGTTATAGAAATAATTTGAATAATTTATTCTAATCTTATGGGTACCCCCTGGTTAAAATCTCCCATTTATATATGAAGAAAGGACCTAAAATAGATGATGACATTAAATATATGGAAAGGTTTCATATGAATATGATATAATAATTCTAATGTATAACATAGTATATGTAAGTACTAGAGATAGCATGTGGTGGGAATTATTAGTAGATTCATGGAAAATATGGGGAAGGAATACCAGGAGATTTTTAAGTGGAATATTTAGTATCTAAAATGTTTTTTAAATCAAATACAATGGTTTGAAATGGATGATTTACTATAAGGTATTACTGATGTGGAATATTTTGGAGATACAGACTCTTGGGAAAGCTACAGTAACTATACATTTACTTAACGAAAATATATTGTGAGATGGAATTAGAGACTAAAACCCATAGTTGAACTATCAACCATGAAAGATGAGGACATTAAAAATATAAAATCAAGGAATGAGTTTTTTTGGTTAATGTGTTTTTTGTAGGAACATAAAATAATACATAGAATAAAAATTTTATTCTTTTATAGTTATAGTTTTATTATAATAGAAATGAATATATCTTTTCACTCATGGTTGAGACATATTTATTAGACTTACCAATTCATTATAATATAGTATAGGATATTGTTTTGTATTTTTAAAAGGTTCATGGGAGTTATAATCTAAAAAATATATTTACTAAATTTATAGTCCAGAAAATTTTGAGGTGGTGTTTTTCTCAAGTGGGGATTGGGAGAGTTGTGGTCAATATATCATTGAAACAAAAACTAAAACATAACACGGGAGGATCAAAAGTAGAAAATGAATTTATTGAATCCTTTAATATAGTTTTTATGGGATATATTATTAGGATTATTGTGAAAAACTACTTTCTAGTTTTGTTCTACGATTTTCAGAAGGAGATATTTTAGAACTATGTTATGGAACTAGTGGAATTAACATGAAAAAAACAAATTTCAGAAATAATTATTGAATACACACAATTCCAAATGTTTGGAATGGTGAATAGATGAATTTTATATATAGAAACAATTCAATATATGATATAGGTAGAGTCAGTGAATTCAGTGGGACTCTGATAGTGTCTTTAATCAAATGAGGGATATTTTAAAAGATCGAATAGTGGTGGAACTGATGACATATATATCTTCTATGGATCTCATATAAAAATAGATATGTGGGGTCACATGTATATTATTATTCATTATCATTGTTTATATTCTATTATCTTACTCATTGGAGTCATTGTGAAGTCTAATTCTATGTATCATGGGTAGTGTACCAATCATGGAAATTTTGTAACTCAATTTGGTCACTTATGTTCTATTAAATATTCTATTTTTATCAAAGAATAATAATTTAACATAAACAGTATAAATTCTTGCTGTTATATTTTGAGTTTTAAATTATTATTTTATTCATTCCATTTTTGAAGTTAGTTTATTTTTTCCTGTGGTGATTCAATACATGGATGTGGTATGAGGATTCTCAGTTCAGATACACTAATTGATGATTACATGTGTTTTTTGACTATATGAAAGCCTTATTGCACATTTTAGGTATCAAAATTTGGTTTTGAATCATGAGTGGTGTTGAAACATAGTGTAAATATATATGACCAAACAACTTTCCCATAAACTATTCCCATATCAATTAGTGTGTTTTATTGAAAATTGATAAAGAAAATAAATGTTGAAAAAATATGGATAGAGAGAGAAATATAATCACATGATATAAGATATTTCTATAAGGTTCACCCATTATTTTTATTGAGTGAAAACATAATTGGATCTATTGGATTGGAACACTCAAAACACAAATTTTCTCTATTATCAAAAATGAAAAAGTAATATGGATAAATAATATGATCTATAACTCTAGTACGAGAAAGATCAAATATGATTTCCAATGATAATGATTGATCTTATTTAATCCTTTTCAAGTGACTCCAATTATATATCAATTTTTCACTTTCATTCATCTCTATAAAGAACTCAATTTACATTTTTAGATACTATCTAAAATTTTGAGTAGCTATATTAAATAGTCATTTACTTTCTATAAGTAAAAGTCAAAAATTTACAGATATCTATAAATCAAAATGTAACATTTGGTACTGTGGTGTAATTATTAGTAATAATCTCATCCAAAAAATAAAGGATCAATTATATTAATTGAATTAGTTATATATATACATGGATATAATAAATCTACACATACCATTACCACATTATCTAATATTTTTTATTTATCATGGATTAATTATTTTTTACATGAAAATCTTCAACAAAGTCCAAAAAAAATTAAAATGTTGAAAGTAAAGACTATCGAATTACTTTTTTATCTAAAAATGTATTCACAACCTAAAATCACTATGGATTTAATTTTTTATCATATTATAATTCTGTACAAAATAATTCAAAAAAATATGGAATGAAAACAACTTATTAACGACCCGCTGCTTATCTATCATAAATCCCTCAACTTGCTTAAACCAAAGGCTAGTATTTTATAATAACACATATGTATGAGTTAAATAATAATAACTAAATAATATAACTATGAAAAAACTAAAATTATTATTGTGTGATTTTTATGTATGTGAAAACTTTTTATCCTAATAGACCATTGTTCTGTGATAGACACCCTATCACTACATGATATCCTAAAACACATGAAATTTTTATTCATATTCCCCCTTCATATTTTTAATAAAACATTATCTCATCCATGAGTATGATGAAAATAAATATATCCTAAAAACAAATTCATAACTAATTAATCACAAATTCAAGATCTAGTCATATAATTCCCCCAAATGTGATAGTTATTTAACCACTATATTACCATAGAGAGTAATGTTTTTGAGATATATCCAAACCATAATTTAAAGAAAATTATTACATTGAGACGTTATAAATTGAAGGATTATCAACCCATTATTTGTATTCTAACTCCATAATTGATATTTCATATTCCAATTTTTATTTTTTCACAATGTTCTAGTAACATTATTTAAAATTCCATAAAATCATTAGCTCCCAAAAAAAATCATCAATCCCCTTTATTAAAAATCATCCTAAATCTATTCTCCCACTACATTAACACCATAATTTATTATGAATTCTCACCCATTTTTATAATATGTCAAAATTTATTCTCCATCTTTATCAATAAGTAGGAAAATGAAAGAGGTAAAATATCACCAATGACCTTACTTTGACTTGAGTAGATAATTCACTCCCAAAACACTATCAATTTTTATAAGTAATCCTTTTTTAATTAATTTTTCAGGATATCTACTCTATTATCCTTTGTTAAAATATATTCCAATTTATATATTACGATGTTTTTCATTCTACTCTATGAATTGGTATTCCAAATAAATATGTTTCAACCTCAAATGTTGCACAAGATTCATTAACACATTTATTATACAAAAATAGTCACAACCAATAATAAATGGATGAGTGAATTACATTCAAGTATCATCAAACTAGGTTTCTATGAAAATAATTTTATTTATTTCCTAGACATCCTCAATATACTCATCTTAATTTTTTCTTAATGTGATTGAATTTTTATTCTTGGAGTATCGATAAACACATATTCCTTTGATAAAAAATCATCTCTATATGTGGAATTTAAATATATGTTATCACTAAAATCAATATGAAATAATAAATTTGATATAAGGAAATATATTCTTCACTTCCATAATATATGAATCATTTATATTTATTTGGAATCAAGAATACAGTGTAGTAGTAATCATAATGAACTTATTCAATACTTTGAAGTAAAGTAATATTCTGATCAACTTTAGACATGGATTTTTATCCTTTCTGATTCCATATTTGTTATGGGCAAATTCAATCTCAAGAGGAATATTATTAGATATGTCTATTGAGTGTTCTATTCTAAAGAATTTTAAAAACTCATAATATATTTTTTCTTGTGAAATAAATATTCACTCTATTGAATTAATAACATCATAACCTAAAAACGATATAATATCAATAATCATAGACCTTTTAATGAGTTTGATTATTTGGACAGAAAACTATTTTAATGTTTAAACATCGTTCCTAATAAAAATATTGTTATTAATATAAAAAATTATAATGACTGAGGTAGTGTTGTTTTCTTCAGCATTTAGATTTTTAACTACCCTACCACTTTTAAATCCCAATATCATAAAAATATTTCAAATCTATTAAAAACATCACTATGTGATTTTTTGATCCTATGACGTTATTTCATAAACTTGACATCTTTATTTCCAACACCATCAATAATTACTCCAATAGGTTGTTCAGTGTACACATCCCCTTCAAGTTATCCATTCAAGAATATTGACTTCAAATCCATTTGAAATAATTTTCAATAAAATTAATAACAAAATTAAAAGATAAATAATTATTATTTTATTCCATATAATTGAAGAAAAAATATCATCGAATTTGACACACTCAATTTGAGAGTATCCCTTATAAATATGAAAATGTTTTTTAGGTTATACTTCCCTTATATACTTGAGTATATTATGAAAAATCCATTTCATCATGACCACATTATTCTCTTTATGACATGAAACCAATTCCAAAATGTCATTGTTCTTGAAGTAATTAGGTTATTCTTCAATAATAATAATCTATCCCCTCTATTATAAAGTTTAATCACAAATATTTTGTTATGATTATGCAAGTAATCATGTATGATTTTAATTATTCAAAATTATTCATGTTTGTACTATCCTGATACTAACTAAAATGATATTTTCATGATCTAAATGTTTTTTATTTGATGACAACTTAAATCCACCTTATTCCAGTGGTTCCTTATCACTATATTCCAATATATTAGCTAGGTAATTTTTTAAACATGTTGTATGTGTTTATATACTACCAAACTAATCATTATTGTCTCCATGATATTCTATAATATAGTCATCAATATATAATCATGTTTTGGACATTCCATAATCCTCCTGATAATTGAAATAAAATTGTTATTAATTTTTATCAAATCCTCATTATAACACCGATAACTTCTTCAACTGAGTGTATAATCATGAAATTTTCTATCATTGGGTCATTCATAAAAATTTCCCAAGTTTAATCCCACAATATAAATATAAGAGAAAATAATTAACACATTAAATGTATTAAAATTTTGTTTTTTTATAACCCATATCTCTTAATTAATGTTCATAAAATTTTTATGATGTGATAACTATTTGAGAATATATATACTCACTATTACAATATTCCTCCAAAATAATTTTAAAGATTTATTCTTTGATAACATGGTTATCCACATGTCAATAAAAAAAATTCTTCTTGAAAATTACTCTATTTTATCGATATTTTTATTGAGTGATAAATACATTCATTATTTAATTATTCTCATTATATGCTTTAATTTATTCATTTATTATACATAAATTTGTTTTTTGACTTAAACAACTTAATAACATGCCCCATTTTAATTTTAATAAATCGTTAAAAAAATTTAAACCACTCATTATCTTATGATTTACTCTCCATAAAATGAACATAATTCATATAGATAAAATATTCAACAAAATTAGTGAAATACTTATCCCAATTATTTAATTTAAAATGCATAAATATATAAACATTCGAAGGAATTAGTTCAAGTGGACTCATTATTTTGATCTACATCGGATTATAACCCATTTTCAGTATCATTATTTTGTGAAAAATATCATAATAGTTTCTAATTTAATGGTTTTGGTTTGGTATATTTACAAAAACTTCATATAGTTATACTCATGTTCTTTTGGCCTAAATTACCATGTATTTGGTTCCGAAGCTCATTCACATGTTTTATACTCAAGAAGTAAGAATTTAATTTATATTTAATTTAAAAAATATATCATTTGTAAGATGTCCTTTCATGAAACTTTTTCTATCCTTAAACCTTTTAAGGAAATAAGTATACTTACAGAAAACCATATTTTTCTTATTGTCACAATGTTTAAATACACTCAAGAGATTATTTCACAACCCACAAACAAAGGAAATATCACTTGATTTGAATTTATTTTCCCCAACTTATGTACTTGAAACTACCATATGAATAAAATAATCATTACCAAAAGTAACCACACCTTTATATTATTTTTTTATACCCTTAAAGATATCTTTTTAACGATCATTGTGAGAGGAAATAAATTTCCATTTTCTAGTTTTTTCATTTTTTTGATGCATTATAATGCACATCAACCATTATTAATTTCTCTTCATTTTTCTTATTCTAATTATTTTTAGAGTTTTATTACATATTTAGATTCTCTATTTTTAATGTGACACACTTATTAGGATTATAACCTGGTTAATCACACCTAAACAAGTTTCTTCAAGATTGTAAAAGCTATTTTATGATTTTCCCTTCTCCATATGATGTTGAAATTTTTTCTTTATTTTATTTTCATATTATCTCTACTAAAATTAAAATAACCTATTTTATTTACATAATGTAAATATTACGTTCATACACATATTTCTTGTGTCTATAAATTCCATGGCACCAACACTTCCCTTCAGAGCTTAATCTCCACATCGGGTGAGAATTACATTCTTTAAAATATTCTTGTTGATTTTTTTCAATTAATCAGTCCAATACTTATCTCATAATTTATCAGGCTTTGAAGTGTTTTATTTCATATTTGTTTTCCCTATGCCTTATACTCAACCTTATTTTCATTCCACACCTATTTGTTTTGTGATTTTCAACACAAGTATTTAATGTTTCAATTGATATACCACCTCTTTTAGATGCATTAGTAATTTTTTTCCTTTATTATAATTTTTTCCAATGTTTTATTTATATACATTATTATCTAACATAAATTTATCCAACTTATTTAGAAAATAATAATGTTTTATTGAGACATTATAATCATTATCTAATGATCTGGAAGATTCTATAACTACATTGATAAAAAAAATCAAGTTAATCTAAATTTATTTCACTAAATTGTCATCATCAAGTATCATCACCTCATGATATTTTACCTCCTTATGATTATCCACCAAATATGTTTCAGTTACTTCAAGAATCATGTCTCTTTCCTTGTGAATTACATTGAGGTCTTTAATTTTAATGATATTTTTAGATAATCATCCTTATATTAATCTTTTTTAATGGGAAAACTATAAAAAAATGTATAATATTTAAATGATAGAAAATTTTATAAGGGTTTTTTATTTTATTATTACCTTTGATTCTTTTAATTACTTCACAAAGAAATGATATAAACCCATTAAAATTCATTGAATAATAATTAAATTTATATTATTTCTCATAGGATGTATTATCTTCAATAGTACATAAACTATTATTGGGTTTAATGGTTTTCCCATTTTTAAATTGTCTTTCATTCATTAATGTTTCCCAAATTTACATTTCATAGGCTATTATGATTTTTTGGAGTTTTTTAATAGTAAACTAATCCATTTTTTTGTCCTTATGTTTAGAAATGTTTCTACAAAACTCATTTTTATTATTCTCATTAACATCTTATCCAGTTGGAGTCTTTAAGGACTTATATGAATCTTTATATCAAAATAAACAAATTTTTCACTTGAATAAAGAACCCATCTATGGCATTATGTCCATTCATTTATATGTATCTTAATTATGAAAAACATGTTTGAATCCATGATTCTCAGACCTTCATATTTCCTTCAAGAATTTTTCTGTGATATTGAATTAACTATTTTGGTACCATTAACTCTTTTAAATTTATTCTTATATATAGGTTAAAGTAATTTAATTAATGAACTCATATAACCTTTATTAATATTCATATAATATGATGTATAGGTTAACCATTATTTTATAAATTAACATCACTCTCAATGAAATAAATAATATTCCATCCCAATGATAAAAGATATAAAATTGTTCTATCTTTCTCCATGTGGAGTACTCTTCCATATAACATGAGAACAATTTTTTTTGTTGAAATTCCTACACTTCATAGAAATTAATAAATATTAATTCATTGAAATAAATAATAGACTTTAGACCATGGAAAAAACCTTAAACCATAGCTATAAAACCAAATTAATAATTGGTCTATGAAGGTAGCTTATTCTAATTAGTAATTATGGTTCATAACAAAGTATTGTAGTAACCACTGATAGTGGGTTTAATAAATTTGACATAAAACATTCCAAAAGTTTATTCACATACCAAAAGGTATATTGGGTCTAAAAGAAGTCATGAAAAATACATTAAGGGGAGGGAGAACAAAATAGAGAGAGAACAATAAAAAAATACCATTTTTTTAAGATTCACACTCATTTTATTGAGTGACTAGGTCCTTAATATTTTCTTTATTATACATAAAAAATAGAGTATATAAGGAAATAATGTAGTTCCAAACATTAGTACAATAAAGAAAAAATATGTGTTTCAATGAAAATGATTAATTTTCATCAATACTAATCATGTTCCTCCAAGTAAATATTGTTTGTTAACCTTCATTTTTCACCTAAGACCTAAATAATTTCTCAATATAATAATAACAATAATGTTTGGTAGAATATTGAAAATATTTTTTACCTATCTCCTCCAAAAAATTAAATATTTATATATCTTTATAAATAATAGTGTAACACTTTTTATTATAGAATAATTCTTGGTCAAAAATTAATCCAAAAATCAATAAAAAATATATTAGTTGAATCATTAATATATTTAACTTATTTTATAAAATCTACTCATATATTAAACATGTTTTAACATGATTATTTTTTATCACATCATTATTATATCAAATCATTAAAAACTAATGCAAAATATAATTTTAAAAACTATTTATTTTCATTTTTAACATCAGTTAATAAGAATAATGAATACACCTTATCCTAAATAAATACTTTTTACATTGGTTATTAAAAAACCCAATAAAACTATGTTCAATACATTTTAATATGAAAAATAAAAATAAAATACCCAGTAAGTATAGATACATAAGGACTTTCAGTGTTATTTTTTTATAAAATCCAACATTGAAAGATCTTTTAATATTTGTTCTTATAAAAAACTGAAATTTAATGTACTAAATAAATATCAATATAATGATACTATTGACATTGTTTTTTATAAGAATTTACATTAAAATTCACTTTAGGCATCGATTTTTATGAAAACACGCATTGAATGTTCATTCAACATCAGTTTTCATAAAAATCAATGTCAAAACATAGTTAGTATTTTTTAAATATTATATAATAAAATAAAATAATACATTACCTATAACATGTATTCATGTAGTATAAAATATCTGCAAATAGATAGATAAATACTCAATGAAAAATTTAATATAACATCTTTTACTAAAATAAATATACATATACATGAATCTTTTAGATGTTCATATACAAATTAATCAAACCTACAAAACATTCTATAAATAAAACTTTTTTTTGTTCATGTTTTAATCCATAAATGATGAAAACCAATTAAAATATACAAAAATAATAAATATAGAGAATTACCAGTAACAGGTCCTATTTTAATGTAATATTTTTTACGAAACTAACCTTTTGAAAATATAGTATCGTTTCAGTCATGATAATATAAAAAATTAATCATAAAACATAATAACCACATTCGTCACTTTTTATTTGATTATGAAACTGTAATTATTAAAAACACCCAGAAAGTAAAGAAACAATATATATTTTATAAAAAAACATTAAATAATATAAATGTTAACTACAAAAATGTTCCCATATTTAATATTATATGGATTTATTATCGACAATTCAAGCTATTTAAACACTTTCCGGGAAATTTATTTTTATATATTAATTAATACAACAAATATAATTAAAAAATTACGATTAAGGAACCAATATAATAGAATAAAACATAAAAATTTAATAATTCTTGAAAACATTTATGAAATCCATCCATAAAATATAATAACCAATAGGTTATTCATTTATAAAGGTAAAATATGAATGAATCCATTGTCTACTAAAATATAAAAATTAAAATATTAATAACATTGTAATTATTATTTATTACTAATTATATAATTCTTTTTAACTATCAAGGAATGGAAAAAATAAAAATTTAATATATGTATTTGTTAGTATTTGAGTTAATATTTAACTTAAGAATCACTATATATATATTTTATATTTGTTCCAATGTATTATGGATCCATAAAACTATTAATTAAAGTTATCTCTATTAAGTCAATAATTTTTCTTATGAATTCCCCATTCATTTATGTTTTGAAAATCAAAAACACTTTTCCCTTACAAATTATTTTATTTATCTAAGGTAGTTTATTTTTGTAGACATTAATAGGTTTTTCTAGGTTATAATTAATGTTCTATATTTAAGCATAAACATATTTTTCTTAATACCTAATTTCCTTAAAAACAATTGGATCCATATCTAAAATCGCATAACCTTACTTTTAATTAATAACTATTTCAACTGTCTTAAAAATATGAGTCTCTATATTTTTAGACCCTGATTCTATTTATTTTCAGACAACTAATTCTCATAAATTCTGACACTAAATTCTCGGAAATTGTGACTTTGAATTCTCACAAAATCAGACTCTATTTCTATCAAAATAATACTCCCTTTATTTCAAAAATCAGACTCTATTTCAATTTCAAATAAAACATTGTTTACATCTAAATCCATAATCCATTTGTATACAAATTCATACTCTGTTTATCACTATATTTATAATCCTATTATTCATACATGTTAGTGTTACTCATATTTCTATAAGCTATTTTTCAAAATTTATCAGATTCTAGTTTACTAACATTTATTAAACTTAATAATGTTTTCTTACTTGAAATGATGTCGTACAATCTGTTTCTAACAAACTGTTGGCTAAGTAACACGTGTATAGGTCCCTTTGATATTTAATTAAAAATATGACCGTTGGATGTGGGGTTCGAATATTGAAATCTTTTCCTATAAATACCCCAGTGATATTAAGATTTAGATATGTGTCGACACATCTAGAGATTATATGTTATGATGTTGTGAAGAGATTTATAGAGAGAGAGACTCTCAAGTTTTGTGTGATCTGTAATCATATGGATCAGCTGGGAACAACTTGTTTAGCCTAGTGAGACTCTAATTATTGTTGTGTACAATTGGGGGATTCTGGGGATAGGAAGAAAGATGTTCCAAAAACATTAAATTTTGAGGGATTCTGTGCATATAGAGATAGAGGTGCTGACTGCCTTCAAGTTTGAGGGCTTGTGGGGATTACAAGATAGATTCTTATCTTCATATCGATGGCTCAACATGGTGTAGGTAAGATAGAATTTCTTGAATGTATAAATCAGGGGACCTTTATCCAAGGTTGTCGGATACCCTTCTCTTTGGGATAAAATATTTCATATACTTGTTTACTTATTATTGTTATGAGTTTTAATAATTCTTTATTTTATAAATCAAAGAATTTATAACATCCTTATACATTCTATAACTTCTATACTCTATTATAAATAATATTCTATACACCATAGGGTAGAATTTTTAATTAAGATAAACTTATTTAGGATTATTTAACATAAAAATGATTAAATTTCTTTAAGATAAACTTTCTTAAGTTTCTTTGAGGTGAAATTGTTTAAGTTTTTTTAAGATAAACTCGAATATGTTTCATTATGATAAACTTGATTATGTTTAGGTTATTTATAATTGGATATGGGACCTTACAATTATCCATTTTCCTAAGAACTAAAGAGGGTTTCTGAAATCACATTGGTTATCTTTGTTAAACATATATTTTCTTATGGTTAATTTTTTTTAAACATGTAATCCCCCCTCGTATATTTTAGCATATATAGCTACATTTTGATCTTACAATTCGTATCACAGGAGGTCTCTGAAATACATATACTTACATATAAGTTTTCATGCTCAAATTTTCTTTTTTAACTATAATTTTCCTTCTTTTCTCAGGAATATTTTTTTTAGTGTTTATTTTATTAGTGTATAAACTCTTGTTACTAATTATTATTATGGAAAATATATTTTTTATTTTCTTATAAAATTGAAGGAATAAATGTTAGTTCTATAGAAAATATTAATCCTACCAGACCACAAATATTTTGATGGTAATGATTATATATACTGGAGAGATATGATGAAGACCTTTGTAATAAAAACTAGAGTAGACAACTTTTTAATTCTCACTATAGAATTCAAGATACTAGAAAATGAGGTTCTGACCTTCACAAATCAGTAAAAACAAGAATATAAACAAAACTAAAAGGTACAAAATAATCTTTTATTTTCCATGACTAGTAATATATACAGTAAAATATCCTCTTGTGAAGAAGAAAATTGTATCTAGAATAAACATGATGTTACACAAATTGGAACATAAAAGTGATAAAAACAAGAATCCTTATGTCAAAAGATGAGTATCATGGATTTATGTATCTTTTTGGAGAACATGTATTCAAGGTGTATCAAAAATAAATGACCATTGTCAATAGTCTTCAATCTATGGGAGAAAAAGGACTTGATGATCATATTCTTATGGATAAGATAATTGATATTATACCCAATGAGTGGGAATATAAAAGAAAAATATTGATGAGGATAAAAAGGTATCTAACTTCACTCATGATGATTTATTTGGGACTCTAATTTAGCATGAAACAATAATGGAGAGAGATGTAGAAAATTATAAGAAGAAGAATGGTAATGGAAGCGTTGATTTTACTACTACATCTAAATCCCAGACCCCAGAAAGGGTAACTAGATATAAAGATATGAAAGCTATTATTATATATGAATCAAGTGACACTGATCATTTTTTAGAATGAACTTTCCAATATTCAATGAAGGAAGAACATGATTGTGGGAAAGAAAGATTTACAGTATATATATAATAATAATGACAAAAAGGATAAAAAATATTTGGATGTAACATGTTATGAATGCAAAAGGAATGGAAATATCTGCCCTAATTTTCCTATTCTCAAGATAAAATACATAAAGGATAGAAATTCTGCAAGGAATAAAAATATGTACTAAAAATCTGAGGCTAATAATTTCTTGATAACTAATGAAACCTATATTTCTTGTGGTGGTGACTCTTCAGATGAATCCTTATAATATGAATCTTCTAGTCCGAAAAATAATGGTCTTTGAGCCAGATTACCAATTAAAAATCATTGTCTTCTGGATGAGGTATATAATTCTGAATCATTAACAAATATTTTGTTAAATTCTAATTTTCTTAATAAATAATATTATGTGTCTTTAAATGAAGAATCTTCTTAATCCGATGTTAATATCGTACCTTCTATTGAAGAAGTCTCTAAATTTTCTAAATTTCATGAGAATGAGAATTGTAAGAAAAAAAAGAAGTTAGAGAAAGAAATTTCTAGAATTTCTATTTTAAAAAAATTACTAGATCATTCAAATGTTCTTGATCAAAAAACATTTGATTTTGAAAATGGTTCAAAAAGCCTTAATGATGTTAATTATGAGAAGGATAAATTTTCTAAGTATCTTTAAAATGTTATTTATATGAAAAAAAAAATTAAAGGAGAAAATAAATTCTAAGGATAAAGACTATGAGGATAATAATTTAGTCATTAGACTAAGTTCTAAAATATTTTCCTTAATAAAATTTATCAAATTTTACTTCAAGGTGGAAATAATTTTTTAAAATGTATTCACAACTTATTTATCTTAGGAATAGTTCTAAATTTGGTTATACTCATCCAAAACCAGTTTTTATTCATAATTTCTTTATTCCCCAAAGTGATCCTTTTAAACTAAGTTTCAATGTGGTTGACATTGGGATAAATATTGTTGTTTAAATAAAACCAAATCCTTAGGTTTCTGTAAAGTTAACTTTTCTAAAAAAAATTGGATACCTATGATTTTACATTCTAATAATTTTGGATCCAAACATATTTGGATTGTGATAGTATAATAATTTTATTTTCACGAAAAAACTGGAAGTTCCCAAAATAATAAAATGTACATTGACAATGGATGTTACTAACACATGAATGGTAAAAAAACATATTTGAAAATATTATCAAGAGAAAAGGAGGAAAAATATCTTTTGGAGATAATGATAAGGGTTAAATTATTTGTATAAGTAACATGGTTCTTCTTATAAAAGCTTTAATTTCAAATTTTTTATTTATTAATGGTCTTAAGCACAACCTTATAATCATAATCCAATTATGTGGTCAATGTTACCTTGTGAATTTTAGGAATGATAAATTCCAAGTACACAATTCCATGGAAGAGTTTATTCTCTTTGCCGATAGGCATGAGAATGTTTATAAACAAAACTTATATGAACTTAGGAGCCAATACCTGCCTTGCCGTAGTGTAATAGATGATGAATCATGGTCATGGAATGTATGTCTAGGACATTTTAACCTTCTGAACCAATAAAAACTCTCAAATAAAAGACTCGTTAAGGATCTACCGCACCTTAGATTTGATTCATCAAAAGTATTTTATCCTTTTCAATATGGAAAGAAATGTAATTCAAGATTTAAATCAATCAGTGAAGTCTCAAATTTTGATGCATTATAGCTAGTGCATATGGATCTTTTTGTTCCCTCACAAACTGGAATAATTGGAAGAAAATTCTATGTATTTGTTTTAGTCGATGATTACATAAGATTAACATGGGTCTATTTTCTAGAAAAAAAATATGAATCCTTTTTTATTTTTAAATATCTTTCATCCAATGTTAAAAATTAGAATAACCTTCCATTAAAAATTACTCGTAGTGATCATGGGGTAGATTTTGAAAATTTAGATTTTGATACTTTTTGTAGTAAAAAAGGCATTACTTATAACTTCTCAGCTCCAAGAACTCCTCAAAAAATAGTGATGTTGAAAGAAGAAACTATATTATTCAAGAGATAACTAAATCCATGTTGAGTTAAAATTCTATTGCTAAACATATTTGGGATAATTCTATAAGTACTTTTTATTATAATATAAATTGAGTTTTAATCTAATATTTTCATAATAGAACTCTTTATGAATATGGACTGGTCGAAAACCTAATGTTTCGTACATCAACGTATTAGGATACAAAGTATTCATATTCATTACTAAATATAACTTAAATAAATGTGCACCCAAATATAATGAAGAATGTTTCATAGAAAATTCCACTACTTCTACGACCTATAGTGTTTTTAATAAAAAAATTGTGTACTGCTGAAGAAATTGTAAACGTAAAATTTGAGGAAACTGGTCCTTTTGGATTTAAACAACTCTACCCTACATCAACATATGTATTTTCAAAAACTGATTATCAACCATTGTTGGAATATTCTTCTACTAAGGAAAATACTAAAAAATGTTTCCAAAGTATTTACCTTGGAATATTTTCTACCTTATGTTGATGAATAGGTTTTACAAAATTTAAATCTGTTATTTCATAAGAATTATCATAGTGATAGTATTATGGGTGATGTAAATCAACCTATAAAGACTAAATATTTTTTGGGAAAGAAAGTACAGCATATAGTATTCTTTTCCCAATTGGAACATAAAATCACTTATGAGGATTTAGGTGATAATGATTGGATTAAATCTATATAGGATGAACTAAATGATTTTAAAAGGAACAAAGTTTATATCTTGGTTGAAAGACCTAAAGAAACTTCTATAATTGAACTAAAGTGTGTCTTAAAAAATAAATGTAATGAAAATGGAATCATTTTATGAAATAAATATATATTATTTGATAAAGTCTATAATCAAAAAAAATAAATAAACTGTGATGAAACTAATGCTTCTTTAGCTAAACTTCCATCTATTCTAATTCTACAAGTCATTATATCATCTTTTAATTTAAAACGTTTTCAAATGTATATGATGTGTTATTTATTTAATGAAGATGTTCAAGATGATGTTTTTTTTGAAAAATCTCTTAGATTTGAAGACACAAAACATCATGAAATTGTTTACAAACATACCAATTCTTTATGTAGACTTAAACATGCCCCCAGAGCCTAATATGACAGATATACAATATTTTTGTTAAAAAAAATTTAAGGGGACTATTGATCCAACATTTTTTATAAATAAGGATAATCAAAAATTTTGATTGTTCAAATTTATTTTGATGACAATATATTTAGATCAACTCAGAAATCCTTAACAGATTCTTTTGAAAATCTTATGAAATATGAGTTTGAAATGAGTATGATGAGGGAGTTAACATTTTTCCATGGTTTTCAAATTTCCCAAAAAATTGAATGAACTTATATATCTCAACACAATGATATTAAAAATATTCTTAAAAATTATGGATATGACAACACTAAAAGTATATATTCTTCAATCATTACCTCAAATTCTCATGATCTTAAAGATGATGGGAAACAAGTAGATCAAATATCTTTTAGAGGTCAGATAGAAATCTTATTATATGTAACATATAGTCATCCATACTTAACGTTTTTAGTATACTTATGTACAAGATATAAATCCAATCTAAAAGAATCTTATTTAAAATCGGTGAAAATAGTTTATTCTATTTAAAGAGGACCATGGATTTAAGGCATTTATATTCTTCTAGAAATGATTTTATTTTAAAATATTTTTTAGATGGTGAATTTGGTGGTTGTAAAATGGGTAGGAAAAATAAATCTAGAACTATTCATTTCTTAGGATATTTCTTAGTTTCTTGGTCATGATGGAAGAAACAATCAGTAGCACTTTCCATTATTGAAATTCAATATGTTGTAGCTGGAAGTTGTTGTGCTCAAGTGTTGTGGATACAACACACACTCATAGACTGTGGAATCAGTTTTACTAAAACATAGATAATGTGTGATAATATTATTGTTTTTTCCTAAGAATAGACAATACACATCACAATCATTAAAATCACATAGATATTAGGCAAAAATTTCTTAGGGATCACACACTAAGAGGAGATATCATTCTTCAATTTATTGAAACTCAAGACCAACATGATGATATATTTAAAATATAATTACCTTCTAATAGATTTTAATACATTAATCAGAAGTTATTAATGATAATCATAAGGTAATATTTCATATTAACATTTTGTTGAAACCATATTTTAACATTAAGGCACTCCTTTCATAGGGTAAGTACATGTTTTTACTCTATTTTTATTTCCATAAAACTTTTCATACCCTAAATTTTTTTCATAATTTTTTTTTGGAATCTAAAATTTTATTTCCTTAAAAAATATTCAGAATCTAAATTTTTTTCTGAATAAAAATTTTTGGAAACTGGTTTTTTCAAGAAGAATCCTATCAATTTTTGAAATTCTTTCTGGGTAATATGGACGGTATGTTTCCTTACATAAAATATTAATAATTCCATTTTTTTACTTATATATATTTCAATATTTTTTTAAGAAAACCTTATTGGATTCATATACTTTAAATTGGATTTTCCCCCTTAAAACCTCAAAATAAAACAAACTTATAAATCCTTCTTCAGAATCAATATCAACCATCAAATCAAATCAAGATAATCAAAACCATTAGATCTATCTGAGAATTTGAAATTTCAATGTGAGGTATATTTAAAGGGACCCTGTGTTAGTGTCCCACATCGGTTCTCTCAGCCTTTTGCATCGAATCGCATACCTTCATTAATTCTATCATTTTATTTTTCCATTTTTCCTTTCTCTCGGAATGTCTCTTGAAGCTTCTCCTCAGAATCTAATGCAATATCAATCCAACAAGGATCCCAAGGATTTGTTGTTGTTCAAAGAATGGTTAGTAGATAAAATTTTCTTTATGATGAGTAATTCATTTATCTCTAAAATTATTAATTTGAACATTTGGAAAAAATTTTGTGTTTCCAAATAGAAAAATAAAAATCCCATCTATGCAGATCTTGTGGTTGAGTTTTATGACTCTGTTCATTTCTTTTAAAAAGTAGGTAGTGAAATGTTCAAGTTTCGAATGTATGAAAAATCATACTCTCTATACTTCAACAAGGTAACCAACATCCTAGATATACCCTAATATGGTGAAGTTATTATATTCTCACACTGATTACCTGACAAAGAAGGATATTTTGTAAAGAATAATTCTTATGAATTCCTTAGACACAATAATGTTAGGAATCCCATGATTTATAATATGTACTCAAACCAGGGTTTGGTGGCCCTATGGTTTCAAGGCTTTTTTATTCAAATGAAGGGTGATAATGATTAATTTAATATTTGTGACATATTTCTTTTAGATTTCACGGTCAACTTATGGATGATTAATTTATTTAAGTACATCATGTTGACCATAAGCAACATCAAGAATGGAAATATCAAGTCTGAGATACTTATGTTTCCGATCATCATTTCATAGATTATTGTATTGTTTTTGGAATATGTTAGAATCCCTTGTGTCGAAAAGTCCCAGAGTTTCAAGATTATACTACTAAGTGATGATAACCTAAGAAGGATTAATATATCCATCTACAATAAGACTGGTGAGTTTTATGATATCCCTTATCAAGATGATCACCCATAAGTTAGAAATTCCAAAGCCGGTGAACCATCTAAAAAGAAAAAGGCTAAGAAGCCAAAAGCTCAAAAAGTAGAACATATTCTAGAAACTCAATCTTCACTCCTAAGTCCAAAAATGAAAATTCCAATGATGAAGAAATGGTTTCAATGTATAGGGAATAATAGAAGAGCATAAAGTAATGAGATCTTTTTTTAGAATCGATAAAGTAGAGGCTAAGGCCTTGAAAATATTAGATGCTGAAAATATAGAATGATATGCTATGGGGAAGAGACAAAAAAAGAAATAATCTCAAGATCATATTGTTCAGATACTAATGAAAGATTTATAAAATTATTTATAATATGTTCAGGATCTAGAAACTCTCTTGATAGAAGCTCTGGTAGCAGAATATAATGTTATCGAAGAAGAAACAAAAAAAACAAAAACAACAAGAAAATATGAAGAAGAATAAGTAGAATGAAGTTAATAATTGATTAAAATGGTTTAATAGTATGATGAATAGACGATCCCTTCTAATAGAAAATCAATAAGAACTTCCTATGCTTTATCAACTAAATCGCTTCCGAAAAATAAGTAGAAAAAATTTAAAAAAAAATAATAATCTAACAATGACAATTCCAGTAAACAAAGTTAGGATCATGATGACATATTTCAAGAAGTGTAAGATAATGTTAATATTGGAGAAAAATTACTTTAAATAGAAAATTTTGTTGAAAATGATGTTCCTAATATAAAGTTAGTCATTATGGATACACCTCAGAAAGGTGATGTTGTTGAATCGTCCAAAGTAAGGGATGACAAGGAAGTTAAAGATACTCTTCCAAGGAAGGATGCTTCAGATTCAAAATTTTCCTCATCCACTGGAAATGACTTTGTGGTATAATCTATTATAAATCTTATTGATTCAATACTGTTTTTTCCAAAAATTGAATCCCAATTCTTTTTTATTCAGTAGTTAGTCAACTTAAAGTCATATTCTACAAATATGTTCATCGAAAAGTTAATAAATCAAGAAAAGTAATTAAAAACATTGATGATCAACTATGAAGCTCATAGAAAGTATTTCAGGAATATTAAAACTTGGTCAAAGTTAGTAGTTGATTATCTTAATCTTGTTGGTGATTATATAGATTCAGAAAAAAGTTGCCTTTAACACATCTGATATAAAGTTAAATAATATTTTTTAAAGGATGAATCAAGTGAAATATTCAAGAATCCAATTGGATAAATATCTCTATAGAAATATTAGCTCCATTTATATTACCCAAAAGTGGTAAAAGAGTACCACATGTCAGTTAGAAGAGAAATTAAAAGCACAATAAGAAGTTATCAAGTCACATAATAAAAGGATCCAATCTATCGAGTAGAAGAACCCAGATTAAGAAGACTTACTCAAGAAGTACCAAGAAGATAATAAAGTGATAATGAAAATTAATTCCATACTCAATAATTTTATGCCAAAAAAGAAGAAGGAAATTTGATTATCTAAAAACACTGATATTTTATTCTACTAAAATTTTTAATTTAATGCTAATGAAATCTCTTTTTTCATAATTTTTTTGTATGATTTTTTATAAAACTTCAGGTACCGAAATTGTTTATCCTCCAAAACTTTTTGAAAATCAAAAAGGGGGAGAAAAGTTTGAAAATAATATCATATTAAGTGGGAGTTTACTAAAAAGAAGAATTTTCTTATGAAATGGGGAGCTTAATCTTAAAGAAAGTTTCTTAAGAAAAAGAATTTATTTTTCAAGATAGTTTCCTAAGACAATGAATATGATCCTTAAGGTGAAAAAACCTAATGAGGTGTTAATATTATTCACTAGTCCATATATATTAAGGGGTAAGTTTTTTAGTTCATTTTTTTCAATCATAATACTTTTTTTTTGAAAAGTTATTTGTGCTTTCAAAAAAGGGGAAGATTTTTAGGCCAATAAGCTATCTTATAACTTCTCCATTCTTTTATGTTTTAAAAACCACAAACAATATTTCCTTAAATATTATTTTCTTTTTCTAAAGAAATTTATTTCATTAAACCTTAACATGTTTTTATATGTTATGCTTAATGTTCCTAATCTAATCCTAATCATATTTTTCTTAAGACTGCATTTCCATAAAAACAATTGGATACTTATTTAAAATCATAAAACTATACTTTTCTGTAATAAGGATTTCATATTTCTAAAGAATCAGAGTCTCAATATTTTTAGACTCCAATTCTATCTGTTTTCAAACTCCAAGTTCTCGAAAATTCTGACTCTCAATTCTCAAAAAAATCAGCCTCCGAATTCATAGAATTTCTTACATATAATTCTCAATAATTCTTACTCCGAATTCGCAAAAAATTAGACACTTTTTCAATCTAAAATTATACTCGATTTCTATCCAAAATCAAAATCCATTTCTATCCAAAATAATACATTGTTTCCATCTATATTCAAACTCAATTTGTATACAAATTTAGACTCTATTTCTCACTGTATTTAAAATCTGATTATTCATACTTGTTAATGTTACTAATTTTTCTTTAAGATATTGTTCCAAATTTATCGTAGTCTAGTTTAATTATGTTTCTTAAACATGGGAGTGTTTTATTACATAAAACGATGTCGTAAAATCTATTTCTAACTAAATGTTGGCTGAGGGACACGTTTATAGGTCCCTTAGTGATTTAAGGAAAAATATGAATGTTGGATGAGGGAGCCGACCATTGGAACCTTTTCCTATTAATACCCCATTTATTTGAAGATTTCTATTTGTGTTGACACGTCTAGAGATTACATGTTGTGATTCTGTGAAAATATTTCTAGAGAAAGGATCTCATGCTTTGTGGTATCTATGAGCATATTTTTTTAGCCAAGTGTGACTCTAATAGTTATTGTGTACAATCGATGGCTTCTAGGGATAGGAAGACATAGGTTATAACAACATTTATGTTCGAGGGATTTTGGGGATAGGAAGACATAGATACCAAATACCTTAATGTTCGAGGGCATGTGGGAATAGAAAAACAAATTCTAATGTTCATATCAAGGGCTTAACCTAGTGTGGGTAAGACATTATTTCTTGAAAGTATAAATCAAGGGACCATTAGCCAGGTTTTTTTTCACAACCTTATCTTTGCGAGAAAATATGTTTATACTTGTTTACTTGTTTACTTGTTTACTTGTTTTTGTTACAGGTTTTAATTATGCTTTATTTTGATAAACAAGGAAAGTATAACTTTCTTACACTTTATTGTACCTATATAATATATTATAAATAAAATTATATAATCTTTAAGGTAGAATCATTATTTAAGATAAACATGTTTTATATTCTTTAATATAAACATTTTATGTTTCTTTAAGATAAAATTTGTTAAGTTTATTTAAGATAAAATTGTTTAGGTTTCTTTAAGATAAACAATCTTAAGTTTCTTTAAGATTAACTTGTTTGAGTTTAAATTATTTATAATTATGTTTGTGAACTTCCAATTATCCTTTTTTTAAACTAAATAGGTTTTGTGAATTCACCTTATTTAACTTGTTAAAAATATATTTTCTTAAGGATAAAAAATGATTGTTTTTAAACATACAATTCAACCCCCCTCCTCTTCTATATGAGTATCTACAACTACATTTCCATCCTACAATCTCACTTTGGTTGAAAATAGTATGGAAATACCTAATTATATGAGTACAAAATTAAGTTAACATATGTTATGTTTATTTTAAGAAATGAAAACTTAAATTTAAATTTACTGACAAGAAAACAACTATAGCATGGTCATGGAGAGATCATCACCAATAACAATATTCATTGTATCTTTTTTAAATATTTTTATTTCATGTACTTTCCCAAAAATGTTTTTAGTCATAATAAACTCATAATACGACACTAACATAAAATGATTAAATGTTAATTTTTTATCCCATCAGAAATATATGAATTAACTAAAGGTGTTGGTTCGTAAATATTTTGTTTATTTCTTAATGATTTCTTTGCATTCAGATACCCCAATATGTGGTAAATGTAATAAAACATTACAAGATCATTGTAATTAAAATAATTAAAATAAAAATACACACATATCATAAATCAGTTGATGAATAAGTCTACTTGGATAAATTAAAAAAAAGAGTCATATTATCTCTAACTCTAACAACCCACTTAGTAGGATACAAAATTGAAGTAGTTAGATCTATACTATCATGAATCGCTACTCTTACCTATCATGGATTCATAAGCTAATGATTTACATAAGCCATAAAATTATACAAATATTTTTAATGTTACAATATGGAAATTTGGGCCCCAAAATGTTACCCATAGTACATAGTTAGGTCTAATCATGGAGGTTGAATATCTGTTCAAGAAGGATGCACATGTTATTTCTATCTCCCAAATTATATAAACCTAACATGTAAAGATGATTTAACTAAATTGTCTATTTAATGATTTGTCTCTCATAGCTCATCCTTCATCGATATTATTTTTCCTTTTTATTATTTCTTCCTTGATGTCATTCTTGGATAGATAAAAAATGTAATAAGGACACTGACCACATATCCTCTAACAGAGGTCGGGTGTTTTTGATTTCATGAAGAAATATCTATAATATCCATCCTACCCATAGGGATAAATTCCTCATATATATGTATTTACCATAAAAGGAATCTTTAAATGATATATATAAATTTTATATTATTTCAATGAATGTATAATATAATAATATTAAAAGAAATAATATTAAATTTCATACAATCTTACTAGAAACTTTTTTTGATGGATCTATAAGAAACTTCCCCCTTTTCAACCTCTTCATTTTACATTTTTCATAGTGAGTACGGGGGATATAGGGTTGAACTGAACCTATTTGGAGTGTATACGGGATTTATCTCTTAATTTATCAAACCATTTAGAAATCATTTTCTTCATTAGTAAATGATACCCCATGTGATAATTTATAAGGGTATACATTGTATGAATGAATATCTTAGTGATATATCATGGAGGTATTTTATATTAAATTAAATGATTAATTCATCACGTAATTAACAAATAATTTAAAAAAAATACATTTCTATATATAAATTATAATTCAATAAATGATTCCTCCCTCTGGATAGTGATAAACATCTCTCATGTCTCTACATCTAAAAATGCCAAAATCTGGTCATGGGTTTTCATTCTATTCTTCCCTAAAAATTTAAACTAAAGTGAATTTTGATTTATATTTTCTCTATATAATTACATTAAAATATAAACTCTTTATCTTAATTTATTTCGTATCATTAATTTTTAATTTCATTTGTAATTTAATAGATTAAATTTTATTCAAGTGAAATATAAAATTTTTGATGAATTGGAATAAATGATATAATATATGATTGTTTACTATTAAGGACCCCCACAACTGATATTTCCTTTTTTGGACAATGATCCTCTAATAAATATATAAAATTCTAATGTTACAGTGGCTCTTCATAGTTATAAAACTCTTAAACATATTTTCATTTGGGATACCTAGATTTTTATTACTATAAAATTAAATTTTCAATCTCTACTCCCCACGAACATGTGAAAGCTTTGATAAACATATAATGTCATGTCTACCAACTTTGGATATAATCTCATCTATATAAAAATAATAATCTAACATTTTAGTCTCTCTATTCATACTATAAATAATTTCTAAAAACAAATATTTACATTAATTAAATAATTTAATTATTATAGATATATTAATATAAGAAAACATAGACATACCCTGTAAAAATTTTCTTTTCCTCTTTTTCCATCATTTAAATATATAAATATAATTAAATTCTTTGTACCTATATTTTATAATAATTAAATAATTGTTTTAATTAATATAAATAATATTATATCAATTATTAACTAAAGAAACTAAAGAAAGGTGAATATTTTAAAATGATGAATACAAAAAGAAAATCGTTTAAAAATATTTTTTTCAGTATTCTTCAATAATAAAATATGTAATTCAACCTTATAAACATAAAATAAATATAAAAACATTAAAATAATCAACATTAATAAATTTAAATATCCATCTTCAAAAAACTTCATTTCATTTGTATGTTTCATAAGAAATAATGATGATATTTTTCTTAAACAATAAAATGTGTAACATAAACTTCATAATATAAAAATTAATTTATAAATGGAATAAATAATGAAAATATATATATTTAAATATCAATGATAAAAAGTGTGTTTCTATGTGTAATTTCACCAAAACAATATTCTTTTTAGGATTACCCAACTAAAAATTATTTAACTACAACTTATAAAAATAAAAACTATTAAGAAAAAGGAAGAAATGGTCAACATATTTATATATATATAAATTTTAATGGTAAAAACAGTTTTTTGACATGTGTATGTTTGACAATAAAGTAAATATTCCATAGTAATTTAATCCAAAAATGTTTAACTAAAAAAATTTATGTTAAAACTAATATAAAAATTGTAGAAATGATAAACATATATTGATTTAAATTTCAAAATTAAAAAAATATTGTTTATTCATGTTTAGGTTTCACAAAAAAAAATTACTAAGTCAACTAGGAGAGTAATAAAGTGTTTTACCATTTCCCTTAAACATGTTCTTCTTTTATAGCATGTATTATGTCTATATATAGTCATTTTTTCCTCTAGTAATTGAGTAATATATAAAGTAATATCACATAGGTCCATAAAAACATCAATATCCTCATCACTCAAAATAAATTTTTCCCCTTTAAAAACTATGAACCATTGATCATTAGATGTTGTAAGAACAATAAAATATGTACTTTCTATGTGAATCCATGATAAATGGTTCAACATTGAAATTAAATATTTTTAAATCAATATGTGTAAATCAATAATCATAGTGGTTCATTCCAATGTACCTATCAACCCATTTACACTTAAAAACAATTATTTAAAATCTATTATAATCAATTTTCCATATATCTTCAATAACTACAAAATATTTTTTTAATGAAAAAATTTAGTTTTCAAAATATTCACTTGAAAAATGAACTATTTCAGTGATGACTATTATGATACTATTTGGAACAATTCGCTTTTTTCCAAGATTTTATACTCATTCATCAACCAATTTTCATTTATTTTCAAATATCATACCATTAATTCATCAATATTTTATGAAATATATGGTTGAATCTCACTTGTGTAGTTCAAAATGTTTAATTTTGTATGTATCAGTATGTCACCTGAAGTTAAATTTATATTAAAACCATGAATCCCCTTACATTATATATTGGATGTCAAATGTTGAGATATAGGTAAACCAATGTGCTCCTCTTAATACAAGTAGTTATCACAAAACAAAACCACATCCTCTAGAATATATTTTTGAATAATTGATTCCTCTAGTCAATAAATATTTTTAATATACCCCTTTATAATTTTCAAATATTATTCTAAAGGATACATCCAGTGTAAATATACAGGCCCACATATCTTTGTCTCTCACACCAAATGAATCACAAGACAAAATATTATTTTAAAAAAAGATAGTGGAACATACATCTATATTTGAAAAGTTATGACTTCATTTTCATTCCCCAATATAATTAACAAATTTAGATCCATGACTTTTCTATAAATAGAATTTAGAATGTAACCAAACATGATTATAGAAAATCTGATAAACAACGACAATATTACACATGGTACAACCTATAGCTTTTTCTTGTATCAATAAATGATCGTCAAGAGATTTGATCCCTATTAACCTTGAATATTTCATTGATGCCAAATGTTTTAAAATTTAAGAATACCCACTAAGTACTCTATTCCCATGATGTTGTTGAAAGAAATTTATCATCTCACACTTTTTTAATGTGTGACAAATCAGAGGTGTGACATCCCCATATCATATAAACAATAATTAACTAGTTTGGTGGGCCAAAATGCCTTAAGCATGTTTCTACATACACTAGAGGCTATTGACTAGCACCTAGGGTGTATAGTGGTATGCTATGGAGGCTATAACCTATGTATCATAATAAAATACACCAAAAATAAGGAAAACACAATCTAACGAGATAATGTGTTAAATATAAATGTGTTAATAAATTATCCTTATATACATATGATTCCATGTGGGTGAAAAATATAAGTGAGATGTGTCTTGGAAGTTTTCATAGCAATAGTTCTTGGATACTAAAAATAAAACAAAATACCAAAAACTACTGAGCTCCATGAGATTTTCTAGTCTCATCTCAGTCCTCGACTCCCATGCTCCCATGAGAAGACATAACTAATGTTTTCAGGGCACATTGATTTCTGTTGTCTTTTCCAATATCTATGAACACTACATAGGTACCAAGCATCTACTTGAATAGGGTGATATAATAACTTAGTAGGCCACCACTATTGGTTTCAAATTAAAAGATAATATATTAATATAAAATGTAATGGTGTGGAAATATAATAATTTCAATTAGTAAAGTTAGAAAAACATTTTCCTTATCAGTATCATTGTGGGATACCATATAGGATGATATGGAATATGATATTCTACTCTATACCAATATAAGGATCACAATAGCACTGAATATTCACAATATACAAGAGGGGGTGAATTGTACACTTTAAAAAAATTATTAAGGAAATTTTGTACAAAAAAATTCACAACACCTCTAATAAGAATTCAACATTTCAGAGAAATATAAAGTTCTTATGTCTAAATCTTATGAAACTTGACTTACAAAGAGATTCAACCACAAGGCTTATAAAATCTCTTACAAACATAGATACAATTTGGAATGTTTATACAAAAATAAAACATCCTAATTTTTACAAACCTTTGGAAAATTACAATCTTCTTTTAACCCAAATAGGAGGATATCCGACAACCTTGGATAATGTTCCCTTGTCTTATACTTACAAGAAAGTATGTCTTACCCAAAACCAGGTAATCCCACAATCCTAAGATCGGTATCTGTCTTTCTATCCCTACAAGCCTTTGATTTATATGAAAATCGAAACCTCTAACTTCACAACTCAAAGTCTCTAATTTTAAGGAAATCACACCTCTGAACGAAGCAATTATTCAAGAAGAAAAGTTTGAACAAGCTTTACAAACATTATGCATAAAGCCTGAGTGTTTATAATAGCCTATCACATTAGAGAAATTTACATTTATATAGATGAACTCCAAAATTCCAACATGTAAAATCATGAACTAGTATGGATCTCGTCACCTGAGGTCATATTTATAGCTTTCAAAAACTACTATTCTGTTCCACTCCAATGGTCATATTTCTTTAAATCTCGGAGGGACCTAGACATATGGATAAAATACAATGGTTAATTTATAATAGAAACAATGACATCCTTTTATATAACCAACCATGGATACAAAGATCATACACCTTAAGTTTAAGGAACTTGGAATCTGATAAAATTGAGAAGATATGAAAGTAATTAAAAGATTTGTAATTATAAGGAAATAAAGAATTGAATAACAAATTCCTAAATTAAGAATTTTGAAATGGATTTTCATAAAATCAGTACAGGAAATGTATAAGGAAATATTTAATGAAAACTTGGTTTTACAAATTCTGGTACTGGTATCATGATTTAAGGCATGAAAGAATATAACTGGTATCATATTATCGAAAGAAGTGTATAAGGAAATTCTCGGTACCAGTTTCTTATTCCCCGGTATCAGTATCATAAGAAATGGTATCATTGTCTCTAATATAAACTCTATTAAGAAAATATTATTTAGAAATATGGAATGAAAATTTCTGGTATGGCATAAAAACTATATAATAATTTCAGTATAAGGATTTTCGGTATTGGTATGAAAAATCTATCATAAAACAAAAATAATGAAATTCTATGTATATGAAATGAAATATGATACTGGAATTTATTCAAGAATGAAATCAGAATCATTTTGAAAATGGAGAACAGAAAATGGTG